>OZ022503.1:41232636-42432636 GCA_963989385.1 Ctena decussata | reverse complement strand
CACCTCATAATGAGCCACCTCATCTGGATCTTCACTGTTTGCCCTTTATTCTTTACATTCTCAGTATGATATAGCTTGGATATTTTTATTTCTAATTTTGCAGACATAAATTTTGTTGTCTGCTTTTTGGCGCTTTAAGGGTTCATATTCTCTTTCCTTTTAGCTTCATATATCTTATATTTTCCAGACTGCTATTGACTCAGCTATAAGCATGAATGACCAAGCTGTAATAGTGGACGTACTGAATATTCTTAATGCAAAGGCGTAAGTATGAATTGATTTATTAAATTAATATACGGTTTTGCATGCAGAAGCTCAGGGGGCTTTCCCCCCGGGACCTTCAGTTTTTGCCCACCATTGCTTTGCAATTGCTTGATATAAGTGAAATATGATACAACTATAAAACATATATAAAAAACAGCAAAGAAATGGTCGTGATTTTTTGTTGCTTTTGCTTTAGCAAGGTGTGCTATAGGAGTCCAGATGATGTTGGAGGCCAGATGTGAAAATTATTTTCCTCTGGCACTTGAAGGCATCTCATACATCAGATCGAGTGGAGTAGAAACTTCGCACCCTAACATCGAATAATCAGGACTACAGCCCATTGTTTCATGCTCCACTGATCTATACGCCATCATAACGAATGGTAAATGATCATCCCAATCAGAGTGGTGGTCGTTAACATATAATATCAACATTCTAACAAGAGTTTTATTAAAACCTTTCGACCATTCATGAAACAATTTTTAAACCTGACCTCCTAAGTCATGTAAGAATGTGTCTGCTCATATGCATTCATGAAAAAATTTTCAAACCTGACCTCTACATTTTAGAATGTGCCTGATCATATGATGCCTTTATTCTGTTTTCCAGAGGGCTATGGAACCTAGATATATGTAGTAGTCTCTTACCACATCTGAAGGAATTATTAGCCAGTAAATATGAAGCGTAAGTATTTTTCCTTGTTTTACTCAGACGAAAAACAAGCCCCGAGGTTACAAGATGTTTTTCGTGATCAGCTCAGCTGAGTATGAAATTTCTCTGCTGATAAATATGAAAATGCCAACTAATGTTGGCATTTTCGTATTCATAAGCAAAGAAAATTATGTTCATAAGCAGAGAAATTTTCATACTCAGCTCAACTGAGCAAGAAAATAACTATACTTATCAGTAATTTTTTATTTAACAGCAAGTAAAATTTTATGCTCAGCTGAGTTGAGCATGAAACAAGTTGTATAACCTAGGGGCCAGCTCTAAATAAAGTTTGGTTTTGATGAATGAGACAGTAAGAGAGTTTAAATGGCCAGGGGTCAGCCTAGAGGGAGAATTGGGAGAAATT
Organism: Ctena decussata; assembly: GCA_963989385.1. Classification (NCBI taxonomy): domain Eukaryota; kingdom Metazoa; phylum Mollusca; class Bivalvia; order Lucinida; family Lucinidae; genus Ctena; species Ctena decussata. The sequence continues at coordinate 42,431,297 of OZ022503.1, read as the reverse complement.
GTCTCCCACAGCTGACTGACTTCTCCCTATATTGAGCTGAGAGAGAAGTCAAAATGTATAAAACATTTAGAAAATCCAAAATTTGGGATAAAACTTCTCCCGGAAATTCAGAAAGTGTCGCAAAACTTCTCCCTGTCTGAGAACCCAAGGCTGCCCCTGATGGCCCAGTAAGCAGGGCTTTAGAAATCACTGGTTTTGTCAGTTTTGATACTGATTTTTGTCTTCCCTGCAACTATCAGAAGGGACAAGATACTGCTTTTATTGGTTCTGTGGCTGTGTTAACTTTTGTCAACTTTCCTACATGTAGGCCTAGTTGTTCAAAGCATTGTTAGCCTAAAGAGCTTGTTAAGAGGTCAACTCGTTAAAGCTATATGACTGCTCAAAATGATCAATTCCATTTATTTTGTTAAAAATGCCTGATAACTTAATTTTTGTGCTTTTAAAATAGCTTTAACACTTTTAGGCAGATGGAAACTTGCTCATTTAGTGTGTAAACCATTTGATTAACATAGAGAACCCAAGGCTGCCCCTGATGGCCCAGTAAGCAGGGCTTTAGAAATCACTGGTTTTGTCAGTTTTGATACTGATTTTTGTCTTCCCTGCAACTATCAGAAGGGACAAGATACTGCTTTTATTGGTTCTGTGGCTGTGTTAACTTTTGTCAACTTTCCTACATGTAGGCCTAGTTGTTCAAAGCATTGTTAGCCTAAAGAGCTTGTTAAGAGGTCAACTCGTTAAAGCTATATGACTGCTCAAAATGATCAATTCCATTTATTTTGTTAAAAATGCCTGATAACTTAATTTTTGTGCTTTTAAAATAGCTTTAACACTTTTAGGCAGATGGAAACTTGCTCATTTAGTGTGTAAACCATTTGATTAACATAGAGAATATACACGCTCCTGTGATTTTCTGTGGGGTCCACCAAAAGTAAAACAGGCTAATACTCAAGCCAAAAGTATCATTTCTGCTTGAAAATGAGCCCTGAAGTGAAGGGAAATTAAAGTTATAATGGGTTTACTTGCATAGAAAACTTTATACAAAGGTTTTGAAAAATGTGAAATCTGGGTAGAAATACTGCTTTAAGTATTTTATACGACTTTATAGGCAACTACACTGATATTTTTTGTTGACATTATGTGAGAAGCTTTTGCAATGCAAAAGCTTCTCACATATTTTCAACAAACAATATTGGCATATTTGAGATATTAATGTCTGAAATTTTGACGTCTCACGATGTCGTTAGTTTTGAACAACCGGGCTCTGGTTTAGCTCTGTTTTCTGACAATGGGCGAGGCACTGCCTTCTGTGGAGTTCTTATTAATGCTGATTGAATCAGGGAAGCAAAATATTAGTCCATGAAAAAACAGTGTTGCAGCAACATTTGTTTGGGTGATTGGCATCAAGAAATCTTTTATTATTTTATCCTTCATTTTATTGAATGAAGAAAAATGTGGTCAAAGCAGACAAGTCATAAGTCTGAACTTGTAAACCATAGAAAAGTCGACAAATCTGAAATAGTTATTTAGGTATACAGACATGGACCCCAGAACAGAGGTGTGATCAGGTGACTAAGAAATAAGACTCAGCTTGTTCTAGAATTCAACACATAGTACCCAGTGGGCCAACAGTATTAAAACAAGTTGTGTCAGTGTTGATGCAGTGTTACAGTGGATGGGTACACCAGGTTTTATCACTATTTTAAAAGGGGAACAACATAGGTTACTTCTTACGTTCTTGGATGACAAAGTCTTCTCAAAATGGGTTTACTTTTAAACAAAGAATTTAGGAGCAAATACTTTTTGAATTTGCTCTTAAGGGAGCAAATTCTTTCCTTTCAGAGGAGCTCTCATTTGAGTGGGAGACAATTTCTTCTTGTTAAATTTACTTCCCTTGGAATTGTTGCCATTCATCTGAAGTAATTTACTGTATTTTATACATATTTGTACAGGTATGTGATGATAGCCTGTGATTCTCTGAAGATAGTCTTAAAGAACTTCGGCCCAGTGATCAAAGCCAACCTAACTGCCCCACCCAGTGTTGGAGTGGATATAACAAGAGAAGAAAGGTAACTCTTATGGCAGTTTTTGTACAAGAGAAACAACTTCTGTAATTTTTTTGTTTTCTTTTCTGTGGAACATACCACATTTGCGAATAAGGGCTTCACTGAAAGAATGATATATAAAAAGAAATCTTTGAGGTGTGCAGAGCCATGCCCTGTGCAAAGCCACTTACCTGTGCTGTATGATTTTTGTGCCAGCATAAGCTTTTGATTCAGCATAAACTGTTGATTCAGAATTCTATTACATATAACTTAAATGAACTTAAATGTTCGCATCAGCATTAAACAGAAATTTTGTGTCCACATGGTTTTATCAGCATTACATTGAACTGTCAATTTAGATGTCTGTTATATCAGTTTTGTCTGTTGCCCCTGCCAGAACCCCAGGTAAGAAGGGTAACAGGGATAATTTGGGGATAATTTTTCTTATTTCTCAGCCGGGCCGCGTAGCGCAATCGGTAGGGCACCTGACTCATAAGTCAGAGGTCCTGGGTTCGAAACCCGGTCTGGCCACCTACTTTCGTTTCTCCTTCCGCTGATTCAAGAAGGGCAGTTGTCAGTTACTGGCGAAAGTATGTGCACTTAGTACTGGTTAACCGCTTAGGAGGTCTAAGCCTGCCCAGGAATAGTGTGGTTAGGTTAACTGGCCGTCCCTACATGACCATAGTTGTTTACCGTGGATGTTAAGCAACAAGTCAGTCAATCAATCAATCTTATTTCTCAATGAAAACATACATTGAGACTCCTCATTAGAACCCGTCTCGGTGAGACGGTTGTATTACTTCCATGTTAATAATGCAAAGTTATTTTTATAAAGTGCCGTACCTTTCAGTTCTGTTTATATTTTAAGTAATATGCAACCTTCATGACACAAATGACCCTGTGGGTTGACGCGTCGTTAAATTTTAAATCATCATCATCATCTAATGAGGGGGTCACAATGTATGTTTTGAAGGAAAAATTATCCCCAAATTATCCCTAAATTATCCCTGTTACCCCTTTTTAGCTCGTCTGAACGAAGTTCAGGAAGAGCTATTGTACTACCCCCGGCAACGGCGTTGGCGGCGGCGGCGTTAGCAAAATGTTAAAGTTTTACGTTTAAGTTTTTTGGGTGATGGGCAAGGCGCTGTCAGGCGAGCTATCCTGTCCCACTGACAGGTCTTGTTATCTGGAGCACTGCCCTGCATTGATTTTGAAGTGTAGATTCATCATTGTATTGCCGTGCAGACTCGGATTAGATTGAAAATCTGTGGGGAAGGTATCAAAAACAGGCACTGTATAGGGTCTGTTTTTGGAAGTATTCAGAATTTTATTCCATCTGTATCATTTTAAATTATTTGTGTTTGAAAATCAGAAATGGAAATACATCGTTTTTATTTTCACTGTCAACTCCTGATATCTCAAGAGTCAAAGTTCATCTCAAACTAATGATATTTCAAAGTAAATTTTCTGGTCCCAGAAAATTTACTTTGAAATAACAGTAGCTTGAGATAACAGGAGTTGAAACATAAAAACAAATGAGCCACGACACAACAAAACCAACATTTTTGTTGTGTGCCCAGCGCAGACTCAGATCAGACTGGGCGGATGCGACAAAACCAGCTTGGCGACACGACAAATCCAACAATTTGGTTGTGTGCCCAGCGCAGACTCAGATCAGCCTGGGCATCCGCCCGGTCTGATCCGAGTCTTCGCTGTCCGCATGGAGCCTTAGACCATTAGCTACCCTTTTGGGCACTTAGCATATAGTCTGATCAAACTGGGCGGAGGCCCAGGCTGATCTGCGTCTTCGCTGGGTGCACAGCCACTTTGTTGGTTTTCTCGTGTTGCGGCTCAAATAGGAAATGTTGAGAAACTGTATTCTGTGATATAAGAGGGTACTTTGAGATATCAGTGTTTTAGATAATGAAGAGTCAACTTTATTTCTTAATTTATTTTTCAGGAGCAGAAAGTGTAATATATGTTATCGAGTGCTAATGGACATTAGATCTGTGATAGACAAAAAGACAAGTTTAGCCGGCAAAGTCGGTGACACATTCAGACAATTACAAATACTGCTAGGAACGTTAGACTGATGAACGTTACAAATTTAATAGATCATAGCTGCAGATAAGACAAAAAGTTTGGGGATAAAAAACTTAAGCTACAGTGCAGTCCTAAATAACACTGTTTTTGGGGTCCACAGAAATGTATAATGTTATTGGTGAATAGCATTATATTATGACTCAACTACAAACAAATATAAAGCAAATGAGCATTTAAGGTGTATATGTACATCTCCATATTTTTCTGCCATTTTTACACAATTTTTTAATGACTTCCTGTTTGCCCCCCAGGACAGTGTAGCCCTTCCAAAAGGGGGTCTACTCTTCAAGGAAAGAATTTGCTTTACTCGGAGCAAATTCTTTCCTTTAAGAGTTGACCCCATTGAAAGGGGAGGCAGAAATGAAAATGGCAGAGTTGCTTCCCCTGAAAGTGTGCCCATTGAATGCTCTTTTGGCTTATATTTTTTTGTAGTTTATTCTCAATAGAACTCCATTCTCATACAATGGACTCCAGTAGAACCCTTCCTATGGACCTCAAACATAATTTGATAAAGGGACTGTACTCTGTTACAGTAGTCACCCCAAAAAATTTGTCATACCTAGGGCTCTCAGATCAATCATTATTTCATCTAGATGTGCTTGTGGAATGGTTTGATAACAACAGTTGTGGAGTGCTTAACATTAAACATGCTATGAATAAGAGTAACAGCATAAAAAAGAACAAGAATGGTCACCAGTTTTGGCTTGCCTGTACAAAAGTACAGGATATCCAGTTTGAACCCTTTGAAAATAAATATTTTAAAACCTGAAAAAATCAGTTTGCAAGTCATGCTTTCTGGTCAAGGACTGTAGCTAATGAGACCTGTCCATGTACAAGACAGTTCTGTACAAGATAGCGCTTGAGCATTCTGTATTAATCCTGTCAAGGTGTATGTGTACACTTCATGTTTTGCCGCTTCTTTTGCAAAGAGGAACAGTTTATGTGACTTCCTGTTAACTTCTGTGGATGACAGAAAAAAAAGCTTTGCAAAAGGGAATCTACTCTTAAAGGAAAGACTTTGCTCCTAGAGGAGAAATTCCTTAATTCAAGAGTTGACCCCTGTTGAGGAGGAGGTAAAATTGAAAATGACAGAGTTGGGTCCCATGGAAGTGTACCTATTCACATTACTTATCCTGGAACATTACATTTTTTTTAAAAAAAGGATGTTATTTAGTATCAGAAGGGTAACAAATCAACAAGTTGCCAAAAACCAAGTGTCAGGGCTTGCCATACTGATCCTGTAAAACCCCGTGGGCATTGTGTTTGCCATACGCAGTTGGCCCAAACTATAAGCAGAACTTATTTTAAGAACCAAAGAAGCATAGAAAAGTGCTGATGACATGCAAAAGTGTGATTATCATATTTACTCTTCACTGCCTGCTTGAGCAAACTGTAGACCCAGATCAGGCTGCTCCAAGATCTGCACTGTATGGCAGCAGTTAATAGAGCAAATTTTTTTGTTTCCAGATTTGAAAATGGTATTTTCAATTGATAAGTGAATATTGAAGGTAAATAAGCTAAATAAAAGTCAGTTTGTAAATAGACCATTTTGTCATCAAAAACGAACAAACAGTCAAATGGATATACCGCCATGTATATTCAGCGTTTTTTCAAAGTGAGACAAGTGTAGGTTTAGTATTCTCCTCAAGAAGAACCCACATTCAGAGGGGATCAACTGAAAGGAAAAAAGCTGATAATGTTCTCTATCATTTCAATAGGCAAATGCATATAAACATATATAAGGGAAGTTATTGGAGTTTTTTTTTGTGCACTGTATATGTGATGTGGTCTACAATGATATGAGCTGCGACACCAGCACAGACTTAGATCAGCATGGGGATCTGCCGAGTCCGATCAGAGTCTTTGCTGTCTGCATGAAGGTAGCTAAGGGTCTAAGTGCACTGCGAAGACTTTCATCAGACTGGGTGGCTGCCCAAGCTAATCTGAGTCTGCGCTGGGCACACAACCACTTTCTTGGTTTTCTCGTGTCGCCGCTCAATACACAGTTCCGAGAATAGCCGCTGAGCTCCGCCTACTGAGTTACTGTTACTACGTCTCACAAGCTTTACACAAAGATGGCGGAAAAACAAATGACAAAGGCAAGTGCCTGCTAAATTTTGGCAATCTTTGGCGAAGAATCAGCCTCCTCATGACCTACACATTGAAGGTGACGCATCATTCATTTCCGATGCTTTCTATTTTGCAAAGCAGGGTAAGTTTATTACAAGTGGTGTTAGTTTGTTTTCTTTAAACAACAGGGATACATCCCTCCATTAACTGTAAGGTAAAATCACGGACTTATGTATGCTGACCACGTGCGATTTGTTTGTGAGACTATGTCGCGTGCTAAGTTGTCGTTGCATTGGCCAGGTGTACGCTATCACGTGATTTTGAGTGACATTCTGGGTGTGGCTCGGAACTGTGTATTATGATGGCTGTGAGCTATTAATTTCCACTTTCCAGATGGTCTTAGTGAGAAGTTTCACAAATAAGAAAAGAAAAATGTAATCCATCTGTAGATTGGTCCAGTCTTAACCTTTAAAGCATCAAAAGAGTAGACAACAATATTTACATCTGCAAAATTTGAAAAAACGTTTTATCCATGCTATCATATAGAGAATTTGAAGACTAGAAGGCAAACAGTGTAGATCTGGATGGGGCAGCTCAACATGAGATTCATCTGGATCAATGTTGTTGAAAATATTCAGCTATTTTCATTTTTGGCTGTTCAATGGTTAAATGATTATACATGCCAGATTGATCTTGGCAATGTCAGTATGACTATATTCATCACTTGTAGCATGTTTTCTATAATTATATTGTGGTATGGTCAACTCGGGTAAATTCGGGGAGCAGGTGAATTCGGACAGTGACACTGTTTCCTTTATATGTCAGTTTTTTTTAATGAAAACAAAATTGACTGGCCAGGCCGTGTAGGGCAATAGGTAGGGCACCTGACTCATAAGTCAGAGGTTCTGGGTTCGAAACCGGCAAACAGTGAAAATCCTGATGAGAAAGCTCATTTTGAGCCGTCTCAACTGAATTCTCACTGTTAGAAATGGTATGTCCGAATTTACCCGCTGTCCGAAGTTACCCGGCTCGTACCTAATTTATATAATATTTGTCAGAGGCCCAGCTCAGGTGAGAATTCGACAATAATTATGAGATGACTTTTCTTATGTGTTCATAAAATCATATGTTGTGACCTTCCATAGACTGAGACGGTTCTAATGAGGGGTCTCAACATATTTTTTACGGAAAATTAACAAAAGTTGTCTTTAATGAATTATCTTCAAATACTCAGCTTATCTTAGCCTCAGTATTCATGCACTGCAGTTGTTCAAATTCAAATTTCCTGTTAAGTAAATGTGATTTTTTGTGGACAGTAAATCTGGGGAAAATGCATTTTTTACAAAATGTTGATAAGAAAGATCAACAAAAATACATGCATATATAGCGGTAAATTAATTCAAGTGTTTATCACAAGTATTTTTGTCCAACAACATAAATATGTTCATATTCTACCATATGTCTTTGGTTACAAGGTATTTTTTTCTCCCAAAACAATCCCAAAGAGCTAGATCCATCTTGTAAGATGGAACTAGATATTTGGGTTTGTTTTAAAAAAAGAAAACCCTGTCTCATAGCAGAGTTTCATAAGACTGATTTCGATATTTTGGGTCGATTCTTTAGATGGAAAAACAATTTTACAGGTGCAATGAACAAATTGCCCTAGCAATGCATTTGATGTATGGTTTATATTTTCTACTGTCAGCTTTAAAACTTTAGTCTGTATGTATGTACTTACTGAATTCTGACATAATGTGAAAAGAAAATTTAAGGTGAACAGTTACACCTCCGTGTTTTTGCACCATTTTTGGGAAGGGGAACAGCTTTTGTGACTTCTTGTTCAGGGTTGCCACCTGGAAAAGTCAGGGTAATGTAAAAAATGAGTTGTGAAATGCAAAAACCAACAAAGTGGTTGTGTGCCCAACGCAGACTCAGATCAGCCTGGGCATCCCCCAGCTCGATCAGACTCTTTGCGTTGCACTTAAAGGGTAGCTAAGGGACGAGGCTAGCTCCATGTGAACAGCGAAGACTCTGATCAGACTGGGTGGATGCCCAGGCTGATCTGAGTCTGCACTGGGCGCACAACCACTTTTTTGGTTTTATCATGTCGCGGCTCATTTAAGGTTAGTGAAAAGACAAGGAATGTTGCAAAATGATTAGGGAAATTTAAAAAGGAGTTGCGGAATTTTATGACTTTGGCTTTGGCTGTGACAAGTCTATTGGTCCAACTCTAAGTGATCAATAAAGCTGATTTTCCTCTCGTTTACTTCCCTGACTGAGTACTCTGAGTACTATTGAAATTTTTTCCTAGTTAAGAATTAGCTCCCCTGCAAGTGACCCTATTCACCTTAAGAAGAGTGGCATTAGATTATGTTTTATCAAAATACCGTCCATTTACTGTCTTCTTCTATGCATATGAGGGTATGAGAAATTATGTAAAGTTAGACAATTTTTGTGTATACATGTACTTACATTAGCAGATTTCAATTAAATCTTTAAGCACCAAAAAGCAGACAACAAAATTTACGTCTGCAATATTTCAAATAATGCCTTGTCCAAGAATTTCATTTTGAGAATTCAAAGACTATAGGGCAAACAGTGTAGATCTAGATGAGGCGGCTCATTATGAGCCGCCTCATCAGGATCTACGCTGTTGGCAAATTCTGCTAATTTGTCACTTATGCTTAGAGAGTTAAAGAAGAAATTTGCAATGTTTTTTTTTTTTCGTGCCTATGGCTAGCAGAGTGCCAGGCATAGGGGTATTACTTTTGCAGTGTTGGCTTCAGTGGCATAAACTTTGCATCAAGTAATTTGGTTTAGCTCTTGTTTTGTAACAGAGCGCGGAGAGTTTGGTTAAGTCTTGTTTTGTGTTAGTGCAATGAGAGATTGGTTTAGCTGCTTGAAAAAAGGCCACAATTCCATTCTCTATAGCATAAGAATCAGGCTAATCCTTACTAGTAAATTACTGCTCATTAACATGTGTTGTTAGGCAGATGGGAACATTAATTCACTCCGGCTATGTTGTTGTGATATATTATTTTGTGATTTGCCTTCAAAACAATTGTTAGTCAACAATAATTCACAGGAAAGCAGAGCTCTAGATAAGAGGGAGTATTTGATGATAATTAAGGATAATTTTTCTTATTTCTCATCGAAACCATATGTTGTGACCCCTCATCTGAACCGTCTCGCTGAGACGGTGCAGATGAGGGGTCACAACATAGGGTTTTATGCAGAATTAACAAAAATTATCCCTAATTATCATCAAATACTCCCTCTTATCTAGAGCTCTGGAAAGGGATATTCCTGATCAGTCTACTTGTCCAGATTCTTTCTAATAGTTGATAGTGCTGATTATTTATTCTTTATTTATAAAAATGTTATGGTTGTAAAATCAGTTTATCTTTCCATACTTTTATACAATTTATTTATCACATTTATGTGTACATTGTACTTTGAATGTTAATGTCATAAATGCTGTACATTGTACTTTGAATGTTAATGTCATAAATGCAATAAGCATAAGAAGGAGTAACAACATGTAGAGTGGACCGTGGCACAATCCATTGAATTGCCAGGCACAGAATTAGGGGATAACTGTACTCAAAGTTGTCATTTGGGGAGGTAAATCATCAGTTTTGTAGTTGGAAATAACGTTTTACATCCACACGTCAGCAGAGCCGTAAAACACAATTTGCAACCATAAAAACGACAATTTACCTCCCCAAACATTTTTCAGTACCGTTATCCCCCATTCTTATGCACTTTATCATCTTTCGCCTTTCAAAGTCTACTATTTTACACCCATAGCGAGTGTTTTCAGCAGCATAAATCATACGTCAGCCAATGAGAAGCAACATTTCTTCATGACATCGGGTTTGCGGCAGTATATCACAGAATATACTGTCGCATATTTTTGACGTTATCCAATCAGATGTCGCATCATATTACAGTGCATTAAAATGAAGGTTCTTGCTAGGCTACATGGATATACAGGCTTAAGTGAGACTTGATGTATGCATATGTATGCTAATCAGCCAAATTATGTGTCACACATCAAAGTGTAACTAAAATGTTTACATGAACAGCATGAGTTGATCAATTATATGAGCCGTGACCTGAGAAAACCAACAATGTGGTTGTGCGTCCAGCGCAGACTCAGATCAGCCTGGGCGTCCGCCCAGTCTGATCAGAGTCTTCGCTGTCCGCATGGAGGTAGCTTAGACCCTTAGCAAACTTTTAAGCATTTAGCAAAAAGTTTGAGCGGACCAGGGATATGCCCAGACTGATCTGAGTCTGTGCGGGACGCACAACCACATTGTTGGTTTTGTCGTGTCGCGGCTCATATTATTTTAATTTCATATTCTGTTGATTGCATATATGTGTACATATGTAAAAAAAAATCACATACACTTAAAGACTATATTTCTAATTATCATCCTGTTCAATGTAGAAGTGGGTTGAGGTGATTGTTATATTTATTTTAATACTATGCCAGGAGAAATGCCGTAAATCATGTGTGAGCTCTATAATCAAAGTCCTCAGTTTTGTATCCCCATCGGGAGGTATACAGTTTTTGTCTTTTCATCCGTTCATTCACCCCTTTGTTAGTAAAATTTTATCTGATTGCTCATATCTTTGTAACTTTCTCACATTTGGTTCATGATATCACTATTGTTTTACTTTAAATGGGAAAACTATGAATCTCTGTGTCATGTCCTAGGGTGTGGTCAGGGATCAGTAATTAAGCATGTTCATTATGAAAAATCTGTGCATAAAACCTTTCTGAATGCTGATATCTCTGCAACTTCATACTGTATAAATATAAAACAAATCTTAATTTTTGCGATTTTTATTTTTCGTGGACAGGAACATGCACAAAAAGTAAAAACTGTTTGTTTCTCACTTGTTTTTCACTTCAGCCAGTTTGTTCATTAACCTGCGGCATGGCCGCAGGTTAATGAAAGAACTAGCTCAAGTGAAAAGGACCAGAATTTACCGAAGCAAACGGAAACAAAATATATGGACACTGTGTCTATTGAAGATACTTCATCAGAAACAGGATAATAATTCGTGATTTTAATATTCTCGATTTCAAAGTGACCGCGAAATGTCACGAAATTACCGCGTATACATTATCAGATTTCTTCTACCTTTGGTTCATCATATTTCTGTTGTATTACCGCTGATATGGAATATCTAGAGTCAATAACTAGGACTTAGGTATTTGTTAAAAATTTTTGCTTATTGGTCTTGTATACTTGAATGGAGCATATTAATTCATGGCAAGGTTAGATTCTATCAGCTAACACCATCTGGATATTACTGCTAACTTCTTTGAAATTTTTACATGTGTACATGCATTAAAGCTTTTGTCAAGATTTAGCTTGCCTCATTAGGGGGTGGCAGTGGTCGGGGGGTATGCATGAGCTTCTTCACCATTTCAGCTGCAAAGAACTTTGGACTTTAAAATGAAGATTGATAAGTCTGCACAGATGGTCAGACTGATCAGAGTCTTTGCTGTTTGCACATGTACATAGCCAGCTCTTCTTTTATCATGGCTCTTAGGCCCGATTTCACGTCACATTTAGTACACAGAATAACATTTGGAACACCAAAATTTTACATTGCACCTACGGTAAAATGGACCACGGACTTGATAAACTGAGTTATAAATGTGATGTAAAACCAGGCTTCAGTCATAAAAAAAGGCTGAGTTATAAATGTGACATGAAATCGGGCTTTAGTCATATAAACAGGAAAGTCTTGCCCAGCCTTGTCAAATCCTGTTGGGAAACTCAGCATGTTTGCTTTTTCCAGGTAGAATTTTTGTCTCCCCTGGTAGTACCATACTTATTCAGTTATAAGAGGGGGGTTTCTCTTCCAAAACCATCTCAAAGATCTAGATCTGTCCTATAAGACAGATCCAAAACCATCTCAAAGAACTAGATCTGTCTTGTGAGACGGATCCAAAACTATCTCAAAGATCTAGATCCGTCTTGTAAGACAGAGTCAAAACCATCTCAAAGATCTAGATCTGTCTTATAAGAGCTCCAAAACCATCTCAAAGATCTAGATCTGTCTTACAAGAGCTCCAAAACCATCTCAAAGATCTAGATCTGTCTTACAAGACAGATCTAGATCTTTGAGATGGTTTTGGTAAGACAGATCTAGATCTTTGAGATGGTTTTGGAGCTCTTATAAGACAGATCTAGATCTTTGAGATGGTTTTGGAAGCAAAAAACCCATTTTATAGCTGAATTTCACAAGACTGATTTACATATTTGCTGTAATTTTGGAAGGCTAAAATCCCACCTTATAACGAAATAAATATGGCAGCAGAAAGGGAGACATAAGTATGACTTCTGGCGACAGCATAAACTTTCCGTGAGGTTCTGGGGCAGTATTTATAAAACCACTTAAGTCGTTGCTATGGTGTTGCTAAGGATAAATTCCTGTGAAGGAGATTCCCTACAACTATGAAATTTGCTCTGGAGGAACAGTCTGAAAAAGACTGTTCCTCCAGAGCAAATTTCATAGTTGTAGGGAATCTCCTTTATAGAAATTTAGCCTTAGCAACAGCATAGCAACCCCCGGTTTGCCGTTTTCGATGACATTGTGCAGACAGGCAAGACACAAAGTGCCACAGAATTATTTTTCTTTTTTTTCCACAGTAATGAACAGTTTTGCAGTTGGACAATACTGCCTTCATTTACCTGTTTTAAGGTACGTGTTTGTACTCACTGATATGCCCAGACCAGTCTGCTTTGGGTCTACATAATGACCCTTACATTTTTAAAGCAAATGGGTACACTTTCAGGGGAAGCAACTCTTCTGTTTCATTTTATGTCCCATCTCAATGAGGGTCATCTCTTAAAAGAAAGAATTTGCTCACCTAGGAATAAACCTATAAATAGTAAGCTGGCTTGTGGCATTTTCTGACAGTGTGATGCGCTTCAACCAGCTTCTTTTCCTTTGAATGAAATATTGTGCCTTTGAATTTGGGCTATATCATTCATTGCTATGAGTGGATTTTTCGTGAATACTGGAGAGAAAGAAAACAAGAGAATCTGTGCAGACCCTGATCAGACGGTCTGAACTGAATCTGCAGTATTTGTGAAATCCTGACCTTTCACCTTGAACTGGCTAAAGTTTTCACTGTCCATGATTTTTCACAAAACTGTCCATGAGCTTTCAGATGTATGACTGTTCATGAGAATGCCACTATTCATATGATTATCACTGTTCATAAGGCTCTCACTTTATATATATGCTTGAAATAAAGCGATCATGTTTTACTTAACTTTATTCTTTTATATAGTATGTCCTTAAGCAAATAAGTTCTGAATAGTTAGGTCCTTTGGAAGACATGAAAAAGCAAACTCGGTTTAATTGAGTTTGTTGCTGACCTGTAATGAAATGTGCAATATTGGCCACTCCCACTAGTACTGGCTAGTTACGGCCCTTTGTACGTCTGGTCATATCTTGTGGCCACAACTCTTTCAGTTTTTAAATGATTTTTATCAAACTTTAAGGCTATTATAATCATTATTTGACATTGATCATATTTTATTTGGGTCATGATTGGGTCTTTTCTTGTTAGAGTTACTGCCCTTTGTAAGTCTGGTCAAATCTTGTGGCCACAACTCCTTCTGTTTTCAACTTGTTGCCATGGGACCTTTCAAAATCAAATATTCTGGTTACTGACATATCCATACATCGGGGGACGTTTTGTATTTTAGTGGCTTGTAGAGTATTTCTCTCACTGTGGGAAATGTCACTACTCACTAATCTAGGAAATTTATCAAAAAGAAACATTTTCTTTTCAAATTCAAATTTTATTCAAAATTGACATCAGTAAATAGCAATTAAAGAAAAAATGAAACAAATGGAATGATGCCAGTGATACAAAATTATGTAAAAAAAAAAAAATCACTGTTCAAATACTGAAATTGAATAAGGCAGTATTGTATTGCACACAATGTATTGCATTGCACAAAATTTGGCCAAAGCCCAGTAGAGAAAAGTTTGTACATCTTCAAGGGAGGTCACTCTGTTATTGAAGTATTTAAGTATTTGTCTCCCTTCTAACATTTGCAGAAGGAGGGGAGCAACTTTAAAGGAAAGAATTTGCTCAGAGCAAATTCTTTTCTTTAAGAGTAGCCGCACTAGAGAAGGGATTCACAGGTCCTCAGTAGAGTGAATCAGATGATTTTTAAACTTTTAATTTCCTTTGATAATGTACAATTAACGAAATATAGAATGTTCAAAAAAGTGTAAGTAAAGATGAGTGAGGGAACTAGGGAATTTCGGTTAATGTGTCCCATCCATCAGCACCAAGGGCGTAGCTACCTATACGGCAAATACGCAAGTGCGTATTGAAATTTTGTCAAAATTGACAAAATTTCAAAACGCACCTGCATATTTGCATGCTGAATATTTATAAATTAGACAAGATTTCAATACCAATTACCAAAGTGGCTGAAATACTAGCTTTCCCTTCAAGAAGTAGGGAATAAAACATGGTTGTGCGTATTATGAAATTGCCCCTAGTTACGCCCCTGAGCACATAGGTCATATGGAGAGGGAAGTTAAACTTACGGTTAGAAAAGTGCATAAAAAACAGTGTCAAAAAACACAACTGTGCTGGCAAATTTCTGGATTGGTGCTCGATGCTCTTCATCAGTTTTTAAGGTAAAGTAGCTCAAAATACAATGATTGGGTGAAGTGGGTGGGTTGGGGGAGGGGGGGGAATATCTTGCAGAAAGCACTAGAGACATGATACAAAGAAATGTGATTTTAAAAAATGCTTTAAAGTTAATAAAAAAAAGAAGAAAGAAAAAAAGATCTTTCAACAGTATTTTAGTAATGTCACAACCTTGTTCAGACTCAAACACAACCTCTGGAATATGCAGGCATACGTTAACTTCAACCAGTATGACCAGATGGCTGCATAACAAATGAATACAAAGCACATATGAGCCACACCACGACAAAACCAACAAAGTGGCATGTGCGCCCAGCGAAGACCCAATTTGATCAGAGTCTTCACTGTCTGCTTGGAGCTAGCTTAGACTCTTAGCTATCCATTAAGCATAAGCAAAACCTCTAATCAGACTGGGCAGATGCACAGGCTGATCTGAGTCTTTGCTGGGCGCACATGCCACTTTGTTGGTTTTGTCATGTTGCGGCTCAATTATATTAAATAATGGTAATTGCAAATTATCATGGTAAAAGATATTCCTAAAAGACCACTTTCTGTAAAAGTGGCTTGTAACTTACCAAAATTTATGCCATTAAACACTCAAGTGGCATTACCTACTATATCATCATTAAGCCTTAGAGCACCAGAAATTCAGATGACAAACTTTATGTCTACAAAATTTCAAACAAAATCTTTTATCCAAGCAATATCATATAGAGATTTCAAAGACTAGAGGCCAAACAGTGTAGCTCTAGATGAGGGGGCTAATTATGAGCTGCTTCATGTAAATCTATGCTGTTTGCAAATTCAAATATTTTTAATTTTGGCACGTCAAGTGTTAAAATAGTCAAGGGACAGTACCTGTAAGTAGAAAAACATGCCCTATCATTGTTATTTGTAAATAATTACAAAAGTATCTGTGCCATTCAGCCAGTAAATTTTTCATTACATCAAGTTGTCCAGCCAGAAAGTGAGACCATTGGTAAACGGTACAGCCCAAGATCAGATCTGAAGATATCTCACTTGCTTAGGAGTTTTTACAGAATGCAAGCTAAGGTTTTCTGTTCCATCAACAGCAGCTTTTGCTATGGCCAAGAATGGAATATACATGTATGAGCAAAAAAATAAAGTATCAATGCATGTGCATGTTTAATGAAAATAGAGGGTAGAAAATTTGTACATGTTTTCCTGTGTCTTAGCTTTATATAGAAATTCTCAAAATGGTGTATCTATTCTGCATGTTTCTGTATTACATTGAAATTTTCAGACTGAAAATGTGCCATAAACTGTGTTACTCCCATATTTCTGATAAAGTAATGGAATTATACAGGGTAAAATAAGGCATCAGACATGGTGCTTAAATGGGGCAGACTTTAAACATTAACATAAAAATAATCATATATACTCAACCGAATTAAACACGCAACACCTAATTTATCCAATATTTTACAGCTCATGTCATATGCAGATCATTTTTGTCCCCCGCCTTTTCAAAGAAAAGCGGAGGGACATAGTTTTCGGCATTCCGTCCTTCCGTCCGTCCGTCAGTCCGTCCGTCCTTCCGTCTTTCCATCCCCCTAAAGTAGTAGGTACCTTGTGTGCGCAACTCCTCCTACAGTTTTATGCCGATTCTTTCGAAACTTTACAGATGTTTTTGTCATGGTCTGAAGATACGCATGTGGTTTGGATGTAATCCTGAGATTATTTTTTGTCACTTTTTCCACAAGTTGAACTTAGTCATTTTTTAGGCGTTTTTACTATCAAAGTGACTAGATAGTGGGTACCTTGTGTGTGCAACTCCTCCTACAGTTTTATGCCGATGCCTTTGAAACTTCACGGGTGTTTTGGTCATGGTCTGAAGATATGCATATGGTTTGGATATAATCCTGAGATTATTTTTTGTCACTTTTTCCACAAGTTGAACTTAGTCTTTTATTAGGCGTTTTTACTATCATAGTGACTAGATAGTGGGTACCTTGTGTGCGCAACTCCTCCTACAGTTTTATGCCGATTCCTTTGAAACTTCACAAGTATTTTGGTCATGGTCTGAAGATATGCATGTGGTTTGGATATAATCCTCACATTATTTTTTATCATTTTTTTCGCAAATTGAACTTAGCCATTTTTCATACATGTTTACTATCAAAGTGAATAGATAGTGGGTACCTTGTGTGTTCAACTCCTCCTACAGTTTTATTCTGATTCCTTTGAAACTTCACAGGTGTTTTGATCATGGTCTGAAGATATGCATGTGGTTTGGATATAATCCTCACATTATTTTTTTTATTACTTTTTTTCACATTTTTAACTTAGCCCCTTTTCCAGCTCAAACACTAAGTGTATATACAGTGGAGACCTAGTTTCCAAGGCGGGGGACATAAATTCGTCGAATTTGCTTGTCATTTTAATTTCTTAACTCAGCAGGGATTAAAGTTTACTGTCCCAGAAATTCAGTTCTGTTGTTGAAATGGTTCACGCTTGAGAGAGCGTTACCGATAACTACCCGATTTTCAAAAGTCTCAATTAGGGATATGTCTGCCAAGACGCTTGGAATGTTGCATGCTTATGTAAGCCTGCGGTTGGAAGCCAAACATTTCCATTACCACCCATCAATGATTTTTGGACTTGTAGAAAGAGACTGATGCACTTGGGAGACCAAAGATTATCTTAGACCCGGCGTTCGATGCGACGTTCACATCCTGTCACGCGATAGTTCCACCTCTTTTTGAGACTTTTGAAAATCGGGTAGCCATCGATAGTGCTCTCTCAAGCGTGAACCGTTTCATCAACAAAACTGAATTTCTGGGACAGTAAACATTAATCCCTGTTGATTTTAGAAATTAAAGTGAAAATAATTCGCATAAGACATGAGCTATGGAATATTGAATAAATTAAGTGTTGCGTTTTTAATTCGGTTGAATATATCTTATGTTGATCCAAAATATATGTCCTTTGTCTTGGTTATAGTAAGCAGCACATGTAGTAAACATTCTGTTCTTGGCCATAGCATAATGTGTTGTTGACAAAATAAACAACTCTTGTTCCCTGTGATTTCTATCAAATATAGGTTGCATCATGGTGCTTGATGTCTTCTATGAAGCATCATACAGTCAGTTCAATTCAGTTATAAGATGGGAGTTAATCCTTCGAAAATTACGGCTGATATGTAAATCAGTCTTGTGTAATTCAGCTGTAAAATGTTGTTTTTTCTCTTCCAAAACAAACCCAAAGATCTAGACCCATCTTAAAAGATGGATTGAGATCTTTGACGTTGTTTTTGAAAGGAGAAGCCCCATTTTATAAGTGAATTAATACAGTATGTACATTTTCCTATTGCAACATTATAATTGAGCCATGACACAACAAAACAAACAAAGTGGCATGTGCGCCCAGGGAAGACTCAGATCAGCCTGGGCATCTGCCCAGTCTGATTAGAGTCTTTGCTGTGTGCTTAAAGGGCAGCTAAGGCTCTAGGGTACCTCCATGCCAGTGGCAAAGACTCTGATCTGACTGGGTGGATGGCTAAGCTGATTTAAGTGTTCCATGGACGCATATGCCACTTTGTTGGTTTCGTTAGGTCACAGCTTATATTAGAAAGTAGACTAGCAAAATTTATTCTGATTTTACATGGCCTTCACAATATATACATGTTTGGTTTCCATGGATACAGTTTGACCGGGGTCCGTGGATTTGTGGAATTGTGTAAAAGAGCAAGGTTGCTACTCAGCGACATTGCAAGACTGCTGCTTGTTGGAAGACCTGGTACAAAGCCACTGGTTCTGCCGATGAGTCCACTGGTTCCTGGGAATGTGTGAGCTATAGACAGGGCACTGCTGGCCACGACGGGCTTCATGGGGACTGGAACCTGTACTTCTACTTCGGACTCGGACCTGAAATTAAAAGAAAAATGATCCGCGACATGACAAAACCAACAAAGGGGCATATGCACCCAGCAAAGACTGAGATCAGCCTGGGCATTTGCCCAGTCTGATCAGAGTCTTCACTGTCTGCATGGAGCGTAGATCCTTAGGTTGTTTAAGCGCATAGCGAAGAGGCTGATCAGACTGGGTGGATGCCCTTGGTGATCAAACTCTTTGCTTGGAGCACATGCCACTTTGCTGGTTTTGACATGTCGTGGCTCAAATTAACATAAGGTATTTATTTGGTTATAAGATGGAAGTCTATCCTCCAGAAATTACCACAAATCTGTAAATTAGTCATATTCATCCATAAAATGGGGTTTTCTCTTCCAAAACAAACCCAAAGATCTAGATCTGTTTTACAGGATGCATGTAGATCTTTGGGAACTTTTTAAAAGGGAAAACCCTGTCTTATAACTGACGAAATATAGTAGCACTTTTGAAGGAAAATATGGCATAATAATTAAACTTGTTGGTTTTCAGAGAGATAATCTTGTAGTATTAAGATGTATGGGAACACCTCCATGTTTGTCAGCCATTTTTTCAAAGGGAGACAAATTTTGTGACTGCCTGTTAGCTTTCCTGGATGACACTTCCAAAATGGGGTCTACATTTTAAGGGAGGAATTTACCCTGATTGAGGAGGGAGACAAAATCGGGTCCCTCCTTAAAGGGAAAAATTAACCCCAACTTAAAAGGGAGACAAAAATGAAAATGGCAGTTGCTTCCTCTGAAAATATACCCATTCCCCTTAAATTGCATTGTTAAACAGTCGCATATGAGCCGTGACACGAGAAAACCAACAATGTGTTGTGCGCCCAGCGCAGACTCAGATCAGCCTGGGCAGATGTCCAGTTTGACTAGATTCTTTGTTAGGTGCTCAAAGGGTAGCTAAGGGTCTAAGCTACCTCCATGCGGACAGCGAAGACTCTGATCAGACTGGGCGGATGCCCAGGCTGATCTGAGTCTGCGCTGGGCGCACAACCAATTTGTTGGTTTTCTTGTGTCACGGCTCATTTGTGGTTGAAACTAACACTTTGCAATTCATTTAGAGTAAGTAAGCACAAAAAATGTCAGACAACTAAAAGTTGATTTAGTGCATGCCAAAGTTAGGTGATTTTTTATCACCCAGATCAGAGGGTATGTGTACTTTTAAATTGGGTTTTGTCTATTGTTGTACACAGAGGCAACACAAATCACCGATATTTTGGCCTTGTTTTTAAACTTGGTCTATTTAAGGTTTTATGGTTCAGATTTAATTACCGTATTTAGCTATAAGAGGGCATTTTTCTCTCTCTGACCCCCGATTTCTAAATCAGTCTAATGAAATTATGCTATGAGATGTGTTTTCCCTTCCAAAACAATCCCTAAAATCTAGATCCCTCTTAAAAACAACAAAAACAATCTAGATCCATCTTATAAGGTGGATCTAGATTTTTTGGATTGTTTTAGAAAGGAAAACCCCTGTCCTATAACCAAAGAAATACAATATGTGAAGGTGCAGGAAATATCAGGTGTCTTCAGAAAATGAAATCAAAAATGACAAAATAACTATTAAGCAGTAGTAACATAGCAGAAATTACAAGTTTCACATTTTTAACATATCTTAGAAATTCTAAGTATTCTGACAGACAGATCAAAGCAAAAAGTGCAGATCCAAATTAGACTGCTCGTATAGGAGCAGTCTAATTAGGATCTTCACTATTTGCCATTCCATTTGCATCTTTTGGATGCATTACTGCATTGTAAAAACAAATTGCTCCATTTTAGATCAATTACGTACGGTATCCTTTTATGTTTCACAATTTTTTTAATTTTTACGGTAGCTCCAAACTGCAGTCTGTGGGATCTGCTGACTATTTAAGTAAGTAAATGAATTTTAGTTAGACTGTCACAAAAAAAAATCCAAGATTACATGACCTTAGGGTATAAACTAGTCCACCAATTTTCGGTTCCTGCCGAGACTGTCCCTCATATTTGGCTTCCCCCGAGACTGTACATGATCTCTTGTAAGACTACCCTCTGCAAAAAATGGCTTCAGAGTCTCTGCAGGAAATAGAATCATGTGGACAGTCTTGGTAGGAAGCCAAAATATATTATCATGCACAAAAGTCTCTGCAGAAAGTGGATGGTGTCAGCAGAAGCCCGGTATGACGGACAGTCTTGGCAGGACAGGAATACTGGCAGACTAGTTTATACCCTGTGATGACCAGTAAACCCACAGTTCCATTCCCACCTGGAACTTTCAAAATTTTCAAGCTTTTGTAAAAAGTTATCAAAAATTAAACAATGATACAGTAGAACTGCAATGGCTCGTTAACCCTGCCTGGTTAGAACTCATTCCTGGGTCCCAAGAGGTCATTTTATATAGAAACTAACCCTGACTGGCTAGAACTACCTTTGGCTGGAACTAATTTCCATGGTCCCAAGCATGTTGGAGCCATTGAAGTTCCACTGTATTTGACTTGAATGTGGATAAAGCATATTTGAGCCGTGACACAACAAAACCAACAATGTGGTTGTGCGCCCAGCGCAGACTCAGATCAGCCTGGGCATCAGCCCAGTCTGATCAGAGCCTTCGCCGTCCGCATGGATGTAGCTTAGACCCTTAGCGAGCCTTTGAGCACTCAACGAAGAGTCTAGTCAAACTAGGTGGGAGCCCAGGCTGATCTGAGTCTACACTGGACGCACAACCACATTGTTGGTTTTGTCGTGTCGCGGCTCATTTGTGCACAAGTTTTGCTTTGAAGTAAAAGAACTGGTGGAGTGTCATAAATATTCCTGACACTGGCCAAACCAAATCGGTTCAAATACTTAGAAATTTTTTCGGTTTATGAGATTTGCAAAAAAAAATTATTTTTATTTCAGCATGCAGCTCTTATTGTAATGAGAGTACTCTATAATTCTTCAAATTCAAACCAGAAAAAAAAAAAAAGGATCCATTTGTGGACCTTAAATGAAGCATGAAAATCAATGAATTTTAGCCTGTTTTAGCTGTTATATATGCTAGATACTTAAATTTTGTTGATTTGACAAAATTTCATGTGCATATACCCAAATGATATACCCTTGCAAAGTGCATATTTTTTGCTACAGATATTAACCCAGTTTCAATTTCTTTTGCGGCTCCCAACTTTTGCGGTTTATATTATGGATATAATAAGTTGTGGGTTACTCTCATGTCATGCTATGATTTAATCATTACAGACACTTTCCTTTGAAAAGCATTACATGTCATACACCTAACCACAAATACCGGTATACAACTGCAAAAACAGAAGTTCTGTGGATTTTCCCGCCTTAACATTTTAAGCGCCAGAGACGAAAACGCCTGAATTTGCAAACAGCATAGATGAGCCACCTCATCTAGATCTACACTGTTTGTCCTCTGGTCTTTGAATTCTCAATAAGACATAGCTTGAATGAAACATTTTTTTTTTTTAATTTGCAGACGAAAATTTTTGTCTTCTGCTTTTTGGCACTTAAAGGGTTAAACTGATAAAAGGAAAACTTTAAAATTTTGAAGATTTCTCCTGGATAACCCTTTTGGGACACCTTAAGCAGATTCTTGCTGAGTGCTAGCTGTTGACCAATGAACTGGTACCAAGTGGGGTGGGGCAATGGTCTGAGGGGTTGCCTTGTCAAACTATTATAATTTCCAACAAAAAAACTTAATTAATCCAAATTTGTATGGTACTACATGATTGATTGGTTTGTTGTTTGCTTTTGGGCCCTTGCCTTTCCTGAAGCCCATATCAGCAGGATGCCACAGTGCAGAAAGTTTCATGGCTTCTTCAGCGAGCCTAGCACCCCAAAGTACATGGTTGGGACATGGCACATTGTACATGGCTGCATACAACCAACTTCAATGTAGTTTTACCTTTCAGAAGCAAAGGTACATATACAGTACATGTATATATCATAATGCACTTGAAGACCAAATATTTCTTAAGATTCTCTAAATACTTGTGGTTAGCTTTGCTCATGTATTCAATTGACTTCAATTTGGTCAGTTTTGACACCCCAATGTCTTCCTTTAAAAATGCACTCTTACCGCTGTAAACATTAGGAACATACCAGTCAATAAAAACACAGAATGAAAATTTTCTACCAGTTTAAATTTTATCAACAAAGTTCACCCGTGACTGAAATTCTTATGCTGATGGACTGTAAAACCCTCATCATATGAAGCTATGCTTCCCAAATGACTATGTTTGTATTCAGTTTCATTTAATCTTGTGGTGTATGCAAGGGCTGCGGAGTACATTGTCTGAGTTTAAGGCCATCTGTAGTCTTCTTGGGACAAGATTATCTTTTTAAACAGAGGTTTAAACGAGCTGCGACACAACAAAACCAACAAAGTGGTTATGCGCCCAGCGCAGACTCAGATCAGCCAGGGCATCTGCCCAGTCTGATCAGAGTCTTCGCTGTCTGCGTGGAGGGAGCTTAGACCCTTAGCTACTCTTTGAACACTTTACGAAGAGTCTGGTCAAACTGGGAGGATGGCCAGGCTGATCTGAGTCTGCGCTGGGCGCACAACCACATTATTGGTTTTCTCGTGTCGCGGCTCATTTGGAATTTTCAGTATCTGCAAGAATTCCAGAAAAGGGTTTGGAATTTTCAGGGTCTGCATAAGACAAGGTTTCTGAAAAAAGGTCAGAAATTTTCTAGGTCTCTCTTGTGCAAGGAATTTTCAGGGTCTGCAATAGGCAAGAATTCTAACTGGGCTCAAATTCTTAAAAGCGCTCGCGAATTACCAGGGTCTGCCTTAAGCAAGAAATCTGACTAAGTGTTAGGAATTTTCAGGGTCTGTCTTAGGCCTGAATTCTGAAAAAAGTTCAGGAATTATCAGGGTCTGACTTGGGCAAAAACTCAGAAAAAAGCTAGGAATTTTCAGGGTCTGTCTTGAGCAAGAATTCTGAAAAGGGGTTAGGAATTATTCAGGGTATACCTTTCCTTAGGCAAGAATTCTAACAAGGATTTTCAGGGTCTGTCTCAGGCAAGAATTCAGGGCCCAGTTGTTCAAAACTAACGACATTGTTAGTTAATGAGACATTAAGATTTCAAATGTTACTATCTCAAATACGCCAATATTTTTGGTTGAAAAAATGTGAGAAGCTTTTGCAGTGCAAATACAAACTACATGGTTACATTACAGTACAATATACAATATGGTACAGGAGCTGACAGTAAGTGAAATGCTTTTATGAAAGTCATCTCCTGGATTTGCTTGGAGGTATTTGCATGCAACACACACAGATGACACTATTATTATTTGTGTTACATTGTGACATTGTTGTTTCATCTATATTTATCATTTTATTCTGTATCTAAAATCATAATATTTTTTCACTGTACCAAGCCAGATAAGGCACACAGTTTAATTTTTTTTTATTCATCTTTTGTCAAATTAAAATACCACTTTGAGGAACATTTTGATTGGTAGTGCTTAAACAGTTCTTTGGCATAGGTGAAATGTATTCAGGTTATTTTCAAATTTTAAATTTTGTTAATGCTGCCATTATGGGGGTTCTACTTTATTTGTGCACCAAATTAAACCCTTACAAGGATTTAAACATACAATATTATGCTAAGATTTAAATTAAACAATATCATTAATATCCTAAAATTGGATCATTTTAACCAATTACTGTATTTTTTTCCAATTTGAACAAATTGATTTTGGGGCAAAAAATTGCACAAACAATTGCAAACAGGGTAGGCCCTGATCAGACTGCTCCTTGTAGGAGCAGTCTGATCAGGGCCCACACTGTTTGCTCGAGAAATACCGTCTCAATATTTTTTGTCATTATGGTAATAATATCATGAATGAACTGCCCCAGATAACCAAAATTCTTGTGGTCAGTTTTTGCCCTTGATCAGCAGGTGACATGACTGTTAAGAGTCTAAATATTGGGACAGATAGTTGTAAGCAAACAGTGCAGACCCAGAACAGACTGCTCCTTGGGAGCAGTCTGATTAGGGTCTACCCTGTTTGCCATTCCCATTGCATCTTTCAGATGCATTACTGCTCTTTAAAAAAAAATCAATTTTTTGGACAGTTTTGGTAATTATTTTTGATGTCCCAATTTTTAGATTTTTTTATGGTACAAAGAAAGAGTTACAGCAGTTTAATCATTGACTCATAGTGTATACTGTTTCATTGTCATTACATTTGTATTAAAACTATCTTTGTATGTATATAATGCCACTTGATATAGCGCACATTCTTGAATTATAATGTGATAACCATTGACTGACTCATTGTTGGCATAATTTGACTTAAGTTTCTTTAAATTGTGACCTGCTGGCCGCCAAGGTGAAGAAATCGGGCTCGTAAACAGTGTGTAGTCTGAGATCAGACTGAAAAAAAGGTCTTATTCAATAAGTACGGTATGGCAGCTTGATTAATACTATGCCAAAGTTAAGATTGAAAAGTGAATACATGACTTGCATTTTTTATGTCTTTTTAACAGTATTTCAGTCATTGAAGGATTTTGAGAGAAAAAAACAAAATGTGTGAGATCTAGTTATTCTAATAAATCTTTAAATGAGATACCAGCTAAGGCAAACAGAAATTAAGTTTCCTTTGAGAAAATGGCAGGAAAAAGAGATAGTGTACCCATACACAAAAAAGGGAACATGTATGTCAGATGTTGGAAAACATATGACCTACTCGGACACTTCTCAGTGCTGCCTCTGAAGGGGCTTCACCATTAGATACCTTAATGTGCTTAGATACTGGGACACCTGAAAACCGTTTTTTTTTTTTTCATTTTGGACAAATGAAAAATTAATGGTTTTAGGTATCCTAATACTTAAAGGCTTAGAAGATCCTCAGTGCCACCAAGGCGGAGCTATTTAGGAGCGGCTGTAGCGTAGTGGATAACACTCCAGACTACCAATCAAGGGGTCGCAAGTTCGATCGCCCGCTTCTCCGGTCATTTGGATGAGACTTTAAACCGAGGTCCCGTCTCCATATGACCTCGTTGTTGGTGGGACGTTAAACCTGAGTTCACTCACTCACTCACGCGGAGCTATTTTGTAGACTTTACAGATACTTGCCAAAAATACATTTTCTTTGTAATTTTAGGGATATGGGCTGCTCTGGACCCTATTTCAGGGCTTAGGATCAGACCCAGGTCTACAGTGTTTGCTCTTCTTTCCCAACAATTTGTGTAATTAGGGTATATGAAGACATTTTTGTGGTCACTCAATAACCTTGATCTACAGAGACACTTACCTAGTTATTATACCTTTAATACTATTGACTCATCACTATTGATACCATATTGGCCCTAAATCCTGGGAAAAGCATGCTCAAGCAAACAGTGCAAACCCAGATCAGAATCAGGATCTTCACTGTTTGACCTTCCTTCAGCAAGTTTTGACCCATCCTCATATAAGTTGTATGTTTTGGTTAAATTCTTTATTTTTCTCTAATTTTATCGCTGTCCCAATATTTGGAATAACATGGAAATAAAGGCTGGCTCCTTAATCAGGATGTCAGATCCTCAAGTGGGTCACTCTTTGCCTAAAACAAATTCTTATTCTATTGAAATTTTGAAAAAAAATGGGCCATGTATCTTAGTCATTCATAAGCAATGGGGTAAAATGTATACACCAGAAGCAGACAAAAGCAATGGTTATTTATAGTAAGTTTCAGCACGCCTTTGTGATTGATTGATTGATTGATTTGATGCTTAACGTCCACGGTAAACAGCACGCCTTTGTGAATGCAAAGATGTGCTCTTGCCAGTCTGATTTCTTGAATTCCTCACAGGGGGTCATCATTCCCTGTATCGTAGTCTGGATTTCCATTAGTGTCAGCATTAGCATTCATGTCCTCGTCAGTGTCCAACTGATCAGGTTTACTTACAGAATACAAGCATTGCAAACGACTGCGTGATACCCCACCACTGCAAATCAATGTTGCTCGGTTGTTGTTTTTTGCTGATTATTTATTCTATACATGTATGTGGGTAAAGGGCAGGGATAGAATATCCCTTTGGAGCCAAATTTTGATCATCTCAAGAGGCTTTCATTTCTTCTATCCATGTATGTATCTTATACTTACAGTGTCAGCCCAAAACATTAACTGAAGTATAATGTGAATACATATAATAATGTTAGAAGTATGAGACAAAATCACAGGACCATTAAAGATAGGTCACTGTGACCAACTTTTATTCTGATCATACAGAGGCATTATCCCAAACAATCATGTTCATACAGCAGACAGTCTTCAAGATATAAGGCAAATCACTGGACCATGAATTAAAACTGTAACCTACTTTTAGCTTAGTCAAACAGTAGCTCATACTATCTTGGTTTAAACAATATAAAGCTAAACCATGTGACCATGAAATATAGGTGATGGCCCAATATGCATCACTGTATCCAGTAGATCTTCCCTAGGTGTTCCTATGTAGCAAGTTTGAAGACTCTATCCCTTTTGGTTACTTAGAAACTGAGCTCAACCCAACAGGTGAATATTTTTGCTAACAGGCACTAAGGCATTCGCGCCCTCTCGCAGATACACATGAAGGGTATTGCCTATAAGCAGTACTTTGTGCACTGTGAAGCAAAGTTATGCTAAAAACCTGTTGTTTGGTGTACTGGGTGTATGTGTCATGTGCATTTCCATATCAACATGTGTACATACATTGTATAGTCACTTTCATCTCAGATACACTGGACCACCAATTCAGGAGTTGCAGGTTCGATCCCCTGCTTCTCTGGTCTTGTGGGTAAGACTTTAAACCAAGGTCCCATTTCTGTATAACCTCTGTGTTGGTGGGATATTAAACCCACTCATACCAGACAATAAATCTGTTTGCATCTTGTTCTGGTTCTCAGGCTGATATGCACACAGTTTTTGTTTTACACCCCTTTAAAGAAGATTTCAATTGGTGGGCAAAATCAGAATCTCCCGGGGTAAAAAGCACTTGACCATCTACAAGCAGATTGTGACACTAGAAGAGAGCAGGTTTTCTCAAGACATTTCCTGTATTATAATTTCTCTGAGCATAATTAATAAAACAGATATGAATAATACAGACTATTGTTGGACTGAATGAACTGGGAAGTAAACAAGTGTAAGATTAAGGTGTCTGGATACACCTGCATGCTTTTTCCACCATCTTTTCAAAGGGAAACAACTTTTGTGACATCCAATTTGTTTCTCTGGACATTATGAAGCCTTTCCAGAATTTAGGATTCTCTTACAGGAAAGAATTTGCTCCTCAAGGGAGCAAATTCTTTCATTTAAGAAAATCCCCATATACATAGTTAATTTCACAGTATAAAATGGACCCATAGTTTTATGCTACACCTCTGAGCCCAAGGTTCCATATTCCTTGGATGACAACATATGTTAGCTTTGATTGACAAATTTTAAAATTTCGGTACTTTAATGGGTAAATAGACCATATCAGATATTTTTCCGCTACACCTGTGCACCGGAGACTCCCTGATGAGGACAAGAAAGTGATTTCACTTAGCATGCTTAGATTGCACAGAGGGTGCAATCAAATTTGTGTACTAGGACACTTAAGCTGAAAAAGGCAGTGAAATATGTGAATTTGTAATTTTCTATAAATTGAAATGCTATAACACTCAAAGTGCCAGAAAAAAGACTGAAACAGCTTAATTTGCAAACAGTGTAAATCAGGATGAGGTGGCTCATAATGAGCCACCTCATCTGACTCTACACTGTTTGCCTTCTTAGAGGTCTTTGAATTCTCAATGGGAGTCAACTCTTTAAAAGAAAAGAATTTGCTCCCCTAGGAGGAAATTTCTTTAAGATTAGACCCATTTTGGAAGAACTATAGACATTGTCCAGGGAAGCAAACAGTAAGTTGCAGAAATTGTTACCCTTTGTAAAATGCAGGTGTACCCATAGCCCTTAACGGCAAACACTTCAGATCACTTTAGAGCAGATTTTTCTATTCAGGATCTACACTGCTCACTCAGGGTCACCTCTGACCCAATATTTAGTACCAATACAGGAATACCTGTACAATCCACAAAAAGATAAAATATGGTATAACCTTGATCAGTGGGTGGGTGGATGGGTGAGGCAGGTATTAATTGCTACTGTCAATTTCTTAATCACCTTATCTAGGAGCATGACTTCTTAATCCTAATTTTAGGGTTAACTGGTGAAATTTTGAGATCGGTAAATAACCAAAAAATTGGGACTGATATGCCTGAGCAAACAGTGTAGGCACTGATCAGACTGATCAGGGTCTTCACTGTTTGCCACCCACTATTAGTCACCACAATGGCTCAGTCGTTTTTATTTCTGTTTAATTTTAGGACAATTTATGTAACCAATATTTACAGCAGTTAAGGTGCATGTTGACTGAAGAAGTCAAAATATAGACATAAAATAAGTCATGAAAATCAAATAAAATTCCTATTAAGTTGTGGGCGTTTTTTTAGCTCACCTGAGCCGAAGGCTCAGAGGTGAGCTTATAGGATGGGAGTCGAGCCGTCGTCCGTCCGTGCGTGGGTGGGTGGGTGCGTGGGTGCGTGCGTGCGTGCGTCAACACTTTCAAACATAAATATCTCAGAGACCAGTGGGCCGATCGCAATCAAATTTTATCTGAAGCATCATTTGGGTGGGGGAAAGGTTGCATTAGGTTTTGGTGCCGATCAGCTCAGAACTCTGGTTTCCATGGCAACAGATAGCCCCCATAGGGTTATAATGGGGAAAACGGCGTCATCACGTTTTTCCGACTGTTTTTGATTAGATCCTTATCATACTTGCAGGTAATGATGACATACACAAGAGCTTGGATGAGTTCGAAATTTGGCCGGATTCGAGCACAGACTACGAAGTTAGCTGCCCTTGAGCGTTTGAAAAAAATCCCATAGAGTTATAATGGGGAAAATGGCGTCATCACGTTTTCTCAACTGTTTTTGCTTAGATCCTTATCATACTTGCAGGTAATGATGACATACATAAGAGCTTGAATGAGTTCGAAATTTGGCCGGATTCGAGCACAGACTACTGAGTTAGCTGCCCTTGAGCGTTTGAAAAAAATCCCATAGTGTTTTAATGGAGAAAACAACGTCATCACATATTTTTAGAAAAACTTTGTCATCGCTCTATTGCCTACATTTCTCAACGGATTTTAAAATAACTTCACACAAATGTAGGGCATGACAATATCTTGAGCAAGTTCGACTTTCAGGATGCTGCGCCCAAGGTCAAGGTCACTGTGGCTATTTTTAGAAAAACTTTGTCAGCGCTCTAGCACCTACATTTCTCAATGGATTTTAAAATAAATTCACACAAATGTAGGGCATGACAATATCTCGAGCAAGTTTGACTTTCAGGGTGCTGCGCCCAAGGTCAAGGTCACTGTGGCTATTTTTAGAAAATCTTTGTCATCGCTCTAGCACCTACATTTCTCCATGGATTTTAAAATAAATTCACACAAATGTAGGGCATGACAATATCTCGAGCAAGTTTGACTTTCAGGGTGCTGCACCCAAGGTCAAGGTCACTGTGGCTATTTTTAGTAAAACTTTGTCATCACTCTAGCGCCTACATTTCTCAACCGATTTTAAATCAAATTCACACAAATGTAGGGCATGACAATATCTCGAGCAAGTTTGACTTTCAGGGTGCTGCACCCAAGGTCAAGGTCACTGTGGCTATTTTTAGTAAAACTTTGTCATCACTCTAGCGCCTACATTTCTCAACCGATTTTAAATCAAATTCACACAAATGTAGGGCATGACAATATCTCGAGCAAGTTCGACTTTCAGGGTGCTGCGCCCAAGGTCAAGGTCACTGTGGCTATTTTTAGATAAAATTTGTCAGCACTCTAGCACCTACATTTCTTAATGGATTTTAAAATAACTTCACACAAATGTAGGGCATGACAATATCTTGAGCAAGTTTGACTTTCAGGATGCTGCGACCAAGGTCAAGGTCACTGTGGCTATTTTTAGAAAAACTTTGACAGCGCTCTAGCACCTACATTTCTCAGCAGATTTTAAAATAACTTCACACAAATGTAGGGCATGACAATATCTCGAGCAAGTTCGACTTTCAGGATGCTGCGCCCAAGGTCAAGGTCACTGTGGTTATTTTTAGAAAAACTTTGTCAGCGCTCTAGCACCTACATTTCTCAGCAGATTTTAAAATAACTTCACACAAATGTAGGGCATGATAATATCTTGAGCAAGTTTGACTTTCAGGGTGCTGCACCCAAGGTCAAGGTCACTGTGGCTATTTTTAGAAAAACTTTATCATCGCCCTAGCGCCTACATTTCTCAACGGATTTTAAATCAACTCCACACAAATGTAGGGCATGACAATATCTCAAACAAGTTTGACTTCTAGGGTGCTGGGCCCAAGGTCAAGGTGACTGTGGCTATTTTTAGAAAAACTTTGTCAGCACTCTAGCACCTACATTTCTCAATGGATTTTAAAATAAATTCACACAAATGTAGGGCATGACAATATCTCGAGCAAGTTCAACTTTCATGGTGCTGTGCCCAAGGTCAACGTCACTGTGGCTATTTTTAGAAAAACTTTATCATCGCCCTAGCACCTTCATTTCTCCATGGATTTTGAAATAACTTGACACAAATGTAGGGTGTGACAATATCTCAAGCAAGTTCGACTTTCAGGATGCTGTGCCCAAGGTCAAGGTCACTGTGGCTATTTTTAGAAAAAACTTTGTCATCGCTCTAGCACCTACATTTCTTAACTGATTTTAAAATAAATTCACACAAATGTAGGGCATGTCAATATCTCGAGCAAGTTTGACTTTCAGGGTGCTGCAATCAAGGTTTTTGATTAGATCCTTATCATACTTCGTTGCAGGTAATGACATACATAAGAGCTTGGATGAGTTCGAAATTTGGCCGGATTTGAGCACAGACTACGGAGTTAGCTGCCCTTGAGCGTTTGAAAAAAATCCCATAGTCTTATAATGAAGAAAACAACGTCATCACATTTTCATTTTTCATCGGATCCTCTTCATACTTGCAGGTAATGAGGATATGCATAAAAGCTTGGATTAGTTAGCATTTCGGCTAGATCCCACCACTGACTATGGTGTACCTGCCCTGAGCGTCCAAAAAATCAATGTCGCCACTTTTTCTTGGTTTCTACTGATCCGATCCTTTTCAAACTTGCAGGTAATGAGGAAATGCATAATATCTTAAACAAGTACAAATTTTGGCCAGATCAGGCCAACCACTATGAAGTTAGCTGCCCTTGACAGCTCTGTCTATTGTGCTCTTGATCGGATACTTTTTAAACTTGCATATATTAAATGAGGGCATACATAATGTTTTGGATGAGTTTAATTTTCAGCCTGATTGGACCACTGACTGTGGAGTTAGCTGCCCTTGAGCATCTTAAATATCCCTATAGGTTTACAGTGTCTCTCAGGTGAGCAATTGTTGCCCTTTGGGCTACTTGTTCCCCTTCTTTTTCTTCGCCATCTCTTATAATTCTTATCTTGTATTTATTTTTTTTTGTGTGTATGATTGTTTAAGCTGAATCACAAGAAAAAGCTCTTAATGTATAGGGATACAGTTTCATGGTTTTTGCAAAGGAATGCAACTCTTGTGAGTTCCTGTTTGCTTCATTGAACAGTTAAGCCCTTCCAAAATGGTACCTAAAATTCTTCTAGGAGGGCAAATTCTTTTTTAAGATTTGACCCCCTATTGTGCAGGGAGGCAAATATGAAAATGGAAAATTTGCTTCCCCTGTGCAGGATGATCTGAGTCTTCACTTCAATAATAAGAATACATACCTGGCCCCGAGGTTATAAAACTTGAGTACATTCTCAAACTCAAAATAAAGCACACTGATTGGCTGCTTCCGAGCATGTGCTCGGAAGCAGCCAATCAGTGTGCTTTATTTTGAGTTTGAGAATGTACTCAAGTTTTATAACCTCGGTATAAAACTTGAGTACATTCTCAAACTCAAAATAAAGCACACTGATTGGCTGCTTCCGAGCACATGCTACATGCTCGGAAGCAGCCAATCAGTGTGCTTTATTTTGAGTTTGAGAATGTACTCAAGTTTTATAACCTTGGACCCAAATCTCACAAAGTCTCACTTAACTTTGTTCTTCTGGGAGGCATTTTCAAATCTCACATATTTTTTTAGTATGAACCTCAATTTTTTAGATCTTGGCCATCCAATTTAAAAATTAAAAAAAAAAAAAATAAACAAGAAATGCAGACAGCTAAATGAAGGATTGATGGAATTTTTTGAGTTTCACTTGATTAATCAAGTCTTACTTAAACCCTCATAAAATCTCATAGATCACAGTTCAGGGCTCTAATAGTGTACCGTATTTGTTTGTGGATAACGCGCTAGCATGTACAACGCGCACCCCTTTTTCGGCTGTTCTGGGGCTGGAAAAAAGCTAGTTCTGCTGTAAAACGCGCATACAGCCTTCTGAATTACAGACTGACATTTCTAAAACTCGTCCGACGCCATGTTGTCAACATGTGACAGAACCGATTTGCTGATTGGTCCGCATCTTTAGACTGGTTTTATATTTTTTTATTCGGGCAAATTCGGCTGGACCTCTATTAGTAACTACAGTCAAGGTTGAATTCGGCTGGTCCTCTATTACCAAATATGGTCAAGGTTAATGTAAGCAACAAATAAACACTCGTTGAGAACTATGACACTTCTCAATTTAATAGCTTGAGTCTTCTCACTGTCACTTAAGTTAATTGGATCCTTTTGTGTTGCTATCACCTAGATAATTGACGCTAATTGACATCTTTAATTCCAATGACTGGTTCTCTTTGGTCGGTACTAACATCAAAGTTTTCATACCAATTATCGATACTTAATGTAATAATTACATATTTGTCGCAAACAAACTTAGATTGAAAAGAAAAAAAAACATATCAAAGCGAAATTTACATTTTGTTATCTTTGTTATTATTTTATTTATGTTTATGGTATATTTTTTATATGTTATTTTAATTAATACTTGCAAAGCTAGATACAGTCATTATCATTTACAGATTTATTTCATCGTAGTTTTAATTCAGATATCTTATTTTGTTAGTATATTTCTTTTCATTGCAGTATTTAGTTTAAACACACTGTGAGTCCGATATTTGTAGGTATTTGTTCTATTCTGTTCTATGTCGGGGAAAAACACCGCATGCCAGTCTACCTATTTTTACTTTGATCAGTTTCCGGCTAAAAAATGTCAACAAATGCATGTTTCGCGTGTTTTGGGGCGTATTTTAATCTAGTTGACGCATTTTGGAGATAGAATTGAATAAATACGGTCAAGATCAAGTTGTTATCGATGTGTGAAAAGCATCGGCTTTGCCACGCATCAAAAATGGCCGTAAAAACGATGTTTG
The DNA here is from genome assembly GCA_963989385.1 of Ctena decussata. Taxonomy (NCBI): domain Eukaryota; kingdom Metazoa; phylum Mollusca; class Bivalvia; order Lucinida; family Lucinidae; genus Ctena; species Ctena decussata. The sequence continues at coordinate 42,397,084 of OZ022503.1, read as the reverse complement.
GCTTTGGGAAAAAAATCTAGGAAATTTTGTTCTCATGTACAACGCGCACCGGTATTTAGGATAAAGATTTTGATGGGGAAATGTGCGCGGTATCTATAGCAACTAACGGTATCTTTTCTCATGTCTCTGCTTCAGAGCATGATAAATGTGGCATACCATTGTTATTCAAAATAATGGGACTCCTTATAATAGCCTTATAACACTGTTGTATGAATGAAAATGACAAAAGTTATGATTTACAGGCTCGCATATTACAAGATGATTTAGCTGTCTAGTGATATCTCAAAAAGTTGCAGGCAAACAGTGTAGGCCCTGATCAGACTGCTCCTTCAGGAGCAGTCTGATCATGGCATACACTGTTTTTCAAAGCACTTCCGCCCCAGTATTTATGAATACTTTGGTAATTTGTTTCCTACTCAAAGAAAGCCACAGCTTCAAGCTAAAGAAAGAACTATAACCGCAGGAATCTTATTCTCTTGATTTACTTACCACAAAATATGATATTTAAGCAAAGCATAATATTGGTTTTTATGTATATTTTATTTTTGTTTTGGATAATGATATAATATTATTTAGTCACAAAATTTGTCCATCTCTCTGCAATTTTCCCCATTTTTTATTTTGAATAATATTTCTTACACATTTTTTCATGGTGTGTGTTGTGGGGTGGGTGGGAAAGGGGAGGAGGGACATATTTTACGAGGTTATCTATTTTTTTTTTAATTGAATTCTAATTAAAAATTCCAAAAAATACACACACCTGATCATGACCCCTAGGTCAAGAATATATAGGAAGAAAATCTTTGATAGCAATAAGAGGTGAAACAGTAGTACTGTTTCACCTGTAATGGTCATCGAAGTCTTTGATTGCCATTAAAGATGAAACAAATTACTGTTCCACCTTAAAATTGGTCAGCAGAGTCTGTTTTAATAAAACTTGTTATAATTAAAATTACACAGACTAGGTCAAGAACTGGTGAAATGTCTTTCATAGCCATTCAAGCCATTTCTGAGAAAGCACTGTTTTACGTTTAATGGTCAGTGAAGTCTTTCTATTTGATAGCCATTACAGGTGACACAGTAAGAAAGCACTGTTTCACCTTTAATGGTCAATGAAGTCTTTCTATTTGATAGCCATTAGAGGTGACACAGTAAGAAAGCACTGTTTCACCTTTAATGGTCAATGAAGTCTTTCTATTTGATAGCCATTAGAGGTGACACAGTAAGAAAGCACTGTTTCACCTTTAATGGTCAATGAAGTCTTTCTATTTGATAGCCATTAGAGGTGACACAGTAAGAAAGTACTGTTTCACCTTTAATGGTCATCAAAGTCTGTCTTAAATCAAGGTTTTTCATAAAATACAAAACTGCGTGTGTTTGTTGCACCAAAATACCCTTAAAGATCAGTTAGTGCAAAATTAACGCTATCAGTTGTATTAATTGTTCTATTATGACTGCGGCACATATGGTGTTTTACTCACTAGTAACAAAAACGCATGTTTTAATATGCTTTTTTTATGCTTAATTACTTTTTCAGTAGAGTCTTGTGTTTTTGTGAGTGTTAGATAGTACACAGTCTGTTACTTCGTTCTTCTATAGTACTGTTGTTTTCATTCAATATTGGGGCACGTCAAAGAAAGCAATTAACTATCCTAATGTGCCAAAATGCTGCTTGTGAAATGGCTCATTGGCAAACAGTGCAGACCCTGATCAGACTGCTCCTGTAGGAGCAGTCTGATCAGGGTCTTCACTGTTTGCTCATGCATTCTGTTCTAATACTTGCTGTCGTTATGGTAATAATTTTGTACTAAGATCCTTGAAAGCCAAAACAAAATGCTCTTTTAGACAAAAGATTTTCATTCTACAAGCATCTTAAGTGTATGACTTAACAAGAGGGAGCACTGAGTGTAGATATACTCACTCAGTGACCCTGGGTGAACTCCCTGACCCCTAATTCCATATCTACCCATGCCCCACAGCTACCCTAACAATAGCAGTCAAACTTGCTTATGTGGTCACCTCTACTATGGGGTCAGCTGCCTTTAGCAGCCACCTTTTTCGGGTCCCAAGGACCAAAATACAATGCATAATGAATCTGTATTAAGAGGCCACGTATACCTGTCTTAAGCAGCCAAATTTTGGGCTTCCCTTGGGTGACCCCTTAAGACAGGTTTGACTGTATTACCAGTCACCTCATACAACCTTTTTAACTGGTTTGGTATAAACGTTATGGACTCACAGTGCTGGAAACTCGCAAGATTAATGTGGTTGCCCAAAAGCTTAATAGGCCTAACTTTCAGTGGCCCAACTTATCTACTACCTAAAGTTTCATTCATTTAGTATTGCCAGAAATATTAATTTGGGTCACCAAAGGTCATATTTTGGAGATTTCTGGTGGCCCGAGACAAAAAAATAAGGCACATTTGGGCACTGGACCACTGGCCGTTTTCCAGCACTGGACTCATAATTCCATCTCATCTGGCAATGGCAACAATCACAGCTCATAATCTTGGGAGTGGGGTTTGGGGGGGGGGGGGGGTTCTGTCTAATGTGTTTTATAGCCTTTTCAAGAATATTTCACTTATATCAAGCCCGCGGATCTGAAAGAAGAGGTGGTGAAACTGGGGATTCCAGGAAAAAAACACCTGACTTTGCCAGCAGAAGTAGGCTTTCCTCTTTGTGTGCCAAACAAGGCTCAAACCCACAGCAGGGAGAGACCTACTCAGTACTTCACATTCCCCAGCATAAATATAACCTTGACCTAAAATACCAATAATCAAATGGGGATTTACAGGCACATGTGTTTGTTTACTTCCACAGTGTGGAAGCTAAGCTCTGGGGAAAATGTAGGACTGTACTGTGTAAGAGTCAGTGCTCTTATCCACTAGACCTACCTGTTTGCAGCTCAAGCTGTAAGAGATTCATGCCTCATACATTTATACAGCTTTATGAGACAGGAACACTCATTGGTTACGTCACAAAGGCAAATTTGTCACAACAAAAGCAATTGTAACGGTCGTCACAATGACCAGTAAGGTCATCACAATGATCAGCTCGAAAAGTTGAATACCTCAAAAAGCAGAGCTCCTCTTGAACAAAAATTTGTGACTAAACTCTCACATTTATAGTTTTCCTTAATATATATTCTTAGATCACCTTAGAATCACATTTTGAAGGTAATTGATTAATTCTAAATACATTTTACAACATTATGCTTTGTATACGTAAGGAAAGAAGAAAAAAATGCTTTGGTTTTGTACCCCAAAGTTTTGCTTATCAGCAGCTCGGAAGAAGTGTGCCCAAAGAAAGATGATCATCACACAATCTGATTTGTCGATTTCTTGTTATACCTGATTAAATCAACTTTGTCAGATATATGAAAATGGATCGGAAATGACTAATATTACTTTTATTTCTTTTATTTGGGTTCGCTGTTACCAATACATCTACTGTAAAAAATTTAAGTATTCGGAAAGAGATACCTGAGTGAACAGTGCAGACCCTGATCAGAGCAATCCGATCAGGGTCTACACTGTTTGCCATTCTATCTGTACCTTTCAGATGCATTTCTGCATTGAAAAACCAAGCCACTGGTATTCCATTTTTTGGACAGCTACGGTATTTGTTTTATCATAGGAAAAAAATGAATTTTCAAATTTGCCCATTTCTGGCCCAAATTGACCTAAAAATGAGACTTGAATTCAGGTGAAATTGACATGTTTGATTTTTCTCACTACCTTCTGTTAAGTGTCCCTAACAGGTTGGTCATTTGAATAAACTCATTACAGAAGTGAGCCGCGGCACAACAAAACCAACAATGTGGTTGTGCGCCCAGCGCAGACTCAGATCAGCCTGGGCATCCGCCCAGTCTGATCAGAGTCTTCGCTGTCCGCATGGAGGTAGCCTAGACCCTAAGCTACCCTTTAAGCGCTTCGCAAAGAGTCTGACCAGACTTGGCAGATGCACAGGCTGATGTGAGTCTGCACTGGGCGCACAACCACTTTGTTGGTTTTCTCGTGTCACGGCTCATATATTTTTATTCTACCATATTCATTTCTTTAAGGTGTATGGGTTCACCACCATGTTGTTGTTTTTTTGGGGGGTGGGGGGGGGGGTGGGGGGGGGGGGGAGGGTTTCGCAATTTTTCAAAGGGAGACAACTTTGGAGACTTTCTGGTGGCTTTCCTGGGTGACAAACCTAAGCTTCCAGCATTTACAGGGTTCCAAATACTGTGCTTCATGTTTTACTATTTTCATATATGAGCCCCGACACAAGAAAACCAACAAAGTGGTTGTGCGCACAGCGCAGACTCAGATCAGCCTGGGCATCCGCCCAGTCTGATCAGACTCCGCTAGGCGCTCAAAGGGTAGCTAAGGATCAAAGTTACCTCCATGCAGACAGCGAAGACTCTGATCAGACTGGACAGATGCCCAGGCTGATCTGAGTCTGCGCTGTGCGCACAACCACTTTGTTGGTTTTCTCGTGTCGCGGCTCAATTATGTATTCTTTTATAGCATTTTCGGCGTGAAATAGCCTTTTTTGTGCAGATTTGCTGTAAAACCCATATCACTTAATATAGGGTCCTACTGCAGCTCAGGGAGCCCCAGGTAGCTCAGTGGGTTAAGCGCTGCCCTACTGATCTAGCGGTCGCGGGTTCTAGTTCCGCCAGAGGCGGAGTTCTTTTCAGCTTAAACAGGGTTCCATCCATTTGTCCCAAAACATTCTGGAAATAATAAACATCACGTATAACAAGTGACAAACAGCTTAGTTCACAAAAAGCCAGTAGTAACAGAGAAAGTTCCTTCAGTTCTCCATGAAGCTGTTAAAATAATTATCTAGATATGATTTACTTCTTAACATATTGCAATTTGGTTATTTGTATTTAATAACCAATATGACTGTGAATGAACCAAACTTCTGTCAATCACTCCGGCATAATTTACATTCTCAGTCATAAATGTTTTGTAATAAATCATATAGCATATGTTGCACTTAAATATGCTCAATGGGTGCAGTTGAAAGCTACTGAACGTTTTGACTTTTGTTAAAATATTCTTTGTCAAATTTTTCACTGTTCTCAAGAAAATAGAATGTGAGTTAATATGTTCCTATTGACTATGTGGTAGGTTTACCTTTTGAGCACCAAAAAGAATACAACAAAATTTACCTCTTCCAAATTTCAAAAAATGTGTTGTCCAAACTATATCATATTAAGAATTCAAAGACTAGAGGACAAAGAGTGCAGATATAAATGAGGTGGCTCATTATAAGCCATCTCATTGAGAATTAAGCAGTTTGCAAATTTGGCCATTTTCGTCTCTGGAACTTAACCCATTCCACAGACAAACAGTCTGGATCCAGATCAGGCCCCACAGATCTGAGATCCAAACTGTTTGCTGCCTAGACACGATTTCTACAGAGTTGGTTAGACCAATATTGTCAAAATATTCTTGATTTTTGATGCAGACGACAACTTCAGCAGACGACAAAAAATACCTAGAATGCAATGGGTTAAAGTATTAAAACCATTACAGTCAATGCTCTTTATAACGGCACTTATTACCACAGCAAAATTCTTTATAATGTCATTTTGAGATGCATAAAATGGCCATATTGTTCAAAATATGCATTGTTTATAACAGCAAATTCAGGTCAACACCAGAATGTTAGGGAACCATTGCTGCTGTTAAGAGGGTCCACTGTACCAAACTAACCCTTCCTGGATAGCCTTCTAGTTCCCACATGAAAAAGGCATGTAAGCATAAATTTGAAGATGAAAAACATTAACACTTCTGATGCTCATCGTGTCAATTGACGTTTATATGGGGTAGGCCACTTTGATATTCTGCCAGGCATGCTAGACACCAAGTACACCCCAATAGTGGAGGTTGTCCTTCAAAGGAGGGAATCTGCTTTCTAACAGAGCAAATTTTTACCCACATCACTGGTATCATAGACATTTAAACACCGTTTTTACCCACATCACTGGTATCATAGATATTTAAACACCAAAAATACCTATTTTTCAATATCAGCTTTTACACGCATACCCTTACTTGGTTGATCCCAAATATCTGGAAACAACTTGACTTTTATTATTGATAAAATGTTCAGCAATAAAACCGTGCCTCATGGAAGCAATGGCTATTTTCCTACAAAGTATAAATTTTTTCTCTTTTTTTTTAAGCGTCTTAAATGGTTCCAGGTTATCAGGTAACCTGCATATTTGGACGTCACATGACCATCTGACTCCTGAAACATGGCTGCTTACATCTCATCATAAGTGTATGAAAATATCAACAAAACTGTTGATAGTTTGTGGAATTTATGGCTTGTTAAGTACGGGTACCCCCTTTTTAGGGTCAGGTGGACTACTTTTGCCACAAGGTAATGAAGAATTTAGAAGGCTCAATACTTTAAAGTTTACTATGGTACATTTTTAGTTTCCAATATGGAGTAGTCTGTAAAATGTTCCAAATTTAACACTTAAAGCACCAGAAATGAAAATAGTTGAATTGCAAACAGTGTAAATCTAGCAATGCAAGACTGTAGATCTAGATGAGGCAGCTCATAATAAGCTGCCTTATTTGGGTCTTCACTGCTTGCCCTCTTATTTTTGAATTTTCAAGATGATATAGCTTGGAGAAAACATATATGAAATTTTGCAGATGTAAGCTTTGTTATCTGCTTTTTGCGTACTTTGAGGGTTAACAGTCAGACTATAATACACTACTTTCATGACACAACTCTTCTCTCTGCATGACTCCTCCCTCACAGCCCATTTGGGCCTACAAAATAAATGGGCTGCCTGCACGAGGCCTTGGAGCAGAGCAGATAGCAGCCTTGAAAGGATTATGAAAACATTGATCAAGTTCCACATATTCAGAGGCAACATCTTAACATTACTGACTTTTTTTATTGGAAATTCAAATCACAACTCACCCATGGCAGGCTGAAGAATTGTTGGTTTAGAGAAATCATCTAAAATTCTGTAAATGGTGAAATACTTGTGAAATTTATATTTTTTATGAAACTTTACAAATGTGAACTTTTGTGAAAATAGAACTATCACAAAAACAGTTATAGCTTTAAATATCAGTACAAAGACCCAATATGAGCAGTATGAGAATCACAAATTAAAAACTTAGCAAATTTTTTTCCTTGTGCTCAAATTCATGAAAATGAGTATTCCTGAAAATTTTCCATTTTTTGCAGTAGTAAGGGTCAAGAAAAACTTTAATCAAGTACACAAATTCTAACTAAAGAGTTCAAACACAGCTGGTGCACTTGAAGAGCCAAATGGCATTACACCTGGGTCTAAAATAATTCTTATCCACATAATATCCTCATAGCTATTACAGTAGTTTTATCAGATTTGAATTTGTTACTTTGTGATTAAGTTTTAATTTTTTATTTTGTGTGTTTTGAAAAGAACAAACTTTAATTGGTACATACAAAATCTTTGAGACTGGGAGCAGGTTGTTGTCATGTTGCTTTAAGGTGTACAATGAATGCACTTTATTTAATACGAGTACCATATTACAAGTTCAGGTGTATTAAATAGGTTGAACCTGTCATTAAGGTATTGAGGATTCATACACTGTCACCTGCTGATCCTGAACTGAATGTGGCTTGAGCAGCATCAGAAATCCAACACAATGGCATATCATTACAAACAGCCAAAACCAACCCTGCATGAGCATAAATTGTGGCTTTCCCTGTTGACCATACAAGCTATCAGCTTTGGAGGCAGAAAATGGCAAAAGAGAAAATGGTCTGACCATACTGTATGAATGCACAGACTGGTCTGCAGATTCCCTGGTATCATAATGACAGTTTGTAAAATTCACATGATGCATTACCCGTAAAATAATTTGTTGAACCTAACAATTATACTGCCATTTTCAAGAATATCATATTCTCATCCAAAAGGGGCTGAAAAAAATGCAAAAAACTGCAGTTACATTAAATCTTAAAAAATAACTAGATTTAGTCTGAATATTAAGACAGTCTATCAATGCTAACAATGTAGACCCAGATCGGACTGCTCCTAAGGAGCAGTCTGAACAGGGTCTACACTGTTTGCAAACAAGCTGTTAATAAAGCAATGCCTGAGAGGTTGAATAGATTGTCATAATTTGAAGCTACAAGAATTCAATTTGGAAATATAATGTGTCCGAATCTTCCAAGTAAATGAGGTACGGATTGCTGAGAAATTAATATTGTGTTGTGACGACATTTAAAACAGGACCATTCATAGCATCAATTCATGCTCAGATATAAGATTTCAGTTTCTTAAATAATGTCTGTATAAATAGCGGAAACTAATAATAATTTAATCATAGGGAAGAATAATTCCACCATTAAGAATTCATATTTCATAGAAAGTCATGTTTGTTTTTCTGTATTTTTTTAAAGATTTCATTAGATCATATTTTGCTCTAACATCTGCTTGCCATATATTAACCCAGACAACCTGTCCATCAAACCAAATTAAGGTGCATTTGTACACTTTGTTTCCTGGCCATTTATCTTAAAGGGTGACACCTCTTGTGACTTGTGACTTACTGTTTTTTTCCCTTGTAGGTTCTAAAATGAAGTCTACTCTACTCTTAATGGAAAGCATTCCCTCCTAATGGAGCAAACTCTTTTTTCTAAAGAGTTGACTCTTTTTGACAAGGGAGGCAAAAATAAAAATAGCAGAGTTGCATCTCCTGAAAGTATTGGAGCCTCTGATCACAGTCTGGACTGTTGCCTAGTTAAATTCGTATTTATGGGATGCTTGGCATTAATGGGTTAACTCTTTAAGTCCTAGTGACAAAATTAGCAAAATTTGCAAACAGCGTAGATCCAGATGAGGCGGCTCATAATGAGCCACCTCATCTAGATCTACACAGTTTGCCCTCTAGTCTTTGAATTCTCAATATGAAATGTCTTGGACAAGGCATTTTTTTTTAATTTTTGCAGACGTAAATTTTGTCGTCTGCTTTTTGGTGCCTAAAGAGTTAAAAGATACTAAGCTGCTGCATAATGTAAGTAAAGGATCTTCTAGGATCAAAAAGTTGAAACTGAAATTGCTGCCTACTATGCAAATATATGAGGATGTTCACAAACAAGAGGTTGATATTAAACTGCTGCAACCAAGTAAAGGATCTTCAAGAACAAGAAAATTAAGAAAGTTGGAATTAAAGCTGCTACCAACAATGAAAGTAAGGGGGATCTTCGATTTCAGGAACAAAAAGGTTGCAATTAAAATTGCTAAATTGCTGCAAACAAAACAGTTTAAACTTTAAACTTAAACTGCATGCAACTAAAAATGATCTTTATGGACAAAAAAAAAAGTGAAAAATAAAATTGCTGTCAACCATCCAAAGAATAAAAGGTATTAAAAAATCGAATTTCTGCCAATCATTCAGCTAAAGCATCTTCCAGAACAAAAAATTAAAACTACTTTGCTGCCACAATCAAAAAATAAAATTAAGCTCTTGAAAAAAAAGAAGAAGATATTTTGGTTTTAAGAAGTCACACAAAGATAACAAGAGGGCCATGAGGCCCTGAATCGCTCACCTGAACAATTGGCAAAGTGGCTTTTTCTTATGTTTTGAAATTGTCAAAATATGAGTCTTGGGTAAAAAGTCAAAGAATGACCATGTCCTATTGTACTCATAAATCTTCATGTACTCATTAAGGCAACCATATATACCATTTTTAGGCAAAACTTTCCATGAAATCTTATGTTCTAGCATTTTCCCATATTTGACCATGCCGCAAAAAAAAGTTAAGGAAAAACCGAGGTCATCATTTGAACAGTCTTGGTAGTACTCTAGTACTCCATGCTACTTACCAAGTTTCAAGGCCATTGGTGTATTGGTTCTGGAGAAGAAAAAATATTTAAGGTTTATACCATAAATGGGTATGGTGGCCATGTTGGTCATGTGACCTGGACCGTTTGAACAAATTTTCGTTCAATCAACCCCTGGAGGCTCTATATGAAATGTGATTACAATTGGCCCTTTGCCTTTTGAGAAAATGTTTGAAAATGTCAAAATATGAGAGATCTGGGTCAAAGGTCAAAGAATGACCTTGACCTCTTGTACTCATAATTCTTCATGACCTGATTAAGACGACTGTATATACCAATTTTTAGGCCAAAAACTTCCCATGAAATCTTATGTTCTAGCATTTTCCCATATTTGACCTTGCTGTAAAAAGGTCAAGGTCAACCAAGGTCATAATTTGAACAATCTTGATAGTACTGGAGTAGCCAATGCTACATACCAAGTTTCAAGGCCACTGATCAATTGGTTCTGGAGAAAAAGATTTTGAAAGGTTTTTACCATATATGGTCATGGTGGCCATGTTGGTCATGTAACCCAGACCATTTGAAGAAATTTTCATTTCCTCGACCCCTGAAGGCTCTATATAATATTTGGTTACAATTGCCGCATTGGCTTTTAAGGAGAAGTTTGAAATTGTCAAACTATTCTGAGAATTCAGGGTCAAAGGTCAAAGAACGACCTTGACCTCTTGTAGTCATGAATCTTGATGTACACATTAAGATGACTGTATTTACCAATTTTTAGGCCTAAATCTTCAAAACTTTCCATGAAATCTTATGTTCTAGCATTTTCCCATATTTGACCTTGCTGTAAAATGGCCAAGGTCACCCCAAGGTCATCATTTTGAACACTCTTGATAGTACTGGAGTACCCAATGCTACATACCAAGTTTCAAGGCCATCAGTCAATTGGTTCTGGAGAAGAAGATTTTTTTAGGTTTCTACCATATATGGGCATGGCGGCCATGTTGGTCATGTGACCTGAACCATTTGAACAAATTTTCATTCCCTCATACCCTGGAGGCTCTATATGAAATTTGGTAACAATAGGCCGAGTGGTTTTTGAGAAGATTGCTTGAAATTGACAAAATATGAGAGCTCAGGGTCAAAGGTCAAAGAATGACCTTGACCTCTTGTACTCACAAATCTTCATTGTACTCATTAAAGATGACTGCATATACCAACTTTTAGACCTTAATCTTCAAAACTTTCCCTGATATCTTAAGTTCTAGCATTTTCCCATATTTGACCTTGCCGTAAAAAGGTCAAGGTCAACCCAAGGTCATAATTTGAACAATCTTGATAGTACTCGAGTACCCAATGCTACATACCGAGTTTCAAGGCCATCGGTCAATTGGTTCAGGAGAAGAAGATTTTTCAAGGTTTTTACCATATATGGGCATTGGCGGCCATGTTGGTCATGTGACCTGAACCATTTGAACAAATTTTCATTCCCTCATCCCCTAGAGGCTCTATATGAAATTTGGTTTCAATTGGCCCAGTGGCTGTTGAGAAGATTGTTTGAAATTGTCAAAATATGAGAGTTCTGGGTCAAAGGTCAAAGAATGACCTTGACCTCTTGTACTCATAAATCTTCATGTACTCATATAGATGACTGTAGATATCGATTTTTAGCCCAAAATCTTCAACGGTTTTCAAGATATCTTATGTTCTAGCATTTTCCCATATAAAAGCACAAGGAAGCAAATTTGACCTTGCCGTAGAAAAGGTCAAGGTCAACCCAAGGTCATAATTTGAACAATCTTGATAGTACTCATGTACCCGATGCTACATACCAAGTTTCAAGGCCATCGGCCTATTGGTTCTGGAGAAGAAGATTTTTTTAGGTTTTTACCATATATGGGCGTGGCGGCCATGTTGGTCATGTGACCAGGACGGTTTGAACAACTTTTCGTTCCCCCTTCCTCTGGAGGCCATATATGAAATTTGGTTACAATTGGCCCAGCGGTTTCAGAGGAGAAGTCGTTTGAAATTGTGGACGGACGGACGACGGACGACGACGGACGACGGAGCCTTACCATCCTATAAGCTCCCCCGGAGCCGCTGGCTCAGGTGAGCTAAAAAAAAATCAGACCAGCATAATGAAAAGGAAAGTTTATTTTACAAAAGTTTTCATTTTTTCTAAGACCTACAACAGTGCTACATTAATAGTCCATTAGAATAGATCTACCTCAAAACACAGCCTTGCCACCCCACCCTGGGAGGTAACCACAATATCCTGTCGATAATGACCTTCTTTGACCTTTGTTGGATACAAACATTTCTTGCTCCACAGAAGCCACCCTTTATATAGTACTTACCCTAAAATTCCAAATTTTTGGGGGAATGCCTGAGCACGCAATGTAGATCGACCCAGACACAGACTGCTCCTAGAGAGGCATTCTGATATAGGTCTTCACTGTCTGCCTTATAGATTAACTCTTTAAAGTACCAAAAAGCAGACAACAAAATTTACGTCTGCAAAAATTTTAAAAATGCATTGTCCAATACATTTCATATTGAGAATTCAAAGAATAGAGGGCACACAGTGTAGATCCAGACAAGGCGGCCCATTATGAGCTGCCTCATCAGGATCTATGCTGCTTGCAAATTTTGCTAAATGCGTCACTGGGGCTTAAAGAGTTAACAGTATTATTAAGGCAAATGGATATATTTTCAAGGGAAGCAACTATGCCATTTTCTTATTTGCCTCCCTTCACAACATGGGTCAACTCTTAAAGGAAAGAAATTGCTCCTGTATATCGGCGGCGGTTCCAGAATGTCATCAATATAGACAAATTATATGAATTCTGATTAGAAAATGACTTAATTGCCAGCTCAAGAACTAATTCCTAAACAAAAAGTTTTAGAACAAAAAAAAAATCACAAAGAATAAAAAATAGGGCAAAATAAAGCACAACTTGGAAACTTACACAGAAATCATTGTAAACCTTCATCAGGAGGTGTGAATTTAGAGGCAGGTGGTTACAAAGAGGGTCCATTTGGCATCCCCTTGGTCTGATTATATATGGCAAAAAAGTCATTTTGGTTTGACGCACTCAAGATAATTAGCGGCTTTCTTATTCACCTGCCCAGGTAACTGAAGAAGGAGTGACCGCAAAGTAGTATTGGCCTTTAAAAGATGGGTACCGTAAAAATTGTAAGTTTTGGGACAGAAAGCCAGAGAAATTTAAGCAGTGTAGACCCTGATCAGACTGCTCCTAAGGAGCAGTCTGATCAGAGTTGGCACTTCTTGTATTCAGTCAACAGTTTCTTAAAACAAAACAGGCTTATCCAAATTTGAATGCCACACTGCACCACCACATGACAATAAATGGTATAGTCCAAAGTTTAGAGTTATTGCCAGATTATCCATTAATATGGTTATAATAGCTCCAATTTCACTTTTTAAAGCCGAACTTTTTGATTAGGGTAATAACAGTGAGCGCATCAAAGTGCTGAGGTGGCCAGGTGACTTATTGCCCAGGCATTGTAAAGCGAAATTCAAAAACTCAGAAACGGTAATGTGATTTATGTTACGGAGAGATTTGGTGAAAATCTTGTGGTTTCATAGTTCAAAGGTTCTCTGGCCAACCTATTGACGGATAAGGAAACTGCCTGAGGAATGATATGGATAAAGAGGAGTTCTTCATTTAATTGAACTGAAAAAAGGAGACAAAGACTTCTCGGTGGATCCATGCATGCAGCCTATATAGGTACTGCATGCAGTTAAGCTACAGACCTTTCATCTTGTGCATGCAGTCTAGCTACATTCAGTCTCACTACAACCTTCATCTTCAACATTCAGTCTGGCTACAATGTTTTTCTTTCACTTGCAGTCTTATGCTACACAGACTTCATCTTCCACAAGCAGTCTTAAGCTACATGCAGTCTACCTACACCCTTCATCTTCCACATTCAGTCTAGCTACAGCCTTCTTCTTTTAAATGCAGTCTAGCTACATCCTTTAACTTGTAGTCCAGCTACAGTATATTAGGGATACCGGTAACTGTATTCAAAATTGTCATTTGGGGAGATATGGTCGGAAATTTCGTAATACGGCGACACGTCAGCGAAGCTGTAAAACGCAATTTGCAACCATAAAACTGATGATTTACCTCCCCAAATGACAATTTTCAATCCAGTTATCCCCATTCTAATGCACTTTTACATATTTTCACCTTTCAAAGTGTACTAATGTGCATCCAAAGAAAGCGCTTTCAGCAACCTTAAACCAAATGTCAGCCAATGAGAAGTGAAGTTTTATAATGATGTCGGGTTTGCGACAGTATATCACAGGATATACTGTCGCAAATTTTTGACGTTATCCAATCAGATGTCACGTTATATTCGTAAGTCCATTAGAATCATCTTTTACATGCAGCCTACCTAGTGCGGGCTGACGATTTTTGTCCACCCACATATTTTAGGGTTTACTGAAATGGATTGTTTTTATTGTATTCTTTATGCATTGTCCACCTTTAAATGGTCAGTTTGTCCACCCACGCAATATAGGAGTGGGCTCAGGTCATATTATTATCCAAATAACTGAGGATTATAATGATCCAACCTTTTAGCAGGTTAACTTACTGTCAAGTCAAATTTGTCCTTGACTTAAACAACTTTCAAACTTCATGGAACATCAACTACCATATTACCGTATTAATCCTACTAAACACCCTGCTCTAATAAACACCTCCCCCCCCCCCCAACCTGCTTTTTTCCGAAAATAATATTTTATTAACTTGCATAAATTCCTGTTTACTTCTATGGATGAGGTAGCTCTTTACAATGGGATCTACTCTTAAAGGAAAGAATTTGCTCCTAGAAGAGCAAATTCTTTCATTTAAGAGTTGTACCCATTCCTACTAAGACGGGAGGTAAAAATTATTAGAGTTGTTTCTTCTGAAAGTATAACCATTCACATTGTTTATCATATGACGTCGCATCTGAGAGTGTAATGCGTTAAAACCGATAATCAACTAGTGGATAAAATATGCAAATTACGTTGTAATGTTATGCATTGACCTCCATAAAAACGTCGTGTTTTTAATGGCAAAAGCGTGACGTTTTAGTGCAAAATTTGCTAATAAAATGCGATATTAGTGTCAAATAATAAATAGAATCTTGCATTCGTGCTCCTGTATTACTGAATTTATTAAACTTGTTGGGGAAAACGATAAGATGCTCGGCATAGCCTTGCATCTTATCTGTTTCCCCAACTTGTTTAATAAGTTCAATAATACATGAGCACTCATGTAAGATCCTCTATTTATTACAGGTACATTGGTAGTGGTTGATTTACTACAATTAGGCTCTAGCACCCAGGGTGTTTAATAGGACTAATACGGTATGTAGATACCAGGCATTACCTTGACCCATAAAGTGCCAGAAAGCAGGAAACAAAATTTACATCTGCAAAATTTAAAAAAAAAAAATGTTTTGTCTGAGATTGATTGTATTGAAATTCAAAAACTTTAGATCATAGTCTGAAATTAATCATGAGCCACCTCATCTGGATCTACGATGTTTGCAACTTCTTGAACCTTTAAAGTCTCCATTATAGTCCTACCAGTGGTAAAAATTGTTGAAGCACAAATCATTATTAACCCAAACAGCCTTCAGAATTGATGAAAATATGTCGGTTGATTCATATAACTGGCAGGAAAAGGAGAAACAAGGCTTTTTTTTTTTAAAAATTACAAGTCACTCCATAAAAATCCAATTTCCCTTTGAGGAGTGAAATTATGCAACAGCAAGACAATAAATGGGATCCTTGCCTTACATTATATTTTTACCATCTATTAAATGCATGTACCTTGTATTTTACCTCCTGTATCTTGTATTTTTACCATGTTACGAAGGTTGTGAAATCGAAAATAGGTCATTTTAGTTGCCAACTAAAATGACCGAGATATTTTTTCAAATCTTTATTATGAGAAACTCAAGGACATTTTATTAATTTTTAAAGCCGGCTGATCATGACGATCATACACAATGGCAAAACTGTAGAAAGCAGCTTGCAGTGATACCTCACAATAAAATATTTCATGCTGATAGAGCAAAGAAAATAAGTAAATTCTACAAAATTACATCATATAACAAAACATTCTGATATTTGCCAGAAAGTTGAACAAGGACATGTACTTTGGGTACATATTTTCATTCATGGACAAAATGCACAAAAATGTGGGATACTGTTTTACTATTTATTCACCATTTTTTGATATCCATGATTCAATCTTTGGATATCCATGATTAACTTTATAGATGTCCAGTACTCATCATGATTTGTGATATCAAAAACTTGATTATTTAAAACTTTAACACTTTAAGCACCTCCTTTTGGAAAGTGTTTCAACAAAGCTTGTATACCTGTGAAGTACAGGCTTTGTTGAAACCTAAATAAGAGGAGTAGTGGGTGGATCTATCAGAGCCCTAGGAAGATGGGTTTTAAGGGCTATTGGTACATTTTAGTGTTTCCTGCCATTTTACAATGGGAAACAATTTTTGTGACTTCCTGTTTGGCTCCCTGAACACAGAAACAGGTCAGATCCAGATTAGGCAGCTCATAATGAGTTGTATCTTCTGGATCTATACTGTTTGCCCCCAAGTCTTTGAAGATATAGCTAAGAAGGGCATTCTTTAAATTTTGCAGATCATTGCTGTCTGCATTTTGGTGCTTTAATTAAGGATCGAAATTGAATATTTAATCCGCGGTGAGCTTTTCAGTATTATGCTTTTTCTCTTTGCAGAAAATTGTGCAACAGGCTAAGTTCCCCCAAAATTTACTCAATCAGTTTTATGGTACTTTTGGAGATTTCTCGGTACAGTTCAGTACAGTTTGTACTGAAGAAGGTAACCCTGGTTAAAGTGCACTTCAGTTCATCATTTTTTGCTGCACCACATTTTCCCTGCCTTTTTCAAATCTGCCTTTCTCTTTTCTTTTTTGTGTCTTTATAAGTATGTCACAAAATTGGCTGACATGGCAATGATCTCAATTATTCTGAATGAATATTTTTGTAACGTGAAACACAAAACTCAGAACTATTTCTTCACAGGACTGGCCTTTCCTTTAAGCCCAGATAGTTCATTTCTGTATTAACTATAAAATAAAAAAAATTGCAAACAGTGCAGTCCCCGATCAGACTGCTCCTTAGGAGCAGTCTGATCTTGGTCTACACTGTCTGCTTCGGTGTGCAGTCTGGAAGTCAGTGGTTACCTACATACCACGTAATGTCTATTTTGCACACCGAAACACCCACAGCGTCATTTTTCATTTTCATAAAGAAGTCATTATCCCTCGATAATATCAACTTTTAATTATCCATCTCGAAATTTTTTTGTAAGACGACACCTGTACGGCTCCTTAAAAGAAAAAAATATCAAGAACTTTGCTCACATGACGTCAGTCAGATATATTAAAAACAAAACGGTCATATTTACGATTATGCTCTTTGCTATAGTGTCTTTATGAACAGTCTGAGATAATAACCTAACAGTCACTTTTCTGAAATAAAAATATCACAGATCTTTAGCTATGATTCTTGTTTTATGTCCTTGCTTTCTGTGTGTAAACTTAGCACAATATTTGACCTAAGTATTCAGAGCAGACATTGATATTGATGACCCAGGCCACGAGGTTATAAAACTTTTTTCATGCTCAACTCAGCTGAGCATAAAATTTACCCGCATATAAATAGCAAATTGCTTATAAGCACAGTTGTTTTCTTGCTCAGTTTAGCTGAGTATGGAATTTTCTCTGCTTATGAATACGAAAATGCCAACATTAGTTGGCATTTTCATATTTATCAGCAGAGAAAATTTCATGCTCTGCTGAGTTGAGCACGAAAAAAGTTTTATAACCACGGGGCCTGTTTAGGTTGCTTTACAGTCTTATCTGAGTCTGCTTTGTTAATTTGAGCCCTGGTAGCTCATGCAGTGGGTTAACCGCTGTCCTACTGATCCGGTGGACCTGGGTTCAAGCCCTGCTTGAGGTGAGAGTCTTTCCTACTGTAAATAGGGTTCCATTGCACATAGTCTTTCATAAACCTGATATGACTAAATTACTGTTGAAAAGGAACTACATCTATATTGTTAATTACCAACAGTTTCATCAAACACACCCCGGGTATATTTCAGCTCATATCCTTTCTACGGCCAGAGATTTCAAGAAAATTACAATTTACTTAGCCTATCTAGTTACTGCTTAAAAAAGCGACACAAATTTTTATGTTCAAAAGATAGAAAGGGGGATAATACTTATAGCGAAGAACAAAAAGTCAAAGAGGCCAGTTCTAAATCACATGAAGAAAGTTTACCGTTATCAGCCTTATTAGTGCCCCTTGCCCTTAACTTTTTCAAATGGCAGCATTCTTTAAGTAAACTTTCTTTAAAAATTATTCTCTAGAAGCTCTAAATTATTAAAGATTCTTTAGCATTTTTCAGCTCTTGAACACAAGCAAACAAAGGGATAAACCAGTAGAATATGTGTGCTTATAGTCATATTCCTCAGAAATTACAATGATACGCATGTGTGCTATTTAGGTTGTATATGGTATCTTATTATAAATTTGAATTTATCTCTGACTATAAGATGTGTGTTATATGAGAAATGGTTTCATTGCAAAAGTATTTCAGACAGCTCTGGATTAAATAATCTGAAGATATTTTAAATTCAATTTAAATGCATTTCAAAACAGAATTCAATTTTCATTTTTCAAAAGGACGTCAGTACCTAATGTCAGTTTGTGTACACAAAACACATGGCTTATCTGTTACAGCCAGAGTAGGACTGTTTGGTCTATCCTGATGAAGGATTTCTTGACATTGTAGACAACAATAATAATAATAATGGTAATATTAACAACGGTCTTAACATACATTTACGGGTAGTATACAAAACTAATTTTCCATGAGGCCCTCCCTAATACACACCTGGTTAACTATGTTTTCAAGGGTGTTACGAAACGAAATTGAGCTGTTAGGGAATGAAAAAGAGTCATTTACCAAACAACCTGATAATCAGTTTGTCTGGTAACTATGACTCTTTCTCGTTTGGTAAAAGTCCTTGCATATACATAGTTAACCAGGGGTGTAATATAGCAATTTAAAGCATTCAACAAAAAATATAAAGCATAAAAGTGAAAAATTGACTATGAAAACCGTAAGCTTGCTTATATAAACATACAATAAAGATACTTTCCCCAGTGCTCCAGATAAGAAGGGGTAACAGGGATAATTCAGGGATAATTATTCATATTTTTCCATAAAAACATATTTTGTGTCTAATGAGGGGTCACAACATATGTTTTCATTGAGAAATAAGAAAAATTATCTTAGAATTATACTCAATACCCCCTCTTATCTGTAGCTCTGGGTTCCCTAATTGTTTATGTTTCATTGCCACAGTACTCCTGCTCTCTTTCTCTCATCTCTCTTTTACCCCCAGATTCTTTTTCTTCCCTTACTAAAAAATTCAGAATCATTTTTCAAACACGATTACATCAGTCCGAGACAAGAGTTTTAAAAAATCCATAATTTGTTCCACTGTCATGTGCCATTTTCTTTTATCAATCACCGTTAGTTTAACAAGATTACGACAACACAATCGCAGTCATTTAAGAGCGCAAGTCAATTCCGGGACCTGTGTCGAGAGAAACTGGGCCTTATAACACAGGCAAACTGAGAAGAACCAGATCAGACTGCACTTTTGTGCAGTCTGATCAGATTCTTCCCAGTTTGGACAATCAAACGACAGATCCTGAGGAATCTGCATAGCAAACTAGAAGACTCTGACCATCATGCACTGATTCACGGGTTGATCTGACTCTTCACAGTTTAAAATTGGTCCAAGACATGTTATCACATGGCATTGCACATTTAACATTAAAAAACAGGCAACCTTTGCTCTAGAGTAAAAAATACAATGACCGACAAGTGGTGAAAAGTAATCCTCCAGAGCGAAGGGTTGCACGACTCATTCAAGACGTACAAAGGGTCATTTAAATTCATTAGGCGGTATTCAGAGGTACGTATGGCCAGGTAAAAAGGTGGCTGTTTACTGTCAAATTTATGCAGATTAAGTCAATTTATATAGTTACGATGACATTTACGTTAGATGCTATCTTCAGCAGCGACCTTGTATGAATAACGTAATGTAATCGCCAAGATGTAGTTTCGCTTTTTCTCTTTCTTTTCTTGGTGAAATTAGAATGATAGAAATCTTTGAAATTGACATTCATAAAAACCATTACAAATGATGTTCAACATTAACATGATATTAATTGATGAAGGGATATAAATCAATTTCGGGGTGAAATAAAAAAATAAACTGGGACCAATTCAGGAGGTAGGCAGCTAAACTAGGCTAATTAGATATTTTGGGGCTGAGCTTTGAGCCTGCTAGCCTATATACTTCATGTATTTATTCAGCGAAAAGAAGGGGTGTTTTTCCTTTGAATGATCCCATTATTGAAATCAGGGGCCATATTCATTAAACAACTTAAGTGGTTGCTATGCTGTTGCTAAGGCTGAATTTCTATGAAGGAGATTCCCTACAACTATGAAATTTGCTCTGGAGGAACAGTCTTTCTCAGACTGTTCCTCCAGAGCAAATTTCATAGTTGTAGGGAATCTCCTTCATAGAAATTTGACCTTAGCAACAGCATAGCAACGACTTAAGTGGTTTGATGAATACCACCCTGGTGTTTAGTAATTCTGCTATAAGATGGGTTTTACCTTCCAAAGCGATCCAAAAAATCTAGATCCATCTTATATCTGTTCACCCCAAATATTTTAAACAAGAAATATCTTTAAAAAAAAAAGATAATCGGCTTAGATTAAATAGAAGTGTGTTTTCTAATGTCTATGTGTCAGGTACATGTAAGATATCAGATTATATGGATGCGCATGTTGATATGCATATTTGTTGTTTGTGTTGGGGTTTCGATTTCGGAAATTCTGTTGAATTTTGATTGGGGTCTGTCTGTGTTGCACATAACAATGAGGACTGGTTGGCTGACCGCCCCACATATAACCTTAAAAGTGTCGTAGTTCCAACATAAAATCAACAACTCAGCCAGTAACAATTGCTTAATTTTGTCTTCGATTCCTGTGTCAAGTTATTTTGTTGGTTTTATATTTTACATGAGGGACATAACAGGTGAAATGTTCTTTGGCAAAAAGTGATTTGGACCGAAATATCTAGATTCATCACGGCATGGTTTATAGACTAGTCAAAATTAATGAAACTGAAAGTAGATTTAGAAAAAGCGACAGTAAGCTACTTACATCAAAATCCCGGGTGTATTTGTATTGGCCAATGAAATACTTTAAATGTAGGTCAATAGTAAGGTTATACGGCTAAAGCCAAAAAAAAGCTTTTGTGACTTCCTGTTTGCTGGGCAATGCTTATATACTGTTCCAACAAAAGGATCTACACTAAAAGGAAAAAATTGCTCCAGAGGAGAAAATTCAAAATTTAAAATAAAAGTCTTATAATAGGGAAGGGAGGTAAAATAAAAATGGCAGAGTTGCTTCCCCTGAAAGAGTATTAATTCACCTAAATTATGCCAGAAGGAAATAAAAGTCGCTGTGGTTAGAACACATCTTGGAGATTCTACTTTAGGTCCTTAACTAAAGTAACAAAGAAATAACTATATCATTAGCAAAATAGCTAAGTCATTGATGCTTAATTCAATAAAAAAGTAAGTAGTAGCCCAGACTTTGGTACAAACCTTTCTTTATGATTTACCAGTGAAGAAAAGTAATTAATCTGAAATAATTGCCCCAAAAACCACAAATTCAAATTTGACATTACCGTATACAGATAAGTTTTATGCCATGTTCTTTTTTAAAATTCATGTGTATTAATTAAGATTGTTTTCTTCTTTAATTCATATTTGGACGCACACGGCGCCAAGTGTGTGCAACTATGGTTTCGTACCGTTGAGCCACTTGGGTAACGTCGATAAGAGAATTGAACTGAACTGAACTGAACTTTATTCATATGTTTTTAAGTTGTATGTCTTTATATCTTTTGTTTCAGATACAATCAAATTTGTTTAGTATTTTTATTATCCCAGTTATTCAAACACCACTCAGGTGGGTAGGTGTGGTGAGCTAATATAACCCTCCATTTCTAGTTTTGTACCAATATGTCACACACTTTCCTGTTTTTAATCAGACATCTATTTTGCAAAAAAAGTGCTTGAAAATGAAAACATCTGAGTGGTTGGATTACCATGGTATCATGCAATGACAGATTATCTGTGCATGGTCAGTGCAGGTGCTTGCACCCAAGCTCCATGTTGTGCAAAAGCTTGGAAAATGATTTATGGCCAATAATATTACTGCAGATCAACTAATCTTGCATTGTCTGTCAATGACAGGTCATGCTCTGCGACACTGGGTGCACGACACTTGCACAATAAAATGGCATATCTTTTTCACACCCCATTGGCTATTTCGATCCTCCATTTAACCTCAGGACAGAAAAAACAGCAACAAAGTGTGCACTTTGATATAATCACTCATTGACCGCTATGTCAGAAATTTGTCCTAAATCGCTCAAGCATAATAAGAAAGAAAATTACGACCCCTACTGGTGCCAGGCGGCATGCCGTGTAACATTCGGTAATTATTACCTCGCTACAGTTAATGTTGTTATTGCCCATGAGTGACTTGCTCGAATGACCATTACACTTTAACAATACCATTACCGGACAGTGACAACAAGATAAAGATATGAATTTGCTCCGAGGGATAAGGGTCACGTGACCCTCATGACACTACAGCTAAGAAGGCAGTAATTTTTCCATTACCTATCAAAGTTGATAACTGAGTTTTTCGTTAATCTATCGCAAAGCAATGACTTGTGGCTACAAAAGTTGCCGCAAACTTTTGGACAACTTTACTACTAACAATGTCTTTACACACAGGCAAATTCATTAGGCATACATTGTAGACCCTGATCAGACTGCTCTTCAAGAGCAGTCTGATCTGGGTCTACAATGTCTGTCACTGCATAATCATTCAGTTACATTTGGTACTATGTCCAAACAATTAGTACAAATATAGAATTAGGTGAACTTCAATGGCAAGTGGCAACATATGACAAGGCCCGCACATAATTTTACTGTCAACGAAGATTACTTTTTTATTCCTTAAAGCATGCAAGAAAACTGCAGTACGAAAAACTTTACTAAACAAAGACACAAAAATATGAGTGTACTTTTACGATTTAAAAATTGTTTTTATGATTGAAAAATTGTCTTAGACTCACGAGACTCATACTGGTGCAACCCGAAATTACTGCAAAAATAGCAATAAAACTTAAATTTGCATTGCGCAGAGAAAAAAATTTGCGAGTAGAACGATAATGACCCATAATTTTTTACAAATTAAAACTTCAGTGGGTGACATGAGACAGGTGATAAAATTGTCAAGGAGCTAAAACTGTTTTGATTGACTTTTCAAATACATGTATATTTTTCCTTTTCCTCACAAACATTTTATGTAGAACTGATAAAATATATAGGGGATATCTTAAACCAATTGTTATTTGATATGATATTTTTCTTTTTTGTCCGAAAAAAAGTGAGGAGCCTCTGCAGCATAGTAAAAGCTTCTCATATTTTTTGCTGCAAAGAATATTAGAACACTTGATTAAATGAGCACTAGAAGACTTCACAAATCCTTGACTAAAACAACTTTGTTAAGTCAACAATGCTCCAAACAGTTTAAATTTTGTTTTTCATAATGACCAATTTTTAGGGGTTTTTTTAGACACAGAAGTTGGGTCAGATTTTAGGAAATAAAACATTTTCAACTCTTTTTCCTGTAGTCATTTAACCCTTAATGTGCCAAAAAGCAGACAACAAAATTTATGTCTGCAGAAATTTCAAAAAATGTTTTGCTCTAGCTATATCATATTGAGAAGTCAAAGACTATAGGGCAAACAGTGTATATCCAGATGAGGTGGCTCATAATGAGCCACCTCATCTTGATCTACACTGTTTGCAAATTCAATTTTGCATTTTTGGCGCTTTAAGGGTTAAATGAAAACAAATTTTGTGACTTCCTGTTAGCTTCCCTTGATAATAAGGGGTCTACTCTTAACTCTTTCACTACCAAAAAGCAGACGACAAAATTTACATCTGCAAAAATTAAAAAAATGTCTTGTCCAAGACTTTTTATATTGAGAATTCAAAGACTAGAGGGCAAACAGTGTAGATCTAGATGAGGCAGCTCATTATGAGCCGCCTCATCAGGATCTACGCTGTTTGCAAATTTTGCTAATTGCGTCACTGGGGCTTAAAGAGTTAAAGGCCTGGGTTCGAGGTTATAAAACTTGAGAATAATCTCAAACTCAAAATAAAGCACACTGATCGGCTGCTTCCAAGCATGTGCTCGGAAGCAGCCAATCAGTGTGCTTTATTTTGAGTTTGAGAATGTGCTCAAGTCTTATAACCTCGGGGCCTGAGTTTGCTCAAATAACAGGAATAAAAGATAAAAATTGTTTTCTTTAAGAGCTGAGCCCTATTGAAAGGGAAGTAAAAATGAAAGTGACAGAGTTACTTCCCCTGAATGTATACCCACATAACTTAACACTGATTAATAAAATGAACATTCCCTAAAATTTCCCCTCCATGGTTTGATTATGACTTTACAGAAAAAAAAAGTTACAAACTTCATGCACAAGATGTCCTCATACAGACAATTGAGAAACTGAATGATTAAAAACGACAACCTAAGAAAGTGTACAAGTACCGTAAAATTTATAAGTATTGGTACATCTAAAATAATCACCATAACTGTCCAAACAAGCAAACTATTTTTAATGCAGTATATATGAGCCGCAACACGACAAAACCAACAATGTGGTTGTGCGCCCAGCGCAGACTCAGATCAGCCTGGGCATCCGCCCAGTCTGATCAGAGTCTTCGCTGTTCGCATGGAGGTAGCTTAGACTCTTAGCTACGCTTTGAGCGCTTAGCGAAGAGTCTGATAGGACTGGTTTGATGCCAAGGCTGATCTGAGTCTGCACTGGGCGCACAACCACATTGTTGGTTTTCTTGCGTCCCGGCTCATATATATTATGCATCTACAAGATGCAGATGGACTGGCAAAGAGTGTAGACCCTGAGCTGACTCTGAGTCTGCACTGTTTCAGGAACGGTCTGATCCGAGTGTGCATTTTGCTCGGACATATCTGTCCCAATAATTATTATCATATTTTACTGAATATGTATTTAGAATTTTGAAAGTATATTAAAATGAAATGATGATATTGAGTAATTTATATGAGGATTTTAATGATTAAAGAGAAAAAAATCAGAAAGCTAAATATCTTCTGTGAGTAACACTATCAAAATGTTTCATAGAACTAGATAAGGTAACCTATCTCTTCTAATTAAGGCCCCAGCAGGGGCATTGCAGTTTAATAGTCCTTATAAATAGCAATCCAGTATCATCAATAATAGAGCCATTCAAGTCAATCTTGGTGGTATCTGGCAACTTTTGTAAGGAGTGCATTTATTCATAGTAGTTTATTTTTTGTTGTTGTTGTGGGTTTTTTATCTCTTTGTTCAAAAATGCACATGGACATAGCTACTATGAGAAAAATACATATTCCTTTTTGTTTTCATCATAATTGTTTCAATAAATTTCCAAGGACTTGTTTCTTTTCTTTCTTTTATAATTCTGATAAAATTAAAAGTTAGTCATTTTTGATGAGCCCGGTTCTTTGAACAGATCCATTTCCAATTCAGGGAAGTCAGGTTTGTTTTATTTTCATTAAATCCTCTTTAAAAAATCTAATATTTAAGGCATTTTTGGCATCTGATCTGGCTCTCCACTGCTTGCCAGTGTACCTTTTAAGGGTCTCCAAGCATTAATGGTATAAAGCATATTGCTCCAGCTGTGTATGGTCAACAAGACAACAAAGGGTTTTCAACAAGGCAATGTTCTATTACCTCATTTGTTTGAAATATTATGTTCAAACAGGTGTAAGTGGTCAAAGTTCTCTCATACATCATTTCACATCAATTTTAAACAATAACCTGAACATTGGAGACACACAACATACAGCATCAGTTTTGATACCAAATCCACCTTATACGAACTGAGCATCCCAATGAGTGAAAAACTGCAATTTGTATGTAATCGATACACTTGTTACCTGAGCTGCGCAAACCAATTTCTTTTACCGCATAATGACCAGAATATTTGAGCAGCAGTGCCGAAAAGAACAGTGTAGATCTTAATCAGACTTTTCTAACAATTCTAGAACCACAAAAATTCAAAAAAAATTTAATGACACCTGAAATAATTTCCGTAATCTTAAAATGGAACAGTTTGGTTTCACAGTGCAGTGATTATGCAAACAGTGCCCTGATCAGAAGAGCAGTTTGATCTGGGTCTGCTATGTTTGTGCAGCCCTATGTGTTCAAATACTTTAAATTTTTACAGTAAAGTTGTTTGCCATTCTGTTCCTTAAAGGGGGCAGTCTGATCTGGGTATACACTGATAGCTCCATCATTTTTATCCGATATTTAGTGTAAATATACGGTGACAAGCCACATGTTACCTTTACAAAACGATATACAGATAGAAATTTAAACCATGTTAAGCGTGTATGTTCATAAATATTGATGGTACAATTCAAAAGGGAAATTTTTCAATCCACCTAACATGCTCCTTTAATGAATATTTGATGACATTACGGTTTTAAGTGACAGAAGATTAAACCCTTTAAACTGGGACTTTTTAAAAAATTTGTGTTTGTTTTTAATATCCGATAATAATTTATTTAATTCGTCATGAAACTATCAATGGAAGTATTAAAACAGTCACTGATAGAAATAGAAGCTATGGGTGCTTGACTTTCAAATAAAAAAAAGATGGAGTACCTTTAATACTGACCAATGGTCATGATTATCAAAATCTCAAAAACTGATCGTAATTTTTTAAGATCCATGATTTATTTACGAGCCCCCTTTAATGGTCACGTTTTTGTCACAATAAAATTTTTGAAAACTATAGTCTCATAAAATTTTTGATTACAATCCAATAAAATGTTTGACATAATTTAAAGCCTCCTTCTTCTCAGTTGTATTTACATTTCAAAAAAGGAGAAAGATGAAAAAGAAAACAAAACTACAGCAGATAATCAGGAGCTCCGCTATACTCCTGACCAATGCACAGCCAAACAGGGCCCAGTTGTTCAAAACTAACGACATGGTTAGTTAACGTTTCGTTAAAATTTCAAACATTAATATCTCACATACGCCAATATTTTTTGTTGAAACAATGTGAGAAGCTTTTGCACTGCAAAAGCTTCTCACTTTTTTTCAACAAAAAATATCAGTATATTGGTTATAAAGCTGTAAAACACTTAACGAGTGGACCTCTTAACGAGCTCGTTAGCATAACGATGCTTTGAACAACTGGGCCCAGAACTTTACTTACTCGTAATTAATACAATCTTCAGCACATTACCGTAATGGAGGCAGAAATAGATGAAGACTCCATATCAAACCTGGTAGCAGTGAAAATTCTAATATTTTTATTATTTCTCCACAGCAATATCTGTTGTGGGGTCTTATCAGAATTTTTAGGGTGAGGATCTTACAACAGATCTCATAAGAATCTCAGTTAAGAAACTCTATTGATATTGAGATTACTCTGTTTCTAGGAATACTGTATCTGACTTCCCATCTGTAGAATGTCCATGGACTCAGTGGACATTGTCCATGGACATTGTCTGACTGGACTATTGGAACGAGGGTCCATGGACAATGTCCATTGAGTCCATGGATAATGTCCACTGAATCCATGGACATTGTCCAGACTGGCTGGTCTCACTGGACTTAGTCCATGGACTCACTGGACTTTGTCCAGTGTCCATGGACATTGTCCAGAGTGTTCAAGGACATTGTCCAGACAGTCCAATGAGTCCATGGTAAATGTCCACTGAGTCCATGGACAATGTCCAGGGCGTCCTCTGAGTCCATGGACTTTCTACAGATGGGTTATTTAGTTCACTGTGCACTTTATTTTAGTCACAATGGCAGCAAAGTCTTGCAGCCAGATTTCTTCCTGATAAATGCGTATTAAAAGAATGCTTTAACTCCTGGAACATGAAACGTTGGTACAACATCTATCCACTTGTTGTTCAAACATCATGGATGTAATGTTCGGACATCAATTAACTCATTAATGACGAATGAATTCATCTACCATTATGAAATGGATGGGTCCCTTCGTCATTTTAGGGGTGTCTGGTAAATTTTCACTTTTGATTCTTTTTCAGAAATGCTTAAATTTTAAGCAAACAGTGGAGACCCTGATCAGATGCCACATTACCTAGCTACTTAGTATGTCCCGTCTAATACAGTTAATTAATTAATTGCTTTCACCAAAAACAGCAGGTGTCCCAATTCATACAGGATCTCAATACATTGTACATGTATATAGAATTAATATGGTATGCAGCGTCTGATCTGGGTCTGCAACATTTGCCTGTGTCCCATTTATGGGATGCTACTACAATTTAACTCTTTAAGCCCCAGTGACGAAATTAGCAAAATTTGCAAACAGCGTAGATCCTGATGAGGCGGCTCATGATGAGCCGCCTCATCTAGATCTACACTGTTTGCTCTCTAGTCTTTGAATTCTCAATATGAAATGTCTCGGACAAGGCCTTTTTTCAATTTTTGCAGACGTAACAAGTGACTAAATTTTGTTGTCTGCTTTTTGGTGCTTAAAGAGTTAAGATACTGTGAAAATTCTAAATACAGGTTTTGGATAGATGGATCTGAGCAAACAGTGCAGGCCCTGATCAGACTGCTCCTTCAGGAGCAATCTGATCAGGAACTACACTGTTTGCCACTCCATCTGTAATTTTTGGACCCACTGCCGCATTGTAAGACCAAACTGTTCCAGTTTTAGAATAATTATAGTAGCTATACTTTCAGTGTCCCAATTTTTAGATTTTTACAGTACCACACACTTAGGGCGCGTTTACACCACCAAAGTTTCTATGACAAAGTAGAAAAAAATGATCGTGTAAATGCCAAAATATGACAATGTTCCTTTGACAAATATATTTAGATAAAGTTACTTCGATAAATTAAAATTGTCCGTGTAAACGGAGAACTTTGCTAAAGATTATGTAACAAAGAACATTGCTACAAGCGTGGAAAATGTGACAAACATTTTGTTTCGCCGCTGCAGGTAACTTTGACGAATAATATTTGGTCGTGTGAACACTGCAGCAAATATTTCATTGCCAAAGTTTATGTGACAAAGATTCAATGGCACATTTTCTTTAACAAATAATTTGCTCCGTGCAAACGCAAAATGTTTGTCATACTTTCTTTGTTAAAGTTTCTGTGACATAGAAACTTTGCTCGTGTAAACGCGCCCTTAACCCATTGCATTCTGGGTATTTTTTGTCGTCTGCTGAAATGGTCGTCTTCACCAAAAATCAAGAATATGTTGACAATATATTGGTCTAACTAACTCTTGTAGAAATGATGTCTAGGCAGCAAACAGTTTGGATCTCAGATCAGGCCCCACATTTGTGGGGCCTTTTCTGGATCCGAACTGTTTGCCCAAATACCCCTAAAGGGGTATCCTGAATGGAATAGGTTAAAGATCCAGGTTTGAAACAATGAATCAACTTAAGTTGTATGGCGAACAATTTTACTTTCTTTTTCTTTTTTTTTTTGTTACAATATAAAAATTCAAATTCCTGGTCAAGAAATTCATTTTTTAATACTCAAACATGTGACAGATTGTGTTTTTCAACAAATTTTTTTTTCTTATATATGTATTAAAAAACATGAATGATTTTGTTTTTAATCTTAAAATGAAGTTTTTTAGTATTGTGAATCAAAAATTCAATTTCTTGATTATAAAATCTGATTTTTACATAAAAATATGATTTATTTATAATTAATTCTAATCATAAAATAATTTTCTGATATCAAGATTTTAAATTAAACTGAATTTGTGATTTAAAAAATGACATGATCAATATCAATTTTTTGGACATTGAGAATTCAAATATATCAGAAAATATTTGAGCCGCCACATGACAAAACCTCAAGAGGTCATGTGCGCCCAGTGAAGACTCAGATCAGCCTAGGCATCTATCTGCATGAAGCTAGCTTAAATTCTTAGCCAGCCTTTAAGCACATAGAGAAGACTCTGATAAGACTGGGCAGCTGCCCAGGCTGATCTGAGCCTTCACTAGGGGCACTGGTTTTGTCGTCATGGCTCATCTCTAGATATCAGAAAATATTTATTATAAATATCAAAACAATCAAACTTTTGATATCGGAAATTTATTTTGATATTAAAAAATCATGAGGCAACAAATAGTATACGTAAAGCCATGCCCCATGTATTTGTACCAATGAAAATACAGGTGCTTACTTTTTCACTCTTTTAGTATCTGCAGCCTCTTTCACAGTATCTGACCTTGACCCTGGAAGTGTTGAGTGTGAATGTTTCGATAAGTTTCTGCTCAGCAGCAATAGTGGCTGGGATTTTTCAAGCATTTCTGCTCTATTTCGAAGCAATCTATGGTAGTCCTGTTGAACAAAGAAATGATAAAACTTAAATTTAGAAGTCAGGGTGGATGATCATGTGTTTTCTTGCATCATTTTTTTTTTTATGTCATTTTGAGCAAGGAAATGCCCGGAATTCTTTATGTTTTCCTAAATAATTTTTTGTTTCTGTATGCACTCGTACAGAGAATGTGTAATCACAACTACTTTCCGATGATATTCATTTTATTGTGGGTTTTATAGTTTTGGGATAAAATTATCCCTCAATTTCCAAAACTGAAAGTAGGCTTTGGTGTTCTAGATCTCTATGAACCTCCAAAATTGCAGGAGGTTTAGACATGAAAACTTGTAAACTCTCAGTAAAGACAAAAATGTCAACAACAAAAAATTAATAACTGAAGTATGCAGTCACAGTCACATACATTGAAAGCAGGCTTTTATGAGTGACACAGTTTCTGCATAATCTTAATGAACAAGAGCAAATGATTAAAAGCTGAATGTAAGAGTTATCATTCTTGTATCAAGCACTCATCAGAATTCTGATCAAATTGTTAAAAGCTGCATGTAAGAGTTATCATTCTTGCATAAAGCCAAACAGCTAATACTTATGAAAAGTCATGCCAGGGTATTAAAAGATCAAATATGACCAGACAAGCAGCAAAACAGAACAGAACAGAACAGGGGCCGTATTCATAAAGCCACTTAAGTCGTTGCTATGCGGTTGCTACGGCTAAATATCTATAAAGAAGATTCCCTACAACTATGAAATTTGGTCTGGAGGGACAGTCTTTGTAAGACTGTTCCTCCAGAGCAAATTTCATAGTTGTAAGGAATCTCCTTCAGAGAAATTTAGCCTTAGCAACAGGATAGCAACCATTTCAGTCATTTTATGAATACGGCCCCAGACCTTTATTGACATATTTCACTACAGGCCACAAGTAAGATGCCTCCCATTTATTGTCATCATGGACTTTTTGATTTACACAAAAGGATGAGCTGATTATCCCTTGAAGTACCATAAAAGCTGATGACAAAATTCAGGTCTGCAAATTTTCAAAAGTTAGTTTGTTCAAGCTATGAGCTGCTTCATCTGGGATATATACACTGTTTGCAAATTCAACTATTCTCTTATTTGGTACTTTAAGTGTCGATTTTTTTCCAGCAAGGAACCCTTGATAAAATTCTTGGATAAATGGCTGTGATCAGACTGCTCCTAGGAGTATTCTGCTAGGAGCAGTCTGATCACAGCCATTTATCCAAGAACTTCTAGAAGCAGTCTGATTTAGGCCTACACTGCTTTCTACCACAGAGGGCTGTGACTTTAGACAAATGTATTTAACTCTTTAAGCACCAGTGATGAAAATAGCATAATTTGCAAACAGCGTAGATCCTGATGAGGCGGCTCATAATGCCCTCTTGTCTTTGTATTCTCAATATGAAATGTCTTTTTCATTTTTGCAGACGTAAATTTTGTCGTCTGCTTTTTGGTGCTTAAAGAGTGAAGGTGTATTGATAAACCTCCAAGTTTTTCCACCATTTTTACAATGGGAAACATTATTTGTGACTTCTTGTTTGCTGCTTCCAAAATGTGGTCTCCCCTAATTTCTACCTACTCTAATGTGCTGGCTTGGTTATTGGGACACCTAGAAACCATTAACTTTCCAACTGGAAAAATATTCCATATTGGGACATCTAAAAACCATAAATTTTTCCATTTGGGACAAATGAAAAATTAATGATTTTAGGTGTCCCCATACTTAAGGCGTGGTAGTCGAGTGGTTAGAGTGGCTCGGCTATTGTGCAGGAAGTCACCGTAAGGTTGTGAGTCCGCCGCTCATTGTCGCCATACGATGACTGGAAAACTCTCTCTGTCAACCCAGCAGTAAATGGGTACCTTTTTTGAATCAGGGAAGGATAAGGCAGCGAAAGGAGAGGGATGGGCTCCGCCTTTCATCAGCTGTGCCCAAGATACAGTGGGTCTCTAACCCCCACTGCCCCTACGGCTATTAGGCTATGGGAAACCTTTACCTTTTTATACTTAAGGACATTAGGATACTCTTTCATGTGAATTCTTGTGACTGGCTTCACTGTGAATTAAAATCTAAGAGTTCTTTCAAGAGCAGAGACCACATTCTAAAAAATGAACCTGAACTGTGAATTAAAATCTAAGAGTTCTTTCAAGAGCAGAGACCACATTCTAAAAAATGAACCTGAAGTTAAATCTAAGGTACTTTTTTTCCTTTTCTTAATTTCTCATTTATACTTTCTACTAACATAAATCATTTGAGGTAAACAAAGATAGTAAACAATTATTCAACATGCTTTGCATTATTTTTCTAAAAATGGAATAGAAAAAAAAAAGAAAAAGGAATGATCAATTTAGACATCAAAGTAATATGAATGATTGAAAAATTTAACTGCTGCATGCAAACTGTACTCACTTTCACATGACACACAAAAAAGACATTTCCTACTATGAGCTTATTTACCTAGTAGCTTTTGGTTGTTCTAGTCTCTCGTTAGAAAGCTGGCAATGTTGCAAAGGAAAATGGTTTACAAAAGTACAACAGATATTTTCTAAATGCCCATTAAAACACCAAAAAGTGCATTCAAGGTCAATGAGTACACTTTCATGGGGAGCAACTCTGCCATTTCATGTTTTCCCTTTCTTCTCCAGTGGGATCAACTCTTAAAGGAAAACTCCCTTTACGAGTAGAGCTCAGTTTAGAAGGGTCTTATCGTCCAGGCCCCGAGGTTATAAAACTTGAGTACATTCTCAAACTCAAAATAAAGCACATTGATTGGCTGTTTCCGAGCACATGCTCGGAAGCAGCCATTCAGTGTGCTTTATTATGAGTTTGAGATTATTTTCAAGCTTTATAACCTCCAATCCTGGTGGCAAACATGAAGTCACAAAAAAGTTGTTCTCCTTTCTAAAAGTGGTGGGAAAATATGATGATATACCCATACACCTTAAACAATAGAACATTTAGATAGCTTATAAAGCAATACAACAGATCATGCCAATTGGAATATAGTCAGATAAAATGCCAACTTGCTGTCTTGCTGAATATACCTTACTCAAAAGTAGACATTTTCAATGATTTAAGAATGACTGTTGTAGGGCATTCTTCTAATTCTTAATTATAACACACAAAAAAGCTGACAGCAAAATTTACACCTGTAAAAATTAAAAGCAAAACAAAATGCTTCATAGGAGAATTCAAATGCTAGAAGGCTAATGGCTGCATAGATTCAGATGAAGTGGCTCATGAGGAACCACCTCAACTGGATCAAAGCTGTTTGCAAATTCAACTGTTTTCAGTTTTGGCACCTAAAGTATAAATGTTTAGGTTTCAGTATAACAATGCAATAAAATTATATATCAATTAAAAGTGGATTTTATATTTTCACACTTAATTCATTCATTATGATTTAAATCATGATTGTGAAGAGTGCCTACCACCCCCCACTTTCTCAATTTTCTGGAACAGCCCTAATTTTTTTTTCATCTGCACATCTCCAAAATGAGTGCTGAAGCAACACTGGCAGGAAAGCAAGCTGGCTTAATCAAATGTGAAATTAAGAAATCCTATTATGAAAATAAATGTACTTACTCACCCAATAAGGATTAAACTTCTTGCCAACCTTGCTCTTGCTCTGTCATAGGCTTGCAATGGACTGTGGATGTCTTCTGAATTGTTTAAGAGCTTGCCTAGGCAAAGTAAATGGCCACTTAAACAGCAGACCTTCAGCTTATTTTGAGAGTTAAGTATATACCGGTAAGCCTAGGTCATTCAGTTGTTTGTTGAGAACTCTTCCATTCATTCATTTTTTTCACATAGTGAACTTGTATTTGATGAATATGGATGGACAAATCCTTTCCTCTGGATATTTTTGGGGTGGCATCTGTGGTACCCTCAAAAAGTACATGTATTTTTACCTCATGAACAATTCTTGTATTGCATTTCTTTGATTGTAACCCCACTCCCAAAAATCAACCCTTTTTGTTTGGTCATAAGATGGGAATTTCTCCTTTGAAAACTATGGCAAATAATTATGTGTAAATCAGTCTTATGTAATTAAGCGATAAAATGGGTTTTTTTCTCTCTCTTCCAAAACAATCTTAAAGATCTAGATCCATCTTTAAGATAAATCAAGATTTTTTGGATCAAGATCTTTGGGATTGTTTTGGAGAAAACCTCTGTCTTATAACTAAAGAAAAATGGTAGAGCTACTTTACAAGGTGCTCCATACTATTGAGATTGTTTTGGAAGAGAAAAAAATCCCTTTTATAGCAGAATTACAAGACAGATTAAACTATTCATGGTCATTCTGGGTGGGGAAAGGCTTATAACCAAATGGATGCGGTAATCTTATCTGTAGCGCAGTATGATCTAATGGTGAATATACACAGCCACACATGTTGCATGCAACATGTCTGATCATCTAAACATAACCCAAATGGTTGCATGTCATGCAACCATTTGGGTTATGTTGAGATGATCAGACATGTTGCATGCAAATGATTTTATTTGTCTTGCAACATATGTTTAGGGTGTTTATACTGTGACAAAAGTTGCATGATACATGTGTTGTTGCATGGTACATGTGTCATGCAACATGAGTTGCTGTGTAAACTCAGCTTAATTGTAATGGAGAAGAAACACCAAACTAACAAAATTATACTTTATTAAATTTTAAAAACACAACAAAATAATACTTGTCTGATATTAGTCACTCCCCCTTTACTCTCATTCATTGCACATAACATTTTCAACCAATAGCACTGCATATACATTGTATATAAATTCTAAGTTCCATAAACTCTCTTAACTCTTAAAGTGCCAAAAAGAAGCATAGCCGAAAAAACAGGATACTCTGCACAATTTAAAACATGCTTTGTCCAAGCTAGAACTGTATCATATTGGGAGGATTCAAACCAAAGGACAAGCAGTGTAGATCCAGATGAGGCATTACGAGCTGCCAACCTGGATATGCCACCTCATCTGGATCTACCCTGTTTGCAAATTCAACAATTTTTTTTTTTTTGGCACTTAATTCAAGTGCTTACTAAGTACAGCAAACCCTCTTTCCAGCTAGCACACAGCATTAGCACAATATTTCAAAAAGTTGTATATTAAAATGTTATGTCTTCAACAACACTAATATCATTTTTATACAATAATAAAATATGATGTTCTTTCTTAATACAATACATTTTCTATATTTAAAAAAGCATCATATTACTATTTTGAGAACATCAGTCAAGAAAATAGTGAATGGAGAAAGTCATTCACATATTTTGTTCACATTGCAAATAAATGGCATAATATTGCTGATACAAAACAAGAATATTTGTGCTGACTGTCGCAACCAAGTGTCTTGTAGACCACAAATTTAAATGTATCCAACATACGGCAACTCAAGTCACAATGTTGTCACATACATGTATAGTCACAACACTGAAAGTAGCTGGCTTGAATTGCTTTGGCAGACAGTGAGGACCCAGATCATACTGCCGTAAGGAGAAAATACAGAAGAGTTTCATTATAATGTTACTAATTATATAAATGCTATTTCAGATATATCTTATGCTGTAACATCGTGACAACTACAAAGCAATATAAGGCAAATGACTAAACTACAAAGCAATATAAGGCAAATGAGCATTTAATGCTCATTTGCCTTATATTTCTTTGTAGTCTAGTCTCAATGTAGTCCTTTCAACTTAAAATACAGTGCAGCAATTCAAGTTTATGGATCTCAAAATAAAGCCTCATACGATACATTTACTGTACCATAGTCCGATTTTTTCATCTGCAAATTTTGGCAACACTAGAGCTTGGCAAAGAAAACAGAAACCATCCAATCAAAGACCAGGGATAATGACATCAAGTAACCAATCAGAGGCTATCAAAATACTAAACAGGTTGCACCTCATACTCCGTAACATGATAACTCTAAAGCCTCCGTAATCAATCATAACGTGTTTTACAAATAAGGAAAATAATTATTGATTTTTTTCTCCTAATTTGTTATCTTAAAACAACTCGATTGTAAAATAATAGATTTAAAATCGCCCTCGAGGAATACGATACCTATACAAAGTTACCGACTTTTAACGCGATAAAAAAGATTAATGAGATTCATCACTCATTCCGGTTTCGGAAAAAATGAAGTTTACCGCGATAACCCATACTTTTGGGACACTCAACTCTTTAAGCACCAAAAAGCAGACGATAAAATTTACGTCTGCAAAAATTAAAAAAATGCCATGTCCAAGACATTTCATATTGAGAATTCAAAGACTAGAGGGCAATTAAACAGTGTAGATCTAGATGAGGTGGCTCATTATGAGCCACCTTATCAGGATCTACGCTGTTTGCAAATTTTGCTAATTTTGTCACTTGGACTTAAAGAGTTAAGGTGAATCAATACACTTTCCAGGGAAACAACTCTGCAATTTTCATTTTTGCCTCCCTTCTCCATAGGAGTCAACTTTTAAAGGAAAGAGTTTGCTCCATAGGAGCAAACTCTTTCCTTTAAGAGTAGATCTCCTTTTGAAAAGGTTTTGTCATCCAGGGCAGCCAACAGAAATTCACAAAAATTACCTCCCTTTGTATAAATGGTGTAAAACATGGCCTCCCTTTGTATAAATGGTGTAAAAACATGGAGGTGTATCAGTGAACCTTCAATATTATCAGCTACTCTTATTATCCTAAAATTTGAAGAAAAATATTTTACCATCTGGCTATGTCTCTAAAATTTGCAGCTGGAATGACAAACGGTGCAGATCCTGATCAGGCAGTTCCGAAAAATGTCTAATCTGGGTTTACACTGTTTTTCATAGGTTTGTCTGACCAAGTATGTTTGGTCACCATGGTAATAAAAATAAATTGAATCATGAGAAGAACAGGTCATATGTTGCCGGTTTCCAACGAAGACCGACACCAGCATGCAAAACCATAAAATCTGGCCATTCTGGATCTTGTCTGCTACCATAATTATTCAGCTACAAAACAGGGTTTTCTCCTCTCGAGATCAAGAATTGCCCCAAATATCTAAATCAGTCTGAAATTCTGCTATAATATAGGTTTTTTCCCTTCCAAAACAACCCTTAAATCCAGATCAGTATAAGACAGTTTGCCCTTCCAAAACAACCCCAAAACTCTAGCTCCCATTAAGACAGATCTAGATTTTTTGGATTGTTTTCGAAAGGAAAAACCTCTGTCTTATAACTTAAGAAATAGAGTATCATTGTAGCTTTCCTGATAATATTTGAGCCTCGACATGACAAAATTAACAAAGTGGCATGTGCGCCAAGCAAAGACTCAGATAAACCTGGGCATCTGCCCAGTCCGATCAGAGTCTTTGGTACCCACATGGAGACAGCTTAGACCCTTAGCTACCCTTTAACCCTTTAAGTGCACAGCAGAGACTCTGATCAGACTGGGCAGATGCCCAGGCTGATCTGAGTCTTTGCTGGGCACACATGCCACTTTGTTGGTTTTGTCATGCTGCGGCTCATATAAAGTAACCTGGGTAACTTTGGTCAGATGGTGGATGCCAGGGTGGTCTGAGAGTTCTTTGATTATCAAATGACATAAGGCCAGCTCATCATGATGCAGATCAAATTTCTGTTCAATATTTAGATTAAACTTGGTATTTATAGGAAGATTAAGAAAGAGGAAAAAAATGTAATATTTCACCATATTGTAAATTACCAGTTCAGTTAAAAAGATTCAACAAAAAAACCCTTACATAATTACACAGGTCTTTGTAAGGTCACACCGAGGAGCTGGTGACTATCTCTTAACACGTTCAATTGTTACATTAATAACAGTTATTTCACCGTATTTGTTACGTTCCACTCAAAACCTCACACACGTAAACACCTTTTACGAGCTTTGACTTTAGGGTTATCACTAATTAAATGAAGCGTAAAAATAAATTAAAGATATTTTTTCAATACTTAACAACAACATCTAATTTTCGGTCACACTAATTTACGTTTAAAACATATGGTGCCAAGTCTATTTGAATGTCTACTTTCTTGCGCAATTATACAGGGCTCCTAATAAACCCATCTGTTGAATTTCTGTATCTGTTCGGCTATAAGACAGAGCCTTCTCTTTTGATAAAGTACCCCAAATATGTAAATTAGATAGGTTTATCTCTTGCAAATCAATCCCAAAAATCTAGATCCAAGATGGATCTAGATTTCTGGGACTGTTTTGGATCCAGATTTTTGGGATCATTTTGGAAGGGGAAAACTGCTCCATCTTATAACAAAGGAAATGTACTAACAATCTTGACTCTTCCACAAACAACGCAAATACTATAAGCCCAGGA
Organism: Ctena decussata; assembly: GCA_963989385.1. Taxonomy (NCBI): domain Eukaryota; kingdom Metazoa; phylum Mollusca; class Bivalvia; order Lucinida; family Lucinidae; genus Ctena; species Ctena decussata. Next base: position 42,358,313 of record OZ022503.1, on the reverse strand, counting down.
TAATATGAAACTGTACCCCACATTAGAAATATAATTGAGCTGCAACACGACAAAACCAACAATGTGGCTGTGCGCCCAGCACAGACTCAGATCAGCCTGGGCATCCTCCCAGTCTGATCAGAGTCTTCACTGTCTGCATGGAGGTAGCATGGACCCTTAGCTACCTTTTGAGCACTTTAACAAAGAGTCTGACAAACTGGGCAGATGCCCAGGCTGATCTAAGTCTGCGCTGGGAACACAACCACATTGTTGGTTTTGTCGTGTCGCGGCTCATATGTGTGATTTGATGCATTAGCTATTCAGCTAAATTTTGTTCAAGATGCATGTATCACTTCATTAAATCTTGCTTCTTTCATGTTTGTGATTGTTTTATAAGATAAAATAGAAGAAATTCTGGGTTTAAACCTTCAAATGGTGTTATTTTCAGTTCTTAGTATTACCAGTAAACTATCAGATTTCATCATATCACCATTCCTTAATGGGAGTGAACTTCACTGTACAAAATCATATTACATTTGTTTTACAGGAACTGTTTCTAAAAATGTAAACATAACATTTACAGATAGTGGGGCTCACCAGGAAAGGCAAGTGAATTGTCCTTCAAATTCCTTCCAACTAATTGCCTGTACAATTACATAAGGTAACCCAAAATACCCTAATAAGCTTAAGTATTGGGACACCTAAAATAATAAATTTTCCATTTGTCCCAAATGAAAAATTCATTATTTTTAGGTGTCCCAATATATACGCACTGTACAGTAGTTAAAACACCAAAAGAGCAGACAACAAATTTATGTCTACAAAATATCAAGAAATGTTTTCCAAAGACTACAGGGCAAAACATGTAGATTTAGATGAAGCAGCTCACCTGCATCTTCACTATTTGTAAACTCAAGTGTTTAATTTTTGGCACTTTAAATGTTAAAATGTGTAAACATTTTCGATACCTCTGTACTTTCATTTAGTTTGACAGTATTTCTGAACAACCAGGACTCAAACCACTGGCGCTTGAACAACAAATGTCATGAAAATACTCATATGTACCCTATACTACTACCCTAGTAGTATAGGGTACATATGAGTATTATCACAACATTTGTTGTTCAAGCGCCAGTGGCTCAAACTTTTAGTTTTGCTATGGCCATCATTTTGTGCCTTTAGATTTTTTCATGTACATAAATATTGTGTTCCAACAGCAAGAGCTCTGATCAGACTGCACAGACTGGCAGGTAGGTCTGAGCCTTTGCTGGTTTCATGTGTGTTAAGTATTTTATGGTGCCATGGCTCGTGTGATATTGTTTTGACATTAGGTGTCTTTGACTGGGCATTTAGTGCCTCACAATTTTTAGAGTTAAGCACTTTTTATAGAAAAAGTGCTTCAGGCTAACAATCCTGAAGCACAAAACACCCAGCTGGATATACCCTTTGTGTCAGTATCTTCACACTCCCATCATACTGAGTATAAAATACCTTTGAAAAAAGAATATACATCTAGCCAGACACACCCACTAATACAATCAATGTACAAACAGTATATAAACAAAGGATTTTCTTATTATGGAACCATATACCTTTACAAATTCTAAGACATGAATAAATTCCTGAAACCAGGCTCCGTGGTTATAAAACATAAGAATAATCTCAAGCTCAAAATAAAGCACACTGATTGGCTGCTTCCAAGCATGTGCTCGGAAGCAGCCAATCAGTGTGCTTTATTTTGAATTTGAGAATGTACTCAAGTTTTATAACCTCGGGGCCAGGGTTCTGGCTACAATATTGACTGGAAATACCTGTACGCATGATGAAAATGACATTCTTCCCTTATCCTGTATCAAAGAATTATTTCAGAATTTTTAGATTTTTTTTTAGGTTTGAATCACACAGGTTTAATGCCAAATTTACTTTGAACCTGTGAGGCACACACCTTCTCAAAACCCAAAAATTCTGAAATAAGTTGTTGATAAAGTCTGAGAAAGGTCTTTTCCATTAAACATACAGATAGTTCCAGTCACTATAGCTGGGTTTCAAGAATTATGCTTGCCTTAGTAATCCACATACTGTATTCCATACTTAAGGGTAGATTAAGAAAATCCTGTTTATAAATGAGAAGAAAAACATGTAAAACAAAAGCTTATTGCTCCAGTAAGTGAAACAGATATGATAACCCAATCTATTGCATTTAACAGGGTTTTACAAAACATCTAGATTGACCCAAAATATCTAAATCAGTTTAATGTGATTCTGCTGTAAGATGAGGTTTCTCTTCCAAAACAATCCCAAAATCTAGATCTATCATATAAGTTAGGTCTAGATTTGGGGGACTATTTCAAAGGATAAGACAGAGCTAGATTTTGGCAGTCATACTTAGTGGAGCATAGTGAAAGTTACTGCAGGATATGAGTTTATATCAGTATAAAAATAAAATGCATAAATTAAAAGACGATAACTCCTATGACAAGACTTAATAAGACTAAATACAAATGAAATGATGAAGATAAAAACATTTCACTTGGTGTATTTACAAGATTATATATATACAAATCTGACTAGCAACACAGGAGACAAGTTCCATACCAAGTTTTGTTTGCATTCTAAATATACAGAGATAAGACTGTAATGATCTTCACAAATTCCTTTAAATTACTGTAAAGATTAAAAGTTACTGAGTACTGCAGAAGCTTCTTTTCACGTGGGCTCTAGTATAACTTCTACCACTTATTATATGCCCACCAAATTTATGTGTACTGGCTTAAATATATCAGTGGCAAAGGGGAGATGCAAAATACACTCAAGGGTCAGAAACTCATGTTTTTAAAAACATGGTTCTCATATTACTCAAACTCAAGATAACTTTTACATTTTCAAATAAAGATGTGCTGTTTTCTTCTCCTTGTCTTTTTTTATGTTTCTATGCCTAACAAAACTTGGTACACTTTTATTTATAAGATGGGTCAGCTGTTATGAATATTTGGACATGAAGACATATTAATCAGACAACTTACAGCAAACTATGCACAATACTTTACTGAAGTGGTTATTTTCACACATCATAGAGACCCAATATTAATATAATTATTTTCATAATTATACATGGGTGTTGTAAACATAGCTTTAGTTAAGCTAAAAATCTGGGTGAAAATTTTACAACTGTCTGATTTTTTTTTATATTTCCTTACACTAGCTTATACTAAACTGGACTCAACTATACTTTTTTAAACTCAGATCACAAAGTGACATATGAGTAACAAAGAGAGATGCAGAATTACCTAATGTATCTCATACCAGCAGTTCCTAGAGTTTAAGTATGCAAATAAAACATCTCAGCATATGCTACAGTACCAAACAAAACAGTAAATGCCTTACCAACGAAGGGTATCAGTATGAAGCAAAATGTCCAACACATTCCAACTGAAGGTCATAATGCCAATGTGAAGTAAAATCTCATGAAATCTCTTCCGAAAGTATTTTAATGAAATGTCACAGCATCACAAAATGTAAGGTTGATCTGTTGTCACATTAAATAAGGTCAAGATATTCAACACCCATGTTATAATGTAACAAAATAAGGAAATATAAGACATGTATCATGCATAACTGCTACTGCTTGCAAGTTGTCTGTTTTTAAGATGTATTGATACATCTCAAAGGGAGATCACTCCATCCTGGAAGTGTCTTCCTCCATATCTCAGCAAGCACCTTTCAAGCAAAGTCTAGATTCTTTTCTTTAAGAGTAGCTCTCAATTTGAGATATGATCCCTCTACAAAGGAAGCAAATACTACTCTGCTTAAATTTGTCTCCCTTGTAGATATTGTGCTCTGTTCATGAAAGTGTAGCAATACCCTTTAAGATGTATCAGAACATCATCATGTTTTTCTGACATTTTTACGAAGGGAAACAGTATTTGTGGCTTCTTGTTTCCATTCCTGGAAATCCTTTTGAAATGGAGTCTACATTTCAAGGAAAGAATTTGCACTTACAGGGCAAATTCTTTCTATTTAGAAATGACCCCTGTAGAGAAAGGAGGCAGAAATGGCAATGGCAGAATTACTTACCCTGAAAGAGTAGTCATTCACATTTAACTCTACATTTAACATTACAGACTACAGAAATCAAATCATTTACCTACTAATTTTTCATGATGTATTCTTCTATCTATGATAGATTTGGACTAGTCCATTTATCATTTCAGATGCATTTTTTAGAAATAAATAAATAACAGTCTGAACAGTCACTGGCAACACTGTTTGCATTAACCTTTCTGTTCAGCTTCAACATTAACCAATTTAATTGTAACAATTAACCGAAAAGGGGTGCTTCCAAAATGATCTCATAGGCTTATTAGTCAACAAGATTTTCTCTTTGAAACAGAATATTTTGTTTTGTGTCTAACTTAAAGTTCTGCCATTGAGCCAACAACAAACTAGGCATCAGTTTCGTAAAACAAAGCATTTCTATTCCATTCCTTTCAGTGAACAATTTTCCATACAGTAAGCTATACTTCTCAAGCTAGCCATGCACAGTATATTCAGATATGTTCCATACAGTCAGATATGCTTAAAAATTCAACTGTATTCCACTGAATCTGTTATATTCCATACAGTCAGTTGTATTACATATCACAAGTCAGCTAGGTTCCATGAAGTCAGTGGTAATTTTAACTTTTAATGCTCCCATGAGTCCCTTGTTCCACTGAATATCAAGGTATAGCTCTGAAGCTCTCGCTATATTCCACATGATATATGTAGCTATGTTCCACAAAGTCAGCTGTGGTCCACACTGTCATCTGAATTTTATGGAATCTTCTTGAGTATTAATTTATTCAACTGATTTTGTTTCCAGAGAAAAATACTGAAACAGCACTTTCTTCAGTTTACTATCAATTTTTATCAAGACAGCTTGCAGTTATCCATCTCCTTGGATAAACTGGAGTCTCAGCAATAAAATTAGATATTTAGAATGTTCCTTTGCTTGGAATTGATGAAATGACCATGTACATTTCTTTTAATAAATTTGAACCTGCGTACTTAAAATCACCGAAACAGTCCTCTCTGTATTAAAATGAGCCACTTTTCTGTAGCAATTATCACATCCACACTCCATAGAGCCTTATTACAGTACAGTGTACATATAATGTTACTCTTTATAATACCAAATTGAATATAAGGCTATCATGTCATTGCACCAGTTCAGACTAAACTACAAAGCAATATAAGGCAAATGAGCATTTCTGCTCATTTGCCTTATATTCCTTTGTAGTTTATTAAAAGCTCATTTGCCTTTTATTTCATTGTAGTTTAGTCTCACAATAATATTATTCACTTATAACACTCTGCCTTTATATGGACCTTAAATATAGCATTATAAAGGGACTGGAATACATATGCTCCCATCAAAAAGCTATATGGAAACTGTGCATGTTTAAATCAGTCCACATATATGCATAGTCTGGTCAGGACATATACATTTCACACAGACAGCCATTAAGGTGAATGGGTACATTTTTACAAAGGGGAACAACACTTGTGACTTCTTGTTTACTTCCCTGAACAACAAACCCCTTCCAAAAAAGGGGTCTACTCTTACAGGAAATAATCTGTTCCTACAGGAGCAAATTCTTTCTTTTAAGAGTTGATCCCCATCGAGAAGGGGGAAAACAAAAATTGCAGAATTACTTCCCCTGAAAGTGAACCAATTCACCTTGAACTTTGTTGATTTTTAACAAGTGAATTGTGTATGTTCTGATCAGACTGTGCATGCATAAAGGCTAATTTGGACATGCGCTGTTTTCATATGCCTTGAGGCATGTTTAGTTGTAATGCCAAACATATTATAGTCAGTTTAGCAGCCACCTATGTTAGGTGGGCATTTTTTACAAAGGTCCTTGGGGAGAGGATATCTTCACTATGCAGCAACACCACTGTACCAGAGCAATATGTCTATTGCAAATAACTTTTATATTCACAGTAATACAAACTTGGTCATATCAACCACAACACAAGGTAAACGTCAAATGAAACATTTATGGAATATTACTTATTTTGGAATACTTAGATGTCCATAAGGCTAAGGTTTTGTTATCCTTGAGGAACTTTCATAATGGCAAAACACATGAAAAAATGGTCCAAGAGGTGTGAGTATTGGTCAGCCTTGATCCTGCAAAGTCAAAATTAGTTGTATGAGCACTAAATTGTTCTTTCATTTATTACAGTAATATTTTCACTCAGGCTAGAGAGAAGAGGAGGTAATTCCTTCCACAACAGTGCAGTGTCCAACATAGGCGTCTTACTACCATATCTATTTGCCTATAAGACAGGTTTTCTCCTCTGAAACAAGCCAAAAAACCTAGATCCATCTATCAAGGTGGATCTAGATTTTTGGAGCTGTTTTGGAAGGCAAAAACTTTTTTTTATATCAGAATTAAGCTCTCAATGCTTGATAATATCAGCCACAACATAAGGTGAAATTTCAAATGAAACATTTATGGAATATTTATCTTTTGGAATACTTAGATGTCCATAAACCAACATTTAGTTATACATTTATATCCTTTAGGACTTTCCATATAATGGCAATATCGTTTACTTGGCAATCAATGTAGATCCAGGTGAGGTTAACCCCCATTGAAATGGTAAATAAAAATGAAAATATCAAGGTTGCTTCCTCTGAAAATGTACAAGTTTGCCTTAATCTGATTGGTCACTGTTCAACAGCACTGTGTGCACAGAAGCACAAGATTTTGGCTTACCAGGATCCCACTTTCATGCTCTGCACCTGTCTACAGATATGAAGGGTCAGTAGCACTAACGGCCCAAAACTGATTTCTTGCATTTATTTTTTTTTTCTGATTTTTTTGCATTTTCATATTCTTGAAGATGATTTAAAGTCAGTTAGCAGGTCTAAATTTTTTTTAAATTAATTATATTGCTTTAGACTTGACAAAATTCAAGTTTTCCTCAAGACCACTAAAATTAGAAAAGTCAGACAAACTGTTTGCAAGAGATCAGTTTTAGACATATGAGCCGCGACGCGACAAAACCAACAATGTGGTTGTGCGCCCAGCGCAGACTCAGATCAGCCTGGGCATCCGCCCAGTCTGATCAGAATCTTCGCTGTCCGCATGGAGGTAGCTTAAACCCTTAGCTACCCTTTAAGTGCATAGCGAAGACTCTGATCAGACTGGGCGGATGCCCAGGTTGATCTGAGTCTGCGCTGGGCGCACGACCACATTGTTGGTTTTGTCGCGTCGCGGCTCATATGTTCTACAGACCGCAAATATCTGTACACCAACCAGCCAAATGGAAGTTTTAGCATCCAATGAGGCTTTCTTTCCTTTGTCTGCTATTACATTTTCTGTCAAGCGATATTACTTGCAACCTACTTGTCAACTGCTGCTTTAGTAATTGCAACTGCAGAAATTTTAGTAATCTTTGTCTTTAAGGTAAATGTTTCATTTCAGATTAGACATGGACAAGCCTCATTGCGGCCTAAAAAGCCACCTTTGGAAAAGTTTTTTTTTCAGAGTACAAATGAAACAATTAAAAGTTCTTAAAATTTAGCTAGGTCTAGTGCTTTTTGAAGGTATAAAAATAAGGTACCAGCTTCAATAACCATCTTAAGCCTAAGATTTTTGTAAGTTCCATACAATGTACTTACAAAAATCTCAAGCTTAAGATATTTAATGAAATGGGCACCAGCTTCTTAAATTTAATATTTTGAAGTTTTCATCAATGTATAAAAGCAATTTTAAATACACTTCTTTTGTAAGAAACTAGTATTTAAAGATAAGAGGCAGAGAAAAACTATTCTTTTCCCTGAATAAAAATCAAATGACAGACCATGTGACCAAACATTAAGCAGAGAAAATACTGTATTCATTTGGTTATACAGGTTTTCTTCCACCAAAACAACAAAAAACTCTAGGGGCCGTATTTATCAAACGACTTAAGTGGTTGCTATACTGTTGCTAGGACTGAATTTCTATGAAGGAGATTCCCTACAACTATGAAATTTGCTCTGGAGGAACAGTCTTTTTCAGACTGTTCCTCCAGAGCAAATTTCATAGTCGTAGGGAACCTCTTTCATAGAAATTTAGCCTTAGCAACAGCACAGCAACAACTTAAGTTGTTTTATAAATACGACCCTAGATCTATTTTACAAGACTGATCTAGATTTTTGGGGATTGTTTTGGAAAGGAAGAGACTATCTTACAGCTAAATTAATATGACCGATTTAATATCTAGGATCATTTTATAGTTTAAGCAAGCTTTCTTCATTGAAACAGACATGCGCTTGTGGGTATAACTTATGACTTTTTTTATATGATTTTCTTTCTTTTTTTTTTTTTTTTTTTTGATTCTGGTTACTAGGTTTACACTTGGGACTATTAAAACAAATGACCACTAAAATCTGGATACCATAAAAATTTATAAGTCTTGAGACATGTACGTACAGGCTTCAGCAAACATTGCAGACCCAGATCTGACTGCTCCTCAGGGCCTACACTGTTTGTCATTTCATATGCATCTTTGGAATGCATTACTGCATTGAAACCCAAAACATTCCATTTTCAGGACAATTGCAGTATTATTTTAGGTGTCCCAGCTTTTAGATTTCTTAACAATAAACCTAAGGAATTCTGAGGCCTGGGGCCGTATTCATAAAGCCACTTAAGTCGTTGCTATGTGGTTGCTAAGGCTGAATATCTATAAAGGAGATTCCCTACAACTATGAAATTTGGTCTGGAGGAACAGTCTTTGTAAGACTGTTCCTCCAGAGCAAATTTCATAGTTGTACGTAATCTCCTTCAAAGAAATTGAGCCTTAGCAACAGCATAGCAACCACTTAAGTCATTTTATGAATACGGCCCCTGATCAGTTTTTTCAATCATTCTTCTCCATGTTCACAGATTGCACACAAACAGTGTTGAGCCTCATCAGGCAGCATGGCAGTATAGACTGGATCTCACACGACTCTGGGTCCTTCTTGCCAATCCCAATTCTAATCACAGCATGACATACAGACAAACAAACAGCTGAGGCTGAAGGTGTAGGTAAGAGCATGACAGTGGGAGTACAGATACAAGACGAGGCAACTGGAAATCACTACTACAAAGATCGACTTTATCCAGGTGGGTCTTGAATGATGCTCATATTTCTGGGATAGAATCCATTCTTCTCCATAAAATCTTTTTATTCTTAATATTTACTTTTTTCTTAGGACCCTCATAAGAACCGCCTTGACAAGGTGATTCAAATGTAGGGTACAACCTGTTTTTGTGGAGAACTAAGAAAACTTCCCAAGAATTATAACCAAACCCCACCCTTAACTGAAACTTTTTCACATGACAATGTCTCATATTGTATTTATTGGCTATAAGACAGGTCTTTTTCACCCTCTAAAACAACCCCAAAACTCTGTTTTAACCCTACTACACTCAGAATGGCTAAAGCTCTATGGAGTTTTGGCTGTTCTGAGTGCAACAGGGTTTAAAATGGATCTAAACTTTTGGAGTTGTTTTAGAGGGGACCAGAGTCAAACAAGACTGATCCAGACATTTGGGGTCATTTTGAAGCAGGACACCCCACATCTTATGGCTCAATAAATACAATTAAGCATTTCATTATGAAACCTCCTCCTTTGCCATCTTGGAATCTAGAGGAAATTTTATGAAAATTGCACAAAAATTTAAAAGTTAGAAGAGTTTAAATTTTTCAAAATAAGCTTATCAAACACATAGGCATTTTAAAGCTATATGATGTCATAATGCATCAATAAAAGTATAAAACCCCATATAAAATATGTTTAAAAACTGCATACAAAATTAACATCCACTTTTTATTATTCAAGGAAATAAGCCCAAATGTATTTTTGAAACAGTATGCTGTATAAGTGTTTTCAATTTTCAAGATGGCTATATCTACCGTTTGCAAAATTTCAAACTCATGTAACTTTTTAATATATGGCCAATTTTCATTCAAATTTAAATAACAGTCATGATTTCTTAACTCCATCTTTAATTTCCTGTTTATAAGTAACACTGTCACTTCACAAAAGGAAGCAATTTTTGTGACTTCCTGTTTGTTTCCTTGGACAACACTTTAAAAGGGAAAGATTTGCTACTATGGGAATTGACGTCCACTGAGAATGAGGGCAAATTTGAACAGAAGAGCTGCATTTCATACATTTGCCCAAGTTGATCTGTATTGGTTGCATATAGGCTTACAGCAGTGTTCTTGATTTATAAACTGGCTTTAACAGCCTATTAAGTCAGCTTGGATGGGATTGTCTTTGAATTATCCTAACAGAAATTCATGTTTTATCCAATAAAATCTATTGCTGCATTTTTCCAGAGAAACTAAAATTACCTAAAGTGTTTGTTTGTTGGAGCTAAGTAAACTCATGTAAAAGTGAATATTTGAGCACCCAAAATTTGTGACAAAAAACAATAACTTCTGAGAATGTTATAAATTTCTGATATGTAAAGAAAGAATCTTAACTGACTTAATAAGCTGTTAGCTTTCTTTTTTCTAACATATGTTTTTGTACTTACGATAATTCAATAAAATGAAAAAGAAAAGGAACACTGTGATTTTTTTCATCTTTCTTTCTTTTCTTATGTTTATAAACAAACATAAAATGTATACATGTAACCTTAAAAATAGTTTCTAATGAACAAACTGAGTCTAATGCTATAACAGAGCAAAAAACATACAAAGAAAAATTTAATGACAAGGCAGTTCATGAATATATTTTGTCTTCCTGTACAATGCTTTTTGAGCAAAAGTAAAGATTTAAAATAAGTCAGTGTGAAAAGAAAAGATCCCCCACACCCACAAAAAAAAATGAAAAATGCAAGTGCAAGAAATCCATAATTATATGTTTTACAATATCATATACTAACAGTTATATGTATTCCATCTTACAGACATGAATAAAGTTTGCAGTGAGAAATTTAACAATTTTGAATTGTATTAAAATCTCTAACACACCCTCTCCCACCACTCGTCTCTCCTTGCCCTTGCCCTTATTCAGTAAAAGGTGAACACAAGGGATGTGGCAACAGCTTTAAAGTTTCCATCTTTCACAGGGCCAAGAAGAATTCTCTTCTATCATAGTTCGTAGTTTCAGAAGAAGAAAATTTCTAAAATGTTACTCACTTTGACACCGTATGCACACACAAATACTATGGCTAAATGCTATGACTATAAAATCCAGGGCCCAGTTGTTCAAAGCATCATTAGCCTAATGAGCTCGTTAAGAGGTCGACTCGTTAAGTGTCTCATGGCTTTATAACAAAAAACACTGATATTTTTTGTTGAAAAATTGTGAGAAGCTTTTGCAATGCAAAAGCTTTTCACATTTTTTCAACAAAAAATATTGGCATATTCGAGGTATTAATGTTTGAAATTTGAACGAAGCGTTAACTAACGGCATCGTTAGTTTTGAACAACCGGCCCCAGATCAGAAGTGCCTTATAATGCAACCAGCATAGAATCAGTACAGACTGCTTTACAAAACAGCACTATTAAAACAAGCAAATTCAGTGAATTTATATCCCCCGCCGAAGTGGCCTTGATTTGTTTATGGTTGTTTTAAGTTTCATAAAAAAATTTTCACTGGTTACTTAGGAGGCTGAACTTGTGGATTGTACATAAAATCAAGGGCAATATCTCTAGGATAAGTAAGGCATAAGCTGGAGCTGTTCTTCTTAAACACTTGCCTCAGCATCACTGCACTATAATGATACATTTTAAATTCGGTTACAAGAAATTTTGTTTGTCAGCACCCTACTAATGGCTAATTTGTGGATTTTAAATCAATTCAAGGGCATTAAATCATGCACTACTGAAGAGATTATGACAAAACTTAATGTGCACTGCCTTGTCATGACAATATATAATTATTATAAGTGTCATGAAATTTTGGTTACTTAGTTATGACTCAATTTGTTGATTTTGAGCCAATTCAAGGGCAATAAGTCATTGCTTAAGCAATTCTGACTGACTGTAAGATGCAACAATGTGTTATGGTGATACATACATGTACTTTGTATAATTTTCATAGAATTCTATTCATTGATAAGTTAGTTATGGCTGGAAATGGCAATCTCACCTTGATCCAAGGGCAATAATTCATGCACTTTTGATGACATTCTGATGAAACTTTATGTGCATATTCACTTTATGGTGATACATAATTATTCAGTTTAAATTTCATGAAGTATAGGTTACTTGTTTATGCCTCATTTCACTGATTTTAAGTCAATTAAAGGGCAATAACTCATGCATTACTGAATCCTGTCTGAGGAAACTTCATGTGCATCAGCACATTATAGTGATATATATATATTTTAAGTTTCATGAAATTCTGCCCAGTGGTTACTTAGTTACAGCTCATTTCATTGATTTCAAGTTAATTAAAGGGCTATAACTCATGCATTACTGAAACTAGTCTGATGAAACTTTATGTGCCACAGCACGTTATAGTGATATATACTTATTTTAAGTTACAAGAAATTCTGCTCAGTAGTTACTTAGTTATGGCTCATTTCATTGATTTTAAGCCAATGAAGGGGAAATAACTCATGCATTACTGCAGCCAGTCTGATGAAACTTCATGTGCCGCAGCGTGTTATAGTTATATATATTTATTTTAAGTTTCATGAAATTCCGCCCAGTAGTTACTTAGTTATGGCTCCGGATGGACAGACAGAAGGATGGGCGGGTCAATTAAAGGGCAATAACTCATGCATTACTGAATCCAGTCTGAGGAAACTTCATGTGCATCAGCACATCATAGTGATATATATTTATTTTAAGTTTCATGAAATTCTGCCAAGTGGTTACTTAGTTAAGGCTCATTTCATTGATTTCAAGTTAATTAAAGGGCAATAACTCATGCAGTACTGAAGCCAGTCTGATGAAACTTCATGTGCAGCAGCGCATTATAGTGATATATACTTATTTTAAGTTTCAAGAAATTCCGCTCAGTGGTTACTTAGTTATGGATCATTTCATTGATTCTAAGCCAATAAAGGGGCAATAACTCATGCATTACTGAAGCCAGTCTGATGAAACTTCATGTGCCGCAGCGCGTTACAGTGATATATATTTATTTTAAGTTTCATGAAATTCCGTCCAGTGGTTACTTAGTTATGGCTCCGGACGGACGGACGGAAGGACGGACGGACAGACAGAAGGACGGACGGACGGACGGACATGGAGAAACCTATATCCCTCCGCCTTCGGCGGGGGATAAAAACAATACCAGTCTACTGACAGGAGCCTTAGCAGTACAGTCTCTAAGTGCCGGCTTACTGTGCTTGTGGTACCTTGTTCAAATCCTGCCACCAGCAGAATTCTTCACACTGTAAACAGGGTTTCATTGCACTCAGCCATTCAATTATCACCACATCCTCATCATCTCAATATGACTGAAATACTGTTGAAAGGGATCTAAAACTCAATGTCAGCCATCCAACCATTATCCATTCCATTACATAATTTTTCAGCATGTTTAAGGTAGTAAAATTTACTTGTTCAAGTTTTTGAAACTATGCTAATAAAAATAGTAACTGATTAAGGAACATACCCAGGTTTTCTGCTATTTTTACAAACAGCGCCCCCATATTTTCTGCTATTTTTACAAACAGAAAACATCTTTTGTGACTTCCTGTTTTCTTCACTGGGTGACAAAGCCCCTCCAAATGAGGGATCTACTAATACAGGTAGAGTTTGTTCCATGAGCAAATTCTTTCCTTTAAGAATGGAGGATGGCAGAAAATGAAATTGGCACAGTTACTTCCCTGAAAAGGTATTTATTCCCCTTAACCCTTAAAGCGCCAAAAATTAAAATTATTGAATTGGCAAACAGTGTAGATCCAGATGAGGTGGCTCATAATGAGCCACCTCATCTGAATCTAAACTGGTTGCCCTCTAGTGTTCAAATTCTCAATATGACATCGCTTGGATGAAACACTTTTTGAAATTCTGCAGATGTAAATTTTGTCGTCTGCTTTTTGCCGCATTAAAGGTTAATCTTCCATTAACACTTGGGAAGTGTCAGTGTCTGTAAGTTTGCTAAGGCAATATTTTCAACAACGAAAATTCTTGTTATTTGTAAGTTTTTGGTCATATATGTTAGGGAAAAGATAACCTAAGTTGTTTTTTTTCCTTTCTTAGTGAAGGAATATACAAGTATGAACTACAAGTATCAGTATACTCTTACACACAAACAATTTATTTACACTACAACATTTTCACACAACAATATAAATAGACTATATATTTACAATAACAAAATTTTTATTCAAAGGAAAACAGTAAAAGTATCATATTAAGACTTACTACCACTGTAAATTATCATATCTATCCCTAAAATTTGAACAAACAGTGTAGACCCTGCTCAGACTGATCAGAATCTGCACTATCTGCTGTGAGTATGAAACATCCCCGGCCATTACAAAATCACTCCTGGTTAACTTTGTATATAGGACGGCTGTCACCAAACGTAAAAGAGTCCAAGTTCCAAAATGACCTGGTCATCATGGCTAAACAAATTTGTTTAGCCACGTAGTTTTGGAACTATGATATTTTTTCATTTTGTGACAGCCTGTTTGTCATTTTAAAAGTAACAGCCTTAGAAACAAAGTTAACCAGGCCCTGAGGTCATAAAACTTGAGTACATTCTCAAACTCAAAATAAAGCACACTGATTGGCTGCTTCCAAGCACATGCTCGGAAGCAGCCAATCAGTGTGCTTTATTTTGAGTTTGAGATTATTCTCAAGTTGTATAACCTCAAACCCAGGTGTGAAAATGGTACAGAAATACCTGAGGTTCCAAAATATTTAGTATACTGTAATAATTCAAGTTTTTGATGATTTTTTCCCCTCAAGAATGACCCCTAATATCTAAGTCAGTGTTGTCAAAATTCTGCTGTAAGATGAGTTGAATTGGGGGTGGGGAACCAGTTTTACTACCGAAAAAATACAGTAAAAAGAAAATACCAGGAACAAACCATTTATCAAAGAAATAAATTTTACAGAACAACTTATTACCATTTTTCACATAATGAGAAAATGTGCTAAAATTGTTGCTTTTTGGAAAAACAAAAACTAAAAAAAAAAAAATGGAACTTTCAAACTTCTGAGTTCTTTTCAAATCAGTGTTAAAAATGGGAGATGATCACCTTAGCTAAGCCATTATATGATTACCCAGGACATTCCCTGACATTTTGTGATGGTGCTTGGCACTTTAAGATTGGATGAAATAATTCTTTAATAAAATGGAGAAAAAATGATAAAAAAGAAGAAAAAAAAACAAGCATGGTATTTCCAGAACAGATGATGATATGAGGTAGTCAGTCTGTCCTTTGTTACAATATCAAAAACACACAAAATTAAAAGCAACTTTTGTGATTAACAACCAGCACTGACACCATTTTTTTTCTTTTTTGTTGCCAAACTTCATTTTGACAAAATATGCAAATCTTATTTAATCGGAAAAAAGAGCATAAAATAAAGATTTGAACAAATTACTGACATACAGTTCCAAATAAGTTTCTTGACCTTAAAATTCCTGCCCTAACCCCTCAGCTAGTAATGTCTTCGTTATCCTGTCAAACCCAACACTCACATTCTTAATTTTCTCTTTATTGCTGTTCTAAAGTGAACACTATTGGTCAGTGATGGTTGTCTTTCAGTACAATAAAACATGCATAACAATGATGAAAGCTGGGATCCAACTGTAGCCATGCAGTCAGCAGCCTTGACAACGGCCTTGAGAATGACCTTGGCAATGATCTCCTTGGTAAACACCATAACCATAGCAACAACAACTCTGATGCTTAAGTCTAAGTTTTGAGAAACAACTAGCCATTATCATAAATGAAATATGGCTCCAAAAGTATAACAGGATTGTTTTACAATCGTTTGAAGAATTCATGTAGTTTTTGTGTATAAAATTTGGTCACATGATCTGACTATGATTTTCGCTCCTCAGAAAAATTTAACAAAGCTTGTACTACCTCTGCTTCGGCTTCCGCCCGTCGTTCTTGTTCTTCACGATAGTGTCGTTGTCGATCTTCAAAATCTCTTAATTGTCTGTTATATTGATCTATTTGTTCTCTTAATAATGTGTCTTCTACCTAGAAAACATACAAATAAACAATAAGTACCAGATTTATCATAAATATATGATACAATAAAACTTCATTGGCTTGAACAGGCTTGGGACCATGAAAATTAGTTCCAGCCAAGGGTAGTTCTAGCAATCCAGGGTTAGTTTCTATATAAAATGACCTCTGGAGTTTTAGCCAGGCAGGGTTAACAGGCCATCAGGGTTCGAGCCATCAAAGTTCTACTGTATGTGGCAGTCTCCACCTTTTTCTAGGGATGTATCGCTGCTGTATCATACATGCCAAGTCTCACTTACCGGTATAATACAAAAAATGTCTCGATGTGGGCAGTACCACAGACTCAATGTCAACCAGTTGTGAACAATTTTTTTTTTTTTTTTTTTTTTCTTGGTACAAACCCTCACCATTTGTAATTTGTGGCATGAAGTGTGTAACAAAGTCTTTTTCACCAATGCAAATGACCTTTTGTAAACTTTTTAATACCTAATGAATCTGCACTGTTTGCAACTAAACTGTAAATAAACAAATAAATTAGCATTAATGAATAATAATTGATGTCAGAAAAACAACAATCAACATTCTTTTAATGAAGCTGAGAGAGTACACTTTGAAGGGAAGCAACTCTTTCATTTTGACTATTGCCTTCATTCTCTAGGAGCAAATTATTTCCTTTAACCCAATTGCACTCAGAACAGCCAAAACTCTAAGGAGTTTTGGCTGTTCTGAGTGCAACAGGGTTAAGAGTTGACCTTTTCATCACCAGCCTTTCATTTATGTGCAGTGGAACATTGTTTATGGTGAAAGGTTTTTGCCTCCAACAGAAATCAAAACCAGAACTTCTAGATCAGCAGGCCAGCCCTTAATCCACTAGCTAAGCTACCAAGGCTCCCCAGACTGATTTTACATTATGCAACCAAACACATGTGCATTTATCATAATGACCCTAAAATTTCGGAATCCCTAAAGTCGGACAATTAATTATTGTTCAAAAGTTCTCAGAAAATGGATTTCACACAAGTTAATGCAACCAAATGATGCTTAGTGAATGGCAAACATTGTAGACCCTGTAGTTTGAGCTGGGTCTACAATGCTTGCTCAGACCTGTCTGTCCAAATACGGTACTAAAGTCCTCTACAGTAGCCTGCCAAATGTGTGCTATTTCAAAACCCTTTGGAACCAGCAGGTAAATGCAGCATTCTTCCTCTTATGGGGTGGCATGGAAATATAAAAAATATTCAAAACATTCTCTCAGAAAGATGTTCACTGAGAGCCAAGAATCATATTTACATGTGCAAAGAATTGCTAATTTAAATAAATAAGATGAATACTTTTTTGTTTTTCTATTCCCAGCGGGCACATGACGTCAAAATGACGTCGCACCGACGTCGATGCGACGTCATTACGTCGCATCGACGTCAGTACGACGTCATTTCAACGTCATGTGCCTGCTGGGTTAGATGTTGTCATGCATTTTACTTAATAATCACTGTATACACCACCAAAATTAAAATTAATAAACATGATCTGAGAAGCTGTTACAAGAACTGCTCTTTTTTTTCATAAAGGAAACTTCAGTTTAAGACTGTAGGAAATCCATGTACAGTTCTTTTGTAAAAGTTGAGTGAGTGAGTGAGTGAACTCTGGTTCAACTTCCCACTAACAAAATATCATACGTAGACGGGACCTAGGTTTAAAGTCTCATCCGAAAGACCGGAGAAGCGGGGGATTGATCTTGGGACCCCTGGATTGGTAGTGCAGCGTGTTATCAATGACACTATTGCCGCTCTTAAAAGTTGAGTGTATGCATACCTTTATATATCACTAAAATTGATAAAAGCTGAATTTGAAAACAGAATAGATCTTGATGAGGTGGCTCATAATGAGCTGCCTTCCCTGGCTCTACATTGTTTGCCCTCTAGTCTTCGAATTCTCAATATGACATATCTTGAACGAAACAATTTTTTGAAGTTCGCAGACATAAATTCTCTTGTCTGTTTTTTTTTTTTTTTTATCAGCTTAAAAGCTAATTATATACTGAAATGGCCCCAAGTATTGGGACAGAAGTGTCCAAATAAATAGAGCAGATCCTGAACAGACAAGCTAAGGGGCAGAGCACTCTTTGCCAGTTTACCAAAAAAATTCTGACACTTTGCGTATTAGTAAAATCAATTTTTCCAAAGTTATGATAACAAGAATTGGTAGTGTCCGAACATTTAGAGAAATAACATAACATAAAAAAATATTTTTTCTAGTCTCTCATATACTGACTTAACTTAATAATCAGCAACTCTGAAAAAGGATCCTGTTATCTATCAAAAGCACAGTTCATGAAGTAAGGGCAAACATATTCTGACTCCTTCTATTGGGCTCAGGTGTTTGAAGACATCTTCAGTGAGATGATGAATATATCAATTATCATAGTCAATAAAAGAACCAAACTGATCTATTATTATAGTCACTATAAGGTTAGAACCTGTGGTAAAGTTCTATTGAAAAAATTTAACCTAATATAGCCAGTGAAGTCACTGAGTTAGTGCTATAAAGTTACTAAACTTCAAGAAAAGACTGAGCAAAATGCACACAATTGCTTATTTTTCCTCTGAATCATTTGTTTTGGATAGTTTCTTTGAAACAATGAACAGGTGGCTTTTTAAATATCTATTCAACAACTTTATTCTTCAGATCTATTAAATTAAGTTATTTATCTACATTTTGTATATTCATTTTGAATACCCTAGACACTAACTAAGCCAGCAAACCATTTAAACCACCTAGTTTGTGCAGGAATAACAGTTTTCCAATGGTAAACTTAAAATCCAATATGGCTGGTAGCTGTACAAAGAGTCTACTGGAGCAAGCTTGCAAAGGGACACAAGCCAAGAGTATTGTTTTCCTTGCCTTCAGAGCCTTAACCATCAGCCTTAGACTTAAAATTAAGGGGTTTTAAATGCTGGTTTTGCATTTAATGATGATTGGTTTCATTTAAAGAACATGTGTGTATGCTATCTCAGAAAAAATGGCTACAAACTGCTACTTGGGAGGCTGCAACCCCCACCACAACAGGCAGATGGAAGGGATTGCAGGAAGCACATCTCACACTTGTAATATGAAACACAAATGCAATGCTTGGTAAAATATGGAGTCTGATCAGGTGTTACCTAAGACTGCAGCAGAACCTGGTGCCTAATTAGTTTAATCTGCTCCTGGATAGCATCTTTGACAGGCTTCATGCATATGTTTGTGGTTGCCCCTTTCTTTTAGCTTGATTACAAAACACAAGCAAATAAAACCCATTTGAGACTGCAAGCAGCTGATCACAGGATATCCTGCATTTCATATTGATTTTCTTTGTCTTTTTGTTTCCACTGTTTGGTAAAAAATGTTTAATTTTCCTCTTATGGTCTGCAGATTTTATGAAACTTCTGTTGTTGCTGCATGTTCCAGACAGCTGAGGCTGCCATTCTAGGAGACATTAAGTAGTTAAAAACAGCATCATGTGCAAGAGTCCTGGGCTGTTCAGAGACTGGTCTTTGTTTTATTGTCTTGGACTGATTATAAAAGCACCAAAAGGCAGCTGAGACCCATTCAGGGTCAACGGTGCCAGGTACCAGAAGCGGCAACCAGTCGCTGCACACTGCCATTTACATCTCATGCCAATCAAAGCCTGATTAAATCTTTGCAACATAAGTCATCCTGACTGTATTCTAAAAGCAACATATGGCCTTAAACTAGCTTTAATCAGGACATCTGCAAATTTGTTGTAAGAATTAAAGGTTTTCTGATGTTACTCGCAAGGAGCACACTTATAGCAAACCATCAAGCTACATTGCAAAAAGTCTCTCCATCTGTTTGTTAATGTCATAACTAAACATCATCCGAAATTAATGTCTTGCAGAGGAAAAACAATAATAATTTCAAGTTGAATCATCAGTCATTTGATCACATAAAATCTCAGTAAGAAGTGTTATGTGATGTCTCAAGAGCAAAGGGCAGCCCATTCTTGCAGAAAAAGCAGCCCAAAAAAGCCATGAGACATTTGTTTAACAGAAGGTGTAAACAGCCACAAGCACAGGTCCACAGCACCATAGAAACATTACCACTTTCACTTTAATGCACCCTGAAGTGCAGTATTTTATTGATATCAATCAATGGACAATGCAGTTTCATAATTCTGACACTGCTTTAACCAAAGACAGCAATTTAGATTCTAATTCCTAACATTTCCAGAGCATATTGTGAAGACACATATGCTATGGTTTGGCCTTAGCTACCACAATGGAGACTTCTTGCTGAAATATTGGTTCTTGGGTGTGAAACTGACTCTGGTTAAAACAGCAGAACCCACATCCTTGCTAGGTATAAACAGCGTCTTGAAAGAGCACTGCATACCCATATGGCTGTGATTAATGGAACCCCTATAAGGAATTCTCTGATAATTGGAGGCTTCTTTCATCTTTTGCCATAAATTTAAAACTTAACAAAATTCCATCTCTCTTTTCTTCAGAGACATTTCTGTGATGCAAACGGATGTTTTTACCTACACTGCACAGCCACACAAATACAGCTGTTGGTGTAATGCACTTTACAGACATCAGTTTATGCATTACTGACTGTCAGAAATGATATAGCAACTTTTTTTTCATATTTTATGATTTATGATTGATGAGCTGGTAATTTATTGCACTGTTAACTGAAATTAAAAGGAAAAAAAACTGTGATTTTACTTTGAGTTGGAATAGCTGTGTGCTCGCCATGTAAATCTTAAGGAACCTACATTTATAAGCACAAATCACAGTGGCACAAATTAGTGTCCTTCACTTTTTAATAGGCAACCATGGATACAGGCAATGTACAAGATGGTAAACAACCAGTAGAGCCATAAATCATGGCTTTCTGAAATATTCAGAAAGAAAAATTGCATTCCATTAAGCTATAAATGGACTTTCACATACAATAAAACTAGCAAAGTTTTCAAACATTTGAATTTCCCAGAAAACTGCACTCTTTTTTCCTTCATCTTAGAAGAGCTCTAAACAAGGGAGGCAGCTGTGAAATATCAATAATTGTGCAGAAAACAGTCAATAATGCTGCACTCTGTAAATAACAAACATAAAGTTGCAGCTTCTAATGTATAAAAGACCACATGAGTTTACATTTGCAGGGAACCTGGGGTGTCCTAAAACTGTTTTGTAACTTTGGTGTCAGATAATTCAAATTTCATTGTCAATCTTCAGAATTTGGGGAAAAAATCAGATCTTTTAAACAGTTGATTGATCAAGACTGTAACTTGACATGTATTCATTGCACGCTTTCTTAAAGAATTAATATGACAGGTTTGGTTTGAAATACACTGATGTTTAACAAGCAGAAAATGTTTCATTCAATTTTGTTGATAAATTTTTTCATGGTTTTAGGCATAACTGAGTAAAGTAAATACTGCATATGATGGAACGACAAACACAATATTCAGATGTCAGATAAAAGAGCCACATCACGAGATAAAGGGCTAAAGTCATATGCAAACATCACTGCAGTCTGATTAGAGTCTTACTGTCTGTGGAGCTCTGAAGATTCTAGACAGTGAAATGAGGACTCTGATCAGATTGTTCAGAAGGCTGATGTCTTTACTGTTCACATAGGTGATGAATGGATGCAGTTCAGTCATATCAAGATGATGTTAGGATGATAATGAAAGGCTGTGAGGGATGGAAACCCGTTAACAGTGAAGAATTGTGTCTCCATAAGGATTCCAGCCTGATACTGCCAGCATAGTAAGCCAGCACTCAAGGTATATGGGTACATCTTCATGCTTTTCTACCATTTTTACAAAGGGAAATAACTTTTGTAACTCCCAGTTTGCTTCCCTGGATGACATAACCCTTTCAAAATGGGGTCTACTCTAAAGGAAAGAATGTGCTGTTAGAAGAGCAAATTCTTTTGTTCTACCCAGAAAGTGTACTCACTTACATAATTGTTTGGATCTTGATATTCAGTCTATTTAATACAAAATTGTTTCAATGTTGAAACTGTATCTGTTTCCATGTTGCCACTAAATCTACGTTGATAGAAAACTGTTTCATTGTTTACTTAGCATCTACATCAATACAATATTGTTTCAATGTTGACACAGCATCTTCAGTGATAAACTTGTTTCAATGTTGACACTGAATCTGTACTGATACAATATTATCTCATTGTAGACATTGCATTTACATCAATACATTTTGTTTCAGAGTGAACATTGCATCTACATTGATTTAACTGCATGTGATAAACTTGTTTATCATATGACGTCGCATCTGAGAGTGTAATAAAGCCATGCAATAAAAACGATAATCCACTAGTGGATTAAATATGCAAATTATGCCGTAACGTTATGTGTTGATGTCCATAAAAACGTCGCGTTTTCTAATGGCGCAATCATGACGTTTTAGTGCAAAATTTGCTAATAAAATGCGATTTCAGTGTCTATGATAAATAGAATCTTGCATTCGTGCTCATGTGTTATTGAATTTATTAAACTCGTTGGAGAAAACGATAAGATGCTCGGCAAAGCCTCGCATCTTATCGTTTTCTCCAACTCGTTTAATAAATTCAATAATACGTGAGCACTCATGTAAGATCCTCTATATCAATGTTGACATTGAATCTGTATTTAAACAATATTATCTCATTGTAGACATTGCATTTACATCAATACATTTTTGTTTCAGAGTGAACACTGCATCTACATTGAATCTACATTGATACAATAGTGTTTCAAGGTTGACATAGCATATACAATGATACAATACTGTTCCATGTCAACATTTAAACCACACTGATACAATATTATTTCCATGTTGACATTACATTTCATTTAAAATGATACAATAATGTTCAATGTTGAAATTGCATCTACATTTTAATATTGACATTACCTAAACAATGATACAATATTCAATGACCAACACTATATCAATAATGTATCTGTATCCACATTAATATAATGTTGTTTAGACGTTGTGTGCCTTCATTATGGTTGAAATATTTTTTTATTGCTTTTAAAACTTCACAGCAATGAAATTCTTATGAAGAGTACTCCAACAAAACTGAAAGAAATGAGCCGCGACACGAGAAAACCAACAAAGTGGTTGTGCGCCAGTGCAGACTCAGATCAGCCTGGGCAAGTAAGATCAGACTCTTCGCTTAATGCTTAAAGCGTAGCTAAGGGTCTAAGCTACCTCCATGGGGACAGTGAAGACTCTGATCAGACTGGGCGGATGCCCAGGCTGATCTGAGTCTGCGCTGGGCGCACAACCACTTTGTTGGTATTGTCGTGTCGCAGCTCAAGTTTGCATTTTTGCCCATCTGTTTAGTTGCTGGCTAATGCTACTATTGCATTGCTAATGGAAAGCCCTTGGATAAGCCTCTCCGAAAATTTCTTTTATCAATTAGACAAAATAATTTAATGAACTAGTTAATGCATCACTTTGCATATAGTCACAATTTGATGATAAAGATGTCAATATTATAACTACCGATATACTGAGCTCCAAAAGAAATGTCCACAAAGTATGCATATTAAATCAACTGCTACTATATTTGCCTTAAGTTTGATTTGCCCATCAGTTTTTTTATCAAAAGAGTGTCGGAAACACTCAATAACCATGAAAACAAAACTTGTAGTGTGAGGTAAAATCAAAAGTTGAAAAGACAAGCAATGTTTAAGAGGTTATTATCAAATGCCGAAATTTTGTGAATCACTATTTACCTGCAATTCAGTGTATCCCTTTCTCAGCAATTAATTTTGCTCTTGAGCTGTCTTTAACAGGCAAATATGGCAAGTTTTGTATAAGAATATAAGGAGCAGATTTCATGCCAAGAGCAAAACAATAATTCAGTTCCCACTAACACTCACTTGATTTTCAACTCCCCTCATAAACTTTTGCAACTAATTTTGAAATTACCATAAAATCCCCATGTACTGAGACACCTAATTATTTTGTAGTTAATTTTTGGACATATTAGGGGATGTTATATACTGCTGTTGGCTAAATGCAATTTAGTGTAGACCCTGATCAGACTGCTTCTCTTGGAGCAGTCTGATCTGAGGCTACACTGTTTTCTCATTCAAGTCTGCCCCAGTATTACCCTAGAGCCCCATGTCTGCCCCATGGGATTTTATATTCATGCATTATTTTGAAGATATTCTTAAGAATAAAATGCATTAATCAATTGAAAAATATTCGCATTTCTTCGTTTTATTGAGATGTTTCATAATTATAATCAATCAATGGATGGATGACTTGAAATTTAAAATGAGTATCTTATGCTGTGGCACATTAGCTGAGAGTTTGAGTTACTTTGTGGCACATTAACTAATTGTATATGTAACTCTGTTGCATACTTACTGCGTGTATTTGTTGCTGCTCTGTGACAGATAAATTCAGAAAGTTCAGCATTGTGGCACATTAACAGATAATGCTTGTCTCTTTGTTGCACATTAACTGACTGTTTATGTTTCTTTGTTACACATCAACATATTGTGTATCTTTTTATTTGACACTTTGTATGTTTCTCTGTTGCACATTAAGTGATTGAGTATGTTTCTTTCTTGAACATTTACAGATAGAGTATGTTTCTTTGTTGCACATAAATAGATTGTGTATAAATATTTGTTGATCATTATCTGATTGTGTATGTTTCTCTGTTGCACATTAACTGGCTGGGTATGTCACTCTGTTGCACATTAATTTATTGTACATGTATGTTTCTCTGTTGCAGATTAACAGACTGTGTATTGTTCTCTGTTGCATATTAACTGATTGTGTAATACTATGTTTCTCTGTTACCCATTAACCGACTGTGCATGTTTCTCTGTTGCATGTAAGTGATTGTGTATGTTTCTTTGTTGCAAATTAACTAACTGAGTATGACCCTCTGATGCATATGAAGTGACTCTGTATGTCCATCTATTTCATATAACCTGACTGTGTAGGTTTCTCTGTTGCATATTAACTGATTGTGTATTCCCTCATTTGCTCATTAACAGAGTGTGTATATTTCTCTGTTGAACATTATCTGACTATGTATGTTTCTCTGTTGTTCTTTAATTGACTGTGTATGTCCCCCTGTTGCACATTAACTGGTTGTGTATGTTTCTCTGATGCACATTCACAAATTGTGTATGTTTCTCTGCTGCACATTAACAAATTGTGTATGTTTCTCTGTTGCACAGTACTGACTGTGTATGCTTTTTTGTTGCATATTAACTGATTGTGTATATGTTTCTCTGTTGCACATTTACTGATTGTGTATTTTCCTCATTTACACATTAACAGGTTGTGTATGTTTCACTGATGAAAATTAAATGATTGTGTATGTTTGTCTGTATCATACTGATTGTATGTGTGACTCTGTTGCACATTTACTGGTTGTGTATGTCCCTCTGTTGCACTTTATCTGGTTGTGTATGTTTCTCTGTTGCAAATTAACAGATAGTTAATGTATTTTTTGTTGCTCATTTACTGATTGTGTATGCTTCTCTGTTGCACATTATTTGACTGTGTATATTTTTCAGTGGACAAATAACTGCTTGTGTATGTTTCTCTGTTGCACAGTAACTGTGTATGGCAGTCTATTGCACATTAACTTACTGTGTACGTTTTTATTTTGCTTAAAGGGCTACTGTACTGTTTTTCAACATGCATTGAAATCACTGGAAATAACTGGTAGTGTTTTGTCTAAAGGAATGTCGAAAACTGCAAGAAAAAATTCCAAATGGTTAAAAAATTATAAGCAATTTAAATTTTAATTAGCTGAAAAATGTGCAAGAACTCTTATGACGTCATTTGAGTCATTCATATAATATAAATTTAAAAAAAAATATATTTTGAAACCATTTTTTATACTTTTTTCCCCTAAAATAGATTTAGTGAGACAAGTTACATCATCTCATGAAAAAAGTTTGAATATTTTGGATCAGAATAACGTAATAATAACTGGAATCAAATTCACATTATGCAAGTAAAGCTGTAGAAAGGAAAAAGTGGGCGGGGCTTAAAATCTAATTTGCATAAACTTTAATTGTCAATAATTACAGTTTGGGTGGGAATTTTTCGATGGGGTTTTCAGCAATCTGGTTCTCTCATAAATATCTGTCAATTGGAAATATTTCTGGAAATAGTGAAGAAACAGTGCAGTAGCCCTTTAACAGATTGTGTATGTTGCACATTAACTGATTGTGTATATTTCTCTGTTGCACATTACTGAAACTGCTTTTAGACCAACTGAGCTACCATATCCCATCCCTAGCCAAAGAACTGGGTGTGCAAATATCAAGGCTGCTGGTTCAGCCCTTACATTCTTCTTAATACAGGATCTTTATATAAATGATACCTCAATAGCTGCACCTTTACAAGCCCCCTTATTTGTGTATAAATGACAACATTTTACAGGTTTTAATATTTGAGCCCAGGCATGCTTAAGGGCTCTTAAGCAGTAAAGAGTTAAAGTTCAGTATGTGCACCCAGCAGTCTGATCACAGCTGAGATTCCATACATTTAATCATATACCCAAGCAACAAAGCCTCTGATGCTATGATGTGTGGGTGCTTGGGTGCTAGGTTTGAAATTATTGCCCTTTGCATATGGGCCCTTTATGGATGTTACATCTTGTTTTGAAGGAAAGTTATGCTTTACAACCTTACCAAAGTTACCCTTAAACAATGGGACACCTTTATCAGTGACAAACTTACTAATAACTTGAACAAGTTACCAATAACCTGAACAAGTTATTTTCACAACCTAGCTAGAATATGTCAGTAACATTGGATTAGCAAACAGTGTAGACCCTGATCAGACTGCTCCCAGCAGGGAGCAGTCGGATCTGAGTCTACACTGTTTGTACTTAATGCAAATCTGTTCAAATATCTAGAAGTATCACCATAAAACTTTTAAATTCAATCTGTGCCTGTTGACTTTAATAGATGCATCTGTATCAAATAATCCTCAAAGCTGTCACTCGCCAACAGTTATGATGTAAACAAATTTCAATATGCATAACCAAATTTGCATAATAGGGCATGCAATATTAATGCATTTCGATATGGTAACACGTGGCCAACAATGAATGGGTAAGCGTACCTTCGAACCGGCGTTATACTGGTATTGTAATTAGGGCATAATTAGTAGATTTGGTTCATGAATGGGAAATTCAAGATGGCTACATGGTGGCCATTGTAAATGTTTGGAGGAGAATAAATTTTAGCTGTGAAAAATTTTAAATCCTTAAAGTGCATCCTGAAATATTAATTAACTAAGCAGATTCAAAACAAGACTCACAACATGAAAGTGATTTTTTTAAGTTAGCAGTTTTTTTCCTTTTTTTTTTTCTGGTTATCTTATACGCCACTTTTTGTGGGGGGGTTTTGAGAGGGAAAATAACTGGGATTTCATTTTTTTCTGTGGAAAATTAACTGTGGTATCACTTTAAACCAAGTGTGTTAAGGTTGTTTTGCTTCTAAATCAATTTCATTCATAATATTCCCTTGTTTTTTCCTTCTTTTTTCTTGCCTAATTTTCTCATTATAATCAACTTACTGGAAAAGAATTAGTGTGGAAATATGAGAATATGTTGTTTGTTTGTTTTTTTAGATAAATTTAACTGTTTTTTTTTTTTCTTTTAATTATTTGAAGTTTACAACTTTACATATTTTGATTAAAATTTCTGACAATCATTGAAATGAATACTGAAACTGAATTTCTGTAGTAAGCAGGTGTAAGGGGAGAAAAGAAATTATACTATTATTAAACACTTTCAAAATAGTTTGACATTGCATTCAAAGTTTTGAAGTTTTGAGAGAGAGAGAGAGAGAGAGAGAGAGAGAGAGACTACTTACTGTTGCTCTTTCTACATCAAATTCTATTGAACCTATTCCATCTAATCTATGAAGATCTAACCAGCCTTTCCATATAACACAAACACCATTTAATATAAATTGGGACTTTAAATGTACCTGAAAATAAACAAACAAACAAACAAATTAAAATACATAGAATTGTGACAATAATGCACACCTATTGTAAACCATTTAATATCTGCAGCATCAAAATTTCATCAAAATTTCGCATTTAAATAAAAATGAGATTTTGGCACATTTTAATTTTAAGGTTCATAATATACAATGGCTCCGGATATTTAAATTAGAGACAAGTTTTGATTTTTTTTCCCCCTTAAACTATACATGGTGGCATCTATTAGTAGCGCCTTGATCTCTATTGGGATGCTAAACTGTACTGTTTAAGGTAGCTATATATAGAATAACTGTGTTTTTACTAGTTAAAAACAAAAGAGAGTTATTGTTCATGGTGAAATCTATCAACTGTGGAGCATGTAATAACTTACAATGTCTACTGTAAAGATCCTATGTTTTCGGGCAGATAGGTCTGTACAAACAGTGGGAAACGAGATCAGACTGTTCCTTAGGAACCAGAATGATCAACGTCTTCACAGTTTCCATTCCATCTGCGCATTTTTGAAGGCATTACTCTACAGTAGAACAGGAATAACAGGAAAATAAATAATAGGACACGGACCGGCTGTGCTTGCAGCAGGTGCAGAATTTGGGCAGTGACTGTTTTGGCAGTGACCTATGTATTTATAGGTCACTGGTTTTGGGGACATTTTTCACTCAGAACATTGTTTTTCTAGGAAACGAAACGGTGAAATGTTTGTTTTTCTTGTTTTATTCACTGTAACGTACATTGTAAATTTTACTGAGCTTGCCCCATCGGTTAAATATATTTTTCATGGCGTTTTTCATGGAATTCAATTTTCTTAAAAATATACTTATTATCAAGATTACTTCAATCATTTTTTCCCCAGTTTGTTTCAGATATCCTATATTCTAGATTATATGATTTGCGGGAAGAAAGTAGTTCATGTGCTAGATATGAATTTAAATGGAGAATGTGTACAAAAGTTTGTAGAAATACAAAATGTTTTTTTTAGGAAAACAAAACGGTGAAAATTTATTTTTTGTTATGTAAATCATGTTTTATAGCTCTTTGTTATTTAGCTGGTATAATGGTTTGAATAACCTGCCAATATTTCTATTCAGTATCCAACTACCTTAATTGAACAGTATAGAAAATATCTCAATCAAATATTTTATCTGAATCTCGGTTAGGGACCGACCATTTGATATTCTGGGGGGGGGGCCTGGTATTCTTGATGGAGACACAACATTTTATTTCACTGGCCTCTGGAAACAATTTCTTTTTTTTTCACCTTGTGGAAGCTAATTTATTTTTTTTACAAACTAACTCAAACAGGGTTTTTTTTTTATTATTTTATAGCTGAACTATCAGATCCTTGTTTACTTGATCTTAATATCCTTTTATTTTACCCACATCAGTATTTTTCACACCTTTTTTTCTCACAAAAAGAACATGGTGCTGTCTTTAACCAGGCGAAGGGCATGGCTTAGCTTGCTTTTGCAAACCAGTGCCTGGAGCATGTTACTCTTTTCATCTAAGGTACAGATACAAACATCCATGTATGAGTTTGGCAAAAAATTAGGCCTTAAATTAGGGATATTTTGGCCAAAATTTAGGGATATTTTGGCAAAGTTTTAGGGCTAACATTAGGAATTTAAGTTTTTTTCCTATCCCAATATATGCCAAAAAAAATGCTTTATTCGTCCTTTAGAAAGTTTGATAAATACTTACCGATAGAGTCACAATAAAAATAATAAAATGGCTGAAAGTTATGTGCTAAGAAGTTAAGAAAGGGGGGTCTGGGGGGCAACGCCCCCCAGAAGCTACAGCAATTTCCCAATTTCAATGGCAATTTTAAGACTGGAAACAATAGAAAAACTAGGAATGATGGTTAAAATAAGGGTTTTTATATTGGGACTTTTGCCTTTTAGAGTGTTTATTTTGCCATAATGGTTTTGTCTCCCATAAGCTAGTGACTCTTTTGCAATTCTGTTTTAGTGGAAACATTTACTTAGTAATGTGGCAGATCAATGATACATGTATGTGAATGTTGTATAGAATTTTTTTGTAAATGTATGCACATGCGGGCCTGCTGGTGTAAACCAATCGTAGATAATATTAAAATATAACGATAAATATGGGGGTCTGGGGGCGCAGCCCCCAGAAGCCAGAGAGATTATAAAAAATCAATTCCAATGGAATTATCTGCAGACTATATTTTTTTTTTTTTGAAATTTTGGGTGGAGACAGGTTATTTTTTTCTCTTACTTTTGAAGCCAGATTATTTTGTTTAGCCCCCTTATGAGCCAGATTATTTTTTCTTGCATATCCAAAGACAGGGATTTTTTTTGATAAATATACCAGCCCCCCCCCCCCCCCCCCCCCCCCAGAATATCAAATGGTCGGTCCCTTAGGTATCGAAAATCAAATACTGGCAGACTTGTATCTTAGCATTCTTTGTTAACCGCCAACTTCGCCATATTCCTGTAACCGCCAAATATGTATGTATTTATGGTATGCAAAAGTTGTAGGCCCAGCTCAGGGTCCAATTGTCCAAAACATCGTTAGCTTCACAAACTCGTTAGCCACGTATTTGGCTTTGACAACTATTTCGGAGCGTTTATTCGAGCTGGGGCTTTTATTAGGATTAATGTGGTACTGGGAGACGAGATACTGCAATGGCCTGCTATGCTGCGGCTGGGCAGATTATATGCTAACGGACAAGACTCAGATAAGCCTGGGAATCCCCCGCATATTAGCATCCTGTAGGACTGCGCGAATGCGCAGCGAGAGCACAAGCTGATTTCGAGTGATGACTGGTGGGACAATTTTAGGCAATATCTTCACGCATCTGATCCCGTCTCCCTAACCCCCCCCCCCCCCCCCCCCCGCCCCCCCCCCAAAAAAAATCTTGGCGCGAAAGTGCAGTACAGACTGCGAATGCAGCTTATATTTTGTGATATTTGATTAGGTAGCTTCTATGCGCACTCCCACGCGCGTGGTTCACTGCGTACACTTTGCTCCACTTACTCACATGTATCCTTTTTGATGCTCCAAATTTTCGTAACCTAACCATTGTAGAAATTTCGAAGTCTGCTGAAAGTATTGGCGATGCACCCGAATGCTAGTAGACTGGTAAATAGTGATTACCCTGATCAGACTGCTCCTCTAATCTGGGTCATCACTGTTTGCTTAGGAGCAGTCTGATCAGGGTAATCACTGTTTTCTCAAATACTTCTCGAGTACTTGTTCGCGTTGCAGTAGACTGTAATAACTATAACCCAGATCAGGTTTTTGTTCTATTCTAATAAGAGCCATCACTATTAATTCAGCTATCAGAAAATGTAAAATTGGTATGATTGTTAAATTGTTTGTAAAATTTTGCAATTTTTGTCACATTATCATTTAATAGACTGATGCCAGTCTAGCGTTGCAGTTGTATCTCACAGATGAGTAATGGGCACTCCCGTGCTTCCCTCCCTCGATATTACTAATAGCTGATCCGGCCAAAGATTATCAAATTATAAACACTCCCGTCCCCCAATAATTATGTTTTCCAGAACATACATGAAGTTAATACGTTCTTTCTTTCCGGCAGTTTCTTTCTCCCATTCTTTCTTCCTTTTTACTCAATATTAGGCTGCTTCGTTACTGCACGTGACAAGCGCATCATATGCGCGGACACGAGCTGTTCGTCCAGACATGTTTAGCCATTTTAGATGACGCGCACGTCCTGAACAGACCGCATGCGCACACTTAATCTCCCTCGTAACAGAAGTGCAAGAGCGACAGACTGCTCAGGGTTTGAACTGTTTGTTGCCCCTTTTATTATCTTTGAAAAAAAAATGCGTGTGTATGTGTGTTTAAACAATTGCTTTGAGTATCTCAATACTTTGGCTATGTAGCGGCATTACGATTTCAATTTCCATTCAAAGAAATGCCCTCTTGTTGCAAACTCCTCAAATGTAAAATTTATTAATTACTTAATTAATTATTACTCAAAAGATTTTGAACTTTAGACAGAAGTGCGACCTTATGTCACCACTTTATAACATGGACACACGCTGGTCAATCACGAAGATCATAAATTCGATGCGTGTCGGAAGTAAGTGTAACTAACTCAATTTATGTACAATCCTGTGATTTGGTTTTTTCCGTACAGTCCGATGTTGCATTTACTGTTCACGTTCTTATGCGGCGCAGGTTTCAGTTGGAAACAATTTTATTATTTGAGACAGCTGCACGGACGTACTATTTGGGTTTTCCCGTTGTCTTAAAATCGCAATAGTAAGATTTTCCGGTGACGCGGCGCGCGCTCCCTTTTCAAGTAACCCTTATTTTCACTTTCTTTACCGAGCTTTGAACTCCCTTTCAGTCTAATAATTACAAATTTATGATCTAACTATTATTATTTTTTCAACCCTTTTTTAACCGGACAAAAGCCCTGAAACAGCCACGTGTTGGCGACCACTTGAGCAGTTTCATTAGTTCTCGCCTTGATCCTTTAGGGAGAGATCCTTAACAATAAGCCCTTACATCAGTGATATAATAGTCATATTCGAACTAACGGTAAAAATGAAATGAAATCTATCACAAAGTTACTCCAGCGGCGAAGTGAAAAACGGGTAGAAAATATACTGTAAAAATTAGCTTTCTTTAACCAAATGTTATTTCCAGGAGAAAAAAAAAAGAACTCTGAAAGCATGAACTTCCGAAGGCGAAGATCCAAATGCAGTCTGATCAGGGTCTGCATCGTTTGTGTCTCGTTTTCTTTGTGCCCGACAACTTGACACAATGACCCGTAGTCAAAATCCAACGACAGACAGTCCCATCTTTGAAAACTGTATAGTTGTTGAAAGCATTGTTAACTAAATAACTCGGACTTTTTTTACCAGACTATAAAATAATTGAATGCAAACAGCGTAGATACAAATGAAGCCGCTCATAATGAGCCGCTTCATCTGAATCTACATTGTTTGCTCTTATATTCTCCGTATGATGTAGCTTGGACGAAGCATTTCTTTTTTATTGTTATTTTTTGCAGACTGCGTAAAGTCTGTCGTCTGCGTTTCTGTCGCTTAAGGAGAAGACTTAAAAATGTTCTAGTATACGCTGATAAATTAAGCTGAAAAACAAAACAAAAAAAAAAACACACAAATCGACAAAAATAAGTATCATTGCACCGTAAAAATTCAACGCAAAATATGTGCCTTTGTTGGCAAGCTCGAGTAGCCAGGAAGGGAGGAAATGGGTGTTATAAAAAGTACATTCACATGGGTTTGGGCCATCGAAATGGCAGTGCATATGACCATGTTGGTTGCCCATTAGTACCCTCTATGGACAGCTCACTTTTCAATGCAAAAATGACAAGAAGAAACGACTTCTGTGGAATCTTGGCGCTACGAAAAATAAAAAAAGACACTCAATCGCAAGTGTTTCTTCTCGTCCTAAAGCATATCTCATTTAAATTAAGGAAACAATTAAACAATTTCTGGAATAAAATCACATTAATCCACGACAAAAGGAAAGAAAATAGCAGCAATACAGACTACTTCGGTGCTGACAAAACATACATAACGGCGGGTCGTTTCTTTAAATCGGTGTCCAATAAAAACACGAGACAAAAGAAACCATGCATATTAACGCCTTTGATTAAAATAACGAGCAGGAATTAATTTTCTTTTTAAAAAAGGTAAAAGAACTTTATTCGTTACGCCATTTGTATATCTAGCGGCAGTTTTTATAATGAGTGTTTATCGTGACCTTTTTCGATTAAAAATGCAGTTTCTATTGAAAGGCTAAAATAATTCCGCGAAAGTATTATTTGAGACCTCGGAACCCCGGTGTTTGTGTAATAGTTAAATATCAGATTGGTACTGCGGAACCTTGGGCTAAACTTGACGCTGTATTATTTTCTTCCAAGATGCGACAACACTTCTGTTACTGCAGTATGCTCCTGCACTGTCGTCACAAAATTAAATTAATTTAATGAATAATTTGATACCGACAGCGACACGCCTTATGAGGGACCGTCTTTAAAATCATGAATAGACTTTGACCCCAGATTATATCGGTATCAAGTTACGTAATAGATGACTTCATCAGAGGTTAGCTGAAGATGATTCTTGGGTAACTTTTTGTGCTGTCTTCATGAAACGTAGGTTATTAGAATCGAAGCTCGCTCGACGAGGCAGTTCAATATACAGTTTCATACCCGGTTTCATACAAGAAATAGAACAGCTCTAACAAATGATTTGTTGAATAATTTTCAAGAATGTTTGGATCACTGTTAGAGATGAACTAGAGATCTGTTTCGATTATAATAAATAATAATAATTATAATAATAAAGATGATGTGTTCATTTTCTTTAAGCAAACATGGTCTGACGTCATAAGCTTTGACGACGTCTGCCGAAAGCCTCACGCACACAAACGGAATAAATCACGGTAACCTTTTCGGTAGACAAGATCATGCGATTCTTATACTACAACATTTAGAAATAAAATGCAAATTTTCCAAATGCACGCACCCCATAGTAATGTCAATTATTCCTGGCAATTATCAACGTATCTTACTGTCAAACTCCTCTGATAACAACGATGAAATTTGGTACAAATAAAGTAAAGGGCATTACTATAGGGTTCTTACACTCTACCAAACCAAAATCGGCATGTACACCTGTATCGGGATAACTATCGTCGGAACCAAGCGCTTACAACACAGGTTCTCCGCCGTGGCAATATCGCAGCTTTTGTATGTATATATCGTTGTGTGTGTGTGTGTGCGGGGAGGGGAGGGGGGGGGAAGGGGGCAAATTCATCGTAACATTTATCCCGATGTGTGGTCTGCAATGTTCGCTCAGACCTACCTGTCCCAATATTTAGATGTTTATGGAATTGGTACAGCCATGGCTCACCTAAAATACGTAGTTTTCTATAGTGTCTTTCTTCATTGTACCAGTGAATGCCTTCTGCTGGCAGAAGAAGAAAGATTAATACTTTTATGCCATGAAATTTACCAGAATTCAGCCACACGCAAAAACAAGGAGTATCGAAAATCAAACACATCTAAGAGTGATGGGGCACGTATTGACCCTTACCCCGTCGAGCTGGGAGCCACGCCCACTTAGGATGTCACGTGACATGCAATATGGAGTTGAAATAATAGCGTGGAACAAGAGGGAAACGTAATACCTCACAAATCATCGTGTAAGCTATACTTAATATTACATCAGGGCGCATGTCAACGACCCTCGAGCCGCCCTTACAGAGAGATTGATCGCCGCTCTTCTTTCACCCTTATTTCCGTGTACACCCGCCATCTCATTAAAAATGCAAAGTTCAGGGGTTAAAACCATACCAGTATTAAATTGTAGTAAAATTGTCAACATGAAACTGCGACACTTTTAAAGCCAACACATTAATGAGCCGCGACACGACAAAACCAACAATGTGGTTGTGCGCCCAGCGCAGACTCAGATCAGCCTGGATATTCGCCCAGTTTGATCAGACTCTTCGTTCAGTGCTCAAAAGGTAGCTAAGGGTCTAAGCTACCTCCATGCGGACAGCGAAGGCTCTGATCAGACTGGGCGGATGCCCAGGCTGATCTGAGTCTGCGCTGGACGCACGACCACATTGTTGGTTTTGTCACGTCGCGGCTCATTTATTCCATAGCAGGTCTTTCAATTCGACATAAAAGTACAGTCTATAAACAGAAGGCTTCCAAACAGCCGAAAAACAAGAAGAAGCAGACTCAAGAAAAACGTTCAAGCTGATTTATGTAATTCGTTTTTGCCCTTCAGATCCCTTCAATAACAGATTTCTGTATTTTTTCCAAAACTTCCAAAACAATAATTTTCCAACAGATATTAATATCAGAGTCAAAGGTCATTAAGAAAAAGCTCTCGTAATTGACAACCTGTCCGCGCAACAAAAGAATTTAATCCGGTTTAGAACCAGTCTGAAATTTTATGAGCTAATTATCCAATGAGATTTTGCGTTTCAGTAGGAACGGCCAATAAAAACTTTGAACTCTACGGACAGGTGAAACCCGGGATCAACAATTTCTAAGCAAATTTGAAAATGTTTCCAATCGTCTTATTTTGTCTGAACACGGACAAGTTTTTAAATTTAATGCGGTGACTAATTTTTTTCTAGACATTATCATCCCCACCTGCTGCAAATTATTTTTTCAGAAAAACCTTTAACTCCAAACTATTAGTTACATTTTATCTTAATGTGCATTGTGTTTAAATTTTTTTTATTATTTTGCTACAATTAAAATATCGCCTAAGGGGTTAAGCCCTTCATAAAAGTACCGGATCAGAGGAGGGGGCGCAGAAACTAATGCTTAATGGACAAGAAAATTAACCAATAAATTTCATTATTACATCAATTAGAGTGATTGGGGTTAATTAACAAAGGCCATAAGATCAAGGACCTTTATTACAGCACAGCAAAAAATTATTAGTTCTCTTTTAGATGCTTTTGTTAAACATATTAACTAATGCTAGGTCATGCGCCTTTCATATTGTTCAAAAACCTTGCGACTCCAAGAGAGACAACTCGTAAAAGGAAAGAAATGTGCGTTTCGCATTATGTTTGCCGGTTTGCCATTATTACAGTATCAGTATTAAAGACAATACCGATGCGTATACGCAGTTCCGTGACAAAAATGACAGTTACTGCCAGGGGTCAAAATTAAAAGATCTTTCTGTGAAGCACCCAGGATCGCACGTGAAAAGGTATCGGACGGTATGCTTGAATCAATACAGACGTGATCAGGCGTAACATCCACGAAGTGTGACCAGACTCCCTTCTTTGCGCATAAACTAGAAAATCTAATAAAATGCTAAAATTGAAGACAACAAGTTTACATTGCACAGGTAGCCCACGTGCGTGTAGCAAATACACAAGTAAGGCTGACAGCCTTACTTGTGTATATGCTGCACGCACGTGCCGTTATGTTTTTGCTGCACGTTCGTGTGATAATGTCCCTTTTCTGGCGACGCTTCTGATTTTCTAAGACGTAATTCGAACGTACAGAATACTCGTACGTGATAATAGTAACAAATAATTTATCCTTAATTTGACAAATGACATGGTCGTTAAAATTTACGTTCTCGTAAATATGTTTACGGCGATAATAATAATGTTTTCACATTCAGAAGTTATTGGTATTTTGTTCCTACTAAAATAGATAAGGCAACTCTCGAACTGGCTCATTTTGTATGGGCGGCGAACTTAAGGTAAGAAAGGAGTGGAAATAGCAAGAAAGAAAGTAGTTCACATTTATCACATCAGCAATTCTGGTGAGCGACGTCAAAATACGCACGTCAAAAATGAAAGCATTTTATCAAACTTACAAGCGGTTTGACACTACACAGTCGTTCACGTTGCTTGGGTTAAGATTCAGCCATTTGACTTAGAATATTTGAATGTTTCGATATTCAACTGTTTTTGTCTATGCCCATGGGCGTAGACTATCTAGTAATTGCTTTTGACATGGGAAGTACAGCCATTGGTTACCCACAATGCAGCTTGACCTTTATGAAACTGTTCGCAATAATCGGAGCACGAGTGGCCAATTCCGTGAATCAGAGTTGATTCACGGAATTGGCCGTGCGGTGTTCCGATTGGGTTCGCATATATATAGCGGCGCGTTAGCGCTATTCGCATATATGTCGTTAGCGGCTATAAGCTGTTCGCATATATGTCGTGACCTCTAGTCGCATAGATGTCGTGAGCGGTCATAAGAAATACCGCACATATGGTATCACGAGGTAGCAGAATAAATCACATGGAACAAATGAATGAAT
This sequence comes from Ctena decussata, assembly GCA_963989385.1. Classification (NCBI taxonomy): domain Eukaryota; kingdom Metazoa; phylum Mollusca; class Bivalvia; order Lucinida; family Lucinidae; genus Ctena; species Ctena decussata. Next base: position 42,320,378 of record OZ022503.1, on the reverse strand, counting down.
GACGTGATTTTACCGCCTTTAAACTGTCTTTCAACCATAGAATGGTATGCTACCTACCGGTGCTTGAAATCCATCAATGAAGATTTTAAGTCGGCTTTTGAGATATAAACAAGTTTTATTATAGAATTTTGTGGTTGCAATGGTTTATTTGATAAGCATCAACTATTAATGGTTGCTAAGCGTAGACCAAACTTTTTGTGAAAGCTTTACTTGTTCATTTAGTATTTTGAACGTATTCTGTTAAGAAAGTCCCTTTTTCATGGAAAGGAAATAAATTGATAAGCAGTTAAATTATGGGCTATTATACTAACAATCGATTAATAAGCTCTTATTTACTATTCCTCCTCGAGATAAGCCAAATTACCTGAGGGGCAAATTTTACTATTTTTTTTTTTTACATTTTTTCCCTTAAAACATCATTTGCCTTTCTGTGATGTTTCAAGTGATCTAGGTTATTCTGAGATAAATTCTGTGTTATATAAAGCAGTATGGGCCTCGATAGAGCCGCCTCGTTGAAACAGTTTGAATGCGGACTCACATTAGTAATAGACTATTTAAATGATTTGTGTTGAGAAAATAGGAGCAAAAGAAACATGCAAATAAGATCCAGAACCATTGATTCAAACGAGATCCACCATAAGTACAGTATATGTTCAAAGTGACTGAGGACGCTTTCAGGGGAAGCAACTCATGTCATTTTAATGTTTGCCTCCCTTCTCAAAAAGGGGCCAATTCTTAAAGGAAAGAATTTGCTCCCCTAGGAGCAAATTCTTTCCTTTAAGAGAAGGCCCTTTTAGAAAGGATTTCTTTGTCCAGGGAGACATATAAAAAGTCTTAAATTTTTTCCCCTATGAAAAAAAATCTCGGTGTATTGATACACTGTAATGGGTGAATACCGGGGCAGCGGGGATTGGGATGGGGTGTGGGTAGAGAATAGCCTAGGAGCAAATTCTTTCCTTTAAGAGAGGGCCCCTTTTAGAAAGGGTTTCTTTGTCCGGGGAGACATATAAAACTCTTAAAAGTTTTCCCCTATGAAAAAAAAATCTCGGTGTATTGATACACTGTAATGGGTAGATACAGGGGCAGCGGGGATTGGGATGGGGTGTGGGTAGAGAATAGCCTAGGAGTAAATTCTTTCCTTAAGAGAAGGCCCCTTTTAGAAAGGGTTTCTTTGTCCAGGGAGACATATATAAAGTCTTAAAAGTTTTTCCCCTATGAAAAAAATCTCGGTGTATTGATACACTTTAATGGGTAAATACAGGGGCAGCGGGGATTGGGATGGGGTGTGGGTAGAGAATAGCCATATCTCGAGCCCTAATTTCACTGACTTACTTTTCCTTGTTCTCTTTCAAAATCTACATAATCTCGGGTGGGTACTCTGTCCTCCGGTCTCTCTGACCATGAATTTGGAGTAAACTGTAACTGTAAATTGATTCCTGATGCTACAAATGCCTGAAAATAAAAAAAAGCAAGATCAAAACTCAAGGTAATTGAATTTGGAGTACAGATACCTGAAATATAAGGTCCTCTCTCAATATAAATTAAATTTGGAGTTACCTGTAAGTGTCTTACATATAAGAACTCCAGGTCCCAGTTGTTTAAAGTTTGGACGGACACTCGGCGCCAGGTGTGTGCAACTATGGTTACGTACCGCTGAGCCACTTGGGGAACGTCGTCAGAAGAACTGAACAGAACAGAACAGAAAATTGTTTAAAGCATCGTTCGCTGTCATGGATTAGTAAGGTAGCCTATAAATTTCTTCGCTAGATCGTATCAGATTTGCCTTGCCGATTCAGAAAGCGATTCTTTCTCTTTGTATATAATGTATAATTATTTGTGAATAAATAATACAGTGAAAAGGGGAAAAATACCCAAAGTTTACTTTACAAGGCTGATCATGAGTCTCACGAAAACATAAAATGGCTTTTATGTGCGCGAAGACTCCAGAACGAGAATCACGACTTCATAACTTAGTGATTATTTCAGCTAAAATAAGCACTCGCGAAATATTCTCAGTCTTCATTATTTCAGGTTTTCTAAAAGCCCTCTGAAAAAAAAGCATGGAAAATCTTTTTTTTTTTTTTTTTGTTGTTGCTTTTTTGTATTTTTTTCCTGAAGACGGTTGGCGATACTGCAAAGAAAGTAGACTAACCAGGCTGCTCCTCCAGGGACTGTTTGATCTGGTCTACAATGTTTGCCTAGCTTTTTGAAAAAGACATTATGCTACGTTCCCACTTACGTGAGAGCCGTTACGAGCACCACGATTGGCCATTCGTAGCTTATCGTAGAACTTCTATGAAAGTTCAGGTTTGGATACGAGGTGATGCGAGTCGATACGTTATGGTACGAGTTGTTGCGCTTGGATGCGATATGGTCACGACTGGTCAATTTGAGGTGACACGATCTGTCACGATCTGGTCTCCCGTTCAGATACGATTACATACGTTCTGACAGGATTGTCCCGATGGAGTTTACGATTTGTTCTCGATCTGACACGATCATCACGATCGGGGTCCCCTATTTGGGACGACCTGGTGCGTGCAGATACGTTCCGAGACGTTCATCGCGAACCAATGCGCTGTGCTGCAATAGGATACGATTGTGGTTGCGATGTGTTTCACGATCAGAATCGATTTGAGCTACGATTGGGCCCTGACGGGTATATAGACAGCCCGACTGACCATGGACTTCATTGTTTCTTGACCTTGTATCATTGAATGAATACTACAACCCACAACCTTTGATGATGGCAGGAGTTGAGGATGATGACAACAGGACATGCACCTTATTACTGTATACAAAAATTATCGCAAGAGAGGAAGAAGATTAGCAGTAGCAAGATCAGCCACAACCCCTATCACAAAGGGTCAGGAAAGCTGCAGTCAGGCAGTTGTGGATTCGACCATGGCTCTGCTCGCGTTTACTAGCATCTTCTTGTATCAACTCGTATCTGCTCGTGAGTCATTCATGTCAGGTCGTGAGTAATGGGACACAGCAGAGCGTCAAAGATCGTGACAGCTCGTGTGAGATCGCAGCTAATCTCAACAGAGCGTGGTGTTTGTCTTGTTCAAGATTGGCCCCGATCACCACGATTTAGATGCACGATTAAATGCGATCTCTCGCACTTTGTTACAATCCAATACGACCTTATGCGATTATCCCGACTGAGAATCAATCGGGTTGATCGTAGAAAATTTTTTGACCGTCAAAAATTTTTCTACGATCAACACGATTTCCACGACTGACCTCAAGATCTGATAATATCTGACAGGATCTGATAGGATCACCACGATTAGTCCACGATTAAGACCACGATTTCAATCGTGCTGCGAATCGTGATAGTGGGAACATAGCATTAACCGGTACACAAGGAAGCAATTCACCAAGGCAGGTAATTTAAATGCGATGAGTGACGTCGTTTGAAAAGGGGTCTTAAGCCATGTGCATACTCAAAGCCTAACCAATTTCATAAATAAGATTTTATAGTTTTCAGGTTATAGACACCCACGCTTTCGTAAACTCTGTTTTTGAACAGGACAGACCCTGGGCAGACATTAAGTATGATCAGATTAATCTGAGTCGTCTCTTTTTCGCACATACGGTAATAATTTTCACGTGGCACATTTTTATTGACAAGAGGACGACATTCCTCGAATTTACAGATCAATTTCGCCAAGGGTGTTGTTACCCGTATTGGACTCAGGTTTAGTTCCTCTTACGGGTTTAGAATTGAAGCAATTCCATTCTAACGTTACATGTGTGTAACGGGTGTAACAAGGTTGACGTCAATCGCGCAAGTCTATCGATACATGACGTCTTTTTTTTTTTAAAAAAAATGCGTGTTTGGTTGAAAGAGCTATTTCTCCAATACGATTTCTAGTTCAAGATGTCATTTTTTTCTTGTAATATAATAGTATTTATAGAGCGGACCTAAGAGCACTCACTGTCTTATGATATTGAGCTCGCTCGTAGCATGTAAAATATGTCACAGCGGACACAGACCTCGTATCATGACGAAAAGAATCCTTTTACGGGTGTCAGGTGCGTCCTTACTATTTATGAATCTTCTGACCTGAGATAGTCTATATATGAGCCGCAACACGACATAACCAACTATGTAGTTGTGCGCCCTGCAAAGACTCAGATCAGCCTGGGCATCAACCCAGTCTGATCAGAGTCTTCGTTGTGCGCTTACAGGGTAGCTAGGGGTCTAAGCTACCCTCCATGCGCACAGCGAAGACTCTGATCAGACTGGGCGGATGCCCAGGCTGATCTGAGTCTTCGCTGGGCGCACGTGTCACTTTGTTGGTTTTGTCGTGTCGCGGCACTATTATATGACGTTTCATGTCTCATGATCGAAGAATGGCTTTGACTGCTTTGACTGGCAATTCGCGTGCGTTTCACAGGGGAGCATAACATCCTCGAAAGCAAACCCATCTTAAGGTGTATCGGCACATCTCCATTTTTTTCTGCCATTTTTACTAAGGGGAAAAACTTTCGTTACTTCTTGTTTGCTTCCCTGGACGACGAAGTCCTTCCGAAATGTGGGCGTACTCTTAAAGGAAAGAATTTGCTCTTTATGAGTTGACCCTATTGAGAAGAGAGGCAAAAATGAAAAACAGCAGAGTTGCTTCTCCAGAGCCCTAGATAAGAGGGGTATTTGATGATAATGGAGGGATAATTTTCTTTATTTCTCATTAAAACCATATGTTGTGACCCCTCATCTGAACCGTCTCGTTGAGACGGTTCAGATGAGGGGTCACAACATATGTTTTTATCCAGAATTAACAAAAATTATCCCTAATTATCACCAAATACTCCCCCTTATCTAGGGCTCTGCTTCTCCCTGTGTACCGGGCATGCCCAGACAAAGCGTGTCCAGTTTAGTCAGAACATGCCAAATTCGCTCTTTTGAGATATGCAGATTCCAGTTAGGACTACAGTCTATCCCGGGCACAGGCAATAATGGGCACGTGCAGTTCGTACAGGTACCATTGTAAATATTCTAAAAATTGGGACACCTAAAATAAATTGCCCTAACTGTCCTAAAATGGAACATTTTGGTTTTAAAAATGCAGTAGTACCTCCAAAATATGCAGGTGAAATGGCAACTAGTGTAGACTCTGATCAGACTGCTCCTCTTAGCTATATCTGAGAAATTTTTATTTTATAAATTAGCAGCACCAAAAGAAAAAGTACTTGTCATAGATACACTAATAGTCTGTTATATTCTCGGTTGAAAACGTACAGGTGTGCGGACCGATCTTGGTCTACCGTAAGAATGGGACATCTAAAATAATTTCTGTAACTGTCTTAAAATGGATCAGTTTGGTGTTAAGATGCTCCTCATCGGGTCTAGAATGTTACGTTGCGCAGTCCTATCGATATCTGTCCCAATATTTCAAAAAAAATTGCGTCGCCATACGACGCAGTTTGAAGGATATATGCAGTAACGGCGAAAAAGTACATTATGGAACGCATGAACAGGGAATACTCATAGAGATCATTCTGCGTAGCCATACTATTTGAAATTCTGAGCAGAGTCGTCAATGCTCGCATTAACAAGCAAATCCTTACAGATCCACTCTGTAAAACATAAGACATTCACTTGTGCTAATGCCAAAGGATTTTTCGCGCGACGTCGCTCAATAATCGAGCAACGACGCGACAAAACCAACAAAGTGGCATGTGCGCATTCGCCCAGTCTGATCAGAGTCTTCGCTGTGTGCTTACAGAGTGGCTAAGGGTCTAATCTACCTCCGTGCGGACAGCCAAGACGCTGATTAGACTAGACGGATGTCCAAGCTGATCTGAGTCTTCGCTTGGCGCACATGCCACTTTGTTTATTTTCGCGCGACGTCGCTTATTTTATAAGATCCTTATTTACGTCAAGGAGAAAACTGCGCATACTAAGTAAGAGCGTCATCTTTTGATTAATTATGCTGTCATTCTTAAGTATATTTTACAGTTACCTTACATGTATATTGTCTTTACATATGTACAAATAAACATGGCCTTGAATAGATGTATATACAAAAGTTATTGTTAATTTTTGTAGTTCATAAAAGTAATGCTTACTGTTGCTGTTTTGCCGCAGAATGCTGCTGTTTTTCCGCTCTTAGTCAGTTTATAGGGTTAAAATGCAGCACGATACTATATATATAAGTGTACCCTCCGGGCCCAAGGTTCAACTTTATGGCAGAAAATTTCACTCTCAGAAAATTTATATTTAAGTCATGTTAAGCACCGCAGTTTTTGCGTGATCCTGCGAATAATGAGGAAGTTCATTGGGTTGTTATGCAAAGGAAAAATTAAATAATTTTTATTTTTGTAAGTTTTTGTTCACACGTGAAATTTTCTACCTTAACTTTAAGGAGGTCCCTAAGTTTAACGAGTGATTGTGAATCTGGGCCCTGGTGTGTGTTCCGTGCACACATAGTTTTGCCAGTTTGATAATGCGGACGCCACGGCCAGCGCGGCCGACGTTCAGCAACTCTGCAGTCGCCGACCACAGCCCAGAAGGCATATGACGTCGAAATGATGTCGTATTAAAGTCGATGCGACGACATCAAAATGACGTTGTATGAATGTCGATGCGACGTCATCACGTCGCATCGACATTAATAAGACGTCATGGACGACGTCACATCGACGTTAATATGACGTCATTTCGAAGTCATGTGCCCGCTGGGAGATTTCCTGATCTACTGGATTTTAGAAACCGCTCGGACATGAGTCAAACCCACAATCCCCTGGGTAAAAAGCGTACACCATGCTTTCTGATGGGGACTCTTCGAAGGAGTCTTCAACAAAGAATTTATATAAGTGTTCTTTCGAAGTACCTCAAACTTTTATACCCCTTGTCTTCTTTTAGCTAGTGCAGTCGCCACGTGCAGAACATACCGGCGTGCACATTATAGTACAAGGAACTAGGCAGATACACGTAATCGGAATCCCAAATAATTTCCTGGGATGAGATAAAATAACTAAGGAAGTTATATAGAATGATATGACATCCTGTCACAATGCCATCCTACCAAATTTAGAAGAACTGCTGAATGTTTAACTTTCGACACTTTAGATACATGTTTGTTGAAAGTATTTTTATCCTTCTTAAGTTTATTTCCTTCAAAAAAGACCTAACTATTTCTGAGGTCGCATTTCGTTGCCCAGTTAATTCGACTTCCGACCGTGTAGCCTGCTCAGGGTCTTCCTTGATCGAATGGATCTCGACAAACTGACGAAGATCTCTCCTCAGCCTGTATAGCTTGGCAGGCTGATTTGAGTCTTAGATTTTGGTACATACCATAAAGCTCATTTTTTAGTCAGGGTCGTTATGTAATATACATGTACTAGACACGTACATAATTGAAGTTAGGTGCTTGCAAAATTTTAAGCCCTTTTCTCAAAAAGAAGGCCATGCCTCTAGTAGTATTAAATGGGGAATAGTGTAAAAAGTGGGCTTTAAAAAGTAACATGATTGTCTCTGTTTTATATTTTATTAGTCAGTGGAGGTGATCGAGTATATATGAAATTATTGTCTTGCTACGTGTTTACATTATGATAAGACAACAGATCTATTGTTATATAGTGACTTAGAATAATGTTAGTACAGTTTGGCGCGAGGCCATCCCATTACATTACTCATGATTAAGAACCGTGAAGTTTAGCAAAGTACAGGTAAAGAAGTCTTAAGCTTACCACGTCCGCATGGCCCTCTCTACATTCTGTTTGAAATCGTAATTGTCTTTCCTCTGTAGGTCTGTCTCTAAATCCTGTGTATTTTACCTGAAATAAAAAATAATCCAGATCTTAAGAATAAGATTAATCCACGAACTTTGAGAAAAAAAGAAGAATTTCTTAAGTAATCCATATCGCGTAAATAACAAACTTCCGGGAAACTATGAATAAAGTATGGCACACACCTCTCCTTCGCGAGAAAGTTTTCTAAAAAGTTCATCGCTATCAAACTTTGATCTCTGATCAGGTACCACTCTTGGCATATCTGTAATAAACTTTTTACTGACTTCTCGAAACAACGTGCCTTCTTCTACTGGCAACATGCTTAAACTAACGACTTCATTCATTCAACTAACTCAACAATACGGGATGAGTCGTGTACTACGACCTCTCTTCTGATTGGCTGGCCGATGATTTCCGTAAACATTCCGATCATTACCGAGTGAATAATACACTCCATATATGGTAATCGTCGGTAATATCCGTAGCGATACGTTTGCTCACGAAGATGACGTAAATTTCGTCATCAGAAGATCGGCCAATCAGCAAGAAATATTCTAATGAGCTAATCAACATTTCATTACCATATTCCATATAAGGATAAGATACATGTAAACATTATTGATAATTGATGAATGACTTACTGGGGATTGGCTGACCTAAATAGCGTGAGAAAATTTACTACGAGTAGCGTATACGAGTACGTTTATAGTGTAAAACCTTGCTGCACTGCTGGGTGGAGGAAAACGTGATTAGAGAAGAAGGCTTTGAAATAAACAATGTTCCTGCATTGTTTCGCAATATGATCCTATGTTGTTTACATGTATTTTAGATAATTGTTTGCGAATAAATGCTTTTTGGGGGTGTTTTATTGTTAATTCGTGATAGGCTAAAAGGGAGAGATCATTCATTAAACTGCTTCCGAATCATATTCCGACTGTAAGAGCCTCCGCACGCGGAAATGTGCCCCCTTATTGCACTTTTAAACAAACTGATCAGAGATTTTTTTCCTCAATCTTTTTTTTTTTTTTTCTTTTTCTTTTTTCTTAGCATCGAAAATAATTGGCCCCGGACTAATTGACAAAGCAAGTATGATCTCAAGCAGACTATGTATGATACGCATGCTGCTGTGTGCAATAATATGATATAACGCATTTTTTTCCTGACCCTGCTCATTGTTATTAATCATCAGCACCAGGCTTACATGGTATTTTAAGGTGTACTGATACGCCATTATGCTCTTTTTCTGCATTTTTTCCAAAGGAAAACGACTATTCCCACTGGGCACACATGGTTGAATCAACCTTGAATCAACCTTGATTCAACGCCACAATGTTGAATCAAGGTTTAATCAAGGCAAGCATTGCGCTTTACCGTCAGATCCTACATCGAAATGATTTGTATTTGTATGTAACTGAATAAAATACTGCTTAAACCAATCAAGGTTGATTAAACCTTGTGTATCTGCTGGTTTTTCTTTCATGGACGACGGCGTCTGTCTTAAAAGGGTTCTACTCCTGAGAAGCAAATTCTTTCCTTTAAAGTAGACCCTATTAAAACAAAAAAAAATAGAGAAAAAACTTTAAAATGACAGAGTTCTCCCCTTGACAGTGTCCATTCACCTTAACGCTTGGTCCTTTGAGCAATGCATTTCCGAAAACTGCATTTCTATGCATTTGGACATCCTAACAATTCAATTATCCATATAATCTTATTAATTTCTATCATGGGATGTTCGAACTTTGCACCTGAACTTCCACTTTCCCGTTCGGGTGATTAAATAAAAAACCCAGCGGACACATGGCGTAGAACTGACGTCACTGTGACGTCTTTACGTCATTTCAACGTCATGTACCCGCTGGGTTATGTGAAAAGTAAAAGAAGGTAACGGATGCACATGCAAATAGTACAGAATCAGATTACACTGCTTTAGGATCCGTCTGATCTGAGTCGAGACTACTTGCCAGGACATATCTGCCTACACCTCCTGCCCCTCCCCATACTTAGGCAACTTCTGTATTATATAATATCTTTTATCTTGTCCAAGACTACCAACTTTCTGGGTGAGTTAAGGGCCTTCATAACAAATACGTTGAGGGGTGGGGGTGCGGGGCCGGAGGGGATAGAAATTTGCAAATGCTCTGGTGCATATTGGAATGATGTCAAATTGACAAATTTTCAACAAAATAAATAAACAAATGAATAGACCACCTGCATATTTGAAAACTAAACAGGAAAGATTTCAGAATCAACTAAATACAGGCATAACAGCGTGATATACCTCAGGGAATGAACCTTCTAGGGGTACAAAACACGCCTGGGCATCACTCACACGGACGTGACTTGGGACAATTTCGTGAGTGGTTGAGCCACACCCAAATTACGGTATCTAGTATGTAGACCACCGAGTCAGGCAGCGCACGGCCAGAGTCTGAACTTTTAGTCATTCGGCGAACAAAGCATATTTAGGCGAATAAATACTTCTCCGTATTTCCGTCATTTTTACAAAGGGTTGGTTGGTTGTTTTAACGGCTCTTTGGTGCACTATTTTAGTCTATATCGAGCCGTCTCCCAAAGAGAGGGAGAAAGAAAAGGAAGACAGGATAAAAGAGGGTAAAATATGCCAAATAGCACCCGTCACTCTCCATTCACTCATCCAGTGCAGTGTTCTCCCCAGAAATTTCAGAAGGCATGTCGCTTTTAGCATAAAAATCAGATTTTGACTCAATTGACCAAGGTCAATTTTTAAAATCCTTCATATTGCAATGTTTTGTCAAAATTAGCCTAAATTTACATTATAAATAATTTAATGATGATCCTTAATGCAGTTAAAACAACTCGATTGGCTGAAAATTAAAATAATAGTACTTTAATAATTTTTTATTGGAAATCAATGCATGTTGCGAAGGTAATTTGAAGAAGAAGGCACGTTGCAGGCGACATGCCTTAATGGTCTGGGGAGATCCCTGCAGTGGTCGAGTTGGGCCATAGTGCTGAGTAAAACTATCCATGCCTGTCCTTCCTACTAATTTGGATATTGTTAAGGCAAGGGCGGCTATGCTTGCGGAACGACTTTTGCAAATTCAGTTTTGCTTCCCGGAACGATAAGCCTTCAAAAGTGGGGTACTCTTAAGGGAAAGAATTTGCTTCTCTAAAGTTTACTCCCTTTAGTAACAAAAAATGACAAAATTGCTTCCCTTGAAAGTGTCAATCACCTGAAATTAAGATTGTTTATTATGTTAATTTGCCGCAATATTTGCAGTATTTACAATAATAGACATTCACTTATGGAATGTATGTGCTCGCGTCGGCATCCCGTGGAGAAATTTATTTCGTGAAAGAAATAGACTTCATTTGTTCGTACACAACGTTGAATCAACATTGAATTAAACTTTTATTCACCGTCAGGACATTGAGCCCGAACTTTGTATTTTGAACGAGTGTTTCACTACAGTTTATCCATTTGGCGTACTTGCATATAGCAAATACGCACATGCGTACTGAAATTATGTCAATTTGCACCGAGACAAATAGGAAAAGCGCATGCTCGTCCAGGCCTTTTCACTGCGAAACGTGGTCAGGACAGCCACAATTCAACATATTAAAGACTAGCTCGATTTATCATGTTAGACAAAAAAAAAGCAGCATAAGATGTACCTGCCTAAACGCAAATACGCTGATACGTACTGAACACGCACCTTTGTATTTGCATGAATTTGACAAGATTTCAATACCAGATGCATAAAAGCAGGAACATGTGAAATATCTAGGCAGTAAGCTCCCCACCCCCAACCAACCCCAACACGCACACACGCACGCACCGGGCTTTCGGAATTTCAAGTATACTTGAGATCTATATCTTTGGAATGAATAAATAATGCCTGCTGTGCTCCAGAGTTGTGGCTTAATCGCAAAATTTGTACTTTATGCAAAAATAAAAAAACAAATAAATTTGAGCCACGAAACGACAAGACCAACAAAGTGGCTTGTGCGCCCAGCGATGATTCAGATCAGCATGGGCATCCGCCCAGTCTGATCAGAGTCTTCGCTGTCCGCATGGAGTTAGCTTAGATTCTTAGCTACCATTTAAGCGCATGTAGCGAAGACTTTATTTAGACTGGACAAATGCACTGGCTGATCTGAGACTTTTCCGGGCGCACCTGCCACTTTGTTTGTTTAATCGGGTCGCGGCCCTGATCATTATACGTTGCCTGGCGTGTATTTTCTGTATTTTGTAGCGCACTCACCAGTTTGTAAGTTGTCCGACGTCGCCTTGGGTCGTGTCTCTGTCGGTCCTGTACTGTCCTGTGAGTTGCTATACATACGTAGCATGCTGCTCTACGCTGTAGGCTACCTGATCTAGGACCTTGATGTGTTTTTTTTCTGTTAGTGAGGAGGCCTTCGTATCTGGAACTTTGATAAAAAAAAAAGGGTAGGCCATATGTTGCCGCTCATGACTGGTGTGATACACTCCTAAAGTTTCATCTTTGGAAGCCCCCTGTTACCCGGATTAGAAACAACGTGGTTGATATGCTGACCCCAATTAAGTGGCTGCTTCGTGTGATAATGCCAAGATTTTCGCTATCCTATTTTATTTCTGGGGTAGGCTATGCCCATGGAATATGTAGCTATCTGGAAAATGCGCTCTCAAGTAGGCTTTCTCTAGGTCCAATTTTCCTATTACCTATTACCTAATACCTCATATTAGGGTTGAAAGCTTAAGCTTATGTTACCCACTCTCGTTTGAATTAAATTCTCCGGTTCAAAGGAGTCCATGATGTCACCCATGTATCTGTCAAATCTGTTTTTGAACTGGTTAATTGATGTTGAATTTATAACATCCTCTGGAAGATTGTTCCAAGGGTTTACAATCCTCGTTGAAAAGAAATGTTTTCTTATGTCTTTTGAGGCATTTTGTTTCTGAAGTTTTAGTCTATGGCTTCTAGTGTGGGATATTTCAGATATTTCAAAAAGCTGTTTGAAGTCAAAGTCTTCTAGTCCATTTAAGTTTGAAAACTTGGATCATATCACCTCTGTGTCTCCTGAATGATAGAGTAGGTAATTTAAGATATTTTAGTCTTTCATAATACGGCAGGTCTCTAGTTTCAGGTAGGAGTTTAGTAGCCCTTCTTTGTACACCTTCTAAAGCATTAATGTCTTTTTGTATCTTGGGCACCATACTGAATTACAATATTCCAAATTTGGTCATTTACATTTCAGTATTAAAAAAAAAACAAAACAAAAAACAAAAAAAACACACAAAAAACAACAAACACATCCTTTCGGTAAATTTTAAACCGCTTAAGACAGGACATTTCCATATCTATTTCATTATCTTTAAAACGAGGGAAAAAAATAGCTTGAATTTTAATTCAATCGGTTACCCTAAATAGCGAAATGGACTTTTATTTGCGAAATGGACGAAATGGAGATTTTTTACGAAATGGATTTAAAAAATTCAATTTTATTCGTTATCTGGAAAAAATATTTTATTTAAATATCAAAGCTAGTCACACATAACGTATATATGAACTATTTAAAGTATTTCAAGCATTTTTGTCTCCATATTTAAGAAATTTGTGGCTGTTTTTCTTTACGAAATGGGGTTTCAGTTTACGAAATGGAGTCAAAATATGTGTTTCCCTAAAATCCAGTTTACTGTTTGACTCTAATATCAAAGTTAGGCACAAATAAAACTTATTTAAACTGTTTTTAGAATATTTTTCAGATTTTTTCCTTGTTAAAGGAAATAATGGGATTATTTTCGCCACGAAATGGAGTTTCATTTTACATCTCTTTTCGGTTACTTTTTTGTTATAATATCAAAGTTAGACACAAATAAGACTTACTTTAAGAATACTTTTTTTTTTTTTTTTTTTTTTGTTATTTGTATTTTTTTTCATATTCAGGGTAATCACGGGATTCTTTTCTTTACGAAATGGAGTTTCGTTTTTACGAAATGGGGTCATAATATCTATTTATTTGACATTTAGTTTACTGTTTTATTATAATATGGTAAAGTTAGACACAAAACTTATTTAAACTATTTTAAGATGCTTTTAAGATTTTTTTGCATGTTCACGGGATTATTATCTTTACGAAACTGAGTTTCATTTTACGAAATGGAGTCATAATAACTAACCATTGTTTTCTAACATTTTTCACTGTCTTACTGTTATATCGTAGTTAGACCTAAATTTAACTTATTCGAACTGTTTAAGAATACGGTAATTTTTTCCCTTGTTGAAGGAAATTAATGGGATTCTTTTCTTTACGAAATGCGGTTTCATTTCTTTCTTATATTTAGCGGATTTTTTTTTGTTGTTATATTGAAGTAGGAAAACTAGTCACGCACATGCGTTGGCGTAGGCGTCCCACTTTCAAATTTTACGACAAATGTTTTGTGTGATGGGCAAGGCGCTACTAGACGAGTTATCCTGTACAAGGGCAGGTCTTGTTTTATTTTGTATTTCTTTTGTGTGTGTGTGTGTGTGTGTGTGTGTGTGTGTGTGTGTGTGTGTGTTTTTCAAGAAATGGAGTTGCGTTTACTCGTGAGGTATCCCTGCAAGCTCCTAACCATACTGCCGTCACTGTAAATGACCGTATTAGCAAAATTTAAACAAATAAAGCATACCTGAGTTTCACATAAAAAATGTTTGATAAATGATTATGGTCATGTTAGTTGGCAACTAAAATGACCTTCTTCCAATAACATAAACCTAAATAAAATGATAATAATACAATGTACAGGCGCGGGGCTCTATTTTACGTCTCGCTTTTGTTTCAATTTCATCGCTGGAAGAGAAACCAGGAAAGTAGATATGCACATCAACCCACATTTTATCACCAAACGTGATGGTTGAAGCGCTTTTCATAATGATGTGTGTTTAGATGTTTTTTTACCATTTTGAGTTGACTATGGAGACTGTAATTATGTAAAGGTAGTCTTATTACCAAATTCAAGGAAGTATGTGCCCCCCCCACCCACTCTGAGTCATAATTCACCCTGCCCCCCCCCCCCCCCCCCCCCCCATGCACACACCCTATTAATCTGTTAATCCCTATGCACCCACTGCAAGGAAATGTTTTGAAAGGCAGTGACGAAATTTCTTTTCGATAAGAGTCAAGTTTGTGAGCGAAATGCAAGCGTTATTTCAGGTTTTAAAACACGCGAGTTAATTTGGGGATAAAAAACGTTTGAATATAAGAGTGAGAAATGATTAAAATGGGAGGTGCAACATCCAGGTCTGTTCTAAAGCTTTCGCAGAGAGAAAAAGAGAGAGTCGTTTTTCCTATATATAAAGTGGGTAAGCAAAGTAGAATTTCTATTAGGGATGCCTAAAATACGAGGAATATGTATTTTACGAACAAATACACTAGATAGAAAATAGAATATTTATCTGTTTGAAATGCGATGTCATATCAGCTGACTGGGAGCGCGTGCTCGTTTTATCTTTTATTGATTGGATCATCATTGACCTTTAATTGGATAATCCGTTTAAAAGAGGGTTGAGAGAATCAAATAACATAGATGGATTATCACACCTATCCGATTACCTAAGTGACACAAAGATTAACACCTTTTTAAACGGAAGCGTGTCCGTCAAATCTTCAGATATTTAACCGACTTTAAAATCATTAACGGGAAATTATAGTTGTTCGAGTATTGACTTTATTTTATTTTATTTATTGTTTTTTTTTGTAAAAAAAAATTCCTTTGCTATAAAATACGAACTGGAATATTATATAATATGATACAATACTATATCAATCTTCCATCATTGTGTACGCGTATTATAGTAGTATATTAGTATATAAGAGTACAGAATCATACTGTAGTAGAATGTAGTCATGCCTGGCAAACGCGCAATTCCATTCCCACCTAGAAATTTAAAATTCGGGCTTCTGTAAAATGTTAACCAAAATGTAGCAATGCTATTTGAATTGTCTCTTTGAAAATATATTTGTGCACAATATTTTCTGACGCAAAAGAAGTGGTGGAGTTAACTAAAACCCCTGAAAGTGGCAAAAATAAAATTTCGGTTCAGCCTCTTTATGAGTTGCGTGATAACTCCACAATTTTATCTTAAAATTACAAACTAAAAATTTGCACCCATCTGCTTAACATATACATGAGTAGAAAAGCAGTGTTATATTTCGGCAGCTGATTTATAGCATCTTGATTTGTCCTTTGAATTTCCAATTGGGAATGGAATTGCGCATTTGCAATACGTAGTAGTGTGATACTAAATAATATATTACATTCCATGATGGTAAAGAAACCTTTCCGTCATCTGGATGATGCTGCTGACTTAGGATCAAAGCCCAGGCTTAAAATGTTGCTTCATATTTGCGATAAACTTTTGCACTAAATGTGTATTCTTTTGCCTATACTTCCTAAATGCCTGACTGAATTAGTTTGGTATATGACTAGGTTCGTTATTATGTTGTACGAGAGTAATTCATAGAATCTCACATACCGATGCTGATATACGTTCAAGGTCTCAGACTTAGAAATTTAGATGAAATTTGCGTTCAATTATCTGAATATCCAAATGGAACCGTGTGATATGTGACAAGGCTTATTCTTATGTTGAAATCATCTGGATGCTGCTTAACTATGTCCAAGGTCTCAGATTTAGAAATTTGTGTAATTTTGCATAGGTCACTGACTTTAAAAAATGTATCATGTTGCACTGAAGTTACATTTTAAGTTTGTTTTCAGAATGACACCATATACATTGTGACTACCATAGGATACTATATTAATATTTTTAACTTTCTTTCTTTCTTCAAAGTATACTCCTAAATGCTTAAATACTATTTTTATTCTGACCAATGTCATAAATCAAACAGAGAAACGAACATCTGATTTACAAATGTAGATTCTTTGACTCCATTTCGTAGAAACAAAACTCCATTTCGTTAGAGAAATCTCTTTGTAGGTTAGACATCCATATTCAACCAATATGAGCACAGAAATCTTTAAAACGCTTCAAAGATTCTATCCATGTCCTCTCTATTTATGTTGAACTCAATTATTTTGAGAATGAGAAATAAACTTCTGATTTTGTGAGAGCATTTCGTAGCAAGGAAACTCCATTTCGTGAGAAAAAATTCTATTTTGTATTCGAAACCTCTTTATTCAACTCCTTTTTGATAAAAACAATAGCATTTTCTTTTCTTAATTTCTATTCTAATCATAATTTTACTGAAAATTGAAGTTATAATTAATAAATTTTGCTTCTGTGAGTTCATTTTGTAAGGACAAAACTCCATTTCGCAAGAGAAAACTCCATTTCGTAAACAAAATATAATTATTCAGGTGCATTTACGTATAAAATACGCTTGCATTCGCTTCAGAAGTTGCATTTAGTATTGGTCATTGTCTGATTCTAGTAATTAAACAAGAAAATAAAAGCTTAAATACCAAATTAGGATTTTGTGACTCCATTTCGTAGAAAAATCTCCATTTCGTCCATTTCGCAAAAATAGGTCCATTTCGCTAATTAGGGTAACCCTAATTCAATGGGCAAATAAAGTCTGTGAGCCAAACAGTGCTCGAAGTTGTTTGTGTGAAATAGTTTTAGAATAGAAAGAATAACAATCATTAAAGAATCAGAACAATTTAACATTTATATTAGCAGTTAATAAAAACTACAGAAATAAATAAATGCATGAAATAACATTTCTCTTAAAATTTATGTTAAAATATGGCGGGAAATCAGCGGAAGTCTAGTGCTCCCATGAACGCATGCGCCTGAAGATCAAAACAACCAAGATGGCGAACACCAAAATAAACCTGAATAAAACAAAATCTTGAAGGTTTTCTCGCGTTTTATTGTACAGAGCTTTATGTTTAACCCTTATGCACATTTTAGAATATCTGAAAGATGCTGGACCTTGAGGTGGTACCCGAACGCTCTCTTGGAAATGAACAGTGGGAGTTTGTTTTGGGTGAGTGTAACTGCGCCGTTTATGACAAAAATAAACATTTCATCAGAGAATGAAATCACTCTGTTCTCCGAGGATGTTTGTGTAAAATACTGTCTTAAATGCCATTGATACTTTCAAACTTGTGTACAATATGACTGTTAGATGTACAATTTTAATGTAAAACAATAGAAAGGTCAAGGTCGGGTTTGAACAGCTGATCGTCATAAATAATGTCATCAGAGCTTGATGTCTCGTAGTTACTTGACAGTGATTACGCCCTTTGGCTTGCCTTCACTGCCAATATAGGTTCAACTTAATGTGATCTTAAAGTTCAGTTCAATTCTAACGACGTTCCCCAAGTGGCTCAGTGGTACGTAACCACTACTGAATGACTGGTGGTCTTTGGGGTGCTACTAATCACCCCACGGCACCCCACGACACCCCACGGCACGAAAGTTTATGTATATGTACTATGAAGAAAGTATTTTAGATGGGTAATAAAAGGTTTTTAACACCACGGCACCAATATTAATGTATTTTTTATATATACATCTACCATATTTGTTGCATTGTTGTGTTGACATGAATTCTTCCAGTGTTGGGACACCTCGCTGAAGGAATTGTATGAATTTATTTTAGGTATCAATATTTGTAACTGTAAATATTTTAGGCAAAAGGCTTAGTTTACTTGTTTACGAAACAGTGGAAAGAGCGTTCAGTTACAAATGGATAAAGCATGGTATTTGAACAGCTAGTAATCACGTACATTTCAGATACTGCGTGCGTTCAGTGTTCTCTCAATGGTACCACCGTCGGTACAATTGGGAGAACCTTGAACGCACATACTATATGATTTCATATCTTCTTTCACTGCTATCCATTTGCATCCAGGCCACACCACGGGGAGGCGCTCTTTAACATGGCTCGTTGTTTTTTTTTCTTTCTTTCATTTTTTCTTGTTTTTTTTTTTTTTTTTTTCTTTTTTTTTCTTTTCACTATTGTTATTTTTGTCCCTTCTGCATCCTAAGTCTGAACTTTCCAGTTTCCATGCACTTCACATAATGTAAAAATAAAGATACAAAGTAGGCGCATGCTTAATGCATTTAGAATGCGACTGGAATAAGGACAATAACCATACAACTTTCTTGATTGCTTTCCATCAAAGATATCAAATGAAGGCATAAATGTATGTACAAAAAGATTTCCTCTATTTACCGCACAGTGTGCTGCTAAATAAAATGTTAAATTAATTTCGCACACTTAAGCAAAAAGAACACATGAACTGCTGAACTTAGTATGTCTAAAGCTTGATGCAAAGATGTATACTTGCAATCAACTCTGAGAGCATTATTGAGTAAGTTTATACACCAACCATACATTCAGGCGATAAAAAAGCATTAACACTAATATGCCAGAAACGCAGACAGGGTTTCTCATGATACTGCAAAACAGGGCTCCAGATAAGAATTTATGGTTAATTGGGTATTACCCACTGATTTTTTTGTTAATTGGGTATTCTTAATTTTAATTGGGTAATGCAACTTATACTACCCACTGATTTTGCTTTTAATTGGGTATTCTGATTTTTATTTGTGCAGTTTGGTAAAACTGGAGTTAGTAATAGTGCTGCAATCTTAACATTTTGCATCACCATGATTTTGCATCGGTATCTATCTCTCTATATATATATATATAGTCTAGGGATCTCGGGGACGCCGAATTCAGCGTCCCTGGACGCGAAAATTTCGGCCCGGACGCCAATAATTGCTTTCCGAGGATTCCCGCGGACGCGTTATTTTTGCCGGCTGTACTTAAAATCTCCTCAAATGTCAGTTGTTGCAAGTTTTGAAGAAGCCACGCATTGCTCGCACCTTTGACGGAGCTACAGAGGGACTGTTTATTTGAACCAGAAATCAATAAAATCATCGTAAATGCCACCTCACATTTACCTGGATTTTCACACCTTCTTAATCCCCACTACCGTATGTCGTTAATCAGTAGTAGCATACGGCACGTGTCAGTATTTCACACTTTCTTGAT
Organism: Ctena decussata; assembly: GCA_963989385.1. Taxonomy (NCBI): domain Eukaryota; kingdom Metazoa; phylum Mollusca; class Bivalvia; order Lucinida; family Lucinidae; genus Ctena; species Ctena decussata. Next base: position 42,300,662 of record OZ022503.1, on the reverse strand, counting down.
CACTGTTTGATCAATAAACGAATTGGGTCAACACGGTATCTTTGTCTTAGATCTACCGCCTCAGGTGATTGGTCTGTTATCGCATCGCAATAATTGACAGCTTGTCAGAAGGTGAGACTTTTACAGTGGCTTTGCCAGCAAATTAAAATATCACGGCCAAAGGGATGAACCCGAGAGGGGCAACTCGGCCAACTCCGGTCACATTAAAGAGTTTGCAGAATCACTAGAAAAAAAAAGATTTTTAGGTTGCCTGCCGAAGTTATGAGCCTTTTTCCGAGGCACGTTTTTCATTTCCTGACTGTTTGTATTACGCACGTGCGCTGTGCTCGATGGGCATAACACGTGTGTTAAATCAGTTTTCAACTTGGAAAATGCAATCGGTAGCTTCAAGTTGCTAGAAGCGGTCGTCAAAGATAATTATACTGTATTTAAGCAAGACCAAGTCGTTGCAATTCCCGGTGTAACAGGCCAGTTTTTCCCCCCAGTCAGTTTTTTCCCCGGGGAAGAACTGGGCCTGCCCATTTCTTCCCCGGGGAAGAAACTGACTAGTCAGTTTTTTCCCCACCCAGTCAGTTTTTTCCCCACCTTGAATTTTTTTTATAAATGTTTTCATCAGTGTTGGGGGATTGGGGAAAACCTAAGTATGTTATTTTTGTCTCAAAAGACTTACATTTACTTAAAAATTTGTGTCCTGATTGGGGTGGGGAAGAACCGGGCTGGCCCATTCTTTCCCCTTCCTGATAAAAATATACAACAAATTCTAATAAGCAAACAACATTCATTGATACTGGGGAAATCTTGCCAAGTCAATTCTTGCACACAGTACCTATAAGCTACAACTTATCTTCCACAGTTTATCATGGGGTCATAGAAAACTACTTGGGGGTGGGGAAAAACTGGGCCGGCCCATTCTTTCCCCACCCAGAAAAAAATACTGACTGTATGCAAGAATAATGAATATTCAATGGAAATACTGGGTGATTCCCATCTCCCCCAACTTGAATTAACTTAAGATGAATGTTTCACTTTTTACTAAATGGAGTTATGGAAGAACTGCCAGAGGGGTGGGGAAAAACTGGGCCGGCCCATTCTTTCCCCACCCTGATAAGATTATACCACTAATTTTAATAGGCAAAACACATTCAATGGAGGGTACGGAAAAGCTCCTCAAGTCAATTCTAAAAACCAGAATATGTAAAAACTTATCTTATACAGTTAATTATCGAGTTAACAAATGCTGCTTGGGGGGTGGGGAAAAACTGGGCCGGCCCGTTCTTTCCCCACCCTGAAAAAAAATACTGACTGTAGGCATGAACAATGAATATTCAATGGAAATACTAGGTGGCCACATTCTCCCCAACCTTGAATTAGTTAAAGAATAATCTTTCACTATTTACAAAATGGTGTTATGGAAGAACTGCTAGATGGGTGGGGAAAAACCTGGCCGGCCCATTCTTTCCCCACCCTGATAAAGTTATACCACTAATTCTAATTAGCAAAACACATTCAATGAAGGTAGGAAAAAGCTTTCCAAGTCAATCCTAAAATACAGTATAAAGCAAAAATGTTTCTTTCACAGCCCCATGTCTAAATCCAACTATGAATTTCCAAAATTATCACTTTTTTCAGGATGGGGAATGAATGGGCCGGCCCAGTTTTTCCTCACCCCCAGTGCAAAATAACCAACCCCTATGGTAAACACTGAAACAAAATTTGCTTGCCTGCTTGTTTCTGTGATATTAAGTAACCGAATTTCTCCACATTCCAGTTGTTCTCAAATCATATTACCTCAAATAATGAGTTCTTTGTTCTCAGGGTGGGGAAAGAATGGGCTGGCCCAGTTTTTCCCCACCCCCAGTGCAGAATAACCAACCCCTATGGTGAACAGTGAAGCAAGATTTTCTCACCAGCTTGTCTCTCTGATATAAATTAGTTGATTTCTCCACATACCAGTCATTCTCAAATCATTTAACTTCAAATAATGAGTTCTTTGATTTCAGGGTGGGGAAAGACTCGGATGGCCCAGTTATTCCCCAACCCCATAAAAAAGAGCTAATAGTATAACATAGTCATACCAGAGTTCATACATGCTGGAAAATGTCAAATTTCATTAGTAAGCATAAAAACAGGCATTAACCCGATTACCTAATCCAAGTATGTATTTCCACCGATATAACTTTTTCCAGGGTGGGGAAAGAATGGGCCGGCCTAGTTTTTCCCCACCCCCAGTGCAGAATAATCAACCACTATGGTAAAAAGTGAAGCTAGATTTTCTCACCAGGTTGTCTCTCTGATATAAATTAGCTGATTTCTCCACATACCAGTCATTCTCAAATCATTTTACTTCTATTAATGAGTTCTTCGATTTCAGGGTGGGGAAAGACTGGGCCGGTCCAATTTTTTGCCAACCCCATAAATCAGAGCTAATAGTATAACATAGCCATACCAGAGATCATACATGCTGGAACATATCAAATTTCATTAATAAGCATAAAAACAGGCATTAACCCAATTTCTTAATCCAACTGTGTATATCCACCATTATCACTTTTTTCAGGGTGGGGAAAGAATGGGCCGGCCCAGTTTTTCCCCACCCCCAGTGCATAATAACCAACCCCTATGGTAAACAGTGAAGCTAGATTTTCTCACCAGCTTGTCTCTCTGCTATAAATTGGCTGATTTTTTCCACATACCAATTGTTCTCAAATCATTTTTCTTTAAATAAGGAGTTCTTTGTTTTCAGGGTGGGGCAAGACTGGGCTGGCCCAGTTTTTCCCCACCCCCACAAAATAGAGCTAACAGTATAACATAGTCATACCAGAGTTCATACAAGCTGGAACATATCCAGTTTCATTTGTATGCATAAAAACAGGCATTTACTCCATTTCTTAATCCAACTAAGTTTTTCCACCATTATCACTTTTTTCAGGGTGGGAAAAGAATTGGCCAGCCCAATTTTTCCCCACCCCAAGTGCAGAATAACCAACCTTCATGGTAAACAGTGAAGCAAGATTTTCTCACCAGCTTGTCTCTCTGATTTGAATCAGCTGAAGTCTTCACTTACCAATTGTTCTAAAATTATTTTTCTTCAAATAATGTGTTCTTTGATTTCAGGGTGGGGAAAGACTGGGCAAGCCCAGTTTTTCCCCACCCCCATATAATAGAGCTTATAGTATAACATAGTCATACCAGAGTTCATACATGCTGGAACATATTAAATTTCATTAATAAGCATAAAAACAGGCATTAACCCCATTACTTAATCCAACTACGTTTATCCACCATTATCACTTTTTTTCAGGGTGAGGAAAGAATGGGCCGGCCCAGTTTTTCCCCACCCCCAGTGCAGAATAACCAACCACTATGGTGAACAGTGAAGCAAGATTTTTTCACCAGCTTGTCTCTCTGATATGTATTAGCTGATTTCTCCACATACCAGTTGTTCTCAAATCATTTTTCTACAAATAATGAGTTCTTTGATTTCACGGTGGGGAAAGACTGGGCTGGCCGAGTTTGTCCCCACCCCCATAAAATAGAGCTTATAATATAACATAGTCATACCAGAGTTCATACATGCTGGAACATATCAAATTTCATTAGTATGCATAAAAAACAGGCATTAACCCTATTTCTTAATCCAACTAAGTTTTTCCACCATTATCACATTTTCAGGGTGGGGAAAGAATGGGCCGTCCCAGTTTTTCCCCAGCCCCAGTGCGGAATAACCAGCCCATATGGTATTTAAGAGTGTATTAAGATTTTATCACCAGTTTGTCTCTCTGATATAAATAAGCTGATTATTCCACATACTAGTCATTCTCAAATCAATTTATTTTAAATACTGAGATCTTTGATTGCAGGGTGGGCAAAGACTGGGCCGGCCCAGTTTTTCCCCACCCCCATAAAATAGAGCTAATAGTATAACATAGTCATACCAGAGTTCATACATGCTGAAACATATTAAATTTCATTAATAAGCATAAAAACAGGCATTAACCCCATTACTTAATCCAACTACGTTTATCCACCATTATCACTTTTTTCAGGGTGAGGAAAGAATGGGCCGGCCCAGTTTTTCCCCACCCCCAGTGCAGAATAACCAACCACTATGGTGAACAGTGAAGCAAGATTTTTTCACCAGCTTGTCTCTTTGATATGTATTAGCTGATTTCTCCACATACCAGTTGTTCTCAAATCATTTTTCTTCAAATAATGAGTTCTTTGATTTCACGGTGGGGAAAGACTGGGCTGGCCGAGTTTGTCCCCACCCCCATAAAATAGAGCTTATAATATAACATAGTCATACCAGAGTTCATACATGCTGGGACATATCAAATTTCATTAGTATGCATAAAAAACAGGCATAAACCCTATTTCTTAATCCAACTAAGTTTTTCCACCATTATCACTTTTTCAGGGTGGGGAAAGAATGGGCCGTACCAGTTTTTCCCCAGCCCCAGTGCGGATTAACCAGCCCATATGGTATTTAAGAGTGAATTAAGATTTTATCACCAGTTTGTCTCTCTGATATAAATAAGCTGATTATTCCACATACTAGTCATTCTCAAATCAATTTATTTTAAATACTGAGATCTTTGATTGCAGGGTGGGCATTGACTGGGCCGGCCAAGTTTTTCCCCACCCCCATAAAATAGAGCTAATAGTATAACATAGTCATACCAGAGTTCATACATGCTGAAACATATCAAATTTCATTAGTATGCATAAAAACAGGCATTTACCCCATTTCTTAATCCAACTAAGTTTTTCCACCATTATCACTTTTTTCAGGGTGGGGAAAGAATGGGCCGCCCCAGTTTTTCCCCACTCCCAGTGCAGTATAACCAACCCCTATGGTAAACAGTGAAGCAAGATTTTCTCACCAGCTTGTCTCTCTGATATGTATTAGCTGATTTCTCCACATACCAGTTGTTCTCAAATCATTTTTCTTCAAATAGTGAGTTCTTTTATTTCAGGGTGGGGAAAGACTGGGCCGGCCCAGTTTTTCCCCACCCCCATAAAATAGAGCTAACAGTATAATATAGTCATACCAGAGTACATACATGCTGGAACATATCAAATTTCATTAGTATGCATAAAAACAGGCATTAACCCCATTTCTTAATCCAGCTAAGTTTTTCCATCATTATCACTTTTTCAGGGTGGGGAAAGAATGGGCCGCCCCAGTTTTTCCCCACCCCCAGTGCGGAATAACCAACCCATATGGTATTTAAGAGTGAATTAAGATTTTATCACCAGTTTGTCTCTCTGATATAAATAAGCTGATTATTCCACATACCAGTCATTCTCAAATCATTTTATTTCAAATAATGAGATCTTTGATTGCAGGGTGGGCATTGACTGGGCTGGCCCAGTTTTTCCCCAACCCCATAAAATAGAGCTAATTATTTATAGTATAACATAGTCATACCAGAGTTCATACATGCTGGAACATATCAAATATCATTAGTGTGCTTAAAAGCAGGCATTTACCCCATTTCTTAATCCAACTTAGTTTTTCCACCATTATCACTTTTTTCAGGGTTGGGAAAGAATGGGCCGGCCCATTTTTTCCCCACCCCCAGTGCAGAATAACCAACCTTCATGGTAAACAGTGAAGCAAGATTTTCTCACCAGCTTGTCTCTCTGATTTGAATCAGCTGAAGTCTCCACTTACCAATTGTTCTCAAATCATTTTTCTTCAAATAATGAGTTCTTTGATTTCAGGGTGGGGAAAGACTGGGCCGGCCCAGTTTTTCCCCACCCCCATAAAATAGAGCTTATAGTATAACATAGTCATACCAGAGTTCATACATGCTGGAACATATCAAATTTCATTAGTATGCATAAAAACAGGCATTAACCCCATTACTTAATCCAACTACTTTTTTCCACCATAATCATTTTTTTCAGGGTGGGGAAAGAATGGGCCGGCCCAGTTTTTCCCCACCCCCAGTGCAGAATAACCGACCCCTATGGTAAACAGAGAAGCAAGATTTTCTCACTAGCTTGTTTCTCTGATATGAATAAGCTGATTTCTCCATATACCAGTTGTTCTCAAATCATTTTTCTTCAAATAATGAGTTCTTTGATTTCACGGTGGGGAAAGACTGGGCTGGCCCAGTTTTTCCCCACCCCCATAAAATAGAGCAAATAGTATAACATAGTCATACCAGAGTTCATACATGCTGTTACATATCAAATTTCATTAGTATGCATAAAAACAGGCATTAACCCCATAACTTAATCCAACTACGTTTTTCCACCATTATCACTTTTTTCAGGGTGGGGAACAATGGGCCGGCCCAGTTTTTCCCCACCCCCAGTGCAGAGTAACTAACCCATATAGTAACTAGTGAATTAAGGTTATCGCCAGTTTGTCTCTCTGATATAAATTATCTGATTTCTCCATATACCAGTCATTCTCAAATCATTCTATTTCAAATAATGAGATCTTTGATTGCAGGGTGGGGAAAGACCCGGCCAGCCCAGTTTTTCCCCACCCCCATAAAATTGAGCTTATAGTATAACAGTCATACCAGAGTTCATACATGCTGGAACATATCACATTTCATTAGTATGCATAAAAACAGGCATCAACCCCATTTCTTAATCTAACTAAGTTTTTCCACCATTATCACTTTTTTCAGGGTGGGGAAAGAATGGACCGGCCCAGTTTTTCCCCAACCCCGGTGCAGAATAACCAACCCCTATGGTAAACTGTGAAACAAGATTTGCTTGCCTGCTTGTTTCTGCGATATTAAGTAACCAATTTCTCCACATACCAATTGTTCTTAAATCATATTACTTCAAATAATGAGTTCTTTGATTTCAGGGTGGGGAAAGACTGGGCCGGCCCAGTTTTTCCCCACCCCTATATAATAGAGCTAAAATTATAACATATTATTACCAGAGCTCACAAGTGTTGGAACATATTAAATTTCACTACTATGCATGAAAATAGAAATAAATCCCATTTGCAAATCCAAGTAGGTTTCCACCATTATCACTTTTTTCAGGGTGGGGAAAGAAAGGGGCAGCCCAGTTTTTCCCCACCCTCAGTGCAGAATAACCAACTCCTTTGGTAAACAGTGAAGCAAGATTTTCTCATCAGCTTGACTCTCTGATATAAATTAGCTGATTTCTCTACATACCAGTCGTTCTCAAATCATTTTACGTCAAATAATGAGTTCTTTGTTTTCAGGGTGGGGAAAGACTGGGCCGGCCTAGTCTTTCCCCACCCCTACCTAGTGAAGTATATCCCAACCTCTTGCTACACATTGAAACAAGATTTTATTACCAGATCAGTTCTGTAATATAATTAGCCATTTTTTTTACAAATACCAGTTGCTTTAAAATCATATTATTTCAAAACAGGAGTTCTTTGTATTCAGGGTGGGGAAAGACTGGGCCGGCCCAGTCTTTCCCCACCCCGATTTGTAAGAGCGTAATGTACTACTTCTCAGTACCAAAGTTCCTAAATACTTGCATATAACAAATTTCACTTGTATTCATAAAAAGTGTTATTATCGCATTCTAAAGAACCTACATTATCACTCTTTTAGTGCAGGGAAAGAGTGGGCAGACCACTTTTATTCTACACTTTCTAGGATGGAAATTTTAGGGATAAAATGTCTAGCTGGGATTTAAAAAAAAGCTTTCAAAGTGTTTCCCCACTCAAAATGATAAAACAATATGCTATCAGAAAAATTTAAGGTGGGGATAAAACTGACTGGGTGGGGAAAAAACTGACTGGTCTGTTTCTTCCCCGGGAGAAAGAACTGACTAGTCAGTTTTTTCCCCGGGGAAGAAATGGGCCGGCCCAATTCTTCCCCGGGGAAAGACTGGGCCGGGGGAAAAAACTGACCGTTACACCGGAAACCGGCGACTTGATATCTTCGGTTCGAGCACTTTAAAATTCTTTCCCGCTGTTTTTAGTCTGTTTCCCGCCATTTCTCGCGCACCATGTACAGAACGAGTACCAGTATATCTATAAATAACGCTGCAGTAATTCTGTGATGTCAACACAGATAGTTGAACACGCGGCATAGGAATTATACCTGGCGCTTTTGTTTACACATGACAGCCTTGGATAACACCGTCGTTACGCTTCTGTCTTTTGGGTCTTTGCCTACCGGGAATTTTGTCTGCGTAGTGGTACGCTTACCGGAAAAGGTCAGTTGTGTTTTTCAATTATTTTATTGGGTATTTACGCAAATACGCTGCTTATCTGGAGCACTGGCAAAAATCACTGAGTTTTATCTTATTAATTGAGCCGCGACACGACAAAACCAACAATATGGTTGTGCGCCCAGCGCAAACTCAGATCAGCCTGGAGATCCACCTAGTTTGATCAGACTCTTCGTTAAATGCTCAAATGGTAGCTAGGGGTCTAAGCTACCTCCACGCGGACAGCGAAGACTCGGATTAGACCGGGCGGATGCCCAGGCTGAGCTGAGTCTGCGCTGGGCGTATGACCACATTGTTGGTTTTGTCGTGTCGCGGCTCCTATAAATTTTGTTTTCATGCTTCTTTCAGTACAACACTGTGAGATTGAAAAAGAGCTGTATTCAACGCTTCTTTTCTCTTTCATTACATGGGCGTTTTCGCTGCCCAGGCTTTCGAGCTGTACCCTTAGCTGTGTTTACTACACTGAATTTTCCGTCCTTTGAGGTAACATAGTTTGCTTTCTGCTTTCTTTTACTGTCTGAAAGGAAGCTTGAAAATATGTTTTTCTTCTCTTCCTCTGACTTACAACGCCATACCGCGTCAGGCACGCGGTACGAACTTTCTGCTGGTACAAGTTCATAATTCCCACTGTCATGAATTGCACTTCTATAATCCATTAAGTGAAGCTCAGTGACACTATATAGTTTCTGAATCAGCTCATCTGTGTGCTTCGGCTTCCAGTCTATAGATATTTTCAATATGTTGTTTATTGACTCTGCATTGTTGTTTGTCCAGTTCACCGACGTACGCTATCTGACCGACTACGACACAGACCTGGTACATCTCGACTCTTCAGAGCGACTTCGACGAAATAGTGGCATGAGAAAGTACGAGAGCAAAATTAAACGCATTTTCTGCAGCTACAGACCCAATCGCCGGTATTAAAAAGAGTTTGATCACAAAAGGCCCTTTTTAGGGCCAACAAAATGCCAAGAAAGATAACCTTATAATGTCTCTTTGTCATTTGACGTAAACGAAATAAATATGAGAAAAGTAATTTACATGTACATCTGTACCCACACGTGATCGTAAAGAAAGCCCCAATGTCGTCACCCCACATGACTTGTTCCATTGTCCTATAGTTGTCCTTTTTCTGACGTTTTAGTAAGTCTTTTTTTTATCACTTAATATATTCAAGCATAAATCATTGTAAATCATTGTAAAAGCAAACACGCAATCACACAAAGCAAACGAACAAAGAATAGTAAACCTCAATTTAATATAACCTGAAAACAAAAAGCGCCTTTTCTTATTTTAGAATTTCCTATTCGCGGAAAGGTCGTTTCACCTTTAAAAATACTTATTTGATGGTAAGTATACATAAAAGTTTGTGCCATGGGGTGTAACAAGCATTACTTTCCCTATAAAATGCTTTTTTGTGGTTAATATGCATAAATTTTGATGTTATGGGGGTGCCGTGGGGTGCAACTGGAGAGAAACGCTGGATCGTTAGGGTTGTGACTAGTTCAAATATACATAAAATTTGGTGCCATGGGATGTAAAAAACATTATTGCCTCTCTAAAATGCTTTTTTTGGTAGTTAATATACCTAAATTTTAATGCTGTGGGGTGATAAGTAGTACCGGTGGTCTACAGGACCAACTAAACCACAATTTAAGTGGTCCTCCTGATGTTTCGGCTATCCTTTGTTATCATGTGTTTTCATTTAATTATACCCCCGGCATACGAAGTATGTCGAGGGGTATATAGTTTTTGTCTTTCCGTCCGTTCGTCCGTCTTTCCGTCTGTCCGTTAGTCCGTCCGTCCGTACATAAGTTAACATTTGCGTTAAAGTTTTGTGTTAAGTTTTTTATTTTGCTTCTGTTAACCAGAACTTGTTCATACATGCTTATTATTTTAGTAGAGGATGGAAACTGATTAATTTGCATCATCTAGATGCTGCTGCTGGTCTATGGTCAAGGTCACAGACTTTGAAATTTGTACAATAGCTGCGTTAAAGTTTTGCGTTAAGTTTTTGCTTTTTCTCGTTTTTTCTGAAAGACTTAATTGTAACTTGTTCATATGTGCTCAGTGTTAGTACAGGATAAATAGTTATTAGTTTTCATCATCTGGATGCTGCTGCTGACATAAGGTCAATGTCACAGACTTAGAAATTTGTATACCATTTGTGTTAAAGTTTTGTGTTCAGTTATATTTTATGCTTATATTTTGAATATACTTGAATAAAACCTTTTACAATGCTACTAGGTTTACTTCTAGGTTGAAACGGATCAGTTGACATCATCCAGATGCTGCTGCTGCTGACTTATGGTCAAGGCCACAGACTTTGAAATTTGTATACTCTTTGCATTAAAGTTTTAATTTACAATGGAAACTTTTATTATGCTCCTAGAATGACTTCTAGGTTGAAACTGATCAGTTTACATTGTCAAGATGCTGCTGCTGACTTAAGGTGAAGGCCACAGAGATGATTTGTGTTAAATACATTGTATTTGTGTTAAATTTCTATGTTTTTTTCTGCTTATGCAAATTTTAAATTGAACCTTCTGGCTTTTGTCTATGGGCCTTTCACTGGATTTGTTATAAATTGTCCACCTGTCTGTTTGTTTGTTAACATTTGCTTTAAAGCTTTGTATTTAATGTGCTTTTATTAGGGGTTGGCGCTGGCCGGGGGTATACGTGAGCCCCTGCTCACTTGCTCTAGTTTCAAAATCAGTTGGTCAGCAGGACCAGCTACCAAAGACATCAACTGGTCATGCCCAAAAATCACTGGTACAGGACCAACGGACTTATGGTTAATAAAACCCCTGAACCATAGTTGCACGCACTTGGCACTGTGTGTCTGCTAAGATCTTAAAGTTTATAAGAGGTCTGGCCACTCTGAGGTCATGCTAAATATTGCAAGGCAGCACAAGGTACGGTAAGGAAGCACCAGTTACCGGAAGGTCGGCACAAGGTACCCCCAGGTAGACACAAGGTAATGCAAGGCAAATCTGCTATAGATACACATGCTACATTCCTATGAGAGAAACACCAAATCAACAAGCTTCACTAACCGTGATCAAAGTGCAGAGGTTCTTGTCAGTTCGTAATCAAATGCTTTTAATGCCAGAAATAGGTTTAAAATTTGTACAGTTAATATATATCCAGGGACTGACAAATCAAAATTTAATGAACTTGTCCGGTACACAAATTCTGCTACAAAACGCTGATATCCTTAGGTTTTCCCTATATATCCTATACATTTTTCTGGGCAAGTAAGAAAATATTTTACTTGCCCAGCAAAAATTTTAACTTGTCCTGGGCAGCTGGACAATGGATTTGTCAGGCTCTGATATATCAACAATACTCCAGCATATGTGCTTGACATGCATAATTTTTATGTGCTGGACATGCACAATTTTTGTTCCTAAAATGTTGATTTTATTGCTAAGCGTCAATCCACTATTGCAACATGTTGTTGTAGGTGCAGGTTCAGAAACTTTACGTTACCTTAAAATAATAAAGAGACAGACGACCAGAGTCATTTCTTCATAGAAACGTAGGCTCAGTTGATTGTAGTCACAAAATTTATCTTTAACGGTACCTGTCAGCTGCATTGTTAATGACTTCTGCGATGGTCACTTTGTAAGCATGAGTTTTACAGAGTACAGCGAGGCTCTGACGTCACAACTTTAGTTTCCGCGACTTTAACTGAGTGGTTTTAATAAGTTATAATTGAATCAAAAGAAATCAGTTTTTCAGTGGAATATTTTATCTGACAGTTTACCATTACAAATTTCCATCTCCTTTAGAAGGCATTGATTGCAATAGATATTTGATTTGTAGTAACATCTAACTTTTTGTCCACCTTTGTGATGTCATAAATAAGGAATTTGTAATACCCATTAGCCCTTCTTCTTTAGCCTACCGTACTTTGTGGTAACTTGAGCCTGCCTTGTGGTACTTAGATGATAGATCCTACCTTGTGATATCTTGTACCTACCTTGTGGTAGCTTGTTCTACTATGAACTCACTTAGAAGGTGACTTGGAACGAAAGTGGGGAGAGCATGAGGAGGATTACCCCCTCTCACTCAGGGTTTGGGGGAATCTCCCTCGAGAAAATTTTATGATATAGAAAAGCTGTAGATGCATTCTGAGGGGGAGTTTACTGTTTCAAAATTCAGTCATTTCCTCTAGATTTTAGATATTTATCTAGTTATCTTTTTTTTTTCAAATTAAGTTAATGAAGGTAGTTTCATTAGCTATGCACCTGCTTGATTCAGACAGCCAAAATAAGATTTACAAAACAAGTAGACCTCCCTGTGAGTCTCATTAGCCCATTGCATTCTGGGTATTTTTTGTCGTCTGCTGAAATTGTCATCTGCATCAAAAACCAAGAATATTTTGACAATATTGGTATAACTCTTGTAGAAATGATGTCTAGGCGGCAAACAGTTTGGATCTCAGATCAGGCCTCACATTTGTGGGGCCTGATCTGAGATCCAAACTGTTGTGGGGCCTGATCTGAGATCCAAACTGTTTGCTCAGATAAAGGGGTATCCCGAATGGAATCGGTTAGGCAATGTCTTACAGTGCTGTTTGTTGTGAAATCATAAGACTACCTTCAAAAAGGCAATAAACTGAAGTATCTCATCAAGCTTATCCTTTAATCATTTAATTTGATGAAACAACAGGTATCTGTTTTAGGGTCACAATATTTGTACAAAAAGTGTTCGATACTTCACTTCACACCCTAAGCCTTGTCAGTTGAAGACACAATTTCGCATTAGAATGCACATAGCATCAGTAATTGTGATAACTGGTTGGTGCTTCAGATCATCGCAGAAGACTGTTAGTTAAGACAAATATGAAAAAGAGCGAGAGAAAAAATGAAAAAAGTAACAGCCTTGTTGGTTCATGCTCATATGAGCTGTGACACGACAAAACCAGCAAAGTGGCATGTGCACCCAGTAAGACTCAGATCAGCCTGGGCATCCCCCAAGTCTGACCAGAGACTTTGCAGTCCACATATGAAGCTAGCTTAGATTCTCAGCTACCCTGTAAGTGCACAGCAAAGACTCTGATCAGACTGGGTAGATGCCCAACTTGATCTGAGTCTTCGCTGCAAGCACTATGCATTGTCTGTAAAAGTCTTTGTTTCAGGCCATTGTCAGCTATCCTGAATTTTTGTGCAACCTTTACAAATCATAATCATGTTCTTAAATTTTTCACTCGATGTCGTCTGCACTTTCATTTTCACAATATCCGAATTCATTTAACTCTTCCTTATCGATAACTGCAAATGCAACCTTGCCGCTTGTTTCTTTACTGACGGAGTATTGCCCTGCAACTTGCATACGAAAAGTCGCAGACAGAGTCATTATAGCACGTGAAAAGCCTTGGTAATACATGTTTTGTGTTCTTTAAAACGTGCCTGTTAAAAGCGCGTGACACTGATATTTATGCAATAATACACTTTTAATTCGTGTTTAATGCTCTTTCAAAGCTTCAACACCTCAGTACTTTGAAAGCGTGCAAATAGACAGTTTTCTCTTTTTTGGTCAGTTTCTAGAAGAGTCCCCCTTTAATAAAGATGCATGGTAATTTTGTTATTCAGAGCTCTAGATAAGAGGGGTAAATGATGATAATTGAAGGATAATTTTCTTTATTTCTCATTGAAACCATATGTTGTGACCCCTTATCTGAACCGTCTCATCGAGACGGTTCAGATAAGGGTCACAACATATTTTTTTATCCAGAATTAACAAAAATTATCCCTAATTATCATCAAATACTCCTTCTTATCTAGGGCTCTGTGAACTTATTTCAGGTATGCCTTTCTACCAGGCAGTAAACATCTTGAAGAGACAGGACCGAGTGATCAAGGGTGTGCAAGTATGGTACAGTAACCAGGTAACTTCAGTTACATTCTTAACTGGTCGATTTCTCTGTAGTGGTGAGCTCTCGTTGAGATTCTGTCATAGCAAATAGGTATACAATATCCCAAAATGCAGTGCAGCATAATGTGAGCCACATTGTTTTGGGGGAAAATCAAAAATAGTACTTAAAGGTGTGCAAAGGAGAGTTTGAGCATCCCCCACAAATAACTATTCAAATACTTTTCACTCTATACCTTTAGATGAAACTTGTTAATTTCATTGGTATAAGAGCTACCCAAAAATTAGGAAAAGTAACAGTAAAATGATTCAAAACTCTGTATAACAACCTTTAAGATGTTTACAGATGTCACAGCCCAGAAGATCCTCCTACATCTGTAGGTTTGTATGTAGGGGGAAGCCTTATAAAATCTGTCATAGAGTACTGACATAATTCTGAAAGCCTTCAAAGGAAACTAGATCAGCGCCAGACAAGCCTAATTTTGGAGACTGAAATGATTGTTTTTCTGATTTCTTCGCAAAATACAAGGTAACTATGTTATGGATCTTACGGGACTTACATCGGCAAGATAATGTTTATAGAATCCCGCAAACTGATGAATATAAGCAAAAATTTAAAGAGAGAAAAAATCCCTCAAAATTTTGCATGTCTGAAGCTCTGAAATAGTCTGATTATAGAATTATGAAAGTACAGTCTTGGATTTCTGTATCGAAAATGGCTCAAATATCTGGACACCTTATCCATTTACGAGTACGGAAGTCTGAATAAGTTGTGTTTTACTACCTGGCAGTGTGTCCAAAAAATTCAGGTTGGCTGGCAAACAGTTAAGACCCTGATCAGACTGCTCCAAAAGGAGCAGTCTGATCTGAGTCTTCACTGTTTGCGCTGTCTCTTCTGCCTCAGTATTTTGTTAAAATTACGCTACAAACATTGGATGTAGGTTTTGCATAACAACCGTTATATAAAATGCCTGGAAGTTGTACAAAGACAATGAAACAAACTTTTTAACTTGGAGGCTGGGGGATTAGGTTTAATGGTGTTTTGAAGGTGAATCAGAAGACATGGGGGTGGGATAAATTGTCTCACCGCTTGAAATCAGGCTGTAAACAGTGTGGGATTACAATGTGTACAAAGAATAGAGCTCCAGATAAGAGGGGGTATTGAGGACAATTCAAAGATAATTTCCCTTATATCTGAACAAAAGCATACATCGTGACCCCTCATCAAAACCATCTCATTGAGACGGTTCTAATGAGGGGTCACAACATACATTTTAAATGGAGAAAATTATCCATAAATTATTACCCATGTTACCCTTTTCATCTGAAGCCTTGAAAGAGTGAGTGAGTGAGTGAACTCAGGTTTAAAATCCCACCAACAACTAGGTCATACGGAGACAGTACCTTGGTTTTACAGAGCTCTAGATAAGAAGGGTATTTGATGATAATTGAGGGATAATTTTTTTAATTTCTCATTGAAACCATATGTTGTGACCCCTCATCTGAACCGTCTCGTCGAGACGGTTCAGATGAGGGGTCACAACATATGGTTTTATGCAGAATTAACAAAAATTATCCCTAATTATCACCAAATACTCCCTCTTATCTAGAGCTCTGTTTAAAGTTTCATCTGAAAGACAAGAGAAGCTGGGAATCAACCTTGCGATCCCTGGATTGGTAGTCTAGTGTGTTATTGCCCTGAAAGAACCTCTGCCTATAGTAAATAACAAACATTACATACTATGACCACTGTGTATCACACAATTTCATTGGCTACTTTGATGTCACATACCAGTCAGTAGTTTGTGATATTCACCAGTTAGTCAATATTAATATAACCAGATATACAAAGTATGTCAAGGGGTATATAGTTTTCGCTTTTCCATCCATTTGTCCATCCGTTCCTCCATCATGTTAACATTTGTGTTAAAGTTTTATTCTAAGTTGTCATTCTTTGCTTGTATTTCCAATATCCTTTAATGGAACCTTTTGATTTTGACTAGGTATACTCCTAGGTTCTTGCAGAATAGTTGACATCATCTGGATGTTGCTGCTAACCTAAGGTCACGGTCACAGACTTAAACATTTGTGTTAAAGTTTTGTGTTAAGTTTATATTCTTCTTTGATATTTCCAATATCCTTTGATGGAACCGTTTGATATTTGACTAGGTTTTCATTTAGGTTCACACAGAGTAGCTGACATCATTTGGATGCAGCTGCTTACCAAAGGTCAAGGTCACAGACTTTTACATGTATATTGATGTTTTAAGGTTTTTTGTTAAAGTTCTTATTCTTTGCTTATATTTTCAATATCCTGTGTTGAAACCTATTGGTATGTAACTAGGTTTACTTCTAGTTTCATGTGATTAGTTAATATCATCTGGCTGCTGATGCTGGCCAAAGGTCAAGGTCACAGACTTAAAAATTGGTGTTAAAGTTTTGTGTTTAGTTTATATTCTTAGCTAACATTTCCAATATCCTTTGATAGAACATTTTGATAAACATTTGTATGACAGGGTATATCCTCTAGGTTCGTGCAGACTTGTTTACATCATCTGGATTCTGGATCTAGGTGTTTCAATAGGCTGTGGCGCTGGTCGAAGTATACATGAGCCCCTGCTCACTTGCTCTAGTTATCATCCTGACATCATTAGTATTTTTGTGACTTAACATCATTTCATCATGTTACAGTGCTGGAGGTTATAAAACTAGGTCATCATATGTCACAAATACCTGCTTTCTGATTCCTAAAATTCAATGCATTTTGCAGATTTAAAAAAGTTTTGCTAATTTGCCAACATTTGAGCCGCAACACGAGAATACCAACAAAGTGGTTGTGCACCCAGCGCAGACTCTGCTCATCCTAGGCATCCATCCAGTCTAATCAAAGTCTTCGCTGGCCGCATGAGGGTAGATTACACCCTTTGCTACCCTTTAAGCGCTTAGCGAAGAGTCTAATCAGACTGGATGGATGCCCAGGCTGATCTGAGTCTGTGCTAGGCGCACAACCACTTTGTTGGTTTTCTCATGCCATGGCTCATTTGGATTTTGTGGGTCTCAGAGCCACCAGATTTCATCAGTTTGTGCAGTGTGGTCTCTCAATATTATATGCCAAGAAAGTATGTCATTGTAGGTCTTGTTGATTTACTTTCCTGAAATATGGCAATTTGCAGATTTCAACAGAGCTTTAGATAAGAGGGGTATTTGATGATAATTGAGGGATAATTTTTTTATTATGCCCCCAACTTCGGAGAAGTTGAGGGGGCATATTGGTTTGGGCCTGTCCGTCCGTCTGTCCGTCCGTCCGTCTGTCCGTCCGTCTGTCCGGAACGCTTTTTGGCAGCTAGGAAACTCAGGAATGGCTTATGGTAGGATCTTGAAATTTTTTATGTAGCATGTACATGAAAAATAAGTGGACCCGTATTTTTTCTTTTTCCCGTCGGTCAGGTATTTCCAGAGTTATTCCCCTTTTTGGACTTAGTCTATGGAACCTTGTGAACAAAATATCTCAAGTACTGCTGATGCTAGGATCATGATTTTTTGCAGGATAACATTGCTCAAGGTCTAGATGACCTGATTAACTTTTGAAGAAAATTCGTGAATTTTTGACCAAGTTATGCCCCTTTTTCGACTTAGTGCATTGTAAGCCTATGGAACCTTGTGAACAAAATATCTCAAGAACCCCTGATGCTAGGATTATGATTTTTTGCAGGATAACACCGCTTAAGGTGTAGATGACCTGATTAACTTTTGAAAAACATTGGTGAATTTTTGACCGAGTTATGCCCCTTTTTCGACTTAGTGCATTATAAGCCCAGAGAACCTTGTGAACAAAATATCTCAAGAACCCCTGATGCTAGGATCGTGTTTTTATGCAGGAAGATATTGCCTAAGATGTAGATGACCTGATTAACTTTTGAAAAACATTGGTGAATTTTTGACCAAGTTATGCCCCTTTTCGACTTAGTGCATTGTAAGCCAATGGAATCTTGTGAACAAAATATCTCAAGAACCCCTGATGCTAGGATTGTGTTTTTATGCAGGAAGACATTGCCTAAGGTGTAGATGACCTGATTAACTTTTGAAATACATTGGTGAATTTTTTACTGAGTTAAGCCCCTTTTTCGACTTAGTGCATTTTAAGCCTATGGTACAAAGGTACCGTTACAGTCAAGAACCATAAGATATAGGAAGATACAGTTACAGGCTGAGATGTAGATGAATGGATAAAAACCCCTTTCTGACCTAAATATTATGGGATGAACCTTCCTTAGAGGCAAGGATACAGTTGGGGGCATAGTGTTTCATAAACACATTTTCTAGTTTCTCATTGAAACCATATGTTGTGACCCCTCATCTGAATTGTCTCGTCGAGACGGTTTAGTTGAGGGGTCACAACATATGTTTTTATGCAGAATGAACAAAAATTATCCCTAATTATCACTAAATACTCCCTCTTATCTGGAGCTCTGTTTCAAGGTATTTGAGCTCCTGTGGGTCCTATGATTTTCAGTTACTACCACATGCCTACCAGTCACTCTCATTCACAACCACAATCAGTGTAGCAAAAATCCATTGAGAAGAGTGTCCTGTTGAGCATTAGAGGAATCAAAAATGCACTCCTTTTCTAGAATTAAGTAAATAATTTTCTCTGAAAGGGATTTATGTAAAATGATGGGATTTTTCTCACATGCAAGGATTAAGCATATGGTCATGCACTTCCCAGATATTCAGTTGCTTCCACTGTGAGTACTTCGGCTGTAGAAATGAAAGTTCTGGGAAAGTATATGTCCATGTGCGAAAAGAGCAACTTTTATGTGACAAAATAGCATTCTTATATCTTACACAAACACGTTTTGGGGAAAATAATTCACTAAATTTGATATTGTTTGCGGTTGCACATGAGAGTGATTGGTAGGCCTGTACCAGTGCCAGTGAATACATGTGATGCCAAGAAACCAGTTCATAATAGGTCACTCATATGGTTGAAATTCAGTTGTTGTAGTTCGATGCAATAACTTGGCAGTGTTATTATTTTGTGTTTATTTTGAGTTGGTGACTGGTTAGCTGTATAGAAGAGTTCAGTTTATCCAACCCAAGAGAATGAAAAAAAATGGCTTTGATTAATTTGGTTACTTTCACTACTGTTATAGCTGATGCAGTACCTGGGCTAAAGCTTTCAAATGATATTATTAATTAGATGAATTAGGCCTGCCTGTTAGTAAAAAAAATTTCATGACCATATGCACCAAGAATACATTGAACTGCACTGTAACTAAGAATCACAGAGTTACTTCTTTAAAAAAAATATCAAACAAAACACTGCCACTATTGCACGACTCACCTTCATGTATAACATATGATATCACAGTATGAAAAAAAAACATGGCCCAACCAGAGCTCAAACCCAGGGATACAGACTAGCGGTCGCCCACTCGCCCACTGCGAGTAAAAAACCGGGTGGGCGCCTAAAATTGAAATGATAGTCGCCCAGTTTGCGATCGTAAGCTGTCGGCGAGTGTCTGGCGTGTTTTCGGCTTGGAGTAAAATCCGCCACCTCTAAGGGTTTTGCTAACTTCCGTGCCGATATCATCTATGAATAGTGGGTGTTCCGTCATACCTGTGTGTTGGATTTTACTCACTATCGAGAAACAACATGGCCGCCTCCTCGCAAAGGAAGATAGATAGATAGACGGATTTGTCAGCTAAAAATCTTGACCGTTTATAGATTTTTCGCGCGTAATATGCCAATACATCGCTGGTGTTTCACACCCGGTTGCTAAAAGGAAACAAAACCATGAAGAAAGGAGGGTTTACTACAAAGCCTACGGAAACGGCGCAATTCTCGCGCAGATTCTGAATAAAAGATTCCCATGTTTTAAATGTGGGCCCCTAAATTTCTGGCTGGGCGACTAAGTTTCAGTTTTTAGGGGCCCAGCTTGCTCCTATAAAAAATGAGTTAGTCTGTATCCCTGAAACCTAGGGCCTCTCGCTATCTGTGAGACAACTGAGCTAGAGCTGCAACGATTCACCCAAGGACCGATTCGATTTTGATTTCAGACACCTCGATTCGATTAATTCGATTCGATTCATGATTGATTTTATGCTACCTTAATTCATCATGTTTATCACTTTATTTTGTTATATTTACACTTCTATTTATCTTTGGGTGCATCTTTGAGCACAGGTTTCTGCGAGTCATCGTTAGATGCCATTTTGATAACCCTACCGATAAGAAAACGAAACACCCGTATTGATTGGATGACCTAATTATTACTGACCAATCGTACGTTACGTTATAAACAGCGTTATAATATTAAGAGCGGGTCTAATACATGGACTTCCGTTTTAATTGAGGGTCCATGCGGGGGATTGTGAATCGAATCGAAATTAGTGGAGTTGTTATCGGAATCGAATCGGCCCTTGTGAACCGGATTTTCGATGCATCGAAGTGAATCGTTGCACCTCTAAACTGAGCTGTTGAGCAATATGGCTAACCTTCAATATTTCCCCCTGCTTCGTCGGATATCATCCACTTGAAACCATTGGAATCTGCTTGGAACCATGGTGGAACCAACGAGACATGCACTATTTGATGTCTACGGCCCTGACCTTCACTGGCCATGAATGTCACATTTTGGCTTCCGTGTGTAAAATAGTCACCTAGTCACCATATTTCATATGAGCCGCGACACGACAAAACCAACAATGTGGATGTGCGCCCAGCGCAGACTCAGATCAGCCTGGGCATCCGCCCAGTCTGATCAGAGTCTTCGCTGTCTGCATGGAGGTAGCTCAGTCCCTTAGCTACCCTTTAAGCGCTAAGCGAAGAGTCTGATCAGCCTGGGTGAATGCCCAGGCTGATCTGAGTGCGCTGGGCGCACAACCACATTGTTGGTTCTCGTGTCGCGGCTCATATGTGCAAACACTTGATCACTCAAAAATGTATGAAATTAGGTCATCATAGGTCATGATGACATGCTGACCTACTTTCCTGAAATAAAATGTAGACAAACTATTTTATCAAAAACTGAGGAGCGCTTTTGTCCAGTATCTCACTATCTGTTTGATTATAAGACAGTGCCTCTTGGAAACCCGTGTACATCATGTTTCAAAGGATCACAAGAAAGAGGAAAGAATTCGCTTTTACAGAATTATCCCAGTTATCTCGGAATTAGTATTATCTATTCCCTGTATCTGCAACTCTGAAATGTATCATGAAATGGCAGAAGTGAAATAACCGAACACGATTTCTCTCACGTTTTCTTTTGTCAATACAGCTGCATGTTCTTTGACTTCTTGAAATGCTATTACAGCTCTCTTAAAATAAGTCAATACGGTCTCGTTACAGACCACGAAAGATCAACAAGAGTTTAAAATATCTGTTTTAATGAGTAGAAAAAATTAACCGCATTCTGATTTTCGCAATTATGAACTGATCATGAATCAACAGCCACAGCCAACACTCTGTTCAGTTACAAAACAGTGTTTTCCCTTCCAGGCAAACCTGAAAACCCCTAGATCTGTCTTACAAGATGGAACTAGATTTTTGGGATGCTTTAAAAGGGGGAAGACATCTTAAAGCAGAATTAATATTACTGATTTATATATTTGGGTCATTTTGAAGGGAGGGTCATGTGTGTGTGTGTGGGGGGGGGGGGGGGGGGGGGGTCTTAATCAAGCAGTTTTAGTCATTCCCTATTGTGCTTGCTTAAGACAGGTTTGACAAGCGTGCAATTTTTCATGTCTCAGAGAAAAACACGATGTTTTATGCATACACATGGTCAATATTTTAATGTGTGGTAGAAACATCAGAGCTCTAGATAAGAGGGAGTATTTGGTGATAATTAGGGATAATTTTTGTTAATTCTGCATAAAAACATATGTTGTGACCCCTCATCTGAACCGTCTCGACGAGACGGTTCAGATGAGGGGTCACAACATATGGTTTCCATGAGAAATCAGAAAAATTATCCTTAATTATCATCAAATACTCCCTCTTATCTAGAGCTCTGAACATTTTATCTTTCAGTGTCTGAGCACTAAGCATCCAAACTTTTGGGGAGAACACTGGTATGTGGGGATTTAACGTTTCCTGGTCACTAGAATCTAGTAAAACCACCCACTGCTAAAAAACCTGCTTCAAATTGCTAGAATGTCAAAGGTTTAAAGTGTGACCATACTATATAATGTTTTGCTTCATTTGAATTTCTTACATCAGTTTTAGATGGTGCAGATGGTAAATTAAAGGAAGTAACTGTTGTTTTAATTACACATTTACATGAACATGTAGAAATAGACAGATTTATAAATCAAGACATGATGTTTGTTGTTGTTATACTAGTTTTGATTTGATCTGAGCCATTGTTCCAGGTGGTCAACGTACATGTACCTCACAATCATGTGCTACGAGGGCGAGTCAATAAGTAACCAGCCTATCGCATTTCCAATTGACCATGACGGTCACCAATTTCATGCCTTGTTTCAATACATGTTTTATACATGGAGGCAAAATTGCACATGTATCGAGTCATTCTTTAATAAGATATTGAATGTCAAACATGGCTAGTGGTGCAAAGGCATGTTTTTCATCTAAAGTTTAGTACCGTGCTGTAATTCGGTACTTGTATTTAAGTGAAATAGCTTATGTGTATGGGTCTTCTGCACCATTGTATGCTCAGGTTAAATTCTGGGTAGGGGAATACAAACGCGGTAGAACGTCTTTAGAAGATGAAACCAGGTCTGGATGCCCACTGGATGCCACCGACGAAGAAATGTGTAACAAAGTTCGGGATCTGGTATACTCTGATAGGTGAATTCAGGTGGAAGAAATAGCGAAGGCATAAGGCATTTCACATGGTAGCATTTCAACAATCTTAATGATCGTTTAGGTGTGCGCAAGCTAACAGCCCGTTGGGTCCCCACGAGCAAATGGCAACCAGAGCATCAGTATGCAGCGCCTTGTTGAAGTGTTTTAGGTCAAAAGATGATTTTCTTTTGCGTCTGGTGACTGTAGATGAGACTTGGGGTCATTATTATGAGCCGGAGAATAAAGCTGAGAGTCGTCAGTGGTTAGGGGCCTGGGTCCCCAAGGCCAAAGAAGTTCAAGACGCAACCATCTGCTGGCAAGGTGATGGCCACAGTATTTTGGGACGCAAAAGGCGTTATTATGTTGGATTTTTTACCCAAGAGAAGTACAATAGATGGAGCTATGCAAACTGGCTAGACCAGCTGAGAACCACCATCCATGAAAAGGGCCAAGGTAAACTCTCTAAAGGTGTTCTGCTGCAACAGGACAACGCGAGAGTCCACACTTGCAAAGTTGTAATGAATGCTGTAGAGCGAAACGGGTATGAATTAATACCACATCCAGCCTATTCACCTGACCTAGCTCCTAGCGACTTCTTCCTATTCCCAAACTTGAAAAAGGATATCTGTGGACATCATTTCCATTCTGACGAAGAAGTCGTGACGGAAGTTGAGGAGTGGGTCAATGGAAAGGACCCTGACTTTTTCAGTTCTGGGCTGATGGCACTTGAACACTGTTGGTCTAAGTGCATCACACTAGAGGGCAATAACATCGACAAAGAAAAGGTGGATCTCTACCGGAAATAAGTTAGGCTGGTTACTTATTGACTAGCCCTCGTACTGAATTTTTTTAGGTGACTACCAAATATTATATATATTTTATCGAATGTGTTGATTATTGATTGTTGGCTGGTTTCATCCCAAGAATTACGATAAAACTTGTAAAAATTGGGAGACCTAAAATAAAAACCCTAGGTAAAGGTAAATAATAAAGGTAAATGTGGTTGTGCGTCCAGCGCAGACTCAGATCAGCCTGGGCATCCACCCAGTCTGATAAGTCTTCGCTGTCCGCATGGAGGTAGTTTAGGCTCTTAGCTACTCTTTCAGCGCCTAGGGAAAAGTCTGATCGGACTGGGAGGATGCCCAGGCTGCTCTGAGTCTGTACTAGGCGCACAACCACATTGTTGGTTTTCTCGTATCGTGGCTCAAATGTTTCCCATAGTGTAGTGACTGTTGAGGCAGTGGGGGTTAGAGGCCCACTGTATCTTGGGCACAGCGTATAACTGCGTAAATCCCTCTCGTTTTGCTGCTTTATCTTTCCCTGATTTGAAACAGGTATCCATTTACTGCTTGGTTGTGAGAGAGAGTTTTCCAGTCGCCTGATGGTACAACACTTGAGCATGGCATCTCTCTGGTTACCATAGAATTTAATGCCCTAAAAATGGAACAGTTTGGTTTTACACTGCAACCACAAGGTGCAAATGGAATACAAACAATATAGACCTTGATCAGACTGTCCTGGGTTTGCACTGTTTGCTCAGAGATATCAGTCTTTTTTGGCCAAAAATGACAGCTTTTGCATACTTTGAAAATATGTTCTTGTTAACTAATCATATGATTAGTTTTGAACTCCACCCAGTAAGGTAGCTGGTCATGCCCTTCCTGGTGAGCTCCACGTCAGTTACTGGTTTTTTTGTGAACATGCTTGATAATCAGTTGCTCCAGATAAGGAGGGCTAACAGGAATGATTTTGGGAAAGTTTTCCATTTTTCTCCATAAAAACATATGTTGTGACCCATCATTAAAATGGTCTTGCCGAGACGGCTCTAATGAGGGGTCACAATATATGTTTTTGTTGAGAAATAAGAAAAATTATCTCTGAATTATCCTCAGTACCCACCCTTATCAGGAGCTTTGTCGATGGTTATGATTATACTCCTCATTCTCTTGTGCGAATTTTCTCCTGTGACACATTTGTGGCGAAATAAGTCGGATTTAATAACTTGTTTTTTTTTTCTTCAGTGAGTTCACAAGCAAGCTTCTGCTTTAGAAAAGGTATCTTAAAACAGAATCCAGTGACAACTTAGGGCTGATCCGAATCTTCACTGCTAATATATGCAATACAGTACATGTATAGGTTCTTAGGTATATTTACATATAGTGAAAGCAAAGGTAAAAGATGTGCAGTTTGAACTGATTTTTTGGCTGTGAGCACATGACGATAATGTACTTTCGTCTGATTTCATGTCGCATTATCTACCTTGCGGCTGTGATAGTTATTTCATTAAACAGAAAATCACGTCTTACAATCAGGAAATAAATTGATGAGTCGTAGCTTTCTCTCGTATGACAATAAAGAAATCGGAACTGATGTCCTCTAGTGTGTTCACCTACGTCAAGAAATAATGACGCCATTGATAACTGAAAAATTCAAACACCCTGGCCTGATGTCATACTAAGGGTTATATGAAATCAGAAAAAAAGAGAACTTTATTAGGAGGGTGTCTGTGGCTGAATGAAATACAGTGTAGACCCTGATCAGACTGCTCCATATGAAGCAGTTTGATCCAGGTCTACACTGTTTTCACAAGTATTTCAGTCCCAGTACATAGGATGATTTTGGTGTTTACAACTGTTTGTTTATTTACGTCTGTCAGTCAATGTACGAGGTGTCTCACCCTGTTACCTGTGATTACGAAGTGTGACGTTTGATTGGCCTTGCTGCTATACACTGTCACTGTACACCCCGGGGCAGTTTTTCTGAGATCAACAAAATTATATAGTACGCTCAGTATGTCATTGTGAGCTTGTAACAGCTGATAGCATTATGGATTATATACGGCTTACGAAATATATGAAATATGCGTAATAAATTGTTTGTTGTTGTGCATAATCAGTGTGATGCCTTTCAATGTTTTTATGGTCGACAGAACTAGGTCCAGTCTAGTCCAATCAAAAAAGAGAATGAGTTATGATGTAGACCAGCCAAGACAAGTGGCGGGTGATTAGACATATGTACTAAATATGACAGTATGTGCAATACATAAAACCCCACCGCTTTCTTATGGGGATTGCCATCATTAAAATTTGTTTATCAAGTAGCCCTGGTGCACAAACATTTTAGCTGTAGCTGTATCTTATACATGTAATAATTTTTAAGGGGCCTGACTTACCTTAAAAATTTCAGTTCAGATTATTCTACACATAAAATGGGGAGTTTCTGGAAATCAGCCCCTAAAACCTACCCACATGTCCCAGGAAGTATGCTAAACCTTCTCTGCGGGAAAGAGTGTCCTGCTTGTGAAAGTTAACCCTTAAAGCGCCAAACATTAAAATTGTTGCATTGGCAAACAGTGTAGATCCAGATGAGGTGGCTCATAATGAGCCACCTCATCTGAATCTACACTGTTTGCCCTCTAGTGCTCGAATTCTCAATATGATATTGCTTGGATGAAACATTTTTTGAAATTCTGCAGACGTAAATTTTGTTGTCTGCTTTTTGGCGCATTAAGGGTTAATGGATTTTCAGGGGAAGCAACTCTGCCATTGTTATTTTTGCATCGCCCTTGTCAGTGGAGTCCTGTCTCCATATGGCCACGCTGTTGGTGGGACTCAGTGAAGTCAGCTCTCAAAGGAAAGAATTTGTTCCACCAGTAGCAAGATCTTCGCGTTAAGAGTAGCCCCCCTTTTGGAGCTGATCATTGTTCAGCATAACAAACAGGAATTCACAAGTTATCTCCCTTTGAAAACAATGCAGAAAAAAACGTGAAGCTCAATAGAAGTGTTTGTCAGCTGTTTGCTGAATTTTGGATTCAGAGAGATCAGATTTATTCAGCCTCGATTGTTTGATTGGTTTGGCTTGTTACTGTGTGCATTAATTTTTGAACTAGAAACATCAGAATAACTATGCACTTTGTCAACATTATGAAGTGTGTTAATGTTTGGAGAGTTCATGCAGTCATTTATCAAGCTTAGTGATCCTTTGACTGTGCTCACTAATTCAACATAACCCTGTGTCAGCCTAGCTTGTATAGGCCAAGTCATGATTATTAAATATTATGCTGTTTGGATTCTCTGACTGATTTACTTTTCATTGGATTGGTTGATTTTTATCCCCCGACCGAAAGGTTCGGGGGATATAGCGTTATCCCCCGACCGAAAGGTTCGGGGGATATAGCGATGAGCCTGGCGTCCGTCCGTCCGTCCGTCCGTCCGTCCGTCCGTCCGTCCGTCCGTAAACACTTTCTTGTCCGCTCTATAACTTGAATACCCTTTGGAATATTTTCATGATACTTCACAGTTATGTAGAACAGGTCATGACGATGTGTCGCGTACAAGAATGGTAACTCTTGCTATTGTACTTCTTGAATTATCTCCCCTTTGGTGATTTTTTGGCAGATTCGTGTCCGCTCTGTAACTTGAATACCCTTTGGAATATTTTCATGATACTTCACAGAAATGTAGAACTGGTCATGACGATGTGTCGCGAACAAGAATGACAACTCTTGCTTTCTTACTTTTTGAGTTATTTCCCCTTGATAGTTTTAGGTGTGATTTTTTGGCAGATTCGTGTCCGCTCTATAACTAGAATACCCTTTTGAATATTCTCATGATTCTTCACAGATATGTAGAACAGGTCATGACGGTGTGTCGCGAACAAGAATGACAACTCTTGCTTTCTTACTTTTTGAGTTATTTCCCCTGGATCATTTTAGATATGATTTCGTGTCCGCTCTATAACTTGAATACCTTTTGGAATATTTTCATGATACTTCACAGCTATGTAGAACAGGTCATGAGGATGTGTCACAAACAAGAAAGACAACTCCTGCTTTCTTACTTTTTGAGTTATTACCCCTTGATGGTTTTAGGTGTGATTTGGTGTCCGCTCTATAACTTGAATACCTTTTGGAATATTTTCATGATACTTCACAGATATGTAGAACAGGTCATGATGATGTGTTGCGAACAAGAATGACAACTCTTGCTTTCTTACTTTTGGAGTTATTTCCCTTTGATGATTTTAAGTGTCCGCTCCATAGCTTGAATACCTTTTGAAATATTTTCATGATACTTCACAGATATGCAGAACAGGTCCTGACAGTTTGTCTCATACATGAATGATAACTCTTGCTTTTAGACCTAGTGAATTATTTCCCTTTGGTAGTTTGAGCTGCTGTTTGAGTCTTTGCTCCATAACTGTATAACCCTGGCCAGCTCCAGAATTTGAATAACCGTGAACCTTTTAGAATATTTATGATCATGCTGTGATATCTTATCAGTGTTCCTAACTCTCTCTTACCCCTCCACATTCCCGTGCCCCCCCACCCCCCCAAAAAAAAAAATATTTTTTTTTTCCAGATTTGGATTCTTTGTCCAAATTCACTTACTAGAGAGCTCAAAATTAGGTTTGTAGGGCTTGTACTTTAGAAGTTATTCACACATTTTGAAAGTTGAATGTATCGTATGCTATACATTTGTGTATATGGTGGCTGTTTGAGATATTACCTCTTTTTAGCAGTCAAGCATACTGTTTTAGTCTGAGTGTTAGATAATCATGCATCTGTTAACAGTTAATGTCAATCAGAAGCATAAAAGAACGACAATATATTACTAATATGTGTTTTGAAGTGCACCCTTTTTACCAAGGCCCATGGGGGTCTTCGGTCGGGGGATTTGCCGTCTCCTCTGATGGCTATTTTTCCTAATCAGAAAAAGTTTTTATGAAAAATAGTCAAAAAAAAGTGTGAACCAGGATCAGAATGCTCAGTCTGATTGGGGTCTCCACTGTTTTTCCAGAAAGTTTCCTTGATGCATCCTTGATGATCGTAATGCATTAATGATATTTTTTCTTGCAAAATCAAAAAAGTTCAATTTCAGCAGAAAGTCGTAAGTGATGCATTCTGTCTTATGTTTGCCGCCCATTGAATACATAATAACATCGCTCAAGTGGCCTACTATTGAAATTGACCACTATCGCCACATGTCCGTGCAGTGCTGTTTTATTTTGTCACATTGGTCAGTTGTTCCAATGTAATAAATTGCCTGCACCTTTGAAGATCAAAATAAACTGAAAAATCCCAAGTCAAGTGGGGAGTCAATTAAACCTATGATTGGTGCAGATTGGACTGCTGTTTTGCAGTTTTTCCATCTGTCTGTCTTTTTCACGAGCTAAAAAATTGGGTCTTATTTCTGCATAAAACTGTTATATGATCTGAGATTTTCATTAGAATTACCTGACAGAGCTCTAGATAAGAGGGGTATTTGATGATAATTGAAGGATAATTTTTTTTTATTTCTCATTGAAACCATATGTTGTGACCCCTCATCTGAACCGTCTCGATGAGACGGTTCAGATGAGGGGTCACAACATATGTTTTTATGCAGAAATAACAAAAATTATCCCTAATTATCACCAAATACTCCCTCTTATCTAGAGCTCTGACCTGAACAAGGCTGAGGCATTTAAGGTGAATGGGCACAGCTGTTGGGAATGCAAATCCTGTCATTTTCACTTTTGCCTCTCTTTTCAATGAGTGTTAACTCTTAAAGGAAAGACTTTGCTCCTCGAGGAAAATGTAATGTCTTGTTACCTAACAACGTTGCTAGTTCCTTAGCTGTAGAAAAGAGGAATTATTTGGTGATAATAAGAGATGATTTTGATTTAAAACTGGATTAAAATATATGTTTTGATCCCCGATCTGATCCCTTGGAGAGGCATTCCAGATGAGGGGTCACTTGGGTCGAGTCGGGTAACTTCGAACAGTGGGTAAATTCGGACGTGCCATCGCAGACATTGAAAATCCAGCTGAAAAGGCTCATAATGAGGATTTTCACTGCTTGCCCAGTTAATTTTGTTTTAATTCCAAACAACTGACATACATGTATAAAGGAAACAATGTCACTGTCCGAATTCACCCGCTGTGCGAATTTACACGACTTGACCCTTCATATGTATTCAAGGAGAAATAATAAAATTTATCCCACGCTTATCTGCAAATACTTTCTCTTATGTACAATCAGGATTATCATTTCAAAACCTCACAAATAATTCCTTTACTCTTATTAATGTAAATGAAGGTACACAAAAATTTTGCCGAGCCGTGTAGTGCAATCGGTAGGGCACCTGACTCATAAGTCAGAGGTCCTGGGTTCGATACCCGGTCTCGCACATTTGTTTCTCCTTCTGCTGATTCAAGAAGGGCAGTTGTCAGTTACTGGCGAAAGTATGTGCACTTAGTACTGGTTAACCGCTTAGGAGGTCTAAGCCTGCCCAGGAATAGTGTGGTTAGGTTAACTGACCGTCCCGACATGACCATAGCTGTTTACTGTGGACGTAAAGCAACAAATCAATCAAATACACAAAAATTTCCCTGTTTATGGTATACAATTTTCTGTCCATTTCAGAGCCCTCTACAGATGGACCTGGTTGTGAATCTGTCACATGATGGCATTCGACTCATATTTGATCCTGTGTCTCAGAGACTCAAGGTAATGTCAGAGTTGAGGACTGATTTAGGGTTGAAGGCCTTTTCGACAGAGCATCAGTCAGTTCTGGCTGATTGGAGAATGGATGATTCAAACTCATTCTGCAACCTATGGATTATGGTGTATGAGTTCAAAGTTTAGGGTATTCGACCCAGCTAGAAAAAAGTACATTTCGGTCCATTAAATATTGCTATTTCTTGAGCTTTGTAACACTGTTTATGGAACTTACCTGCCTTGTTTGCTATTTCTTGAGCTTTGTAACCCTGTTTATGGAACTTACCTTACTTGTTTGGACACTTTAAAAAGATATCAAACTCTGCTATTGTCTATAATGCATTGTTTCACCATTTAAACAAGTTCTTTACTAATCTTTTTATACCCAGCCACTAGTGTTTTATACTCCTGTTTTATACCCCGCCACACGTTAGTGGCGGGCTATTATGTTATCCCGCTGGCTGTTCGTGTGTCTGTCTGTCCATCATCTGTCTGTCTGTCTGTGTCCATCTGTCTGTCCATCAGTGAAAACTTTGTTTCCTTTCGATAACTTGAGTATTTATTAAGGGATTTTCTTTAAACTTGGCATATGAATTGGTCTTGGGAATATCTCGGTTGGGATTGTTAATTGGCAAATTTCGATATCTTTTGACAGAGTTTTTGCTCTTGTCAGTGTTGCAAAAGTGGTTTTCGGTCTGTTATTCCTTTACACTTTGAAATATCTTAATGAAATTTCACAGAAATGATTGGAAATGTCTTGTTTCTGTTGTTAGCAGAATTTTGTCCACCAGGGTTATCTGCCTCTGCCCCGGGGCTATATACATGTATAAAATCATGAAAAATTCTGTATAAAATCAGGGTTGAAAGTGATTTTCCTGAAACTTGCTACAGCTTATTGAAGCAACATAAGCTTTCTGTCATAATCAAAATTTTGTCCCCAGGGGTTATCTGCCCCTGCCCCGGGGCTATATACATGTATAAAATCATGAAAAATTCTGTATAAAATCAGGGTTGAAAGTGCTTTTCCTGAAACTTGCTACAGCTTATCGAAGCAATATAAGCTTTCTGTCATGATCAAAATTTTGTTTTCAGGGGTTATCTGCCCCTGGCACAGGGCTATATACATGTATAAAATCATGAAAAAATCCATATAAATCAGATTGTTGGTATATCTTTATGAAATTTCACAGAAATGCTGTAAGTAACATTAGCTTTATTTTACAACCAGAATTTAGTCCAGCAGGGTTATCTGCTCCTGCTTCGGGCATATATACATGTATAAAATCACATAATCAGAACTGAAAAGAATTTTTATGAAACATGTAACAAATGTTCAAAGCAATAATAGCTTCTAGTGATGGTTAAAATTTTATCAGAAGGAGATTAATTATCTGCCCCAATTCTGGAGCTATATACTAGATGAAATCATGAAAGAAAAAAAGCTATGAAAAGTTTGCAGTGGCGGGGTATTACGCAGTCATTTAAGATGGTTTTTTTTTTTTTTCTTTGTTTTCATCCCTTTCTTGTAACGACATACCCCCAGGAAGCTTAAGGGAATGAATCCATAGCATACACCTCCTAGCATGGAGACCGACCTTCAGGAGAAGTTTGATTAGAATCTGCACTGCTTGCCAGGATTTCTACCCCAAAATTTCATACAAACACTGTAGTCTCAGCCACATCTGCTTACAAATCATCTGCCTATGGAATTTAATAACTTTTTTCAGGGGGAAAAAGTACAGAAAAAATACATGGAAATGGTCAAAAAGTCTTGTCATTTTAAAATCCACTATTACAGATTAAAGTATCATCTTCAGAAAAGTCCGTCCAATTTGCCTGTTAGCAAATTCTATAAATGTTAAACTGTTTGATCTTTGCGACACTTGATTAGCGGTTTACGATTTTTAAATCAATAAATGGAGTAAAAGCATGTTCATTTTGTTCGACATGCTCGTGAACTATTATATCTTTCCATTGAACAATCAGCTTTCTGAGGGTCTTTATAACTGATTAATTTTGCCTAATACTCTTTCTGGATTGAGCGACGTTTGAAGCGGAAAATATTTCATTTATCTCTCTCCTCAATGTAATACCTGACATTGGGATGATCATCGTAACAATGACACTTCGAGGGCTTATAACTAATGAAATATTTCACGGTGAAATTACATTTGTTATTACTGTCTTGGGTTAAGCTGCATGTCAGAGGCCACACGACTTATTGTGAGGGGAACGGGACAAGAGATTGTGATGACATCCGCAATTAGATCATTTCGAGATAACGGAATTGTTTTTTGGGTGTCGATAAGGAGAAAAATGAGAATGACTTGTGCCGCCCCTTAACGTGTTTTATGTCATGTTCAGAACTCCATTGTCTAGAAATTATCACTAGCAGAGCAGTTGGAAATGACATGAATGTGATCTTAGGGTTTTCTAGGTCATGCAAAATACTTTATGATCATTAATAAGAGCTAATATTTCATACTGTGATCATAGGGTTTTCTAGGTCATGCAAAATACTTTATTATCATTAATAAGAGCTAATATTTCTTTCTTCTCAAATTGCAAAAAAAGCAATATTTTGAAATTTCATGTAGGAGCTCAGGTGAATGACTTTAGCTATAAAATCATTTAAGATGAATGGATACATTTTTGGGAGAAGCAACTCTGCCATTTTCATTTTTGCCTCCCTTGGGGGTCAACTCCTAAAGGAAAGAATTTCCTCCAGTAGGAGGAAATTCTGTCATTAAGAGTAGACCCAATTTTGGAAGGGCTGTTTTTTTCCATGGGAGCAAACATGAAGTCACAAAAGTTGTTCCCCTGTGTATAAATGATGTGTATCTGTCAACTTTAAGGATTGAGCATAGGCATTTAATTATAATACTGAGGAGCTTCTCTTCTTTGCTCATCTGCCATAAAAATGTATGTTATGGTCCCTGGTTAGAATTCTTGCCACATATTCCATGGTCCCTCATTAAAACAGCCTTATGTTGTGGTCCCTTATGAGAGCAACCTCATACATTGTTGTCCCTCACAAAAAGTCCCATATGTTGTGGTCCCTTGTGAGATCAGCATCATACATTGTGGTCTCTTACAAAAACTGTCCCATATGTTGTGGTCCCTCCCTCATTAGATCTGCCCTGTATGCAGTGTTCCCTCACAAGAACCTGAGTATATTGAAGTCCCTTATAAGAAGTATCCAGTATGTTGATAATGTTGTGCTCTCGCAAGTGCTCTGCCTCATATATAGTGGTCCCTTTCAAGAACTGCCCAGAACGTCGTGGCCCCACATTTGAACAGTCCAGTATATTCAGGTCCCTCATATTTTGTGATCCCTCATTGGAACTGTTTCGGGATGGAAAAACTATCAGATGAAGTGTCTTCAGAGTGATGTGTCAGCAACTAGATTATCTGGAGCTTTGACTTTTCAGGGAAAAAAAAAATCCCGACTGACCTACCCACCATTGAGAATAAAGGGTTGGGTAAGGGGAAACAAGAATATTTCTAAGGTTGGCCCGAGGCAGTTCTTATTGAAGACTACAACATGTTTTTAGCTCACCTGAGCCGAAGGCTCACAGGTGAGCTTATAGTATAGGCAGGCGTCCGTCGTCCGTCCGTCCGTCCGTCCGTCCGTCGTCCGTCCGTCAATATTTTCAAACGACATCTCCTCTGAAACTACAAGGCCCATTGTTACCAAATTTCATATATAGCATCTATAGGCAGGGGGAACCAATAATACTGTTTTTAATCCAAATCGCTTCAGAACTTTTGTTGCTATGGCAACTTAAAGTTTCCATTGACTTGTATGGGAAAAATTGAAAATTTGCATTTATTGCTATGTCACTGCAGATATTTTGACAAAACTTTTACAGAAATGTTCCTTGAGTATTCCTCTATCAACCACATGAACTTTATGTAAATTGCACAATTTGGCTGGTTGCCATGGCAACCGAATGGTTAAAAAATAGAAAAAATATTCAAAAATCATCTCCTCAGAAACTATGCAACCAATAAAGCTCAAACTTCACAGAAAAGATCTTAGTACTAGCTTCTATAAAAGTACTGTTTTTCTTGGCAATTGCTCTAGCAGTTTGGTTGCTATGGGAACTGAAAGTTGCCATTGACTTATAATGGCAAAATGGAAAATTTGCATTTATTGCTATGTCACTGCAGATATTTTGACAAAACTTTTACAAAAATGTTCCTTGAGTAGTCCTCTATCAACCACATGAACTTTATGTAAATTGCACAATTTGGCTGGTTGCCATGGCAACCGAATGGTTAAAAAATAGAAAAAATATTCAAAAATCATCTCCTCAGAAACTATGCAACCAATAAAGCTCAAACTTCACAGGAAGGATCTTAGTACTAGCTTCTATAAAAGTACTGTTTTTCTTGGCAATTGCTCTAGCAGTTTGGTTGCTATTGGAACTGAAAGTTGCCATTGACTTCTAATGGCAAAATGGAAAATTTGCATTTATTGCTAAGCGACTGCGGATATTTTGACAAAACTTTCATAGAAATGTACCTTGAGTAGTCTTTAACCAGCCATGTTAAATTTATGCAAATTGCGCAATTTGGCTGGTTGCTATTGCAACCGAATGGTTAAAAATAGAAAAATATTAAAAAATCATCTTCGCAGAAACTGTGTGGCCCAATAAAGCTCAAACTTTACAGAAAGAACCTTAGTACTAGCCTTTATAGAATTATTGTTTTTCATGGCAATTGCTCCAGCAGTTTGGTTGCTATGGCAACTAAGAGTTTCCATTGACTTATAATGAGGAAAATGGAAATTTGCAATTTTTGCTGTCTAACTAACTGCAGTTATTTAAATTTTTTTCTACAGAAATGTTTCTTGAGTAGTCCTCTATGATTCATATGAATTTTCTCCAAATCGCTGAATTTGATTGGTTGCCATGGCAAAATATAGTGTAAATTTTGAAAAAAAAAAAAAAAAAAAATCTGCTGCTCAGAAGCCATA
The DNA here is from genome assembly GCA_963989385.1 of Ctena decussata. NCBI lineage: Eukaryota > Metazoa > Mollusca > Bivalvia > Lucinida > Lucinidae > Ctena > Ctena decussata. The sequence goes on along the minus strand of OZ022503.1, from coordinate 42,265,321 downwards.
TCGGGGATGAAGCTGATATTGTGCAAACATGTTGATGACAGTAGTTTCTACATAAATTTTATTCTTTTTCTTCCAATCCCATAAGAACTTTGGTTGCTATGGCGACTTATAGTTTCCATTGACTCATAATGGGAAAAGTGAAGCCATGAGGGGGATGAAGCTGATACTTAGCATACATATTAATAATTTTAACCTCTACCTAAAGTATGTTTTATATTATCATTGCCCATGTGAATTTGTTGCTACGGCAACTTAAAGTTTCCATAGACTTATAATGAGGAAAGTGGACATTTGCTATTTATTTCTGTGTTACTGCAGATATTTTGACAAAACTTCACAGAATAATCCTGGAGTAGTCCTCTACCAGCCATATGAATTTTTCCCAATTACCCGATTTTGATTGGTTGCCATTGCAGCTGAAAGGCCAAATTTTCACTTTTTTTTTTTGCCAAAGATCTTCTGAGAAGCCATTAATGGGGACTAAAGCTTATTTTTTTTTCATAAATGTTTGTGATATTATCCTCTACATAAATGGTGTTTTTTATTGCTGTTGTGCATGGTGTTTTGTTGCTGTAACCTCAATGCCTCAGTGCTCAGGTGAGCGATATAGGGCCATTGGCCCTCTGGTTTATGGAGGAATCAGAAGTCATATAGGGTCATTAAATCATCTGATTTCATCGGAAAAGTCACTGTGTAGTATAGTACCGTAATGTGCCTAAATTTTGGGACACCTTAAATAATTAATTTTCCATATTTGGGACAAATGGAAAATTAATTATTTTAGGTGTCCCAATACTTAGCACAGTACGGTAATAGTAATCTATTTTCACATTAAGAAAATATTATTCTCGTTTTATTTTAGAACAGATTGTTTTTATTGAGCGTTTAGAACAAAATGTGCAATTCCAAAAACTAAATTCTCATCAGCATTGGAAAATAGGAAACTTTTATTGTCCTTAAATGAAGATGTAGTTTTTAATAGCTAATTATAGGAGGTGATAATAAAAGGCCATGTTGTCAGTTCAAAGGTCGTAGGTGTAGCTCAATGGTCTTAGTGGGAACATCAAATCATCAGTATTGAATTAATAGATAGACGATTAAAGAAGTTTTTGCATGAAACACCCCAACCCACTATTGTTGGAGGGTTTATTGGCCGCTTACGTGTTGATAATAGTTTGATCGGGTTTTTTTAACATTTATTTTTTGATAAACTTTAGGTAATACTGTATTAATCCTATCAAACGCCCAGGGACATTGCATATAACGAAAGGGGCGTTATTTAGAGCCTAAATTGCAGGAAATCAGCCACTGCCAGAATACCTCTAATAAACAGTATGAATGAGGAAGTAACGCTACTATTTTTGCCCCCTTCCTCTTGGAGCAAATTCTTTCTTTTAAGGGTCAACCCCATTTCAAAGAGCTACCTCATCTAGAGAAATAAACAGGAATTTAGGCAAGTTAATATAACCTTATTTCTGGAAAAGAAGCAGGGGATGTATATTAGACCAGGGGGCGTTTAATAGGATTAATACAGTAATTACTGGAACAAGAGTCTCTGAAGAAACAGTATAGATCAAGATCAGGGCCCAAACGTAAAGCATCATAAGCTTAAGGATGTCATTAGTCAAGGATTTGTTAAGTCTTCTAGTACTCAGAGCTCTAGATAAGAGGGAGTATTTGGTGATAATTAGGGATAATTTGCAAAATCGACATAAAAACATATGTTGTGACCCCTCATCTGAACCGTCTGGACGAGACGGTTCAGATGAGGGGTCACAACATATGGTTTGAATGAGAAATAAGAAAAATTATCCCTAATTATCATCAAATACGCTCTCTTATCTAGAGCTCTGAGTACTCCAAAAATCAAGTGTGCTGGTATTTTTTGCTGAAAAAAATTGAGGAGCTTTTGGGCTCACATTATTTCGGCTTAAGATGCCCATGCTTTTGAGTACAACATGTTTCAAAATGTAACATAAGATCTACTAACACTGTTGTTAATTTTGAATGACTGGAATGGTGAACAGCTTGGCCCAGACTGATCAGAACGGAACAGAACAAAATTTTACTATTAAACTTCGGCCATTCTTTGTTTGCATAAGAGCATAATGGAGGAAGTTTAATACTGGAGCACTGTTTAAATCATGTCAAGTACAATGTAGTAAGGTAGAACTTTTGGTGTTCAGAGTTATTGTAGTAGTGGACATGTATTTTGTAAAGTGTGAAGAGATCAAGAACGGTAACTCCACCTATATTTTTCACATAAGCCCCTTTGTAAATTTTACAATGCAAATCATGTCCTCTCCATAACTATGAATCATTTGAGATATCTTAACGAAACTTGGTACAAATATAAAGCATCATCCATCGATGTGCATAGATCAAAAACTATCTCCACCAAAATTATTGACGGAATTATGCTCAGAATGGAACTTGTGTCAGCACCATACCTCTAAAACCGTTTAAAATATTTTTGTGAAGCTTGGTCCAAATATAAAGCATCATCAGATGATGTGTAGAGATCAAGAACTATAACTCCACCTACATTATTTATGGAATTACGCCCCTATATAAATTTTAATCTGGAAATCCTGTCCGCTCCATAACTCTGAAACTGTAAGAGATATATTTGCGAAACTTAGTAAAAATATAAAGCACTATAAGACAATGTGCAGAGACCAAGAACCATAACTACATCTACATTTTTGTCGCACCTGCTTTAGCAAGGTGCGATATAGGCGTCCGGTTTTCCGTCCGTCCGTCCGTCAGACGGTACGTCCGTCCGTACATCCGTCCGTTCACAATTTACGTCGACCCTAGCGTTTAAGTCGATTCAAACTGCTTATTCTCTGAAACCACTGCATCCATTGTTCTCAAATTTCACGTGCAGCATGATCAGACTGCAGGGCTTCAGAATTGTAAAATTCAGTCGGGTCAAGAATCCAAGATGGCCGCTGTTACTAAAAATAGCAAAACCAACAAAATCAATTTTTCTCCAGAACCGCTGGGTATATTTGGCTGAAATTTTGTATGAAGCATAAGTGGAACCTTAGTATTCAGAATTATAAAAATGAAAAAAATATGTAGCGGAATTAGGTCGCAGTGACCTTATGTCGACCCTAGCATAATTTACGTTGACCGTAGCGTTTAAGTCCATTCAAACGGCTTATTCTCTGAAACCACAGCATCCATGGTTCTCAAATTTCACATGCAGCATGATCAGACTGCAGGGCTTCAGAATAGTAAAATTCAGCCAGGTTGAGAATCCAAGATGGCCGCCATTACTAAAAATAGCAAAACGAATAAAATCAACATTTTGTCTGGAGCTGCTTGGTATATTTGGCTGAACTTTTGTGTGAATCATTAATGGGACCTTGGTATTTAGAATTATAAAAATGAAAAAAATCTGTAGCGGAATTAGGTCGCGGTGACCTTACGTTGACCCTAGCATGATTTACATTGATCCTGGCGTTTAAGTCCATTCAAACAGCTTATTCTCTGAAACCACTGCAATCATGGTTCTCAAATTTCACATGCAGCATGATCAGACTGCAGGGCTTCAGAATTATAAAATTAAGCCGGGTCGAGAATCCAAGATGGCCGCCATTACTAAAAATAGGAAAACCAACAAAATCAACATTTTCTCCAGAACCGCTTGGTATATTTGACTGAAATTTTGTGTGAAACATTAATGGGACCTTGGTATTTAGAATTATCAAAATGAAAAAATCTGTAGCGGAATAGGGTCACAGTGACCTTACGTCCACCCTAGCATAATTAATGTCTACCCTAGCATTTAGTTTTTCATGTGAAGGCACATAGCAGGTGCGACATTGCATTCCGCGGAATTCTTGTTTATGGAATTGTGCCCCTTTGTAATTTTAAGTATGAAAATCATGTTTGCTCTATAATTTTAAAAACATAAAAGACATTTTCATGAAACTTGGATCATATGTAAGCTTTATCAGACAATATGCAGAGATTAAGAACTATAAGACCAGTAGACCACATACATTTTTTACAGCGTGAAACTTGGTACATATAAGCAAGCATCATCAGACGATGTGCAGAGAAGAACCTTAACTCCACCTACATATTTATGGCAACTAGTCTGTTCTATAACTTTAGAACTGTTACAGATATTTTCATGAAACTTAGTACAAATGTAAAGTATTGTCAGTTGATATCAAACTTTACCCAAATTTTTTATATGGGATGAGGAAGGATGTTGGGGGACTTCTATTTTTGTTTCAGAAACAAACATCTAGTTTTGATATCATTTTGTTGACAAGTCATTTGAGGTTGCTCATGTTTTTTTTCTTCATTTATATATCAGTCTTCACTTCTTTATGTAATTTACATGCTTTATTAATCTATAGTATAAATGTCATTTTATCAGATCTCATAAGGAATCTGTAACCTGAACAGTTTGATTTTGCTAGCACTCCAGACAAGCAAAAAAATTGGGGATGATTTATCGAGTATTTGTTTAATGTCAAACAAAAAGGTATGTTCTGAAATCTTATTAGAATATCTTGTGAGATGATTCTATATATTGTTTTGTGGCCAAGAAAAAGGAATGAGAAAAAAAAAAAAAAAAAAAAAATGCAGATATTTTGTACAACAAAAGCTGTGTATTTAGTGTGAAAAGGAGATCTTTTGTATTATGAAGTCATGCACTGATTTCACGGTGATAGTAAAATTAGGAGGTTGTGGTTCCTCTTCTTCAAGTATTACAAAGCTGCGGTTTCCCTACAGTGTTATTAAATAGGGATGTGAGAAGAGAAATAGACACTAGGATCAATGCTTATGCTTTAGGGTCATAAAGCAGACAACAAAATTTATGTCTGCAAAATTTCAGAATATGTTTCACGCAGTCTGTATCAAATTGAGATTTTAGAGATTAAAGGACAAACAGCGTAGATCCGGACGAGGTGGCGCATCTGGATCTGTATTCTGAGCAAATCAAATTGAACCGCGACATGAGAAGACCAACAAAGTGGTCGTGCGCAAAAGCGCAGACTCAGATCAGCCTGGGCGTCCACCCAGTCTGATCAGAATCTATGCTTTGTGCTAAGGGTAGCTAAGGGTCTAAGCTACCTCCATGTGGACAGCGAAGACTCTGATCAGACTGGGCGGATGCTCGTGTTGTGGCTCAATTATTTTCAGTACTGGTGCTGTTATTGATAAAGAATGAATCCTGGGTGTATTTAGTCAGTGTGAATTAAATGGCAGAAAGAAATTCGATACTGATTGGGAAAAAAATTAAAGATTGTAGGAAGCGGAAATTTAAACATGAAACAGTTTGTCAGGAGCCTCTGAGTCTCTAAGTGCTTGCACTTTATAATGGGTGGGTGTAGCACCACCATGGATGACAAACTCAGACAAGGACCTCAGTTTAAAGTCTCATTGAAAGATGGGAGAAGCTGTCACACCTGGCCCCGAGGTTATAAAACTTTTTTCATGCTTATCTCAGCTGATCATGAAATTTTCTCTGCTGATAAATATAAAAATACCAACTAATGTTGGCATTTTCATATTCATAAGCAGAGAAAATTTCATGCTCAGCTCAACTGGGAAAGAAAACAACTGTACATATCAGTAATTTGCTATTTATTAAGAGGTAGAATTTCATGCTCAGCTGAGTTGAGCATGAAAAAAGTTTTATAACCTGGGGACCAGGATTGGTAGTCTAGCCTGTTAGCCACTCCACTACCGCCACTCCTAACTCTTTATAATGGGTGGGTGAACTCAGAATTTTTATTGCACCAACAAGAATATCATACTTAGACAGTGGTGGGGGGGGGGGGGGGGGGGGGGGGGGGGGGGTGGCTCTTTATAATGGCTGGGTGAACTCAGATTTTTAATTTCACCAATAAGGTGGGGGGGGGGGGGGGGTTAAAGGCTTATCAGAATGGTAGCCTAGCAGACTTGTACTTAGGAATTCATCTGTCCAGACCAACATGCTGATCTGAATCAGAAAGCTATTGTACACGTCAGATCAGGGATCTCTGGTATGGATTCCACTGGAAGTGGATAATGACACTTAAATGTTCAGATGAGTCATGCACCTTTTAATTCTTTAAAAGCAGACGACAAAATTTACGTCTGCAAAAATTAAAAAAATTCCTTGTCCAAGACATTTCATATTGAGAATTCAAGGACTAGAGGGCAAACAGTGTAGATCTACATGAGGCGGCTCATTGTGAGCCACCTCATCAGGATCTACGCTGTTTGCAATTTTTGCTGTTTTCGTTACTGGTGCTTAAAGTGTTAATTCATTGCATTGGTCCATTTGTGTGCGGAGTGAAAAAAAAAATCACAAGTCAGACAGACACTAGTTATGCAGTATCGACTTTCATCATTGCGTAGCAAAAAAAAAGAAGAAAATGTTCTTCTCTTAATATAAATGACATTACTCGTATTTAACGAGTTCCTTTAATAAACAAGCCCACCTATCATGTGGGTGTTTAAAAAATATTATATGCTTAAACATTTTAATGAAGTTCACGTCATTTTCTCTACAGATGTTTCCAGAACGTCAGATAAGTGGGCTTTCCAACGTAGTTCTGAAATAGTATCTGCACATTCCCATAGTCCAATTCAGTCACACAGCAGCGATTATGTGTAATATTTATATGATTATGTACATTCTCTGAGAGAAACTAACGTTGTTGCCCCCATCAGAACCGCCTCTGTGAGGGGGATCTTATAGGGGCCACAACCTAAGTTTTTGTGGAGAAGTAAAAAATCATAATTATGACGTCACTGTTATTCAGTGGAGAACGTTGTGTCATAAAAATTCTATGGCAACACATGTAGTAACACTTTGGCACATACACGTAACGTCATTGACAATATCCATGTCAACAATGTGTCTCTTATTGAAATAATGTTCAGGTTGAAGGCATTAAAATCCTATTTTAAAGGGTCATATGATAAACAGAATCCTAATTACACTTGTGGTCTATATGAAACTCGCCGAAGGGGTGTTTCATAAATTTCATATGAAATGACCACTTGTGTAAGATCCTTTACATATTCTTCAATTACTGCAAAGAAAGCCTCCTTATTATCTTGCTACATGTTCTGGACTCTGGCTTCCAGGCAGTCTTGGAATCAGAGACTGGCATTGATTCCAGGAAATTTCTTGCTACTAATGTCAGAGCTCAAAGGCATTGCTGATATGTCACCATTATGTTTTAGAGGTTATTTTGCTGCAACTATTTGGACTCTGGGGCCTAAAATATTTTTAATTACCCCTTACTCTACTGACTCATTATAACTGGGTCCAACCCAAATTAGTCTGTTGGTTTGGAAATGAATTTTAGTCTTGCCTGCGAAGTAGAGGCGAGACATATGTATTGCTTTTCGGATGGCGTCGGTGTCGGCAGTGCATGGCGTAAACTTTTGTCGAGTTTTTGCGTTTAGGTCATTTTCTCAGAAACTATAAGGGCTAGAGCCATGAAAATTGGTTCATGCTTACATCTGGAAGAATAGATCTCAAAGCCATCATCAATATAGAGTCTTGACCTACATTTTACGGTTGACTGACTTCGAAATTTTTTTGTCAAGTTTTCGCGTTTAGGTCTGTTTCTCCGAAATCTTAAGGGCTAGAGCCATGAAACTTGGGTCATGCGTACATCTGGAAGAGTAGATCTCAAAGCCATCATCAATATTGAGTCTTGACTTACATTTTATGGTTGACTGACTTCGCAATTGTTTGTCGAGTTTTCGCGTTTAGGTCTGTTTCTCAGAAACTATAAGGGCTAGAGCCATGAAACTTGGGTCATGCATACATCTGGAAGAGTTGAGCTCAAAGCCATCATCAACAATTAGTCTTGACCTACATTTTACGGTTGACTGACTTCGCAATTGTTTGTCGCATTTTCCCGTTTAGGTCTGTTTCTCAGAAACTGAAAGGGCTAGAGCCAAGAAACTTGGTGCATGCATACATCTTTGCTGATTTAGCTCTGTTCTGTGAAAAAGTGTCAGCAAGGGAGATTCTGGATTCCACTGAATTCTTGTTCTTTCTTTCACCAAAATTTATACTCTGCTGCTAGAGATGTTTTCTTTATAATATTGTTGTTATTATAGCCATGATGTATGAGAATGTTTAGGAGTACATAGCTTTCATCTTCTTGTCCATTCATCTGTCCATCTGGGGCCGGTTGTTCAAAACTAACGATGCTGTTAGTTAACGTTTCGTTAAAATTTCAAACATTAATACCTCGAGTATACCAATATTTTCTGTTGAAAAAATGTGAGAAGCTTTTGCATTGCAAAAGCTTCTCCCATTTTTGCAACAAAAAATATCAGTGTATTTGGATATAAAGCCATGACACACTTAATGAGTTGACCTCTTAACGAGCTCGTTAGGCTAACGATGCTTTGAACAACTGGGCCCAGTTTGTTAACATTTTCGTTAAGTTTTTAGGGCGCATTCGCAAAAGAGAGCTTATTGAGAGGCTATGGCATTTGTCATGTTTATATGTGTTATTATATGTGAGCCCCTGCTCACTAATGATAGTCTTTTTAAAAGTACAAATTCTTCACCATATTTTGTAGCACTTTAAAGAAATCTATTTTCTCATATTTTGGAATTCATTTAATATATTTCCTTGTTCATGCAATTGACAAAATACACTTCACCCATCCCACTTTTTTGGGGTATGGTTGAGTAAGGGGAAACAAATTAAAATTGGAAAAAAAATGCCTAAATCATTAAGATAATGAACTCTTGTGTCTTCACATAATCTCCTGTTTTTTTCCCAAAGTGTACTATTATGTAAGGAAATTTTATGCAGTATCCTAAACTGGGTGTGTATTGTTTTGCTTGGCAGGGCCTGTAGATACAGTGCTTAACCCTTAATGCGCCAAAAAGCAGACGACAAAATTTACGTCTGCAGAAATTTAAAAAAAAAATTGTCCAAGCTGTATCATCTTGTATTCAAAGACTATAGAGCAAACAGTGTAGATCCAGATGAGGTGGCTCATTATGAGCCACCTCATCTGGATCTACACTGTTTGCAAATTCAACAATTTTCCATTTTTGGCGCATTAAGGGTTAGTTATTTTCTGTAAGATATGGGTTTTCCCGTCTAGAATGACCCAAACGAGCTGCTACATGACAAAACCAACAGTAGCGTGTGTGCTCAGCGAAGACTCTGATCAGCCTGGTCATTTGCCCAGTCTGATAAGAGACTTTATTGTGCGCTTAAAGGGTAGCTAAGGGTCTAAGCTAACTCCATGTAGACAGTGAAGACTCTGATCAGACTGGGCAGATGCCCAGGCTGATCTGAGTCTTCACCTTGCCACATGTCGCAGTTCAGTTATCTAAACCAGTCTCCGCTATGATATTCAAAATGATCGTAAAAATCAAAGTCCATCTTATAATATAAGATAAGATAGAACATCTGGGATTGTGTCCATTCATATTGTAAAGCAGAAACAAAAGAAGAGAAAAAATATTAAAAAATTTTTTTTAGAAAATATATGGTAGTAGATACGATAATTAAAAGAGGAGCCAGGATCCCTGATTCAAAAGTCATCTTGTCAGTATGCACTGGTTTAGACAACCAATCAATGTGCCAAAAAAGCAGACAACAAAATTATGTCCGCAAATTTAAAAAAACAAAAAAACAAACATTTTAACGGAGCTATATCATATTAAGAATTCAAAGGCTAGAGGGCTAGCACTGCCGATCAAGGTGAGGCAGCTCTTCATGATGAGCTGCCTCATTTGGATCTGTGCTGTTTGCAAATTCAATTTTTTTCAATTTTAGTACCTTAAGGTTTAAATTAGTGAGAGCGCTGTTGTACAAGGTTCATAATTTTCCTTGCAAGTCACCATGCAGTTGTAATGTTTTCATCGAGGTCTGTGACCACTTGTTATTCCCGAGACTATAATTAAGTGGAGGACTTTATTAAGTACGGTCATTTTTCACATTTCACTGGCATTATCCAGCTATTTAAAATGTAAAGAACTTCATTAATTATAGGGGCTTTTCATTTCTACGCTTAATTAGTGTTTTAAGAGGTTTTGTATTTTAGCTCTAAAATATTGTGAAATTTGTCCAGTTGTCGCGTGCCAGAATGGATGTCTACAATAAAGACCTCGTAAAGAAAAATTTGAGCGGTGTCAGAAGTTTGTGCACAGCAATGACCAGTGGCAAAAGGTCAGGTCAGGCCACCGAAAGTAAGAGGGGGAAATGATCATGAATTATAGTGGAATAATGGCGGATCACCAATCCATTGTTAGTCCACTGGTTTATGAGTTAGGCCTGCTGTTTTATACTCCAGTATCCTTTGAGTGGCCCATATGGCTGGTCAGTGTTGTTAGTTTGACCACTGCCTTTACAATAGTTGGTCAGTTATAAGAAGGGGGAGGGGGTGGGGTATCCTTCAAAACAACTACAAAAACGTACATCTGTCTTATGATCTGTCTTATGAGGTAGATTTAGATTTTGGGGATTGTTTTTGAAGGGAAAACATTATCATATAGCAGAATTACACAAGACTGATTTTGATATTTTGCCCTCATTTTAGAGGGAAAAAACTTGTATTATAGACAAATCATCTTGATTTCAAAAAAGCAAACTGTTAAAGTTTGTATGAGAATGTGCAGCTCAAGAACATACTCTGACGTTTATCCCATAAAGCACCAAAAGGCAGACGAAAACAGTGAACATTCTGTAAATTTATAAAGAAAAAAAAGAAAATGGTTTCATCTAACCTGTATCATATTGTGAATTAAAGACTAGAGGGCAAACAGTGTAGATCAAGATGAGGTGGCTCCTTATGAGGATCTACACAGTTTGCAAATTTAATGTAACAATCTTCATGTTTCGGGGTAAAAGGTTACTATTGTTTTGTTTTAATGTATTTCAGGTGATAGAGGTTAACAATATGAGCAAGGTGAAATTAAAATATTGGTGAGTTTAGAGACCATTTGAGCTGAGACACAACAAAATCAACAAAGCGGTATGTGTGCTGAGCAAAGACTCATAATTTATCAACCTGGCCATCCGCCCAGTCTGATTAGACTCTTTGCTATTTGTTTAAGGTATACTTTAGGGTCTAAGCTACCGCCATGCTGACAGCTAAGACACTAATCAGACTGGATGGATGCCCAGACTGATTCAAGTCTTCACTCACTCACATGCCACTTTGTTGGTGTTGTTGTGTTGCGGCTCATTTTATTTTCATTCAGATCAGTCTTAAAGGGTCTCCTAATATTGGATGCTTAAGAGAGGTGAAGCCTTAATACAGATTCATTAGCACTGTAGTTTGGGTAAAGGGAACCCAGTAAAGTTGGCTGCTAGAGACATGATGGTGCCTTAATAGAGGAGACCCTGCAAACTGTATTTATTAACCTGTTAAGTGCCCCCCAAAAAAGTCGACAAAATGTACGCCTGCAAAAGTTGAAAAAAACGTGTTGTTCAAGCTATATCATATTCAAAATTCAAAGATTAGAGGGAAGACAGTATAGATCCTGATGATGCAGCTCATTATGAGCTGCATCATCAGGATCTACACTGTATGCAAATTCAGCTACGTTTATCTCTGGCACGTAAAGTGTTGAGCGATAGTGTGCCAAGGCAGGTACTGAAAACAACTACAAATGGCCAGTTAGATAACAGCAAATAAAGATTTACATTTATTTACAAATCACCAAGGTGGCAGAAAAACTTCACAATGGCTGAACCATCAAGAAAATTACAGCTACTGTTGAAGGCCCTGATGCAGCTATGCAGATTAGTCTTGGTTGTTAGTATTCCAAAACATTACTTGCATAACATGAGTTCTAGTGAAGGATTTAAATCTTCTACTTTTTTGCAAATTCAGTATAATATATCATAATTTTCGGAGAAAGAGGGAGAGGGTGTTGTTCGTAAGAGGAGTTGGGGCCTGTGGAGGAGGGAGGGGTGGGGCTTATGAGAATTAACATGGCACATTGTTAACTTTTTCAGTGGTGTACATTTCAACACTAGTCAGATACAGCCCACTATAGAACAGATTGACCAGTCCTTCGGAGCCACTCATCCAGGAGGTTTGTGAATCATAAAGCATTATTTGAGCCATGCTTTTAGAAAAAGTAGACAGGTTTAACATGGCTCTTGTGATGCCTTTTGGCAAATGTGGGTCAGAAGACTATGTTTTTACCACAGGCATCATTAGCTCACTTGTCAGTCAAGATGTAGAGCAGTATGCACACAGGGTAGGCGGCAATCGAAAAAAAAATGCTTCTGCAATCGACGAAAGTGGATCAAAAAAACGTTAGAAACAGTATTTTCGATTGCAAATTGTTGCCCATTTGCAAACGAAAACTCTGTTTCTAACGGTTTTGATCCGCGTTACTCGATTGTTAAGAGCGTTTTCGATTGCCACCTACCCGGTGTGGTATGTGTCCCTGCAAAAATGTACTTTGAACACCATGACAACATCATGGACATTCTCGGGATGTTCATGCAATGTGTAGTTTTAGCTGGGGTGTCATGGGGGATGTCCCCATTATCAGTGATGCAGTGGAAGAAATATGCTTGCCTGACTGGGATGTCTTGTTCAACATGGGTCAGGTTTGACCAGACTGCCAGATAAACAGAGAATAACATGTTAGTGTATTTTGCTATAAAGTTTATCAGGTGAGACCAGAAACAGCGTAGGAATGGTGAGGCTTGCCGAGCCAGTCTGACATGTTTCTGGTCAAGCCTGATAAACTTGATATCTAAAGACACTTACAGGGTTTTCTATTTATCATATATTATTTGAAGATTTTAAGGCATAAAGAGCCTTAAGCAAATGAAAAACAAACACAATTTTGTTGGAACTTGCTGACGTCACAAATGCATTATTACGTAAATCGATGACGTCATTTATCCAATCAAACGTCATCATGGCCAACTTTGGTATGTAGCCAATCATCCTCAGAGACCGCTTCTAAAGGCATGGCCTGATATCATTTCCGCAAGGGCAGTTGTAAAGTGACATCACATTATGTTATCATACCCCTATTATCAGGTGGAATTGGCAGCAGTTGCATGATAAGGTGCTTTACAGCAGCTGTAAACAGAAAATGGAAAACCAGAATGTGCACCCAAAGGATCCTTTTGTAACTCAGAGCTCCAGATAAGGTGGGCTTTTGTCCCCTCATTAGAACCATCTCAGCGAGCTGACTTTAATGAGAGGTCACAACATAAGATTTATTGTAGAAATATGGAAAATTATCTCTAAATTATCCCTGTTACTCCTTAATTGGAGCACAGTTTTATCCTTTTTTGGTGAGGAGGCTCACTTGTCATGTATGGTGAGCACACAGTCTGATTGCTAGGGTTTCTGGGCAGCCTGTTGTAGGTTGTTGGTCTCCATTATTTTATGAATCCGGTCATGGTTGTTCAAAACTGACGACTTTGTTAGTAAACATTTTGTTAAAATTTCAAACTATACCAATATTTTTTGTTGAAAAAATGTGAAAAGCACTTGCATTTCAAAAGCTTCTTACATTTTTTCAACAAAAAATATCAGTGTATTTGGTTTTTAAGTCATAAAACACTTAACAGTTTGACCTCTTAATGGCTTGTTAGGCTAAGGATGCTTTGAAGAACTTGGCCATGGTCTTTAGAATAACTGTGTTATATGGCACATGTAAGTGGCTAAAACCAGACCTTCGGAACAGGGAAAATAGGTTTTATTATGACTGAATGGAGTATCTGGGGTTTGGTGCATTGCAGAAGTACATGTACATACGTAATTTTGTCTTCATTTCGATACATAATTTTACAAATGAGGTCTTAAGAAAAACTGTTATTGACTCATGGAAATGACTAAAACAGGAGATCCTAATAGGAGTGGGGAGTATGAAAATATATGTATTTATCATGAAGGGATAGAGTATCTAGGATTTAATGCTTTGCAAAAGTACATGTACGTATGTACTGTTGTCTTCATTTCATTACCTAGTTTCTTGGAACCTTGATTTTTTCTCAAATTACGTTGTTGTAATAGCTATGTATTGCTTGAGATGTTTACAAACTAGTTTATGATATTAAGACATATTATTATGATTATTCGCCTATTTTTCATACCCCAGGCTTAGGGTAAATAGTTGTTATCCCTCCATCCTTTGATCCTGCCAGTTGTCTGAACTTTTGTCCAGTTTTCATCAGCTTTATGTCAGTGCCTTAAAGCTTCTCCTGTCCCCAAAGCGCACCAGGGGCATAAACTCTACAGATTTTGGCTGTTTTTAGTGTAATAGGGTTAAAATGTTTTGAGTCTGTAAATAGTATAGTCACCTCTTTGTGACAGTGTGTGCAAGCAAGACACATTTGAGCCGCGACAATGACAAAACCAACAATGTGGTTGTGCGCCCAGCGCAGACTCAGATCAGCCTGGGCATCCGCCCAGTCTGATCAGAGTCTTCGCTGTCCGCTTGAAAGTAGCTTAGACCCTAAGCTACCCTTTAAGTGTATAGCGAAAAGTCTGATCAGAATGGGTGGATGCCAAGGCTGATCTGAGTCTGAGCTGGGTGCACGACCACTTTGTTGGTTTTCTTGCGTCGCGGCTCATTTGTATTGGGTTTGAGTTTGTCTGACAAGGCATGAGGCGGGGACATTAATTTACTTCAGATGCTTTTCATATTTGAGTTATGATATCTCTATAGCATTACCTTTGTTTGGAATAACTAAGTCTGTGGGGCTGGCCCAGGGTAAATAATTAGGCTGAGATATGATCATGTGGTCAAAGTTTTGAGTTTCAGTTTTTGTGATGGCTCTTACCTCTGTACTTCATATCAGTTGGTTCATGATATCTCTTTGGCATTTGCTTTGACAGGATATAATTATCTAAGCCCTTGGGTCAGACCTTGGGTAAGGCCTGAGGTAAATAATTTGAACTTAGGCATTCATTGTAGCTAAATGCGACAGACTAGTACCGATATACTTGAATGGAGCCTTTTGATATGACATAGTGTACTAAAGTATACTTCCTGTAGTTATTGCTGCTGACCTTAGGTCAAGGTCACACTGTCACAGACTTAAAAATTTGTATAATCCCTGTGGTAAAGCTCTTTCTCAAGTTGTTTTTGTTAGAAGGGTGGCTTTGGCCTGGGGTATATGTGAACTGCTGCTCACTTGCTCTAGTTTCTGTAACTTTGTTTCACAGAAAGAATACCAAGACGTAAAAGCATCATGAAAACTAATTTGAGAAAAATATATGCCAGACTGGAGCAGAAATTTTTTGACCTCAGCACTAATGAGGATATTTTTCAAACTATGTATTGTATACATTTCCTATATGGCCATAAATTTAAATTAAGCAATCGTTATTCATGAGATAATCAGAGCTCCAGATAAGAGGGGGTATTGAGGATAATACAAGAATAATTATTCTTATTTCTCAATGAAAACATATGTTGTGACCCCTCATTAGAACCGTCTCGACGAGACGGTTCTAATGAGGGGTCACAACATGTGTTTTTATGAAGTAATAAAGAAAATTGTCCCAAAGTTATCCCTGTTACGCTATAATCTGGAGCACTGGATCATATGAACTGCGGCATGGTGGAATGTTCGAAGAAAATTTTACAAACAATGCATGCCAGGAGAAGGCTGCACTAATGCATAGTCTGTTTGAACCTCTACTTGCATGGACATTGAGGTGTCATAGATTTGATTGACTTCAAGTAAAAAGCAACTGTGTGGCATGATCAAGTGGACAGGGAAGACTAAGATCAGCCCAGGCATGTATGCCACTCTGTGCCATAAGACAAGTTTGAGTAAGATGTGGCTCGTACTATATAATATGAGCCGCCACACGACAAAATCAACAAAGTGGCATGTACGCCTATTGACTCAGATCAGCCTGGGCATCTGCCCAGTCTGATGAGGCTTTGCTTTGCGCTTAAAGGGTAGCTATGGTCTAAGCTAGCTCAGTGTCAACAGCGAAGACTCTTGTAAGACTGAGCGGATGTCCAGGCTGATCTGAGTTTTCGCTGGGTGCACATCACTTTGTTGGTGTTGTTGTGTTGCGGCTCATATAATATATAGGAATGTCTTCCCGCATTTGCCTGCATATGAGCGTTTTGTCACGAAAGAACAGAATAAGTCGGTGGAATACGAGGTTTAAGGCAAGTCATTGTTTACCGAATTTTGTTAAATGAACTGCGTAGATTTTAAGGAGTTTGTTTGATCAGAGTTTGGTGCATTGAGGCTCTTTTACCGAATTCTGTGGAATTTACTGCATAATCTTCTAAGAAAGGTTTGGTAACACAGTTTTGTTGTTTAGTACAAAAGCGTGTATTAGTAGTTAAAGTACGTGCAGACATGAAGATGCACATACATTGCAGTTGTGTCTGTTAGCTCTTTAAGTACCAAAAAGCAGACGACAAAATTAACGTCTGCAAAAATTAAAAAAATGCCTTGTCCAAGACATTTCCTATTGAGAATTCAAAGACTAGAGGGCAAACAGTGTAGATCTAGATGAGGCGGCTCATTATGAGCCGCCTCATCAGGATCTACGTTGTTTGCAAATTTTGCTAATTTCATCACTGGGGCTTAAAGAGTTAATCATGGCCTGGATCTAGAATAGTAAAAATTCAGGGTTGCCACAGCTAGGGAAAAACATCTGGAAAACAGATTTTTTTTCAGGTCAGTAAGGGAATTTTGTGGTTGGTCAAGGGAAATTTGGAAAGAACTTGAAAAGTCAGGGAAAAAAATTATCTTCAGAAAATAAATACTTATTGTGTTCAAGGGGAAAAGATTTACTTTCTAGAGAGTCCAGGCAAATCTGCATACACATTATTGGCTACTCTGAAAGAAAGAGTTTGCTGCCTTGGGAAGCAAATTCTGTCTTGAAAAAAGTTTGCTGCCTTGGGAAGCAAATTCTGTCTTGAAAAAAGTTTGCTGCCTTGTGGAGCAAATGCTACCCTTTAAGAGTAAACCCCAATTTTCAAGTGATACAGTTAGCACTGTAATAGAGTAAAATCAATTTTTGGATCCTGAAAAGGGTTTGGGAAACTGTAAAATGTCAGGAAAAATCAAGAAAGTTTGAAGTGGGGGATTAGTGGCAACCCTGAAATTGGTTTGGTAAAAGTTTTTGGTTAAAAACATTCTATTTTAGCTCACCTGAGCCAGAGGCTCTGGTGGCGCTTTTAGTATCGATAGGCTCCGTCGTTGTCTGTCGTATGACCGTTGTCTGTCTGTCCCTCCACAATTTCAAATGACTTCTCTGAAACCACAGGGCCAATTGTAACCAAATTTCGTATGTAGCCTCCGGGTGACTTAGGAACGATAATTTGTTTAAACGGTCCTGGTCACATGACCAACATGGCCACCATGCCCACATATGGTAAAAACCCTATAAAATCTTCTCTCGAACCAATAGGCGAATGGACTTGAAACTTGGTATGAAGCATCGGGTATGTGAGTACTACCAAGATTGTTCAAATTATGACCTTGGGTTGACCATGACCTTTTTTTACGGTAAGGTCAAATTTGGGAAAATGCTAGAACATAAGATTTCAAAATATGAGAGACCTGGGTTTAAGATCAAAGAATGACCTTGACCTCTTGTAGTCATAATTCTTCATGACCTCATTAAGACGACTGTATATACCAATTTCTAGGCAAAAATCTTCAAAGCTTTCCATGAAATCTTACGGTCTAGCATTTTCCCATATTTGGTCATCATTTGAACAACCTTGGTAGTACTCAAGTACCTTATGCCACACACCTAGTTTCAAGGCCATTGGTCAATTGGTTCTGGAGAAGAAGACTTTTGAAGCTTTTTACCATATATGGGTGTGGCTGCCATGTTGGTCATGTGGACGGTTTTGGCGCTTTTAGTGCTAGTTTGAAATGTCTCTCCTAAGTTTCTCACTGCCAAAGAAAGATGGTCAGGCATTGCATTTAAGGTGGTGATAATCACTGATTTGGGACAAAGACAAAAATCTGCATAAAATACTCCAAATAACACTGATCTTTCCAAAACTTATCAGATGCCTTCTTTATGTTGTTTCTCATAACTTAGAATCCCAAAATGCAGCATTTGTTAATGTTAAAAAGTGTTTTTATAAGGAAAGATCAAAGGGTAATTTTCTGCAAATGAATCTGAAAAAATAATATCGTTATTGAAAATATACTTAGTGCTTAGAGTACCTTGTTGCATAATGGAGAGCGTCCTAGCAATAATTTTTTCAAACTCTTTCACACATTATCAGGCTGAGCAGATGAAAAAAGATGCAGTCTGTGTCCAAATTTTTTTGTCAAAACACACAGGTGAGACTATTTTAACAAGGTTGAACAATTTCATCTACACACCACTGATCATGTCAGTAATGTATTATTTATACTGTAGGTGTTAACATAGGTATGCTTGCCTACCCTATATTTAATAAATGCATCCAGTGTAAGCTACCGTTTTCATCTGGTCTACATTACAATTTGAGAAAGAGTTGGAATAAATAATTGCTAGGACGCTCTTCATTATGCAATAATGCACCTTCAGCACTACGTAAATTTTCAATGACAATATTATTTTTTCAGATTTATTCGCAGAAAATTACCCTTTGATCTTTCCTTATAAAAACACTTTTTTAAGCAGCATGTACGTCTATTTTGTATTCTAAACTGTAAAGAACAACAAAAATAAGAAGTCTGCTTACTTTCAGGGAGATACATTACTTTTTTATGGTTTTATGCAGATTTTTAGCTCACCTGGCCCGAAGGGCCATAGTGAGCTATTGTCATACCAATGCGTGCGTCGTGCATCGTCACAGAATTTGTCCGTCAACACCTAAAAACAAATATTCAAACATCTTCTTCTGTAAAACTACTGGTCCCATGGTTCTCAAATTTCACATGGAGCATGACCTGACTCCAGGGTCTTAGAATTATAAAATTGAGTCAGGTTGAAAATCCAAGATGGCCGCCGTTACTAAAAATAGCAAAAACAACAAAATAAACTTCTTCTCCAGAACCACTGGGTATATTTGTCTGAATTTTGGCATGGAACATCAGTGAAACCTTGGTATTCAAAATTATAAAAATGAAAAAAATCTGTAGCGGAGTTTTGTCACAGTGACCTACTTTCTGTTTACGTGTGTAATTTTGCTCAAATGCCAATGTCAAAAAATGACCAATTTAAACAACTTCAAACAACTTATTCTCTAAAACCACTGAGCCCATGGATCTCAAATTTCACATGGAGCATGACCAGGCTGCAGGGTTTCAAAATTGTAAAATTGGGTCAGGTCAAGAATCCAAGATGGCTGCTGTTACTAAAAATAGCAAAAACAACAAAATCAACGTCTTCTCCAGAACCAGTTGGTATATTTGGTTGAAAGTTTGCATGGAACATAAGTGGGACCTTGGTATTAAAAATTGTAAAAATAAAAATAATCTATATCGGAATTAGGTCACAGTGACCTACTTAGCATTTACAAGGCCGATTTTGCTCAAATGTCAATATCTAAAGAAAATGCAACCAATTCTGACCAGATTTGGTCAGAATTGGTTCTTGAATGGAATTATTTCAATTTTGTGCCAGTTGACTATCCAAGATGGCCACCATGGGGGCCGTTACTAAAAATAGCACAAACATAAAAATGACAATTACTCAAGAACCCTTGAATGGAATTGGACCAATTTTGTGTCAGAATGTTCCTTGCATGAAGCCGTTTCAATTAATTGCAATTTGGCATTCCAAGATGGCCGCCATCTGGTGTTACTAAAAATAGCACAAACATAAAAATGACAATTACTCAAGAACCCTTGAATGGAATTGGACCAATTTTGTGTCAGAATGTTCCTTGCATGAAGTCGTTTTGATTAATTGCAATTTGGCATTCCAAGATGGCTGCCGTCTGCCGTTACTAAAAATAGCACAAAACATGAAAATGACAATATCTCAGTAACCGCTGAATGGATTTTGACGAAATTTGTGTCAAAATGATTCTTGCATTGAGATGTTTTAAAAATATCTAACTGTAGACCATTCATATTGGCCTCTGTTACTAAAAATAGAAAAATGTGAAAATTAGAAAATCTCAATGGAGTTGGATTAATTTTGTGTCAGAATGGTCCTTTCATTAAGCTTTTTCGATTTTTTGCATTTTGGCATTCCAAGATGGCCGCCATTTGCCGTTACTAAAAATAGCACAAAACATGAAAATGACAATATCTCAGTAACCGCTGAATGGATTTTGACGAAATTTGTGTCAAAATGATTCTTGAATTGAGATGTTTCAAAAATATCTAACTGTAAGACCAGTCATATTGGCCTCTGTTACTAAAAATAGAAAAATGTGAAAATCAGAAAATCTCAATGGAATTGGACCAAATTTGTGTCAAAATGGTCTTTGCATGAAGGCTTTTCGATTTTTTGCATTTTAGTAATCCAAGATGGCCGCCACTGCTGTTACTAAAAATAGCACAAAACATGAAACTGGCAATATCTCAGTAACCCCTGAATGGATTTTGATGAAATTTGTGGCAAAATGATTCTTGCATTGAGGTGTTTCAAAAGTAAATATATAAAGACCAGGCAAGTTGGCCTCTGTTACTAAAAGTAGCAAAATGTGAAAATGAGAAATTCTCAGTGGAATTGGACCAATTTTGTATCAGAATGGTTCCGTTGCACAATAGCCAGGTGAGCGATATCAGGCCCATTTGGGCCTCTTGTTACATTTACCATAAATCACCACCTTAAGTACTGATATGACACCATTGACCATGACATGCCAAAACCAACAAAACCGCAAAAAGGCCCCAGGGAAGACTCAGATCAGCCTGGGCATCCGCCCAGTCTGATCAGACACTTTGTTATCTGCATGGAGCTAGCTAAGGCCCTTAGCTACCATTAAAGTGCACAGCAAAGACTCTGATCAGGCTAGGAGGGTGCCCAGACTGATCTAAGTCTGCTGTGGGCCCACATGTCACTTTGTTGATTATGTCTTGCCGCAGCTCATATGATATTTTGCGGAAGCTTCTACTTGCAGGATGAATAATTCTGACAAGCATTTTAAGACCCTTTTTTTCTTTTTCAGTGTATAATTCAGAGAAGCAGTTATTTGTTTTAAACTTCCGAGGCTTATCATTTGATTTTCCCATAGAATCAAAATTTGAGGTAAGTAGTCAGGGCTGTGCCAAAAAATTTCATGTAGAATAAAAAGGCTTTTGGGAGATTTATTATATCTCCATCATGGGGGAGGACATATTGTTTTTGGTGCATATCCAGGTGGCATTGGTGTGGATCCTGTCGGCGTCTGTATCAGCATAGCTTCTTGTCTGCACCATATCTCCTGAAGGGATGGGTGGATTTTGACCAAACTTGCACAGATACATCATTGGTTGGGGGGAAAGAACTAATTAGATTTGAAGGTCACAGGAGGTCAGTGAATGTTGAAAAATGCCTTGTCTGCACCATATCTTGTGAATGGATGGAGGGATGGATTTTGACCAAACTTGTACAGATACATCAGTGGTTGGAGGGAAAGAACTGATTAGATTTTGGTGACCTTGACCCTGTTTTCAAGGTCACAGGAGGTCCCTGTTTTCAAGGTCACAGGAGGTCAATGTATGCTGAAAAATGCCTTGTCTGCACCATATCTCCTTAGTGGATTGATGGATTTTAACCAAATTCCCACAGATATATAACTGGGAGATGGAAAAGAAAGATTTGATTTTGGTGACCTTGACCTCATTTTCAAAGTCACAGGAGGTCAAAAAAGTTTAAAAATACCTTGTCTGTCCCATATCTCTTGAATGGATGGATGGATGTGAATCAGACTTACACAGAAATATTATTGGGAGATGCTAAAGAATTGATTAGATTTGTGACCTTGACCCTATCTTCAAGGTCACAAGAGGTCAAAGAATGTTGAAAAATGGCTTGTTTGCACCATATCTCCTGAATGGATGGATGGATTCTAACCAAACTTGCACAGCTGTATCACCGGGAAATAGAAAAGAATTGATTAAATTTTGTGACCTGGACTTCATTTTCAAGTTCATAGAAGGTCAAAAGATATTGAGAAATGGCATCTCCTGAGGGGATTGATGGATTATGACCAAAAATAGACGTGTATAATCTGGAAGTGGAAAAGAATTGATTAAATATTTATGACCTTGACCCTGTTTTCAAGGTGCTTTAATAAATCGAACATTGACAGAACGCTATAAGTATTCATGAAAAATGCAGGATCTTTTTAGACTTTTAAATATCAGACCAATAAGTATTGCACTTTGCAGTCAAGTGTGAATAAAATATTGGAAGTGTACTGGTTGATACGCATAATTTGTGATTAAATGTCTTTATGCATACACAACAAGTGCATGTCTAGATAGCATGCCAACATATTTTCTATCATAGCTATGGCAGTTTGCTTTCAGTATCTACAAGATATATTCTCTTATCTGAAGGAACTGCCCAGTACAGTGCCCAGGCTTCATATACTGTATCCATAGTCTGGTGAGGGCATGTCTGGTTCTCATCTACCTCAAGTGACTTGCATGGGAAGCAGCTCTACCTTTTTGCCACCCTTCTCAATGGGGGTCAACTCTTAAAGGAAAGAATTTGCTTCCTTAGGAGCAAATTCTTTCCTTTAAAAGGAGACCCCTATTTAAAAAGGCTTCTTTGTCCATAGAAGCAAACTGAAAGTCACAGAAGTTGTTTGCCCCCTTTGTAAAAATTGAAAAACATCAAGGGGTACCCATTCAGCTTCGGAAAAGTTTTCAAACTGGCAAGCTCATATGGCTGTTTTGTCCATTATTTCAGCCCCGGTATGCTCACGGATTAGGATCTCTGCAATTCCCCAATGGAGCCTCACCAGTTGTCTCAAGGATGTGTATATACTCAGGGAGCAGTCTTTTAGAAACGAGGTAACACTTGAGTTCTGTGTAGATCCGGTTTTGGCAATACCGTGATGTGCTTAAGTATTGGGACACTCAAAAAAATAATTAATTTTCCATTTTCCCAATTTTGTCTTAATTTTGGGACACCGAAAAAATATCTAATTTTCCATTTTTTTTGGGGACACATAAAAATAATAAATTTTCCATTTGTCCCAAATGGAAAATTGTTATTTTTAGATGTCCCAAAATTAGGCACATTGCAATAGTTGTTCTGCATGGGAAAAGCAGACAGTGGGGTTAGGGGAGGGGGTATAGATCAGTGGGTTAAATGCTGGACTACTGATCTAGCAGTCTTGGGTTTGATTTCCATTATAAGCGGAAGTCTTTTCAAATGTAAATGGGACCAGCATTTCATTATCATGCTTCTTTGGTCCTGATTTGACTGAAATAATGTTGAAAAGGATGTGATATCTCAGGTCATCTATCCATCTATGTGACAAATATTCTGACAGTCTGTAAATCGCCTGCCCATATAAAAAAAAACTTATAACTTTGCACTTTGAAATTATTTGTTCATATCATAAGCAGAGGATTCAGATGAGAGATAAGGACTATCTTGGTCCTCTTGTTGTCTGATATTATGCTGTTGATTGGCCGAAAAGAATTACAAATTATCCCCCTATCTGTTTTCTCTGTTGCAGGGCTCCACCTTTACCTATTACCTGTTACCATGGCAATTGTTATGTTGATTGTTTAGAAGTTCTACGAGAGCATAATGTTACTAAGGGACTCAAATTTATCCTTTTTACTGAAGGTAAGTCAAGATTATATCACCTTAAACTTCAATACTGATGCTCATGTTACCATAGACACCAGCTGTTTAGAATTTATATGGGAGTCTAATGCTGTGAAGATAATTTTCCTTAAAGATATTAAACTGTAATAAAAGGCATTTCAGGTGTCACAATTATGTTGATAGCATTTTAAATAGAAATTATCTCAAGAAAAAAAAAAAGAAAAAGGAAACATGGTGGCAGGTAACATCATATTTATTTAGTGATAAGACAGTGTGTTTCCCTTCCAAAACACAGGGGTTTTCCCTGCCAAAACAATGCCAAAGATCTAGATCTGTCTAGTAAGCCAGATCTAGATCTTTGGGATTGTTTTGGAAGCCAAAAAAAAAATAAAAACATAGTTGAATTACACAATACTGATTTACATAATATTTGCTGTAATTTTGGAGGGATAAAGTCCCGTCTTTTAACCAAATAAATAATGTAGATGTTTGGGTACTTTACATTTTTCTGCCAGTTTTATGAAGAGAAAGCCATCTTGTGACTTCCTATATGCTTTCTTGAGCAATGTAGCCCTTCTCTAAAAAAAAAAAAAAAAAAAAAAAAAAATTGTTCTTGAGGTGCAAATTACTTTCTGTTACAGAAAGACTCTATGGAATTTGAGACTTCTTTTGGGTATGAATTGTCTCCCTTGCAAGTTCACATTTGAGCTGTGACAGGAGAAAACCAACAAAGTGGCATGTGCGCCGCATGAAGACTCAGAGCAGCCTTTGGTAACCCAGTCTGATAGACTGGGCAGATTCCCAGGCTGATCTGTGACTTTGCTTGGCGCAAATGCCACTTTGTGGTTTTCTCATGTCAGGGCTAATTTATCTTAAAAACAAAGCTTGTTGATTCTTTTTAGGTAATGGTCCAGGGAAGTTGTTGGATCCTCGAAAAAAAATGGTGGAGAGAATAGTTAGATTTGGGGATTCCCCTAATGTGAGTTACTTCATGGCTCAGGATGTGCTAGAATTTTGGTAGTTCAGCACAGGCCCCGAAGTTATAAAACTTGTTTCCTGCTCAACTCAGCTGAGCTTGAAATTTTCTCTGCTGATAAATATGAAAATGCCAACTAATGTTGGCATTTTCATATTAATATGCAGAGACAATTAGTTGGCATTTTCATATTCATATGCAGAGAAAATTTCGTACTCAGCTGATCTGAGCAAGAAAACAACTGTACTCATCAGCTGTTTGCTATTGTTAGGTAAAATTTCATGCTCTGCTGAGTTGAGCATGAAAAAGTTAATAACCTCGGTGCCAGGCCTTTATAGCACAGTTTTTGGATCCTTGATAGAGAACTGTTTTATGCCTTTGTGGGCAACAGAGGAGTAGCTGTAGTAATGTGTTAAGAGACTATAAATCTGAGTTCCCCACTCCATCACTTGTGGGCAACAGTCAAATTTAGAAGCCCCATAGGAAATGGGGGCAGCCAGATGCACTGTCCCATGAGGCTGCCAAGCTGAGGTCCTTAGTGCATCAGGTTGTCCAAACACTGAGGAGCAATATATTTAATGCTTGTAGAAAGCATGAAATTAGGGGATAATTGTACTTAAAATTGTTATTTTGGGAGGTAAATCGTCGGTATTGTCTGAAATTTCGTTTTACTGTGACGCAGAAGTGGAGGCTTAAAATGCAATTTGCGACCAAAAACTGGCAATTTACCTCCCCAAATGACAATTTACAATAGTTGTCCCCATTCTAATGCACTTTTTATACCCCGCCACGTTAGTGACGGGGTATTATGTTTTCACGTTGGCCGTCCGTGTGTCTGTCCGTCCGTAGTACGTACGTCCGTCCGTCCGCACTTCGTTTCCGTTCGATAACTTAAGTATTTATCAACGGATTTCCTTCAAATTTTGCATATGCCTTTGTACCGAGAATGTCTCGCTTGGGATTGTTAATGGGCAAATTTCGTTAATTTCTGCCAGAGTTATGGCACTTGTCAATGTACAAAAAATGGTTTCTGGCCTCTAGTTCCTTTACTACTTTGAGTATCATGATGAAACTTCACAAACATGATCGAAGTAACAAAAACTTTGTATGAGCACAGAAATTTTATCATCAGGGGTTATCTGCCCCTGCCCTGGGGCTATATACATGAATAAAATCATGAAAAATTCCATATAAAATCAGTTTGAAGCAATTTTTCTGAAACTTACGGCAAATGATCAGAGTGATGAAAGCCTCCAGTGATGCTCAAATTTACACCATCGGAGTTATCTCCCCCTGCCTCTGGGCTATATACATGCATAAAATAATGAAACATTATACCCCGCCACACGTTAGTGACGGGGTATTATGTTTTCACGTTGGCCGTCCGTGTGTCTGTCGGTCCGTAGTACGTCCGTCCGTCCGTCCGCACTTCGTTTCCGTTCGATAACTTAAGTATTTATCAATGGATTTCCTTCAAATTTTGCATATGCCTTTGTACCGAGAATGTCTCGCTTGGGATTGTTAATGGGCAAATTTCGTTAATTTCTGCCAGAGTTATGGCACTTGTCAATGTACAAAAAATGGTTTCTGGCCTCTAGTTCCTTTACTACTTTGAGTATCATGATGAAACTTCACAAACATGATCGAAGTGACAAAAACTTTGTATGAGCACAGAAATTTTATCATCAGGGGTTATCTGCCCCTGCCCTGGGGCTATATACATGAATAAAATCATGAAAAATTCCATATAAAATCAGTTTGAAGCAATTTTTCTGAAACTTACGGCAAATGATCAGAGTGATGAAAGCCTCCAGTGATGCTCAAATTTACACCATCGGAGTTATCTCCCCCTGCCTCTGGGCTATATACATGCATAAAATAATGAAACAATCTATAAAATTCATGTGAAACAGATTTTCAGAAATTTACATCTGATGATAGAAGTAATAACAGCTTCTTGTGGTGATTAAAATTTGAATCTTAAGGGGTTTTCTGCCCCTTCCCCATTGCCACATTTTAAATCACTAAAATTGTATTTGATTAGTGTAGTAACTTGGTAAGTGATTTGTCCGAAGCTTATGGTAAGTTATCAGAGTAATGAAGTGTCCTGTCATGACAAAGACTTTTATCCGTGGTCAGTGGGGTGAGGCTGCCCCTGCCCTGGGGTTATACAGAGAAACAGTAAATCTGGAGAAATCGGTGTGTGAAAAAGGTTTGCAGTGGCGGGGTATCACGCAGTCATTTGCGATGCTTTTATTCACATTTTCACCTTTCACTGTACTAGTTTGCACCAATTGCAAGCGCTTTCAGATGTGTAAAACCAAACGTCAACCAATGAGATGTGACCCTCTATAATGACGTCAGATTTCCGACTGTATATCACATGATTTAATGTAGCAAATTTTTGACGTTATCTAATCTGACGTGGCATGTAACATATCGCGTTACATGCGTAAGTGCATTAGAATTGTTGTTTTTTAACCTTACCAATGCAAAACTGTGTTTCCATTATGCAGAGAGCTCCAGTTACATCTGACCCAACATAGAGTATGACTGGGCAACAATATGCAACTGTTAGATGCCTTTGAGGGCAATAGTCAAATCTATAGCCACAAGATGTGGGCGATCTAATGCACTATCCCAGGAGGCGGCCAGGCCGAGGATGATAGTGCTTAGGGTTGTCCACAGCACAGAGGGGCAGTAGATTTGACTGTTGCCCATTGAAAGCATCAAATAGTTGTTTTATTACTCAACAAATGTAATACCATTACTCCATTATGTATTATGTAATTACTCTGCTTATAGAAGGTGTAATAATGCCTTTGCATTGAGTCTGAATATGTGATGTTACTTGAAGGCAATAGTTAAAATCATTGACTGGTCATGCGCATTGAGTGAGTAAAAAATGTGTTAGTATGTGAGGCAATAAAAAGGCATGGCACTATAATTGAATACGATAGAAAAGTATTGAGAACAAGTACAAAAGATAAATGGCAAATGAGGCTAGAATGTTAATTTATTTAGGGGATAACTGTATTCAAAATGTCAGTTGAGGAGGTAAATTCTTTTTATGGTTGCCAGTTTCGTTTCACTGTGACACATCAGTGGTGCCTTAGAACACATTTTGCGACAATAAAACCGACAATTTATCCCCCAAATGACAGTTTTCAATACTGTTATCCCCATTCTAATACACTTTTCACAATTTCATCTAGCCCTTTTAGCTACATAAAACCAAACAGCAGCCAGTGAGAAGTGATGTTACATAATGATACCAGGTTTCTTACAGTATATAGCAGGATATACTCTCACAAATTTTTGACGTTATCAGATGTTGGGTTACATATGAAGTGCATTAGAATTGCCATTGAAATGCGTCTTCTCCAAAGCATAGGAGGACTTATGCAATAACCCCAGCATTGTAGTCACAGTATGTGTCAGCATTTGTGTTAATGTTCAGGGCCTCTTCCTTAACTGTGATCATTTTAACCCATGTTAACCATCTGAATTTAAGTCTGTTTACGAGGAATGTCAGACAGTGTTCTCGAACTATGAATTTTGGGGATAGAATAATCTGTCCCTTGGGAGTTTAGCATCACGAGGCTTGCCTCATAATGTTGAACAGTGATCCTGAGGACTCTTGATAGATACAGCCCAACCTGTCCTAAAGGCCGCCTCTATTTAGCAAAAATCTGTCTTAAAAGACCAAAATCTCATATCCGAGAGTAGCATTTTTAGTGTAAATTGACCTGTATTTAGCAAGCACTTATCTTAAGCAAGCAGTTTTGGCCCTTCCCTTATATGCTTTCTGTGTAGCTCTCATATGTCATACATCCTCCTTTCCTATAACCCATATTGCAAAGTTGGAGAAAAAGGGGTTACCTGACTCTTTCTTATTTCTCAACAAAATCGAATGTTGTTACCCCTCATTAGAACCGGCTCGTCGAGACGGTTCTAATGAGGGGTCACAATATATGTTTTGGTGGAGGATTAACAAAAATATCCCAGAGTTATCAGCAGTTAAATCCCATTATCCCCAGCTGTTTTATATATTCTCTTTGTTAGGATGTGATAAGTGCCTTAGGTTGTCCAGAAAGAGTGTTTTACAAATCGGAAGATAAAATGAAAATCCACACACCAGATGCTCACCGACGAGTGCGGGCTAGCTCAGATTACTTCTATAACTATTTTTCCATGGGAGTGGACATATTGTTTGAAGCCAGCACCCATATAGTAAAAAAGTTTGTCTTGCACACAAACTATCCAGGACATTATAATTTTAATATGTAAGTATGTGATCAATATTCTTCATGTTTAGTATGCCTTTGTGAAGCAAAGGTGTACATATATCATACCCTTAGTATGCTTTAACGTGTTTCTTTTAACAAACATTCTGCGGCATTGCAATTCCTAAATCTTGTACAGTAGAACTTCAGTGGCTCAAACCCTGATGGCTCGTTTACTCTGTCTGGTAGAACTCATCGTTTAGTCCCTAGAGGTCAATTTATATAGAAACTAGCCCTGGATGGCTGGAACTACCCTTGGCTGGAACTAATTTTCATGGTCCCAAGTCTAGTCAAGCCATTAGAGTTCTACTGTATATGCCATTCATGAGACAAGATTGAGCAATAAAAAAAATATTGGTAGTGGTCTAAAGAGCCAACTTTGGTGAAATCTGGCAATTTTTCTCAGGAAAAAAGAGAGGTTTGTGTGTATTGAAGGGATGGGATGGTTAATTAGAGCAGGAAGGTTTATAGGAAGAAATATAGTACTTCTACATGAGCATGATTAAAAGCTTCAAGCACTGAATTCAGGGGCCGTATTCATAAAACAACTTAAGTTGTTGCTATGCTGTTGCTAAGGCTAAATTTCTTTGAATGAGATTCCCTACAACTATGAAATTTGCTCTGGAGGGACAGTCTTACAAAGACTGTTCCTCCAGACCAAATTTCATAGTTGTAGGGAATCTCCTTTATAGATATTTAGCCTTAGCAACCGCATAGCAATGACTTAAGTGGCTTTATGAATACGGCCCCAGGTTTGTTTCACATTGTATTGGTACACTTTCATGATTTGAGCCGCGACGCGAGAAAACCAACAATGTGGTTGTGCGCCCAGCGCAGACTCAGAGCTACTCTTTAAGCGCTTAGCGAAGATTCTGATTAGACTGGGCGGATGCCCAGGCTGATCTGAGTCTGGGCTGGGCGTACAACCACTTTGTTGGTTTTCTCGTGTCGTGGCTCATTGTCACCCGACGTAGGCGGAGGGGGACTATAGAAATGACCCTCGTCCGTCCGTGTGTGCGTCCGTCCGTCCGAAATCTTGTCCCCGCAACTCCTCCTACGTCTTCCATCGGATTGATTTGAAATTTTACAGATTGTATTCTTATGATATGAAGATGTGCATGTGGTTTTCGATTTTTGTTTCTGCCATTTTTGATGGAGTTACAGCCCTTGCTGACTCAGACCTTCCGAAATCTTGTCCCCGCAACTCCTCCTACATCTTTCATCGGATTGATTTGAAATTTTACAGATTGTATTCTTACGATATGAAGATGTGCATGTGGTTTTTTATTTTTGTTTCGGCCATTTTTAATGGAGTTACGGCCCTTGCTGACTTAGACCTTGTCCCCGCAACTCCTGCAACATCTTGTATCAGATTGACTTGAAATTGTGCAGAATGTTTCATCATGATCTGAAGATGTGCATGTGATTTTGGAATTTCAATTGTCCTATTTTTCACAAAGTTATGGCCCTTTGTTGTTTTTTGATATTTTTCCAACTTTTGAACCGTTTGACTGAGAGAGCTGAAATTTGGTATGCTATTAGCATTTGGTAAATTGATTATTCTGATTATTGTTAGGATGTGCTAAATTATAAGTGACAGAGTTATTCCCCTTTCATAGATAATAGACATTCACTTAAAGGTAAAGGGATAACTCCAGAACTATTCATATTAATGGGCTGAATTTTCATTAATGCATTGTTCATTTTTCATCAGATTCATATAAGCAGGATTATGGCTCTTGTTTTTTTGTTACTGGGTATACAGTCTTGATGTTTTGGTCATTTTGTAAGGGCCTATAGTTTCAGTAACCTGATTTTACACATATATGCCCCGTTCTGAACTTAAGTATTTTATAAAGAGGCCCAGTAATTGGGTATATGTCTTTGCTTATGTTCAGTTATCATTTGCACACCAAGTTCTGTAATATATATATTTTCTGTTTTTGGCCATACATTTACTCTGAAACAGAATAAAGGGCTGAAGTTTGTGACACATTTCAAACGTCGGGTGACACTTGGCCGATGGCCTTTTATTTTATTCTCACCATTATTTCTGTTGTTAGCCTTTGAATATTGCAGGTGTGCATAGTATTCTACAGAATTCTTCTTCTAACTTTGATATGCTTCAGCTAGAAAGCTGGGTTTTAGTATACTGACGCTATTTGGTCTGTAAAACTTTCTGGTAATCCGGAGAAAATTAAGCTTTCAATAGCTACTTAGTTATTTTTCCTCTTTGTTTACAACGCGTCAATCCACTACTGCAACATGTCGTTGTTGGAGCAGGTTCAGAAACATTCTGTTATCTCAAAATATTAAAAAGACAGACAATCAAAGTCGTTTCTTCATAGACGACGGCTCAGTTGATCCTAGTCACAAAATTTATCTTAACGGTACCTGTCAGCTACATTATCAACGACTTCCGCGGCGGTCACATTGACAGAGTACAGCGCGACTCTGACGTCACAAATCTAGTTACCGCGCCTTTAGCTGGGCGGTTTTAATACTGTTATAATTGGATCAAAAGAAATCAGTTTTTCGGCGGAATATTTTGTCTGACAGTTGACCGTAACAGATTATCATCGCCTTTAGAAGGACATTGGTTGCAGTAGATACTTGACTTGTAGTATGTATGTGCAGCTATGAAGCCCAGACAGGTATATAATGTGCAGCTTGTTACTTTTCAGGTATTGTCGATGTGATTTTAAAATTCCAATAACTATAGAACGGGAGAAACCACAGCCGTTAGCTCAAACTGGAGAGTTCGAGGAAGAAGAAGTCATTATAACAGCTTATTCCAAGGTTTGTATGTTATTCCTCAAGAGTTCCAGATAAGAATGGGTTTCAACAGTAATTCAATGATATTTCTGTTGTCTCCTAAGTCCATGAAAAAATACATTGTGATCTGCATTAGAACTGCTTCAATGAGGCTCTTTAAATGGCAGTTCAGAACATATGAGCCATGACATGACAAAACCAAAGAAGTGGCATGTCCACCCAGCAAAGACTCAGATCAGCCTGGGCATCCACCTAGTCTGCTCAGAGTCTATGCTGTCAGCATGGAGATAGCTTAGAGCCTTAACTGCCTTTGTGCACACAGCAAAGACCCTGATCAGACTTGGCAGATGCCAGGCTGATCTGAGTTTGCTGGATGCACATGCCACTTTGTTGGTTTTGTCATGTCTCGGCTCATATTTTCTATTGAGAATAAAAAGAACTTCCCAGAATTATTAATAAAGTGCCCCCCAAAAAATGAAAATAGTAACATTTGAAACAGCATATCATAATGAGCTACTGGTCTCGATCTTCTCTGTTTTCTCTCTTGGGGAGAGTAGGGTAACTTCGGACAGCGGGTAATTTCGGACACTGACATTGTTTCCTTTATATGTCAGTTGTTTAGAACTAAAACAGAAATTAACTGGCCAAACAGAGAAAATCCTGATGAGACGGCTCATGATGAGCCGTCTCATCTGGATTTTCACTGTTTGCGAGTGTATGTTCGAATTTACCCGCCTGTCCGAAGTTACCAGACTCTCCCCTAATAGTTAAATTCTCTATATGATACAGCTGAGACGAAGCATTTTCTGAAATTCTGCAATTTTGAATTGCAGTGGGAAACTGTGATAGTGTTCTTAGTTAAACCTGACAACTGGCCTGTTATACTAAATAGGTAATGTATATATGTTGTACTTGTGATAACTCCTGTATTTTGTGAATTACAGTGGGACAGTGTGGCAGTATTGCTAGTTAAACCTGACAACCGGCCTGTTATACTTAATAGATCATCATCCACCAACACAAGTAATCCTTTTGGCTCCACCTTCTGTTATGGTGTTCAAGATATGATATTTGAGGTAAGTCCATAGATTGGATTAAGGTGAATATATACACTTTAAGGGAATGCAAATTTGTCGCTTTTGTTTTGTGCTACTCTTTTCAGTGGGGTCAAATCTTAAAGGAAAAAAGAATGCTCCGCTATGAGCAGATTCTTTCCTTTATGTCGCTTTTGTTTTGTGCTACTCTTTTCAGTGGGGTCAAATCTTAAAGGAAAAAAGAATGCTCCGCTATGAGCAGATTCTTTCCTTTAACAGTAGATCCCCTTTTGGAAAGGTTATATTGTACAGGGACACAAAAATTAATTCCCTTTAACAAAGAGCAGAAAACATGGACATGTACCTATCACCTTAACGAGGATGTTAGATATGTAAGCTCATGCTTTATGGATTTATGGCTGACTTGCAGTTTTGTCCTTTCAACAGTGTTTCATTAATATCCAGGTGATGGAAGGGTGATAATGACAGGCAGTATACAACAGAACCCCCTTTGCAGCTGGAAAAGAAATCCGTCCAACAGGATTTTAACACGTGCCAGTAGTGCTGTGGTTGGGTATGAATACAACTATTAGCACCTCCCTTTAGAAGTATGCTTTTATGGCGAGATGGTTAGAGTGGTGAATCTTTGTTGCAAGTTAAGCAATGTTTAGCTTGGCTAGTACCTGGATAGGTGACCCAGGTTTGCAGTGGTGCAGTGATTGGAAGGATTCAGGTTTTCTACAGTAGCATTCTCATGCACTGATTGCTAAACTGCTTAGGGCTCCTGTCCTCACTAAACAACTTGTCAGCTGTAGGACTAGTGCAGTTGATGTAGTCTTAGTCTTTAAGGTTTTAGGTTGAACGGATACACTTCAAGGGAAAACAACTCTTCCATTTTCATTCTTCAATGGGGTCAACTATTCAAGGAAAGAATTTGCTCCTTTAGGAGCAAATTCTTTCCTTTAAGAGTAGACCCAGTTTTGGAAGGATTTTTTTTGCTAGGGAAGCAAACAGGAAGTCACAAGAATTGTCTGCCTTTGAAAAATTGTCTCCCTTTGCATGATCTTAAAACTCTGAATATTCTGTTGTAGGTAATGCAGAACCAGCATATAGCATCTGTAGCCCTGTATCAACCCAAACCAGTTAGAGAGGTGGCCGTCTCTTGACAATTACTCATGCCATAGATCATCCACTGCCTTGACCAATCACATTGCAGCTAACTAGTCACATGATAGTACTACAACATGGTGGATCAGTGTCACTCAAAAATATATGTCAGATATGGTGTCAAAACCCCTGTAACCCTCCTTGTCTGGATCTGTGTACAATACTGTTGACTCTTTTTGCAAAGTACTTATCTTTTATTTTTCGTCAGATTCTTGAAACAATGTTCCCCAAGACTTAGAGGCTTAAGGGAACTAGGGTAAAGTCGGGTGAATTCAGACAGCGGGTAGATTTGGACAGTGACATTGTTTCCTTTATATGTCAGTTGTTTGGAATTTAAACAAAATTAATTGGGCAAACAGTGAAAATCCAGATGAGATGGCTCATTATGAGCCTATTCATTTGGATTTTCACTGTTTGCAATGGTATGTCCAAATTTACCCGCTGTCCAAAGTTACCCGACTCAACCCTAATCCTTCACATGGATCTGGCACTGAGTCTACCTGTATTGTCTGTGATTTAAAGAAGAGTTGCAACATACTCATCTTAGAAATGTTGCATACTGAGGTCAAATGTATTTGATATAATATAGAGCCTTTAAGCTGAATTTAAAAATGTGCAATCATTAATTTTGGTCCTGCATGGGTTTCAGTCAATGTTTTTCCCCTATTTGGGTGTGGCGGGGCAACCCCAGTGATAAGACTTTTAGAAAATCCCCACACGAGATAGCTGGCTGACGTGCAATTCTTTGCCCTTTTTAACAGTATTTCAGTCATATCTTGATGATGTCATCATTAAACCATGGGCATTTATTCTTTTTATGCCCCCGAAGGAACTTCGGGTGGCATATTAAAATCGCACCGTCCGTCCGTCTGTCCGTCCGTCCGTCCGTTACAAATTGTGTGTCCGCCATAACTCGAAAACCACTGAAGGGAATTTAATCAAATTTCACAGAAAGGTAGACCATAACGAGAAGGTGTGTCGCGCACAAAATTTAGGTTCCCATGACCAAGGTCAAGGTCACAGTCAAAGGTCGTAGGTTTGGCCCTTAAAAATCGTGTGTCTGCCATAACTGAAAAAACCCTGAAGTGAATTGAATCAAATTTCACAGAAAGGTAAACCATAATGAGAAGGTATGTTGCGCACAAAATTTTGGTTCCCACGACCAAGGTCAAGGTCACAATAAAACATCATAGGTTTGACCCTTACAAATTGTGTGTCCGCCATAACTCAAAAAACCCTGAAGTGAATTGAATCAAATTTCACAGAAAGGTAAACCATAATAAGAAGGTGTGTCGCGCACAAAATTTGGGTTCCCACGACCAAGGTCAAGGTCACAATCAAAGGTCATAGGATTGACCCTTACAAATCGTGTGTCCACCATAACTCTAAAACCCCTGAAGTGAATTGAATCAAATTTCACAGAAAGGTAAACTATAATGAGAAGGTGTGTCATGCACAAAATTTTGGTTCCCACGACCAAGGTCAAGGTCACAATCAAAGGTCATAGGATTGACCCTTACAAATCGTGTGTCCACAATAACTCAAAAACCCCTGAAGTGAATTGAATCAAATTTCCCAGAAAGGTAAACCAAAATGAGAAGGTGTGTCATGCACAAAATTTTGGTTCCCATGACCAAGGGCAAGGTCACAATCAAAGGTCATAAGTTTGTCTCCTACACATCTTGTATCCAAGATATCTCAAAATTGGCTCAAGCAAATTGAATCAAATTTTACAGAAAGGTCAACCATAAGGAGAAGTTGTGTCATGCACAAAATTTAGGTTCTCACGACCAAGGTCAAGGTCACAGTCAAAGGTCATAAGTTTGTTCCTTACAAATCTGTGTCAGATATCTCAAGAACTGCTGAAGCAAATTTAATCAAATTTTACAGGAAGGTAAATCAAAATGGTAAGCTGTGTCGTGCTCAAAATTTAGGTTCCCATAACCAAGGTCAAGTTCACAGTCAAAGGTTAGGGGTCAAATACCAGGTGTTAGGGGCCTTCGGGGGCATTTGTTACACACTGTAACATTTCTTGTTTGATTTCATTAACTTAAACACATCTAACATTTCAATGCATAATGTACGGAGTGACAACAGCCATTATGGCTTGTAAGCATAAACAGGGTTGCTACAGTTAGAGTAAAACAACTGGAAAATGCATTTTTTCTGGGACAGTGAACAGTCAGGTAATTTTTTTATGATAAAGGACTTGAAAAAGGAAAGCCAGGGAATTTCGAAGTGATGGATGTATGGCAACCCTGATAAATACAAATGAGCCGCGACACGAGAAAACAAACAAAGTGGTTGTGCGCCCAGCTCAGACTCAGATCACCCTGGGCATCCCCCAGTCTGATCAGAATCTTCACTGTCCGCATGGAGGTAGCTTAGACCCTTAGATACCCTTTAAGCGCTTAGCGAAGAGTCTGATCAGAATGGGCAGATGCCCAGGCTGATCTGAGTCTGTGCTGGGCGCACATCCACATTGTTGGTTTTGTCGCGTCGTGGCTCAAATTAGACTTGTACCAGCCAGAGGGCCCATGTGATCTAGTCAGAGGTTTCTCAGAGTCCATACAGTTTGTGTAGCAAGGACTGACCAGGCTACACAGATGTACAGACTCATCTGAGTATTCACTGTTACCCATTCCATTCGGGATACCCCTTTAGGGGTATCTGGGCAAACAGTTTGGATCCAGATCAGGCCCCACAAACGTGGGGCCTGATCTGAGATCCAAACTGTTTGCTGCTTAGACATCATTTCTACACGAGTTAATTAGCCCAATATTGTCAAAATATTCTTGATTTTTGATGCAGACGACAATTTCAGCAGACGATAAAAAATACCCAGAATGCAATGTGTTAAGCATAATTTCTGGGGACCTTTGTAGCTTAAATGTAAGAAAGTTCAGGAAGTGTTGTTGTCACCTTGGAACTGGGGTCTGCACAGGATGTTTCTGTTTTATGCGATGGGCAAGGTGCTGTCAGACAAGTTATCCTGTATAGGGACAGGTAGTGGCTCAGTGAATTTGGTGTTTCTGTTGCTGATATTATTTCTGTTGGTGCATAGATATTTTTCATCCCGTGGAAGCTCAATGCTCAGAATACATTCCAAATCTTTAGTCGCCTTAACTCTTACACCTTCCAAAAAAGCAGACATCAAAATTTAAGTTTGCAAATTTTAAGAAGTGTTTCATCTGAGCTGTATCATATTGAGAATTCAAAGGTAAAAGGGCACACATGTAGATCTGGATGAGGGGTCTATTATGTCATTTTGAGCCATCTCATTTGGATCTACGCTTTTTGCAAATTCAACTATTTTCTTTTTTGCTGCTTTAAGTCTTTATTTAGTATTGGTTTACTTTTACTTTTTGGATGGTACAGAAGGGGAAAGGCTTTCAAAACTGAAAGAAAATGAATTCGAGAAAAATAGTAATTTTGTGAAAAAAGCCAATTTGTGAAAAATAATGATTTAGCATAGTTTTGCCCAAACCCAGTTATACACTGAGCCACTTTAATTACGCACCACTTTTCCAGAGCCCGCATTATGGACCAAAATTGCTATCATCAAAGATTTTTTATAGAATTTTATTTACTGGCATTTTATCTTTTTGATGACACCAAAAAAAATTCAGAATCACTCCTGCGAAACCTTCCGTTCCGTTAAAAGCACATTTTGACAAAACTGCACGTGCAACCTAAGGGTTTATGTTTTTATATGCATTATGCAATAGGCATTATTCCAAGAGATCGTTGTGATTGAAAAACACCAAAAACGGATACTTTTTTGAAGCCAAACCTTCTTTTACTGCGGTGTAATCGAGTTACACCATGACGTTTTGACGCGATACTCTGTTTGACGTCATATCAACGTCAGTTACAATATCTAAACTAGATTTTCTTTGAAAATCGTTTTGTTCCAAGTCACTTATGTGCATAGAAATATCAAAACGCTTAATATTTTATTATTGGCACATCTAAGAGCCTTAGGAGTAGTGACGTCATCGCTTACGTCACCGATATGGCGCTAATATATCCAAAAGAGTTTGTATGCAAACAAACGACGGATACATCGCTGTTTACTATGAAATTATAAAAGAAGTGTTTTAACAATTGGTTTACTCAGAAACATTCGAAATTTCTATAGCTTTTAAAAAAGTATAAATAAAAATAACCTTTTCAAACCGTTGGCATTTGGCAACCAAAAGTATTCAGCTGTTTAAAAACTGGTAAAGTTTAAAAACGTGTCCCAGTCTTCTATATTGCCAAAAATGAATCGGCTCTAAACAATGACATAGCGAAAATTCGACACTGGTTATAGTGCAATGTGGTCGGATAATGCAATGTGAATTTGTATTTTATGGGTAGTGCCATTTCGGATCCGTTTTCTCGTTTGTTTCTGGTCACATCACAACATATTTTCTATGGATTGTGCA
Source organism: Ctena decussata (assembly GCA_963989385.1). Classification (NCBI taxonomy): domain Eukaryota; kingdom Metazoa; phylum Mollusca; class Bivalvia; order Lucinida; family Lucinidae; genus Ctena; species Ctena decussata. The sequence goes on along the minus strand of OZ022503.1, from coordinate 42,227,010 downwards.
GAAAAGAAATGCGCTTTTGCTGACAGTTTCAGATTAATATTATCCTATATCTTTTTCGAGAAATCTTACATTTTATAAGTGGTGCGGAACTAAAGTGGCTCAGTGTATTTAAAGCAAAATTTGTAGGCACAGTAAAAATGAGCCATGATACCACAAAGCATGTGTGCCCAGAGAAAACTCAGATCAGCCTGGGCATCCTCCAAGTCTGATCAGCTTTCGCTGTCTGCATGGTGCTAGCTTAGACCCTTGGCTACCCTTTAAGCGCACAGCAAAGACTCTGAACAGACTGGGAAGATGCCACGGCCAGTATGAGTCTTTATTGGGAGCACATGCCACTTTGTTGGTTTTGTCATGTCACTGCTCAATTTAGTGTGTCAGCAGGTTGTCATAAATATCTCATAAATCACTTTACTAGTAGCTTTCTTTTAGATCATCTGGAATAAGTGCCTGCCCCCCCCCCCCCAAAGGTGAGGGGGGACATATTGTTTTCGGTGCGGTTCCCGGGTGTCGGCGTCGGCGTGACAGTTTCTTGCCCCCCCCCCCCCTTCCCCCCAAAGGTGAGGGGGGACATATTGTTTTCGGTGCGGTTCCCGGGTGTCGGCGTCGGCGTGACAGTTTCTTGCGTGCGCAATATCTCTTGAACCAATGGATGGAATTTCACCAAACTTGCATGGATACATCATTGGGACCAGTTTAAGAGCTGATTAGATTTTGGTGACCTTGACCTCATTTTCAAGGTCACTGGAGGATTTAGATGACAATTTCATGTACCCACTTTGCGTGCGCGATACCTCTTGAACCAGTGGATGGAATTTCACCAAACTTGCATGGATACATCATTGGGACAAAGTTAAGAGCTGATTAGATTTTGGTGACCTTGACCTCATTTTCAAGGTCTCTGGAGGACTTTGATGACAATTTCATGTACCCACTTTGTCTCCTGAACCAATGGATGGAATTTCACCAAACTTGCATGGATACATCATTGGGACAAGTTTAACAACTCATTAGATTTTGGTGACCTTGACCTCATTTTCAAGGTCACTGGAGGACTTAGATGAGAAATTCTTGTACCCACTATATCTCATGAACCAATGGATGGAATTTCACCAAACTTGCATGGATACATCACTGGGACAAGTTGAAGAGCTCATTAGATTTTGGTGACCTTGACCTCATTTTCAAGGTCACTAGAGGACTGAGATGACAATTTCCTATTTCCACAATATCTCATGAGCCAATAGATGGAATTTCACCAAACATGCTTGGATACATCACTGGGACTAGCTTAAGAGCTGATTAGATTTTGGTGACCTTGACCTCATTTTTAAGGTTACTGGAGGACTTACATGGCAATTTCTTGTACCCATACTCTCTCATGAACCAATAGATGGAATTTCACCAAACTTGCACGGATACATCACTGGGACTAGCTTAAGAGCTGATCAGATTCTGGTGACCTTGACCTCATTTTCAAGGTCACAGGAGGACTTAGATATGTGAAAATTTCACTGAAGTTGATATATCTCATTAGCCTTTGGCTTGATTTCCACTATACTTTCATAGATATACTTTTGGGACGATCTCAAGAGTTTACTGTGTTTTGATTACCTTGACCCCATTTTCAAGGTCAAAAGCTAACATAAAAACGTTTATGTTTCTCTGAAAAGATAGTTCCATCTTGATCCAATTGACAGATATTCATCAGACTTGCATGAATATATTGTTGCGACAGGTTTAAGGCATGTTTAGTATTTGGTGACCTTGACCCATTTTTCAAGGACATAGTCATATATGTAGGATATCTTTAGAACCAGTGGATGGATTTTCTCCAAACTTGCCTAGATATTTTACTTGTACATGATTTATATTCATAGGGGATGGGAAATGGGCTGGTGGGGGGACATAAGTCTTTCTCTGAAAAACATTTCTAGTATTATTATATTAGAATAATACAGTAGGTGTCACATCTACTGAGTCTGTCCATCTTTTGTTGGACTTCTGTGCTCGATAACATAAGTGCTAAAAATATGATAATTGAGCCATGACATGACGACAAAACCAACAAAGTAGCATGTACACCCAGCGAAGACTTAGATTAGCCTGGGCATGCGCCCAGTCTGATCTTATTCCTCTCTGTTAGCATAGAGCTAGCTTAGACCACTTAGGTGCACAGCGAAGACTCTGATCAGACTGGGTGGATGGCCAGGCTGATCTGAGTCTTTGCTGGGCGCATATGCCACTTTCTTAGTTTTGTCGTGTCGCGGCTCAATTATGTTGTCACACCTACTCTAGAAGGGCAGTGTGATGTTATACTCACTGGAGCGCCGTTATAACGCGGGTGTCGGGAGACATAAAATAGAACCGCGTTAAAAGTGATCACGCGTAATAACGATCTTCACAGAAATACCCCACCCACTAATGAAAAACCCCATGTTTACATGTTCGTAGCGCTTATTTAGCCCTTACGAGGTAGATAGACATGTTTACTGCTTACCTTACACAACGAAAGTCATCGCTGAAGTAAGCTTTCAGTCCCTATGTTCTTACTTATTGTGAAAAATGCGCTGCAAAACGGTTGAAAACCATTTACAAAGCGAAAATACAATCGGAACACATCGGCCAATTCCGTATCCTGAATTAAACCTATATCGACAAGGATGTCCGATTGAGCGAAAGTAGACTTGTTCGAGTTAATTCCCTTGTATATACACTTGCAAAAAGGTACCTTCGGACGATTATAATATACTTATTTGCGTGAGTACTGACCTCGCTTAAAAAATTTCTAAGCAGCCTACAGATAACCAAATCGGGTTTAAGCTTTGTTTTTTTTCCATTTATAAAATTCTTTTATAATGATTACTTTGGAAGTAATCAGTGACTGCTACGCACAGCCTTTTTCCTGAGCGTCGGCTTGTGTATTGTGTATATGAGGTGACCTTCGCTAATTGGTGACACGTGATATGCGCTAATTATCGAAGTCTTTCACACCTTGGCAAGACAACCGACGCTTTGATTGTCTGTGATAACTTTTGACACTCCGTTGATTAAAATTATGTAAACAACCCAATTAACTTTTAATGGTTATTTTCTATTCCAATGTCGTGAACACCGACGGAAACCGCCGAAAAATCCGCGATCTGTAGAAAAAATTTGGGAGCCACAGGACAACCGCGTTATACTGATTTCCGCGATATATCGGTCCGCGGTATAACGGCGCTCCAGTGTACTGCAGTTGTTTTTCATCCATTCGTATTTTTACAGTCTGCAACATTTGAGACGACCCTAGCATTTAGCTTAGCAGGTGGGACATAGTATTTCACAGAATGTTTACTTTCAAATCACTGTAATGATCACTTTTGTCTTTTCCATTTTGAGACAAAAATTCAGATGCAGATCTATTTTAAACTTGTGAGTTCTTTTGTAAATTTCCAGAATTCTAATTTTAAACTGTTTTAGATTTCAGATGCCAATTGGAATCTATTTATTATCTAAAAAAAACTTGATATTTTGCCTGTTTGTGGCTTTATTAAGTTTTGGATTATTTTTATTTTGTTGCTCATTTAAGGGTATAATATAGTATGTTATTTTCCATTCATTACCTTAGTGATTCAGCTATAAGATGGGACCCCCCACCCCCACCAAGAAAACAAAAAAACAACAACAAAAAAACAATATTTTTAAAGCAGTCTTGTGTGAATCGCTATATTGATGCTTTCTCTTTTCCAAAACTGTCTTTAAAGTCTTGAGCCAGGATTTAAAACAAGCACTAATCTGTTGGTCCTGGACCATGGGAGTTTGTGCTAAACCAGTTGAATTTTACATATAGCTGGTCCTTAAAACCAACTGATTTTACTGTGTGATGTGAAAGTGGAATACTGAACTCCACAAGTCGAGCTCACAGGACCAACTTGGCCCTGTTTCAGCTGGTCCTATGGACCAGGTGTGATTCAGGGCTTAGTTTGAATCCTGTAGGTCCATCTTACAAGTGTCAAATATGTAGGTCAGTTGTCTTAGACTGATCTGGAGTATTGGAGTTGTTTGGGAGGAGAACCAATCTTATAACTGACTAGATAAGGTAAATATTTATGAATTGGTTTATATGAGCCGCGACACGACAAAACCAACAAAGTGGTTGTGCGCCCAGTGCAGACTCAGATCAGCCTGGGCTTCCGCCCAGTCTGATCAGAGTCTTCGCTGTCTGCATGGAGGTAGCTTAGACCTTTAGCTAGCCCTAAAGCAGTTCGGGAAGACTCTGCTCAGACTAGGCGGATGCCCAGGCTGATCTGAGTCTGTGCTGGGCGCACATCCACTTTGTTGGTTTTCTGGTGTCGCGGCTCAAATAAGTTTGAAATACTCAGGATTATTATGAAACAGTTTAAAAATTCTGCAGTTGTATTTATTATTGTGCACGTTTTCCCACATAGAGATATACCATATTAATTTGGCTGTAAAAGGGTTTTTTCCTCTCTCTAGAATGACCCCAATTATTTAAACCAGCCCGGAGGTTATAAAACTTGAGTACATTCTCAAACTCAAAATAAAGCACACTGATTGGCCGCTTCCGAGCACATGCTCGGAAGCAGCCAATCAGTGTGCTTTATTTTGAGTTTGAGATTATACTCAAGTTTTATATCCTCGGACCCAGTATTATGAAATTCTGCTATAAGATGTTTGTTTTACCAAAACAGTCCCAAAAATCTAGATCCATCTTGTAAAATGGAATTATGGATTTAGATGTTTGGGATTATTTTGGAAGGGAAAAACCTGATAGTTTTCTCATAAATCTCCGACGACCTTTATTTTGTGGTATTTGTTCTATTTTTGCAAGGATGAAAAATTATCCCAACCCTAAAATAAACTGTCCCCACTGTTTTAGCTACCATATTCCTTCGGTTATAAGACAGGATTTTTTCCTTCCAAAACAATCCCCAAAACCTAGTTCTCTCTTATAAGACGGCTCTAAGCTTTTGGCATTGTTTTAGAAGGGAAAAACTCATGTCATAGCAGAATTTTAAAAGACTGATATAGATATTTGGCGTCAATGTAGACCTGGAAAACTGAATAAATATGGTACTTGTTCAGAAATGATCTCCATAAGGTTTCGGTTTAGTGTAAATAAGCAAACTTTCAATTCAGTGTAAATAAGCAAATTTTCAATTTACTGTAAATAAGAAAACTTTTAGTTCAATGTAAATAAACAAAATTTCAATACAGTGTAAATAATTCAGTGTAAATAAGCAAACTTTCATTTTGCTATAGTAGCTGTGATTTTGTTGAATCCTCTTGCAGTCGGTGAGACATTTGCCAGGTGTGTGTGTGTGTGTCTGTCTGTCTGTGTGTCTGTCTGTCTGTCTGTCTGTCTTGCATCATACAGTCATTTTGATGTCCATAGATCCTAGGACAATAAAACTTTGCTATATGCACCACAACAGTTCTAACTGGCTCCATGAAAACTTGGTGACATACTTACAGAAAAAAAACACTTCAAGTTAAGCCATATACATCACAGACAACATGAACAGTGTTTGCACCAGAGCAGTCAGGGTCTTCTTCAACAAAACTTGGCCACAGTGACCTACTTCCCCATAAAAGGGCATTATTTCATGTTTTCAAACTCTGGTCTGTACCTCAATATTCATTATCCTCAGGTCATTCAAACTTCATCAGTGCATGCATCAACCTGCTCAAGGGCACCCTCAATTGGGTTACAGTAACCTACTTTTACAAATAAAAAAAAATAAAATAAAAAAAAAAACATCATGACAAGTTTTTGAGCTTGGCCCATAATCATGGCTTTCAATAGCTGTGGGCCTTTGCAACTATATCATTGCATGATATCAAATGCCAGAAAACCAGTTTAATTAATGTACTTTCTTTGAAAATCAGTGTCATCTAAAATTGAAAATCAGTACTTAACAGTGACAACTTCTGTGGTTGAAATGGTTAACCTTTCCTTCATGTATTTAACCTTTTCTATCATAAAGCACTGGCAGGCTCCTCCTGCTGGCAGGGTCCATCTAGTTATGTTGCTTATGTATACATGTTCTTGCAATTTATAAAGTGGGGTTCTCAGTGGGGAAAAATATAAGATATAATTGAGCCATGACACAACAAAACCAACAGTGGCATGTGTGCCCAGCGAAGACTCAGGTCAGCCTGGGCATCTTCCCAGTCTGATCAGAGTCTTTGCTGTTATCATGGCGGTAGCTTAGACCCTTAGCTACCCTGTAAGACCCAGGAAAGACTCTGATCAGACTGGGTGGATGCCCAGACTGATCTGAGTCTTCGCTGGGCGCACATGCCCTCTTGTTGGTTTTGTTGCATTGTGGCTCACATGTGAATAGCGGCTCACAGTGGAGCATAGTCATGCAAGTTTTACAGTAATGACCCTAAAATTTTGGACTCCCAAAAGTCGGACAGTTATTGTTAAATACTTATAAAGTGCATTTTACACATGTTAATGCATCCAAATGATGCTTGGTGAATGGCAAACATTGTAGACCCTGATCAAACTGCTCCCGAAGGAGCAGTTTGATCTAGGTCTTCAATGTTTGCTCAGGCCTGTCTGTCCGAATAATTAGGGTCATTACGGTAGTTTGTGCCCTCAAGGGCTAGATTGTGACTTTTGTTGGCCTGTATGCCAACATCAGTGGCACCAGAGCTGTGCAAAAACAGTGTAGATCCAGATGAGGTGGCTCATAATGAGCTGTGTCACCTGTATTTAAGCTGATAGCAAAGTCAACTATTTGAGTTTAGCATGTTTAGGTGCTCTAAGTGTTAATTTTCTATACAAACAGAGTTCGGCCTCATATTATAATTGCTACACTGGAAGCTGAGTTGGTTCCAATTAGAGGCCTGGCCCCTGGGTTATAAGACATTTTTTCATGCTCAACTGAGATTGTGCTCAAAGTTTAATATTGAATATAAGTCAAAATACTAAACAAGGCTTGTTCGGAGCAATCAAATACGAGAAAACATGGAAAGCAAACACTTGAAACAACACAAGTCTCTGTAAAATGCATAGGATTAATTTAGTGTGAGTTTAAATTTTCATGCTCAGCTGAGTTGAGCATGAAAAAATGTTTCATAACCTCAAGGCCTGAGCATGTTTTAATTGAGAAATAACGTTTCAGTCTTGGCTTCAAATAACCCCATTGACTAGAGCTATGGTCCCTATGGGTAGTCTTGATGATTTTTCACATGTTGCCAACTTAAGGTTTTACCCACTTAGAGCCTTACTTATGTTGTACATAGACATTCTTTACACATAACTTAATATATGTAAATCTTTGAAAACATAATGTAATGTAAGTGTGTAAATATTGAATGTGTATGAAATGGATGAATGTAAGTGAGTAAATATTGAATGTGTATGAAATGGATGAATGTAAGTGTGTAAATATTGAATGTGTATGAAATGGATGAATGTAAGTGTGTAAATATTGAATGTGTATGAAATGGATGAATGAAAGTGTGTAAATATTGAATGTGTATGAAATGGATGAATTTAAGTGTAAATATTGAATGTGTATGAAATTGATTGATATTGTAAGTGTTTTTTATTCAAATGTAAAATTTATCGGTTTGTACTATTTGATATTTACAGTTTGCAAATTTTAAAGTTTTAGAATATGTGAAAAACAAAGCCTGGTTAGCTAAACATAGTAATTGGGTTAAATATGCCCCCCCCCCCCCCTCCATAAAAAAAAAAAAAAAAAAAAAAAAAAAAAAAAACACAAAAGAATGAAATCAAATATCATGACCCGGGTTCGAGGTTATAAAACTTGAGAATAATCTCAAACTCAAAATATAGCACACTGATTGGCTGCTTCCGAGCATGTGCTCGGAAGCAGCCAATCAGTGTGCTTTATTTTGAGTGTGAGAATATGCTCAAGTTTAATAACCTCTGGGCCAGTCTTGTGTAATTCTGCTATAAGATGGGAATTTTCCCATTCAAAATAATCCTAAGAATCTATATCCAAGATGACAATTGGAAGGGGGATAGGGGGGTGCTCATTATATGAATTAATATAATTACAATCTGGTGATGTTAATGCCTTTTTCATATTTTAGCAGGCGAGAATGTTGCTGTTTCCATTCTTGTAACCATGTTTCCCAGGAGGCTTAGCAGAATGTATCCATAGCTGCATACTCCTGGCACTGATTTTGTTGCATTTCCCTTATAAATATGGCAAACTTCACTTCGAACTTTTGCTCGACGTATAGTACGTACACACGCAATGAACATCAGCAGCATGCACGAAAGTAACATCATGTGACCATGCTAAAGTTACCATGCCTCGAACTGCGGTAAGTGCAGCTCTAGCTGGTTTTCAGTTACTCATCGAAGCAGGAAATGGTTGACAACCAGAATTGAATCTGATTGCTCAGTTCTTTATACGAGGAGGGAATTGTCTGTTAACGTAACTCTACCATAGAGGCTTAAGTTCTAAGTGAAGTCTGTCTACAGGGGAGCTAATACCAGAAAAATACAGTAAAATTAATATTGGGACACATTTACCAGAAAGGATAATTACAGTGCTCTAGATAAGAAGTTGTAACAAGGTTCATTACGATAATCTTGTATATTTCTCTATAAAAATAAACTTGAAGGTTCTAAATATGAAACAGTTTGTTTTCACAATGCGGCGTTTCATCCAAAGATGCAGATGGAATGGTAAACATTGTAGACACTTATACAGAGCTCTAGATAAGAGGGGTATTTGATGATAATTGAGGGATAATTTTCTTTATTTCTCATTGAAACCATATGTTGTGACCCCTCATCTGAACCGTCTCGTCGAGACGGTTCAGATGAGGGGTCACAACATATGTTTTTATGCAAAATTAACAAAAATTATCCCTAATTATCACTAAATACTCCCTCTTATCTAGAGCTCTGGACACTTATAGGAATGCTCCTACAACTGCTCCTGACAACTGGTTCTGTAGGAGCAGTCTGATTTGGGTCTGCACCATTTGCTCAGACCTATCTGTTCCAATTCTTAGAATTTTTGTGGGAACATAAGAGACTCTTTTGTGTGTGATATGATTCAGATGACTTTAGCCGCAACACGACAAAACTAAGAAAGTGGCATGTGCGCCCAGCGAAGACTCAGATAAGCCTGGGCATCTGTCCAGTCTAATCAGAGTTTTTGCTGTCTCCATAAGCGCACAATGAAGACTCAGATCAGACTAAGCGGATGCCCAGACTGATCTGAGTCTTCTCTGGGAGCACATGCCACTTTGTTGGTTTTGTCATGTTGTGACTCATTAATGTTGTATTCATGTATTCATTAGAATGAATGTCAATTAATATAAATTTAAAAGTCTTTTGCAATGAATTTTTGCCATTTTTAATGTGTTCATGATTAGAACATGTTATTTCAATAAAATCTATGCATAAAAGCAATACTTTGTTAGTTTGTTTAACTTTTAAAATCCAACACTGAAACCTGATGGTAAAATCCAACTTTAATACTGATCAGTCGAGCCCGGTTCCATTGCACTCAGCCTTTCATTATCACCCACCCATTGTCCTGATATGACTGAAATACTGTTAAAAAGGACCTAAAATTGCAAGTCAACCATCCATCCATCCAAAAAATCACAAGTCAAGCTTGGAGAGAAAAACATTAATCTGCCAATCAAATAAGAGTTGCTGCTAAATCTGATACAAAAATTTTCACTTTTATAACAGTGAAAAGAAAGAAGAGAAGGAATAGAAGGATACATAGCAGAATTCCTTGTTGAATAGGTTCTGTAAGATTTATTTGAGCCACAACATGACAAACCAACAAAGTGGCATGTGTGCCCAGTGAAACTCAGATCAGCCTGGGCATTCACCCAGTTTGACCAGTCTTAGCTGTCTGCATAGAGCTAGCTTGGGCCCTTAGCTACCCATTAAGTTCTCAGCAAAGACTCTATCAAACTAGGCGGCTGCACAGGCTGAGCTGAAGCTTCACTGGGTGCATATACCTCTTTGTTGGTTTTGTCGTGTTGTATTACTATATTAACCCTTAAAGTGCCAAAAATCAAAATTGTTGAATTGGCAAACAGTGTAGATTCAGATGAGGTGGCTCATGCCACCTCTTCTGAATCTACACTGTTTGCCCTCTAGTGTTGGACATCTCAATATGATATCGCTTGGAAGAGACATTTTTTTTTGAAATTCTGCAGACTTAAATTTTGTCGTCTGGTTTTTGGTGCATTGTGGAAGAAATCTGAGCTTCTTAAGGTGTATGGAGATAAGCTCATGATTTGAGCCGCGACATGAGAAAACCAACAAAGTGGTTGTGCGCCCAGTGCAGACTCAGAGCATAAAACATGGTTGTGCATATCATGAAATTGCCCCTGGTTACGCCCCTGATTACCATATGCTGTAGGGTACCTTTTATTGCTGCAAATACTGCAGTGTAACAGTCCTAAATAGGAGTAGTCTAATCTTAGTACACATTTCAGTTTCCCCCCCTTTCTACCCTTGTCTTTTCAATTAATTTGCCCTCTTTCAACATATATACTTTCCTTACTTTTCCTTAAATTGTCCCCTTTCAAAATATTTTCTCTGCTTACTCTTTGAATATAATTGCCACCCTTTCCAAAATATAAACTTTCCTTACCCTATCAATTGAACTGTTCCCTTCCCAACATGACCATATGCTCCCATGCTTCCTTCCCCTGTCAGTTGCCTTGCATTTTGATATATTTATTCTTCTCTAACCCTATCAGCTGACTCCATTTCAAAATGTACATTGTATTCATTCCTTAACCTATGAAATAAATTGCCATCTTTTAACATACTTCTCTTACCCCATCATTTAAATTGTCCCCTTATCAATATGTTTTCCTTACTCTATCAGTTTAACTGTCCTGTTTTTGAAATATATACTTCCCATACCTTATCAATTAAATTGTCCTTTACAAAATATACACTTCCCTTACCCTTTCAACTGAATGATCCCCTTTCAAAACATAATACTTTCGTTTAATTGCCACAATTTCGAAATACATACTTTATTACCATTCAATTACATTGGACCCCTTTTCAAGATGTATGCATGTGCATACATCTTCCCTTACCCTTTAAATTTAATTGCTAAAGTTTTCAAAGTAAGTACTTTTCTTACCTTATCAAATTAATTGCATACTTTTCAAAATACATACTTCGCTTACCATTTCAATTAAATTGCCCCCTTTCAAAATATCCCTTACCCTATCAATTGTCATATCAAAATATATACTACCCTTACCCTGTCAACTGTATTGCCTTCCTTTTCAAAATATATACTCCCTCTACCCTTTCAGTTAAATTGCCTCCTTTCCAAAATATATCCTGTTCTTTCAATTAGATTGCCCTTTCTCAAAATATACATTTCCCTATCAATTAAATTGCCATTCTAAAATACATACATTTCAAACCTTTGTAACGTGGGCCGACCTGCAAACAAACCCCGTCAGTGGAAAAGCATGCTCACCCACCAAGGGCGGTTTATTTGCTTATATACCCCAACATTTACTCGACCACAAACTACCGAGTTTGTAATTTGCATATCTTTTTATATCTGTGACCTTCTACCGTCACATTACTTTCCCCTCCGAGAAGTCTCGTCCCGAGACTTGGCCTGGGAATTACATGGGTAAGGCAACTCCGGTCTGGCAGTTGTCATTATCCCACCGCTGCCACCAAATGTAACGTGGGCCGACCTGCAAACAAACCCCGTCAGTGGAAAAGCATGCTCACCCACCAAGGGCGGTTTATTTGCTTATATACCCCAACATTTACTCGACCACAAACTACCGAGTTTGTAATTTGCATATCTATTTATATCTGTGACCTTCTACCGTCACACCTTGTCAAACTGCCATTTCAAAATATATACTGCCCTTTCCTATCAATTAAATTGAATTGCCACCTTTTCAAAATATATACTTTCTTTCTTGTATCAATGAAACTGCCTTTCTATTTAAAATATGTTCTTCCCTTATCCTGTCATTAAATTGCCCTCTTTTCAAAATACATGTATATATTTTCCTTCCCCTATCAATTAAATTGCACCCCTCCCTTTCCAAATACGACCTTTTATTACCCCTATCAATTAGATTGACTCCCTTTACAAAATATATAGTTCTCTTACCCTATCACTTAAATTGCTCCCTTTCTATTTCAGTTAAATTGCGCCTTTTCAAAATATAAACTTACCACATTAATTAAATAGCCTCCCTTTTCAAAATATATTCCCCTTCCCATATCAATTATATTTTTGCCCAAATTCTCATAATGGTGTTCTTGAGGCGAAAGGGTAAAAATCCATAATTTGCACCTCCTGACACCGAATTTGTAGTATTTTTCTCCAGTTCAAAGAAGAGAAGTGAACTAAATTATTCCCCTTTCAAACTATATGTATAAACTACCCATACCCTATCAATTAAATTACCCCTTTTCAGAATACACACTTCCTTTACCGTATCAATCAATTGCCTCCCTTTCCTGTATGTATACTTCAATAACTCACTTACACTATCAGTTAACCCCCACTTTTCTACTGCTCACCATTATCCTTTATTAACTTATCAATTAGGTAGCCTGTCTTTTAAAAATACACTCCTAACCCTATTTTTTCCAAAGTATACACTCTCCTTACTCTGTGGAATAAAATGCCCCCTTGTCAAATAAATTGTTCTTCTTGCCCTATGAATTATACTGTGTCCCTTTTAAACTATACACCTTTATCCTATATCGGTCCAGTAATATCTTCTATCATGGAAATCCGCCTTATTCAATTGCAAAACTTGAATACCTTTAAGTCATATTGCTTATCCAAAGAAGCAATAATTGCATTTTTGAACCCACAGAAAGCAATACATTGAGGTGCAGGCGTCAGTTGTTTGTTTGTAAGAATGCGACATAATTTCCCACTACATGTTAGCTGATGTATATTATGAGAGTATAGTCCACAGACATATATATTCCCAATGGCGTCTACAGCCAAGCCCAGCGGAGATAGCAAATCCGAGGAACTGTAGCAGAAAGAAATTGTCTGAAGATCACTTGTACTTATTCCGAGCAAACCCATATCAACGTCGGAGACAAGCAAAATTTTAGAATTATTGCTCTTCTGAATATAGTTCGGACGTTTCAGTATGCAGTTTTTGTCGGTTGTGTTGTACGTTGCCCTTCTGGTAACTCCTCCAAATTTACTTATTGCAGTCAGTTCTGCCATATCTCCGTCGTAGCTAGAAACTATCATCTCATCTCCTACTTCTACAATTCCCAAACACTCCCAATCTGTTTCCACAGAAAGCTCTTTCTTCATCTCATTGTCATCTACCGAAAACTGCCAGAACTGCTTGAGCTCAGGCAGAGTAACAAGGACTTTATTATTAGCTGTTACAGCTACAGTCCATGGTGGAACAGTCAGCTCAACTCTAGAACGGTGTTTAAATTCAGAATCAAACAGTTTAAGTGTTTTGTTGTCTTGGTCTGCAAGGATTAGTCGACCATCGTGTAAGCATGCCAATCCTGTAACACATGTCGTTTCCATTTTGTCTCCCGGACACCAGGAACTAAACTCACTGTCTTCAATGTTTGCAGTTGTAGTATCAAGGAGCGTGTTTTCTTTTACAAATTCTACGCCGCCTAGTGATGCCACTGACTCCTTTAAATTACTTAGTTTAGGATGAGGACTGAACTGTAATTTCATTTCGCAAATTTTCTGTTCTAGTGTATTTGCATCAGCTATTATCTCCAGATATCTTTCATGAGCATCTGCAGTCAAGTCAGAGATTTCCTTTTGGGAACACCCATGAAGACGTGAGATGTCAATTTTCCGGCAGAGTAGTGTCACCTCCTGAATGTATAATTCTAGTTTCTTCTTTTCATTTTCGGCTTCATGCCGTGCTAATTCATCTTTATATTTTGTATTTTCAACAGATATTTTAGCCCATGCATTTATATTTTGAACTAAATCGTTTTTGAACTGCTGAATTTGGTTTGTTGATATATTTGTTTGTTTCTCTAGAGAATCAAGCAGCTTAAACCTTGCTGAACGTAAACTGCCCAGCTTCTTTAGAAGTTTTCGCAGATCTTGTCCTATAGACTGACAGGCTGTTGCATCCTGTTTAGAGTTTTGAAACTGGCCTGCATAAGTTTCATGTTGAAGCTCCCTGTTTCGTTCTCTAACTTCGGTGTCTTGTAACACTTGTTGAGTGAACACTAATGTGTGAGATTTTGTGCTATTAATTTTACGATGTCCCTCACAGCATTGTTTACACAAGTATTGCTTACAGTCCTTACAATATCCACATTCAACATCCTCAAATGTACAAATTTCACATATATTAATCAATGCATCTGAGCCCTTTTCGTCAGTATCTTGTATGACCGAGGTCACAAAGTCAGAACTTTGAAGAAAGCTCGAATTCGGTGCACTCTGACGTCTTTGCAAATGTTTCTTAGTGCTTGCAGCAGTTCCTGAAGATTTAAGTCGTGCCGAGTTTTGCTTCTCATAACCCGAGCTTAGATATCGAGTTGGGCATGTTTTCATTAGATCAGATGCACTGCTCCAATTATCTTCATGAAAGTCAGAGTGTGTAGTCTCTGAAACAGGCTCACTGTTGTTTCTTTTTATTCGTCGTTTCATTCTAGCAGGCGCATTTAGATTTAGAGTTTTATCCTTCTCATCGTTAAATCCTTGTTGTTGTTCATGTATATAATTTCTTGTATCACTGTTTCGCCTTTTGGTGAACACTCCTTCCTGTTTGTCTTCAACACCCTTTATAGATCCAGTGCTATTATTTCCTAACTCGTTTTGGCTCTTATTCCTTATATCCACCATGGTGATGTAAAAGTGCATCTAACCGATGGTAAACTGATCAAAACTTTTCATGTAGAAGTTATCATTTAGAACATGGTTAAATTGAAACGAAGAAGACGGGTACCGTGTTTACCTTACTTACTGGAGCTGCTGTACCAATGACGGACTGTCATAAAATTTGATTGTGACAAGTTGGTGTTGCTTTGAAATGCTGACGGAATGCCAAACATTGCAGACCGGGAGCAGTCTGATCTGGGTCTACACTGTTCGCTCAGTATGTACACTATTAAGGTTAATTATGGTATATAAATATTTTAGTCAATCGAAATTCAATCGAAGTATCGATCTCTCCATTTACAGATTTAACTTCCGGATTCTCTATTTAAAGTTGTCTACAGCGCTGGCATTTCCCTCTAAAGAATTCGTTTAAATTACCTTTTCAATAGATGATCATCTAGTCATTTGATAGCTTAATCGCTTTTCAGTAATGTTTGACGTATGTGAAATATTTTGAAATAAAAAAATTAAAGAAAGCAAAATACATAATTTCTTTAAATTATAGTTTGATAGCCGAAAAAAACCCTAGAAATGTGTCCATAGTCACAGATCCCCCCGCCTAGTGCCTTGAGTCGGTGCCTTGATTAAGGTACTGGCACTTGTAGGATAAGTAGGCTCATTGAGGCAGACTTGTATAATATAAAAGGCCCCAGGCAAAGCATTGCCCAATGTTTAAAATGTGACACAAACTGCAGCCCTCTATACAGTTTCAGAGTCACTGTATGGCCAAAATAGAAAATATTGTGTATTACAGAACATGGTTAGAAACCAAGTCAGTGGACCGTGACATATGGATCATCACGACCTCATTCTTGTAAATTCCTGTTGTACTAATAGATATAAATCCTCATACAAAATTTCAAGTTGCTACAATAATGGGAACTCCAAAATCTACCTCTTACAAAAATCTTAACCTTCCAAAATTAGCCTAAGTACGAAGTCAGTGGATCATGACATATGGATCATTCTGCCCTAATTCTTGTCTATCTGTTGTACTTACAGACATAAACCTTCATACAAAATTTCAAGGCTCTGCAATAATAGGAACACTGAAATCTACCTCTTACAAAAATCTCAACCTTGCAAAATTAGCCGAAGTCAGTGAACCATGACATATGGATCACCATACCCTGATTCTTGTATATTCCTGTTGTACTTATTGATATATATCCTCATGCAAAATTTCAGGTTGCTTCAATCAAAAGAACCCTGTAATCTACCTCTTACAGAAATGTTAACCTGAGTCTAACAGGATACGTACAGACGGACGTAAAGACGGACGTACGTACGTAATAACGTACACACATACGCACAACCGGAACACTATATGCCCCCGGCATCATATGATGCAGGGACATAAAAATATCACAAAAGCAATGTTTAACTTGAGGTGGCATTTACACACTATAACTATTAATACTCTATATTGTGTCAGAGCAGAATCAGAATCAGAATCAGAATTGTTTACTGGTGATACGTCCAAGGACAATCATTCACCAGGACCTGTGAATCAGGGAAGCTAGTCCCTAGCCCTTATAAGAGAAGTAAACTTAGTAACTGAATCCTCTGCACCCTCGGCAGCAGAAATAAGTGAATCTTCCAGGGAATTCCAATCTCTAATAGTCTAGGGGAAGAAACTGGACTTGTAAATGTCAGTCCCAGCCAATGGGGTTTGAAATGGTACGCCTACTTGGGGGAACAAGGTCATTTATGGGTATACTGGCTGCACCCCTCAGACCTTTGTAAAGCATTATGAGTCTACTATCTTTCCTTCTCTTTTTCAGGGATTCCCACTTAAGTTTCTCCAGAATGCCAGTCATACTCCCAGTTTCATATGTGTAATTTCCCGTTACAAATCTAGCTGCCCTTTTCTGCACCTTCTCAAGTTCGTCTTGAAGAAGTATACTTTGAGGGTCCCAAACTGAACTGCCATACTCCAGGGCTGGATGCACCAGGGGCCGTATTCATAAAGCCACTTAAGTTGTTGCTATGCGGTTGCTAAGGCTAAATATCTATAAAGGAGATTCCCAACAACTATGAAATTTGGTCTGGAGGAACAGTCTTTGTAAGACTGTTCCTCCAGAGCAAATTTCATAGTTGTAGGGAATCTCCTTCAAAGAAATTTAGCCTTAGCAACAGCATAGCAACAACTTAAGTCGTTTTATGAATACGGCCCCAGTCCCTTGTATGCTGACTCTTTAACATCTTGTGGACATGCTGCCAAGTTACGTCTGAGGAAGCCGAGGGTCCTATAAGCCTTTGTGCAAATATTGCTGACATGTGTGTTCCATTTCAAATCATTGGTAATGGTTATGCCGAGATACTTGATAGTTTATACATTACTGAGGACCGTTCCCTCTAAGGAATAGGAAGCATTGATCTTCTTGGTCCGTTTCCTTGTAATTTGCATTATATTGCATTTAACAGGTTGAAATCTCATGCCCCAGCTCCTTGCCCAACAACCTAAATGATCTATAACCTCCTGAAGTTTCATCGTGTCTTCAATATCTCTGATTTCGCGATAGCCAACACAGTCGTCAGCTAAAAGTCTTAATTCCGAGTCAATATTTTCTGTTATAACGAAATGAAAAAGAAGTAGAGGTAGACAGAAGAAGAGGTAGAAAGTGGTCAGGGATGGACTTTGCCAGCACAACTAGGGCAGCTGAGAACAGGATTAGATGTAATGGCAAGCACTGTAGAGTGTACACCCTGATGGTCTGCGATGCCTTATTCAAAACGAGCAGCAGTCCCAGTTCTATACGAATATAGTCGGTATAGCAACAGTGCGCCCTGTTTCTTGATTTCTTTTACTTTTCCTTATGTGCTTGCAAGATTTGGTCAGAATATGTAATTCATGCCTTCTTTTGAAAGATGCGTTTAATAATTTAATGTTTCCGTGCCATGTGTATAGGCATAAGTAAGGCATGAAGCCTTATAATGCAAATTTAGCTCGTGCCATTGAGCACCTCTATGACAAGGTTATAAGTGCAGTTCAGATGAATGACAGCACGGGAGAATGATTCAGAACAACAGTTGGAGTTAGGCAGAGATGTTTTAGAACTATCACCTAACTTCTTCAACATTTTTCTCGAAAGGATTATGTCTGATGTTCTGGAAGAACATGATGGAAAGGTTAGAATAGGCGGCAGAAGTATTACTAATCTGCGGTTTTCCGATGACATTGACGCTTTTGAAGCCCTAGATAGAACACCAGGAGCCCGGGTAACCAATGGGGTTAAGCGCTGGCCTGTTGATCTAGTGGTCCCAGGTTCGAATCCGGCTTGAGTCAGAATTCTTTCCAGCCATAAACGAGGTACCATTTAACACAGCCTTTCATTATCAGTAGGTATCCAAAACTGATACTTTGTTGAAGCAAGCATTTTTAATCTGAATGCATGCACCTCTTTGAGAGATCCCTCTTATATTGAAAATGTGCCCCTTCCGCAAATTGTCCTTGTTTCTTCCTCTTCAAGTTTTCCCTAGGTAGGAATCATTTCTTAACAGAGCCTGCTCTTAAATGAAAGCATCTGATCTAAGAGGAGCAAAATCTTTCCTTTAAGAGTTGATCCTCATTGATGAGGCAAAAATGCAAGGGTGCTTCTCTTAAAAGTGTACCCTAAGCAAAAGTGTCATTATGCTGAAGCCTGTGTCTCCAGGTCTCCTTCTAGCTACGCGCCTGGTTATGATCTCCCATCATCTTGATATGACTTAAATACTGCTAAAAGGACGTAAAATCGCAAATAATCCATCCATCATTGTGGCACCACAGATGACAAAACTCGGGAAAAATTACTAGCTTATCAAGTATATTTGAATTGAGCAAAGGCAGTGGTATGAGGATTATGAGGAAGTTAGTTGTAATTAAGATTCAAATAAAACGCATGACCTCTGGAATACATAAAAAAACAGAAATGATAAACATACCGTACAGCATTTTTCAAATCGCCTTGGTGCCCCATAAGGGCCGGTTAGGCCCTGTTGACACGAGAGGATAATCAATAGTCATACTGCCATTCGCAGACGCTTTGTAAACGTCTGAAGACTCAGAGCAAACGTATCGAAGTAGAATATTTAATTACGATTTTTCTCCACTAAAAATGAGATTTCAGGAAATTATCTGGATACAGAATGAGTGCTAAAATTACGAAACCGCGATTTTGGAAACCTGGTAGGCTTGAATAATTTTTGAAAGGAGCTTTGGCGCATAGTCATTAGTTTTCGAGGGTATGGGATTGTTTCGGCCCTTTTCAAATCTGGTCAGGTCGTTTCGGCCAAGTCAGAACTAGAATAGTTTACTGGTGATATGGCCAAGGACAATCATTCACAAGGACCTGTGATCAGGGAAGCTAAACCCTAGCCCTTATTTAGTCATTGACATAGGCACTTGATGGAAACTTTGTAATTTGGTAAGAAACCTGGATGGTGCCCTAAATCGTGGCCACAGGCAGACTGATGTGATTATTAGGGACTTTGCAAAGGCCTTTGACAAGGTACCACACAGGAGGCTATTGTACAAATTGAGTTACTACGGGATTAGAGGATCTACTCATAAGTGGATAGTGTTGTCCCGATAGTCGCTGAACATCGAAAACTAATCGTTCAGGCTCACGTCGGCGACAATCGATTGTAATTTTGTGACTATAGATTGTAAACAAAGTCATTAGGTCAAAAACGTCGCACAGACCGTTTGGTGAGTTTCGGTTCCTTTCTGGTTGTTTTGTGCATTTAAAGGGAAGTAATCCAAACACGACTGTCATGGCGTCCTAATAAGAATCAGAGCCGGACATGGAGCTTTTTCCCTATACAGGGAAGAGCAAATCCCGATTTGGGGTTTATTTTTGCATCAGAAAGATAAAAGAGGGACCAGACACAAAATCTAACCTGGATATGACATCTGTCATATGCATTTTATGCAAAAAACTTACGCAAATAAAGGTTGTGTATTGATACCCCCACCCACTCTGGATTATATGAAAACGAAACAAGCGTTTTGGGACTCTGACCATCACAACCTTTGGCTAAAAGTTTGAGATTGCTGTTAATAACATATATAGACCCTGATTCCAAATAGTCCTTAGCCTTTACTGATTTAAAAAAAGTACAGATGGTTACACTTTCAATTTTTGGTCATCTATAAGGCCTCTAAGAGGGGCAGGTTTAGTGACTTCTTAGTTGTCTCAATGTATACTGCATAAGGACCTATCTGAAAAGGTGAATACTTTGAGAAGAAAGATTTTACCAACAATGGCAACTGTATCTGTTGTTATTGTCAGTCAGTACTGGCAGAAATGAAAGAAAAATATATATATACAGTACTGATATGGCCATCTAAGATAGCATTATAGTGCATATGTATGTTGCCCTCATCTGTCACAAGATTCAGCTGCTAGCCAGTATGATCACATTCACTGCGTTCTATCTGCCTATGAAATATGTCTGGCACAAAAATTAGTTGATGCCAAAGGAGTAATGATGTCTAATGCTCTTTTCCGTGCATTATGCTCTTTATTTTGGTGGATAAGTACAGATTTAGACTTTTATGGACCATAAGCTATCATTATATATTGGTTGACTTGGCTGTACAATCAATAATCAATCGGTTTAACTCTTCCGATAATCGATTGTGATTTTCCAGTCCGATTCCCAACACTATAAGTGGATCACTTCATGGATGAAGATAAAGAAGCTTTTTTTAACGTCGCATTTTAGAAACAGACAACATAAGCTCTGCAGGGCTATTATTTCGACAAAGAAGGTATCCAGTAACAAATTATACATACCTGATGACTTCACTTTAGCTTCCTAGGACTACCCTTTATATGCGAGCGTCAGCCAAGGGAGCTCCTTGTACCTTTTTTTACGCCTTTGGTATTGCGCGGTCGGGATATGAACCCACGACCTCCCGTTCCTGAAGCGTACGCTCTACCACTGAGCTATTCCGTCATGGCTGTCTGAGCCCTCTCAAAAAGTGGTTTTAGATGGCCAAGCCTCAGATCCAGTCCGGTTCCTATCTGGTGTCCCTCAAAGATCGGTCTTAGGACCAGTCCTTTTTCTTATTTTCATTAATGATCTTCCAGATAACATCAGGTCATCTGTTCGTCTTTTTATGCTTCCAACTTTGAAGAAGTTGAGGGGGTATATTGCTTCTGGGTTGTCCGTCCTTACATCTGTTTGTCACGCATACCATATCTTAGGAACCGTGATTCTTGGTTTAATTAAGAGATCCTTTTCATTCATGGATATGGACCTATTCTTGAAACTTTACAAGTCATTGGTTAGACCTATTCTTGATTATGGAGACACTGTATGGTACCCTTGTACGGGAAAAAATAACAAATTGATTGAAAATGTACAAAGGAGAGCTACCTGCCTAGTGCCTGAGTCGCAAAATATGAGTTATACCGATAGGTTAATAAAGTTAAAATTATATTCCCTTGATTACAGGAGGAAACTGGGTGATTTGATATCAGCTTTTCAAGATTCTGAAAGGATTCTAGGACATTACAGTTGAATATGCAGTGCTGGAAACGGCCAGTGGCCCAGTGGCTAAATGCTCCTAATTTTTGTTTTGGGCCACCAGAAATCTCCAAAATATGACCTTTAGTGGCCCAAATTTGTCTTTCTGGCAATACTAAATGAGTGGGAACTTTAGCTAGTGGATAATTTGGGCCACTGAAAGTTAGGCCTGCTAAGCTTTTGGGCCACCACATTAAACTTGCGTATAGTCAAGCACTGAATATGTATTTCAGTACTCTACTACTTATACAAGGGGACATAATTTCAAATTGTTTAAACCAAGGTGTAACAAGAGTTTTAGACAGCATTCTTTTGCAATTAGAGTAATTGATCCCTGGAACAGTTTATCTGCTAGAGTTATTAATTCGCAGACTGTCAATGAATTTAAATCACAACTGGATAAGGAGTGGAAGAATCAGCACTACAGTTTAGAGGATGTGTATTAATGGGGGTTGACATAGAAATTTTTTAAGGTGGCATATAAGTGATACCATACTGGATAATAAGCTACACAACCTTTCCTTAAACCGGATTGAAAGGAAGTGTAGATACCCGACAATTGAAGTAACAATATTGAAAGTGAAGAAAAGCCTTTGGGGCTTACAGATTCACCCCTTGATAAAAAACAATCAAGTACGTTATGATGAGTAGATGACCTGATTAACTTTTGAATGAATTCTGTCAACTTTTGACGGAGTTACACCCCATGGAAATTTCTGCATTTTGACTTTGTCAGCAAGATATCTTGAAAAGTATTTAAGCTAGGGCTTGAAACTTTGACAGCTTATTAGGAATGATGAGTAGATGAAGTGATTAACTTGGCCCTTTGAAAATTTCCGCATTTTGCCTTTGTCAGCAAGATATCTTGAAAAGTATTTGAGCTAGAGGTTTGAAACTTTGTCAGCTTATTGGAGATGATGAGTAGATAAACTGATTAATTTTTGAACGAATTCTGTCTATTTTTGTAGGAGTTATGGCCCTTTGAAAATTTTGACATTTTGACTTTATCAGCAAGATATCTTGAAAAGTATAAGAGCTAGGGACTTGAAACTTTATTGCCCAAGGTGTAGATGACCAGATTAACTTTCAGAAAAATTGTGAATTTTTGACTGAGTTATGTCTCAATCTTTTTCAACTTAGTGCATTGTTAGCCTATGGAACCTTGCAAACAAAATACCTCGAGAACCCCTGACACTAGGATCATGATTTTTTGCAGGAAGATATTGCTCAAAGTGAAAATGATCTGATTAACTTTAAAAAAAAAAAAGCGTAAATTTTTTACCAGTTAAGCCCCTTTTTCGTCTGAGTGCATTGAAGTTTATAGTACAAAATGGGGTTTGAAATGCCAGGGAATGATGATTCCTGGCATGCCTACTTGGGGGAACATGGTCATTTATGGGTATACTGGCTGCACCTTCAGACCTTTGTAAAGCATTATGAGTCTACTATCTTTCCTTCTCTTTTCCAGAAATTCCCATTTTAGTTTCTCCAGAATGCCAGTCATACTCCCTGTTTCATATGTGTACTGGTAATTTTCCATTAAAAATCTAGCTGCCCTTTTCTGCACCTTCTCAAGTTCAACTTGAAGAATTATACTTTGGGGGCCCAAACTGAACTACCATACTCCAGGACTGGATGTGCCAGTCCCTTTAATGTCCTGTGGACATGTGCCAAGTTACGTCTGAGAAAGCCAAGAGTCCTATTAGCCAGCACCAAACACACAGGATATCCCACTAAACATTGAAGTCTATGATATAGAGGAAACCTCGACACTTGGATTGCTTCATTCCTTTAGCCCTGCACACAGAGTGTAGTTGTAACTTGTTGAAGGATCCTCATTGAAGAACACACCAGTCCTGTTGTCAGCAGGATTCCCCAAGGCTCTGTGCTTGGGCCTCTCAGAGCCCTAGATAAGAAGGAGTATTTGGTGATAATTAAGGATAATTTTGGTTATTTCTGCATAAAAACATATGTTGTGACCCCTCATCTGAACCGTCTCGATGAGACGGTTCAGATGGGGGGGGTCGCAACATATGGTTTCAATGAGAAAAAAAAAAATATCCCTCAATTATCATCAAATACCTCTCTTATCTAGAGCTCTGGCCTCTGCTTCTTATACTCTTTGTTAACCACTTTCTTGGCAAGCTAAGCTCCAAGACCAGGCTATTTGCATATGATTGCATTGTGTGCAGGACAGTTAAAAACCCAGAAGACTGCTTGCTTCATGCTTACCTGACAGATCAGCTCACTCCAAGAAATTCAGACAAATTTCCTTGATTTGCAGACTCCTTAAATTTAGCTTTATCCCACAATCTGTACCTTTGAATAGAATAAGGTTCAAGATATCTCAAAAATTGTTTGAGCTATGGCCTTGATATTTAGAACACTGATTGGATATGAGGAGTAAATTGCCTGATTAACGTTTTAGAGAATTCCGTCAATTTTGATGAAGTAATGGCCCTTGTTTGAATTGGGCATTTTTCCAACCTCTGAATTGCTTGATGTAGGAAGCTGATTTTTGGTATAATAGTAGTTCTTGATGAGTTAAATACTTAAGTAAAGATTAAGTTTGACACCTCTAGTGGCAAGCATATGGTCGGGGGCATAGTGTTTCACAAACATAATTTCTAGTTTTGACTTTTATCCAGTTTTGTATGGAGCCTGCATGTGTGATGGGAAAGAAAATTCTATTTGATGTGTTCAGGTTGCATAGCTGCCATTTCCATATACAGTAATACTCTTTAAACATATTTTTCTATAGAACCACAAGGACAGTGACATTGAATTTTTGAAACTCGTGTATTATCACGTCTCTTCAAATGAAAAGAGTACACTGGTTGTTGGCCCTTTTATGGTCAGGTCATGTTTGCTTCCTTGTACTTATATCAGGGATCTCCCCTGGCCATTAAGGCATGTCACTTGCAACATGCCTTCCTTTTCAAACTACCTTTGAAACATGCCTTAATTTCCTATGAAAGTTTATTAAAATGCTATTATTTTCATTTCTAGTAAAGTTGTTTTAAGTATCATCAATAAATTATTTAGAATGTAAATTTAGGCTAATTTTGACAGAACATCACTATATTAGGGATTTTAAAAATTGATCAACAAGTCAAAATCTGATTTTTGTGCCAAGAGGGGCATGCCTTCTGAAATTTCTGGGGAGAACACTGTTATATGTAGAAAATGCTGAAAAAATAGATTTCTTAGAAAATACTGTGCTAATAGGCAGTTATGGTATAAAAGTAGCTTCATGTAGTCAGGTAAGTGGGTATATTAAGATATATGAGTATTAGAGGTCAAGGTCTATGGGGTGCCATTTTTGCTATTTGTTCGTTATTTTCACTTTTATATTTGTCTAAACAAAAGTGAAAGCTCTGTCTGCTGTACTGGACCAAAGTGGGCTCTGTAGGCTAGAAGACTAAACGACATCAAACCAGGCCCCGAGGTTATAAAACTTTTTTCATGCTCAACTCAGCTGAGCATGAAATTTTTTCTGCTCATAAATTTTAAAATGCCAACAATTGTTGGCATTTTAATATTTATGAGTAGAAAAAATAGCCTTCTTGGCTTATCTGAGCCTGAAAAATGCTGAATTTCTTGGTATTTTTATATTAATGGGCATTTTAAATTTCATGCTCAGCTGAGTTGAGCATGAAAAAAGTTTTATAACCTCGGGGCCTGTTTCTGCAGGTCTGTTGATAGCTAAAATTAACCTGATTGATATTGTTGAAATTTACATCATGTCAGTGTCATCTGTCATGTTGACATCATGTTAATTTCATCTGCTAGTTAACCAATCATAGCTACACTTACATGGAAAGTAGCCAATCAAATATCTTCTAACATTACATCCTGGCACTTAGCTTCAGAGCAGCAGACGACAGCACTCAGCAAAGATTTTAGAAGAGATAAATAAATTTAAGATGGACAAAGATTTAAAAAAAAAGGAAAATAGAGATGAAAAAGTGTACATAAAAGGAAATGCAAAGAAGCAGTGAAAATTTTTGACAGTTATGTCAAAAGGGTTTAGCATAAAATTTCAAGAGATGTCTGCTTCTGATTTGAATTCCATGTATCCAATTTAAACAAACGGTATGTTTTGTATGATATAACAAAAATTGTTATTGACTTGGATGAGGTCATTATAAGAATTTATTACTCAAGCTATTTTACTAACATCTTAACCCTTAAAGCGCCAAAAATTAAAATTGTTGAATTGGCAAACAGTGTAGATCCAGATGAGGTGGCTCATAATGAATTAGTCCTGAGTCTCATGCTGTTACATTCCGCTATGCTTCACTACAACGTCCGTGTCGTATGACAGAGTACACAACGGCCATCTGGAAGAGGTCTAATAATGAATCTACACTGTTTGCCGCCTAGTGTTCGAATTCTCAATATGATGTTGCTTGAATGAGGTATTTTTTGAAATTCTGCAGGCGTAAATTTTGTCATCTGCTTTTTTGGCGTATTAAGGGTTAACTGTCCATTGTGGCTCTAGTGTTGATCACACATGCTGATCCATATTGGTAAGTGAAGTCAACCATTTAAATGTTTTGCAAAAGTAGCAGACAATATTTTCGACAGTCACGCTTTTTGTGCTTTGTAATGTTAGAACTAAATGAAGCTACCTAGCATATGGATACCTTTACTCTGCAGGGATAAAGACTATCAGGGGCCCAGTAGCCCTAAATTTTGGGCTGGGTCCCTGAAATTTTGGACAAAATGCCCATTCCCCTAATGTTAAATTTTGAATTTTGGCAGTGTGGGCCCCTAAGTCAAAATTGTTAGTCTTTATCCCTGCTCTGTCTGGATAATAAAACAACTATTTAATGCCTTATAGGGTCAACAGTCTAATCTATCACCTTCGGTGCTGTGGATACACCTCGTCAGGGGAGCTGCAGTTCCATATCAGAACTCTTTTTTTTTTTTGTCTGTAGCTTGCCTGACCAGAAGGGTCATAGTGAGCTATTGTCATACCAATGTGTCCGTTGTGAACTGTGCGCTATACATAAGCAAATGAAAAAGCTTATTTTGGGCGTTAGGTTGTTAACAAATATCTGAAGTATTATTTACTTTTTATTGTTTTGAAGGTACTGAAGCCCCAGGTGTATCCATTGAAGAAGAGAGGAAGTCATCTACAGAATCTGAGACCCAGCCGGCTATCTACAACCCAAATGTTGCTTTATCTATTGAACAGCAGAGACAAAAACTGCCAGTATTTAAGGTATATTGAGCTCTACCTAAAGGGAGTTTGGAGTATGGAGTTTAGATGATTTTTGTCACATCTGCTTTAGCAAGGTGCAATATAGGAGTTCACTTTTCCGTCCGTCCGCCAATCTGTCCGTCCACACATCCGTCAGTCCGTCCGTCCGTCCACAATTATGTCGACCCTAACGTTTGTGTCCATTATTCTCAATCTATGATACCTACACTCATCAAACCTGGTATAAAGTTTCTTCTTAGAATGATCTCGAGAAACCTTGCACATATTTTTACCTTTTACCTATTTTTCATGCCCTAATGACTTCGTAAAATTTTACGTCAAGAATTTAGTCAACCCTAGTGTTTAAGTCCATTTCTCTCCATCTGTGATACCTGCAATCATCAAACCTGGTATAAAGTTTTTTCTTAGAATGATCTAGAGGATTGTTGCCTTTATTTTGACCTTTGACCTATATTTTATGTGCTGCTGACTTAGTAAAATTATGCGCTACTGACTTAGTAAAATTTTACGTCAAAAATTGCCTCAACCAGGGCTACAGAAATCCGAATTTTTGTTGGTTCTGACCGAATTTGAGTTAAAAACCCGATTCAGATGTCATAAGGCACGTTTTTTCTGGTCCGAAAAAACACAATTTCCGGATGTATAATGACATAATTACTGGATTCAATAATCAGGCACTGCTGTCAAAAGTTATCACAGATAAACAAAGTGTTGATTGTCTTTCCAAGGTGTGACCACTGATTATGTTTTTAGAAATCTTCGATAATTAGCACGTGTCACAATTTTGGCCAGAGGCGAAGGTTTTGCACAACTCGTAATACACACATACACATGCCGACGCACAGAAAAAGGCTGTGCAACGTAATGTTACTGTATACTTTCAAAGATAGCATGAGGAAAGAATTTGACTGGCAAAAAGAACATTTAAAGCTGACTGGATTATGTGCAGGCTGGTCAGTTTTTGTCTCGCCTGCGAAGCAGAGGCGAGACTTATGTATTGCTTTTCCGGTGTCGTCATCGGTGGCGGCGTAAACTTTGTCTATTTTTCGCGTTTAGGTCATAAGTGCTGACAGGCGAGACACCGCATTCCGCTGAATTCTTGTTTTTTAGCAGACGTCATTTCTTGCGCAGAAAAATATTTTTTTTATTCGTCTGAAGGTACCTTTTTTGCAAGAGTATATTCAAATTTCAAAGGAATTAACTCGAATACAGTAATATACGTCAATCGTAATACTTCGGCCAATTCCGTATATCGAAGATCGGCGAGGATGCCTGATTGGTACGGCATGTGTACTTTCACTTTCGGTCTGACTGTCTCTGCGCTTTAAAGCGCATTTTTCACGATAAGTAAGAACATGTGGACTAAATGGCTACTTCAGCGATGATTTTCTTTTTGTCAGGCAAGCAGTATATATATTTTTTCTACCTGGCTACGAACAATGTAAACATGCGGTTTTCATTAGTGGGTGGGGGATTCAGGACCGATGTCATTAGACCCCGATATCACTTATAACGCAGTTTGATTTTATGTCTCTCGACACCCGCGTTATAACGGCGCTCCAGTGTAGTCATTAGTTTTCGTGACTTTTTTGGATTGTGGAATACACAGTGTAGTCATTAGTTTTTGTGTCTATTTTGGATTTGTATGACGTCATCGGCCGTCTGGACCGATTTGGATTTCAAAATTTCTGTAGCCCTGGCCTCAACCCTAGTATACTGGTACATTTCTCATGATACCTACTGTCATCAAACCTGGTATAAAGTTTCTGCTTAGGTTGATCTAGAGGATTGTTGCACTTATTTCGACCTTTGACCCATATTTCATGCTCTGCTGATTATGTAAAATTTTATTCAAAAAATTACATCAACCCTATTGTTTAAGTCCATTTCTCTCAATCTATTATATCTAGAATCTTCAAACATGATATAAAATTTCATCTTAGAATGGGATCGAGGATAAATGCATTTGTTTCAGCCCTTTACCTATATAAACCTACTGATTTTGTAATATTTCACATCCAAAATTGTGCAGATATATGGAAAATTATCCAGTTATTATCACTGTTACCTCTTCTTATCTAGAGTACTTTTCAGTTGTTTTCATTATAATTTTTGCATAGACATCCTTGGGGTCATTTTGGAAGGGGTGTAAATCCCCTGAATATCATTAGTAAGGATATTTATAAACCTCAAAGCTTGTTCTCTAGTCTTATTGCTTTGTGTATATCCTAATGTGCTTAAATATTGGGACACCTTAAAACCATTGGGACAAATGGAAAATTAATGTTTTAAGGTGTCCCCATATTCAAGCATATTAGGGTATGCTGTATTACTTACTATACTACATTACATTAGTGGCAGGTATTGTAAATTTTAGTTTGCCATCCATGTCTTTGTCCAGTCTGTGTTACATCCATCTGTTCTTATTTCAGTTGAGGAACCATATCCTGTACATGGTAGAACAGTTCCAGACTGTGGTCATTGTAGGTGCAACTGGCTGTGGTAAAAGCACACAGATTCCTCAGGTATAATGCCCTAGTCAGTCCAGAACTTTTGAGATGAAAATTGAATATTTTTTCTTGAACTGTTTGGATAATTTTCCAGGTTTTTCCTCCATTTTCACAAAATGGGAGAGTTTTTTTGTGATTTTCTTTTGCTTCCCAGGACATGAAGCTCTTCCAAATTGGGATCAACTCTTAAAGGAAAGAATTTGCTCCTAGTCTGTTTATGACAATTTGCTGGCAAGACACAGTCTTCTGTAGAATTCTTGTTAAATTTCTTTCATGGAATTCTTGTTAAAAGAAGTTCAGCTACATGTCAGGATGTGATTAGGTGTATTTTTTGGTAAAAATGATTTCCATGTGTAAATGCTGTTTTACTTTTACAGTAGTGTTACATACCAGTGTTAAATTGCTTATTATTACAGTATTTATTAGAGGCTGGATGGGGAAAAGAGAGTCATGTGATCGGGGTGACACAGCCCAGAAGAGTTGCCGCAGTCACGGTAAAGCTTAATTGTGATAATATTGCCTCCTCTTTATCAAAGTATGAAAGCTTTCAGAAAATATGTGTATTCTGCTGAAGGGGAAAGCTAATGTTTTCAAGAAAGATAATTCTTCCACAGAAAAATCTATGTCCATCTATATGTTGGGGCTCATTTAAGAGTTATCTCCAAGTTTAAAGTGCTACTTTTAGCACTGTTAAAGAGTATAATCAACTCTTGGATCCATGAAAGGGTATGAAAAATCAGAAACATGAGGCAGAAAGAAGTTAAAGAAGTTTGAAGAGGAGGATGAGTGGCAACCCTGATGTTTAACTCTATAAGTACCAAAAAGCAGACAGCAAAATATATGTCTGCAAAATTTCAAAAATGTTTTGTAAGACTAGCGGAAAAAACAGTGTAGATCTAGATGAGATGGCTCATTATGAGCCGCCTCATCAGGATCGACACTGTTTGAAAATTTAGCTATTTTTGTCTCTGGTGCTTAAAGTGTTTTAAAAAAGGGCTAACTATCATGCTAAATTTTGACTGTCACAGTACTATCACTATTGGAGAAAGTCCTATAACAATACAACTACTATCACTGGACTAATATCACGATACTATCATTATCCCAGAATCTTACAAAAATATAATGAAATTTGATGAATTGTTTAATTATAAAACCATTTAAAGTACATGACTGCACTTTCAAAAATAAGCTTTACCAATTCATATAACAAACAGGTTTTCACATAGCACACATCTTCCATGTTGTCATGGTTTATGAACTTTGACAAAAACATTTTAGAATGACATGGTAAAATCTACAGGTGCAAAAACTGTCAAAACCCTCTATGATAGTTATTGATTGTTGAAAAAAACCATCAAAATAGCACTATCACTTCAGTCACTATCACAATGCATCTATATATCCTTGTATTGTTACACCCATAGTGTTTAATATACTAATATTATATGCACCATGCCTATGCAGATTTTAACCCTTTTTAGACCGGATACCCGTTTTGGGGACATTATGCAAACAGTGCAGACCCAGTTCAGACGCCCCAAAATGCGGCGTCTGATCAGGGTCTACATTGTTTGCTTACAGGATTTTCTGTGCAAAGTACAATAAAAGTGGAAATATTCACCAGAAACCCCTAAAACTAGAAATGGGATTATCTGAATGATAAGAATGGAAACGTCCACTGGTCAAAAAAGGGTTAAACAAGTACATGTAGTAAGACACAGAAAAAAGGAATGTAATATGACAAGACATCTGAGTAAGTGAGACAAGTCCATTTGCTCACTTACTCAGATGCCTTGTCCTATGACATTCCTTTTTTATGTGAAAGTCCATTTGTTCTTTAACACCTTTTTAGACTGGAAACCCATTTTGGGAACATATACAAACAGTGCAGACCCAGTTCAGATGCCACAAATGCGGCATCTGATAAGTGTCTACCATGTTTGCTAAAAGAAATTTTTATGCAAAATCCAATAAAAGTGAAAACATTCATCATAAACCCCTAAAACAAAAAATGGATTCGTCCTAATGAAAAGAATAGACAAGTCCACCAGTCAAAAAAGGGTTAAAAAATCTTGTTTTCGTGTCTATTAAGGTGGCAACCAGAGTTGCTGAAGAGAGAGGCACAATACTGGGAGATGAAATTGGATACCTCATCAGATTTGATCCTTCATTTGATCCTGATGCCACTAGAATCAAGGTGAGCTACCCAAGGGTTGAGCTGTCATGCAGACTGATGGATGGATGGATGGATGGATGGATGGATGGATGGATGGATGGATTTAGCAGTTTTATGTCTGTTTCAACAGTATTTGAGCCGCAACACAAGAAAACCAACAAAGTGGCATATGTGCCCAGCAAAGACTCAGATCAGCCTGGGCATCCACCCAGTCTGATCAGAGTCTTTGCTGTCCGCATGGAGGTAGCTTAGACTCCTAGCTACCCTTTAAGCACACAGCAGAGACTCTGATCAGACTGGAAGGATTCCCAGGCTGATTTGAGTCTTTGAATTGTGCACATCCATTTTGTTGGTTTTGTCATGTCATGGCTAATTTCAGTCATATCTGGATTATGAGAGGCTCTGTGCTATGAAGTGGTATTTAAGGTTCAGACAGAACTTTGCCTCCTATGGGACTCAGACCAGTGATCTGAAGTTAGGAGGGTGAACCCAGAGCTCTAGATAAGAGGGGTATTTGATGATAATTGAAGGATAATTTTTCTTATTTTTGATTGAAACCATATGTTGTGACCCCTCATCTGAACCGTCTCGACGAGACGGTTCAGATGAGGGGTCACAACATATGTTTTTATGCAGAATTAACAAAAATTATCCCTAATTATCACCAAATACTCCCTCTTATCTAGAGCCCTGTCAGAACCACTTAGCCATGCAGCGACTTCTGTGTCATGTGGAGGAGCAGATACAAAATTTTGCTTCATAGTATTATGTTTGCATGTTTTGTTACGTATTTGAGTGAGTGCAAATTTGATGCTTCATTTGATTTAGACTCCAGTAGAATTAAGGTGAGGAACCCAGTATATATCTGCCTACATTGAAATAAACATTTATTTAAAATTTAAGATTTTGAGATTGGCAAAATTGCATATTTGCATTTGTATGTAAATTTCACTTGTGTGGAGAAATTTTGTCAGTTTAAGAAAATTTTGTTACACAATTGCATATTTAGTACCTGTTGATGTATCTGCAGATTTGATGCTTGAACATTAGCTCACCTGTACAAGAGTACAGACAAGCTATTGTTGTCACCCTTGCATCAGCGTCTGAATCAGTGTCAGTATCAGCATCCACAAAAATGGATGTCTTTGTTAAAGTTTTTAAGTGATGGGCAAGTCACTGTCAGGCAAGCTATCCTGTATGTGGACACATCTTGTTAAAGCTGACATCACTAGAGGATCAAGTTGATGTGCTCATGGGTGTAGCTTTCCAAATCCAATGAAAACCTGTAGGTTTTTACAGATTTCAGGTACCCTTGAATTTCACTTATCATTCTTAATATGGCAAATGTGTCAAAACCTGTTAATTTTCATTCTGCTTACCATTCTTTATAAGACAATTGTGTCAAAACCTGTAAATTTCATTTAAAAATTTACATTTTCGAGCCACACCCTGAGAATCATTCAAAAGTCACCTGTTGGTGTATAACTGGCCACTGCAACGACAATTTAGCACCTGACATTCCCACAAACAAAATTGGACGTGTTCAGTGTCCCTCTTTAAGTCTGTGATTTTACCTTACAGTGAATGAAGGGATATATGAGCCGCGACACGAGAAAACCAACAATGTGGTTGTGCGGCCAGCGCAGACTCAGATCAGCCTGGGCATCCGCCCAGTCTGATCAGAGTCTTCGCTCTCCGCATGAAGGTAGTTTAGACCCTTAGCTACCTTTTAAGCGCTTAGGGATAACTCTGATCAGACTGGGTGGATGCTCAGGCTGATCCGAGTCTGCGCTGGGCACACAACCACATTGTTGGTTTTCACGTGTCGCGGCTCATATATACTTGTTTTAAGTAGATGTGGATCTGGAAAGGTGAATTGTGTCAAAACCAAAAAGAAAAAAAAAACCTTTCATAATCAGCAAATCTACATCTTAAGGCAAACGTTTTACAACCATATGCACAAAGGGAACCAACTTTTGTGACTTGCTGTTTGCTTCCATTGAAGATGCTCTTTCAATCTGGGGGCTGTTCTTAAAGGAAAGAATTTGTTCTGTAATGGAGCAAATTCTTTTCTATAAGAATAACCCCAAAAAGAAATGGGAGAAAAATTATCATGGTTAAAATTACCTCCCTTAAAAGTATTCTCATTTATGTTAATGTCAGAAAACAACTACAGCAGTTTCCCAAGCAAGCTCCAATAAAAGAATATTTTGCTGTAGTCTGGTAGTGGGAGGGGCAGTTGGGGTTAGTGGCTTTTCGTATCTTGGGCACAAAATCCCTGATTCATGAAAAAGATACCCATTCACTGCTGGGTTGACAGAAAGAGTTTTCCAATTGCTGTCTGGCTTTGCTGTAGTATTGTTGTCCAAAAAATTTCATAAGTTTGTATAGTTATGCTCTGATGTTTTTCTTACAGTTTATGACTGATGGAATGCTGATCAGAGAAATCATGGCTGACCCTTTGTTAAGGAAATACAGGTATTAGTTATTTGTTGATTTACCTAAGAGTACTAGTACATGGTATGTTGATTTGGAGTAGAATGCTTGTTATAGTGCGGACGTGATAACTTGGCAATGTTGTTATTTTGGGTTGATTTTGATTTGGTGACTGATTGGCTAGATAGCAGAGTTCAGCCTATTCAGCTCAAAGGAATGAAAGAATAAATTTTGAATAATTTTATTACTAACACTATTGTTATCGATGATATTCTTAAATTAGAAGCAGTTCCCGAGTCGAAGCTGTCAAATGGTAACATAAAGATAAATTAGAACTGCCAGTAAACCATAATTTTTCTTCATGACCAGACATCAAGAAGTTACATGAACTGCACAGTAAGGATAGTACAGGTACTGTTGCCATTAAAAATATAAATAAAACACTGCCACTATAGCGCAACTGACCTATAGTTGTTGATTGACAATAGAGTACTTGTTCTCTGCTGATTGACCTCTGCTGATTGACAGTAGAACACTGTTTATTTGTTTAGAGG
Organism: Ctena decussata; assembly: GCA_963989385.1. Lineage (NCBI taxonomy): Eukaryota > Metazoa > Mollusca > Bivalvia > Lucinida > Lucinidae > Ctena > Ctena decussata. The sequence continues at coordinate 42,192,712 of OZ022503.1, read as the reverse complement.
GACATAGTGAATAACCTTTTGACTATTGGTGATATCATAATGACATCACAATGCCATCACTATGTCAGCACCATAATGACAGCATCATGACATAATGTTGGCTAAGTATACCAGCCTGCCATTTGCATATAGGTCATTTGCGAAAAAGTGGAGGGCAAAAAATTGATTTAGTTCTATTTCTACTGAATGAATTTTTATGAAACTTTCCCTGCCTTTATCCATTATCCATATGAACTCTCATAAGCAAATAGGCTAAAGTCGTCAAACCAAATGACACAAACAGTGTTTCCTTAATGTTTGACAGTACAGCATCTGTTTTTCACAACAAAAGTGTAGAAAAGAGATACATTGAAGCTTGTTATAGTCTGGGGGGATAAGTCACACAATGGACTTTTGGTTGGGAGAATGAATTTGAAGAAAATCTTCTGTGATTTTGTGTTTTAGAATCAAAATAGTTCAGCTTTAACTGTGATATGATGAATAATAATTGAATAATCACTGGTTGTCAGTCATTTGTAGGTAGATATATCACTCCCACTCGGTGCATGTGATATGATCTACATTACAACAGTAGCTGACCTCCAACAGTGAGTTATTACTCAATAAATCTCTGTCAGAGCTGATCTTAAATATCCACTGTTTTCAGTGTAATAATGTTGGATGAAGCTCATGAGAGGACTCTGAACACAGATATCATAATGGGACTGGTCAGAAAGGTGAGTTTTACATGTCAGGCTTTCTAATTTGTCACCCTGTCATATAAATTGCTTTTGCTTTCTAGGTCCAGTTGTTCAAAGCGTCATTAGCTTAACAAAGTTGTTAGTCAAGGATTTGTCAAGTCTTACAGTACTCATAAAATCAAGTGTGCTGATATTTTTTGCTAAAAAATGAGAGGAGCTTTTGCACTGCAAAAGCTCTTCACATATTTTTTGCAAATAGTGGCATTGATTTTTCATACAATATGTTTGAGATTTTAGAATATCGTTAACTAACAACATTGTTAGATTTGACCAACTGGACCTTAATATTAATGTCTTTTATTTAAAAGAAAATGCATTGTACATGAAATCTTTGCAAAAAATTTTCTGAAAAAAAAATATGAGGAGCTTATAGCAAAACAGTATACCAGCAGAAATGATTTTATTTCTGCAAGAAGACTGAATGAATACTTGACAAAGGGCCTCATCAAGCTGTGTTTTGCATGTTTAATTGTTTAAAACTTGCCTGTTGGCAGTCTGGACTGTAACCTGTTTACATGATGTTACCTGGCTTCATTTTATGCCTCTGGAATAAAACATTTTGCTTTCAGCTGTTATTAGCATCAACCCTATTCCGTTTCTCAGGGAATGATTCAAGATACAAAGACATTAAGAAGGATGACTAAATGATTTTTCAGGAATTTTTAAGTACTTTTTCAATGGACTTGTACAAAAAAAATATGCAAGAAAAGCTATGATACCTGTTTGTTTTAGGCCCGATTTCACATCACAGTTATAACTCTGATTAACTAGTCGGTGGTTTATTTTACCATATGGCACAGTGTAAAATTTTGGTGTTCCGAATGCTAATCTGTGTACTAAGTTCGATGTGAAATCGGGCCTTAGTGCAGTACCATTGGCGGTCCCTCAGAAGAAATTGGAATGTTCAGCCGATGCCTCCTGTTTAAATAACTTACCCTGGACTGGGCAAGTTTTAATGCATGAAAGAAATGTATGTTTCATATAGTGGCCGAACAGCAAATTGTGCAGATCATGATCATACTGCTCCTGAGCAGTCTGATCATGGTCTGCACATTTTGCTACGGCACTTCTGACACAATATTTTGGGTCATTACGTATGTTATTTTGTTACCATAGATACAGCAGAAGAGAGAAGATCTCAAGGTCATTGTAGCATCGGCTACTCTTGATGCTGAGGTAAGGGCTATTCCATTTAAATAATTAGGGAGGGATGAACAGCATGCTACTAAATTTGACTAAATCATTGTCAACAAAAATAATTAAAATCGTATCACTGTATCTGATATACTGGTTGTTCTACCACACACAACACACAAGAGGCTATCGATTGAGTATAATAATACTAATGCTGTATTCATGTTTTTATCCCCAGTAGTGGAGCAAATATGTTGGGCTATCTTTCAAGGGGGTGGTCTACGGAGTGTAACATTTGTTTTTGTATATCAAAATGATCGCCTAGGTCTATTGTTATCAAATTCAGCGTTTGCCACTTTGGCAAACCTTGCATAACTCCGCAGTGGCCAGTTATTTACGTTACCCCCTTAGATTTTAAATACCAAACATATTTATTGAAGTCAAAAAGAAATGTGTTTAAACTATATAAATGTATCAAATATTAATATTTTCTTCAAGAATGATTAATATGCTTTAAATAAGGCTGCTTAGAAAACAGCTCAGACCTTCTGTGCTGTTATTTTCGTTACAATATATTATGTACCCCTCAAAAATTTAAAATGTAACTTAGGTTGTTGCATTTACAAACAATTTGTGATAAAATAGCCCTAAGTTCTTCCATTTTCTAATTGTCCCTTTAAATATCTTTCTAACAAAACAAATTTGAGACCTCTAGCTTCTATACTTTGTCAAATATATACTGTTGAACATGATTACACCTATTCCCTGTTGGTGGCTGCAAAGTCATTTTCCCACAATTGTTCGTACAAAAAATGGCCAATAAGTTATTTTAAACTGACAAATTGGCCCTTATGGAATAAGATCATGTAATACATGATATAAAACAACAGTTCACATTTTTGTTATGCCATTGCAATACATATTTTAACCACAGTAACGTACTTAACAGATTAAAATGTCTAATTAAAGCATTGATCATTCCCACCACAAATATATCTTTTTGAAATTCTGACTTTTGAACAGCACAGTTGTGATGGCAATACATGTAGTTGTTATTTATTGTAAAATAAGAGTTTAATTGCCTACTTTGACACAAAACAGTGTTATTTACATGACTTGCAAAGCCGAGATTGTCCTGAGGTTCAAATGAAGCATTTGTGAACTAATCTGTACATGGAATATATTGATATATATATTTTTTATTAATATCCAAATGACAGTTGAACAAAACCAAAAGCGTCAAACCAGCTAATCATAGCCTACGGCTTTGTACTCAGGAAGGTAACGTTAATAACCTTTATTTCCAAACAGCCCCTGAGATTAAATATTACTACAGCCAAATATGTGTAAGCTTTATTATTTTAAGCTGAAATAAAAAAAATTTAAAGGCACATTAGACCAGTTTAATGCTACCCATTGTAACTCATTATTGACAGCTCCAAGTCGGAACATCAGTTTGGTGTACCGATGTTATCGTTTGTGTTGTCCTCTTTTCTGTAATCTTCAAAAATCAGTTTATTTCATCGGCATATTTGTCATCATTCTGCCATATATAGCTATATATAGAAAAAGACAGAAATAGGTGAAAATAGGCATTTGTGTGACTAATAATATTAAGTTAAGGCTAGCTTTGTGATAATTTTATGGAATGGCTGGATGTTTATTTGGCTTGTATCGTTTAACTACTTGTCTTATAACTTTATGCTGCTATTTTCAATTTGGTATCGCGAGTGGAGTCCTTCACAGAAAGAATCAATTCCTGATTGCTGCCCTTTACACTACTGTCTCTGCGTTAACCTTTTCCTATTAAAAGCAATTATATATAAAACCAACGTTTAAGTTTTTTTTGGCATAAAAGCATACATTTTCATCAAAGTAACGTATATAACAGGTTAAAAAGTATGAGTTATTTTATTCTACTGCAGCAAGTGTAAAGTTTCGTGTGCTTGCCATGAAAAGTTTCATCGTACCTCATCTTATTGAAAATTATGTTTGGGATAATCTAGGCTCATTCTGAGTCAGTTTAAAAAAAGAAATAGCGGAAGCTGGTGCCAGGGGGTGGGGAAGTGGGCATTGGCATTGTTACAACATTGCATTGCTGGACACACACTCAGCTTAACAAAGGTTGCTAATTTTGTTTTTCTGACGCATTTCTTGCTGCCAGAGAACCTTACTTCATAATTTTGCTAAGCTTTTATCATTCCACCAGACTTTAAGGTGAATGGATATTATGTGAAATGAAATAACTATGACTATCTTGGCCTCAATGTCTAATGGGGGTAACTTTATTACTATGAAATCATCATCAAAATGACATTTAATTCGAGTCAGAGATAATTTACTAACTTCGACTCTTTAGTTAGGTGGTCAAAAAGGTAACGTATACAGCATTCAACAGCTAACAAGTTGTAAATTACCCTTTTATTGTTAAGAAGTTTTCATACTAATGGTAGAGTAACAAGGTGCAGAAGGTAACCGCCCTCAAGTATAATGCATATGTTGAAAGCAAATATTGAGGTGCCGAATGTTAACTTAACAGCAGTATCGCCATACATCTCTGAAGGGATTTGTATATTTGATACAGTTGTATTAAATAATTATAGTCTCAAAGAAAGGGCTAAGGCAGAAACATAATTACCCACAAATTTGTTCTATATAATTCATAGTTTGTATTACTATTATGCCTGTTTTAGATGTTTTACTTAAAGGCGGTTATTTTCTGCACCCGGTCACCCAAGCATTAATATGAAACCTGTTCACAGTAAAGGGGTCCGTCCCAAGAACTGGGGAACTTTTAATGCTTCGTCTTACTGCATCTCATCAAACAGATAATATCATAGAGAATCATAATTCTTATCTGACAAATCATTTACATTTGAATGTTGTATACGTTACCTTTTAAATACCAAAACAAGGAGTCAAAGTAAGTGGATCATCATTGCCTCAATTAAAAGGTAATTTTTTCAAATGATTTTAAGGTAATAACAATATGTCATAATCAGATTATCCGTGCAAGATCTTGAAATGAATCCATTAACCGAGTCTGCTTTGTTCTTTCTCGTGTGTGTTCCTTGCTTCCACATGATCTTCTGGTATATTTTGGAAATAATACTGTATAATTTTAAATGGACACCTCAATTTGTTATGCTTCCGTAGATGCTTCCTATTTAGTTCTGTGGATAATGTAACCTTCAAAAAATTGTCTCTTCTTAAAGGAAATACATGTACTTTTCTCCTACAGTAGACAATTCTTTCCTTATAGAGTTTACTCCCATTAAGAAGAAGGGCTAAAGTAAAATTTGCTGAATTATTTCATGTGATAGTGTATCCAAGCAACTTAAACTCTTGGACTGATTATTTTAATTAAGAAAGAAAGATATCCTGGAAACAAGGAATGGATCACAACAAAACAATAAATAAATAAACAAAACAACAACCTCGGTTTTACTAAGTTTACGCCCAGGAATGTAATGTTGCAACAATTCCAATGCACCCTAGCACCAGCTTCAGCTAAATTCCTTATTTTCAAATCGACTCGGAATGAGTCCAGATGATCCCAAATGACCAGATAATACTTAATTTCCATTGAAATGAAGTACAACGAAGTGTTTCACGGCAGCCACAATTTACACTGGAGTAAATTAACTCTTACTTTTTAACCTGTTATGTACGTTACTTTAGTTAAAATATATGCTATAGGGCCAAAATAGTTGAACTACGGTTAGATATATTGCTTTTATAGAAAACGGTCAAAACAGATACACAATATAAAAGGTCTCCGATTAGGAATTGATTCAACTAGTGCCAGGATTCTCCCACAACACCAAACTGAAAATAGTAACATAAAGTAATAAGACATGTGCTCAAAGGAAACTAACGGGTGGCCAAATAAACATCCAGCTCATTCCATGCACATGACCACAAAGCTAGCCGTAATCAAACATACCCTGGAACACACATTGTCTATTTTCACCGATTTTCTATTTGTTTCTATATACATCAGACTGACGGCCAATAAACAGACAAGAAAAAACAATTTTTGAAGGCTACTGGTAAGTGGACAACACAAACTATAACATCAATAGACCAAAACGGATGCAACGCCGTGGAAATGTCACGGATGAATTACATGGGGTGGGGTTAAGCCAGTCGAACGTGCTGCTTTGAAAATATTTCAACTCAAACTAATAAGGCTTAGGCACATTTGGCTGTAGCAACAGTTAATCTCATGGATTGTTTTCAAATAACGGTTACTAACGTTACCTTTCTGAATACAAAACTGTATGTTATGATCAGTTATTTTGCTAAGGTGGATGTTTTTAATGTGTTTCGGATATTAATGAAAAAAATAATAGTGTTCCATGCAAAGGTTAATTCACGAAGGCTTATTTCTAATTGTAGGACAATCTCGACTTCGCATGTCATGTAAATAACACTCATCTCTTTGCTGCCCGAGTAGCCAACTTCACCATGCAAAAATTTCATTTAACGATAACTAGAACACATAGTTATCACAATTTGGCTGTTTAAAAGTCAGAATTTCAGTGTTTTCCTGGCCGGAATGATAGATGTTTTATGCAAACATTAACAATCTGTTAAGTATGTTACTTTGGTTAAAATATGTGTTATAAGGTCAAAAATAATTTTACACACTTGCTTTATATCATGTTTAATATGATCTTATTGCAACAGACCCTATTTGTCAGTTTAAAATAGTTTTAAATAGCTTATTAGCCTTCTTTTGTACGAATAATTGTGTGAAAATGACTTTTCAGCCTCCATTAGGGAATAGGTGTTACCACCTTCTAAAGTACACGGTTGACAAAGTGAAAAAGCTAGAGGTCTCAAATTTGGTTTGCTAGAAACGTATTGAAACTTGCTAGTTAGACAATTAGAAAAATTCAACAGTTTGGGCTGTTTTGTAACAGAGTTTTCGTAAAATGCAACGATTTAAGTTAGTATTTTAAATTTTCAAGGGGTACATTATATATTGTCACGAAAATAACAACATAAAAGTTCGAAATTGTTTCCGAAGTAGCTTAACTTATAGTAAATTAATCATTCCTTCAAAAAATATGGACATTTGATACATTTATAATGTTTAAGCATACTTCCTATTGACTTCAATAAATATTTTTGATATTCAAAATTTAATGGGGTAACGTAAATAACTGGCCACTACAGAGTTATGCAAGGTTTGCCAAGGTGGCAAACGCTGAATTTTCAAACTACAGACCAGGGCGATCATTTTGATATATAAAAACAAATGTTACACTCCGTAGACCACTATCTCCCTTTTCCAGGCCACTTACGCAATCATATTTGCTCCACTACAGTATACAAAGTACATGTATCTTGGGTTGCATATAGTTTTATAGCTCCTCAAGCCTATATCTGTGGGGAGCTTATAGTACAGGAAGTGGTCTTTGTATTCTGTTGGTGGTCCATCATTTCTTCTCTGAAATGTTGAGGCCCTGTGTAACAGTTACTATATTTCACATGTAGCATCTGTGGAATTTATGCCAATTGGTCCAGTCTTTTTTCCCCACACAGAATGACCCCAAATTAAGCCTACTAAATGCTATTTTTGTCTGTTTCAAAACAATCCCTACAAGCAAGATAGATCCAGATGTTATGTTTTTTTTTTACAAAATAGATGGCTGGCTTATTATGAGATGTCTTAGAGCTGTAGATAAAGTGGAATTTTGAGGAAACTCAGAGATAATTTTTCATTTTTCTCAATAAAAACATTATTGGGCCACATCATGTGACTTTCAACAAGGTGGCAGTTTAGTTGTGTGATACTCAGATCACCCTTATAGTTTACACCTGTCTATAGAGGTCTCACTGTTGGCCGGAAGGTTTAGGCCAGCATCATAGAGAGCTGATATGGCAAGTGAAGGCTCTGATTAGACTGTACTCAAGTGCAGTCTTATCACAGCACTCAAGTGCAGTCTTACCAGAGCCTTTGCTTGTCACCAGTGCCACATTATTTGAAATCACATGACGTAGTTCAGTGATATTGTGATCCTTTATTAGAACTGTCTCTGTGAGCCAGTTCTAATGAGGAGTCACAACATAAATGGTTTTATGCTGAAATATGGAAAATCCATAAATTGTCCCTGTTGGCCCCCCCTCCTCTTATCTTGAGCACCGATCAATGTCTCATATTTCTTTTTTCAGTTGTTAATACTTCTGATTGGTCTGTTTGGCAGAAAGGATGAATTTTGCTGGTTACCATATCAAAATTGTTTTGTACAAATTTTGAACAAATTTTATTTAACATATTCACAGGAGATGAAAGACTTCTTTGAAAAGAATACCACAGATGATAAAAGGTTTGTTGATACCGTATTTGAGCCACGACACGACAAAACCAAAGTGGCATGTGCGCCAGGCAAAGACTCAGATCAGCCTGGGCATCCACCCAGTCTGATCAGAGTCTTTGCTGTGCACTTAATGGGAAGCTAAGGGTCTTGGTCACCTTCATGTTCACAGAGAAGATGCTGATTAGACTGGGTGGATGCCCAGGCTGATCTGAGTCTACACTGGGTGCACATGCCAGTTTTTTTTTTTTTGTATCACTGCTCATTTACCTGGAATATTGGAACAGAAGGGTCTGAACAAGCAGTGTAGACCCTAGCCTGTTTCCCATAATGCCTTATTGCAAATGAGCTAGGCCAAGAAACCATATTCCATGTTTCCTTAACTGACTCCATTGCTGACATAACATGTCCTCTCTAGAATGGTAGCTCAGATGTTGTTTTCACATTTAGGCATCAGGGCTTATGGATACTAATGGCCTAGCAACATTTTGGCCATGCAGCTAAAATCATTTTGGTTACAAATCAGGGGTTTTCCCCTCTCAAAAGAACACCAAAAATGTAATTCTGTCGACAATTCTACATTTTTATTGTACAAAGGAAAACGTGTCATGATTGATTCATTGATTGTTTTGTTTTAACAGCCCTTTGAGACAGTATTTCAGTATATATCAGGCCGAACGTGTCATGAAACAGAATTACAAAATGCTTTATTATATATCCAAATAAATATAATATTCTCATCTCAGTGTGTTTATGATCAGTTTGCTGAAGCATCCCTGCCTGAACTTAATGGGCACCAGTTTTGGAGGTAATAATATTTGCTCCCCACATAAACAGTGGGTTACAGATAGAGGGTAAAATATGATTGTAACACTGCTGTGAATAACATGCAATCAATTTTCATGTTTCGAAGACTCTATGTATACAGAACTCATCTGGTCAAAGAGACTCTTTGCTGGACCTGCTCTAGGAAACTGTCCCAGTTTTAGAATTAAATATTTTGATGCAATTGTGTTTTAGTATTGCAGGTGTGAACTTTGTTAGCTACAACTGATTTCATGAAACTAGCAATACCAGAGCTCTAGATAAGAGGGAGTATTTGGTGATAATTAGGGATAATTTTTGTTAATGCTGCATAAAAACATATGTTGTGACCCCTCATCTGAACCGTCTCGACGAGACGGTTCAGATGAGGGGTCACAACATATGGTTTCAATAAGAAATAAGAAAATTATCCTTCAATTATCATCAAATACCCCTCTTATCTAGGGCTCTGAATACTGCAGGTAGTGGAAATGATCTTTGACATGTCCTGAGTAAAGTTAATAGTTGAGTAAATGGCTCTGTCATTTTGGTCGGCACTTTCATTAAACTTTGCAGAGATTCAAATGTAGTTGCTTCACTGATCACCAGTGACAACATCATGATGTCAGATCTACCATAAAAATTCTAAGAATTGGGACAGGTCGGTCTGCGTAAACAGTGCAAATCCAGATTCTTAAGGAGCATTTTGATCAGGGTCTACACTATCTACTATTCCAGCTGCATCTTTCAACGATTGCATTATTTGGGACAGACAGGTCGTAGCAAATAGTGCAACCCAGATCTTTCAGGAGCAGTCTGATTTTGGTCTGGACTATTTGCCTGTACTTATTTGTCCCAAGTTTTAGAATTTCCATGGTATCTTGAATTCTAGGGTATCCCAAAATCAAGTTCTTTAACATAACTAAGGTCAGGGTTTTCAAGTTTGTCATCTAAATGATATCAATATTTTACATTGCAGCTCAGACACAGCTGGTATTCTTTCCATCGAGGGACGAGCCTTCCCAGTGGACATACACTATACACTAGAGTAAGTGGACTTGAGCCGTGACATGACAAAACCAAAAATGTGGTTATGTGCCCAGCGCAGACTCAGATCAGCCTGGGCATCCTAATAAAGGATCTCAAAATAAAGCACACTGATTGGCTGCTTCCGAACACATGCTCGGAAGCAGCCAATCAGTGTGCATTATTTTGAGTTTGAGATTATTCTCAAGTTTTATAACCTCAAATCCTGATCTGAGTCTGCGCTGTTTGCTCAGGCTATCTGTCCCAATATTTAGAATTTTTATGGTAATACGTAGCAAACAGACTGTTCTGTCTTTGTATTTACAAATCTTTTACTTGCAGTCCAGTACCAGATTATGTTAAAGCCACAGTGGACACCGTCATCAAAATACATCACAATGAAACACCAGGAGACATTCTTGCCTTTCTCACTGGCATGGTGAGTGGAAATTTATTGACTTTTACTAAGCTTCGCTGTACAGGAAGAGCTGCTGAGGCATCAGCATCCATACATAGTGTCCTTGTCTGTACAGGACATTTTGGTTAAAGTTTTTCATGTTATGGGCAAGGCCCTGTCAGGCAAGCTACCCTGTAAATTGGCAGTTATTGCTAATTATCTCCCTGTACAAGAATAGGGTAAGGAAAGTTATTGTTTTGCAAATTCTTTTTAGCTCACCTTAGCCTAAGGCTCACAGGTGAGCTTTTAGTATGGCAGTGCTCCGTCCGTCCGTCCACCATTTAAAAGGTCTTCTTCTTCAAAAGATCAAAGCCAACTTTTATATGGAGCCTCCATAGGTTGGGGGAACAAAAGTATGCTCGGGGTATCTGGGTCACATGACCAAGATGGCTTCCACCTTGCATTGACCTTGACCTAATTTATGACATGGTCAACTTTGGTATGGTCGGCTTTTATACGGAAAAACGCTTAAATGGTGGATTTCTCAGAACCTATTTAAGTCTAAGATACAATACTTGGTATATATGGTCAGCTGAATGAACAGATGAAGATATTATGTCACTAAAGGTCAAGATCATTCTGTCCATCTATCTGTTGTCAAGATTTTCAAACATCTTCTCTGAAACCACTGGGCCGATTGAAGCCAAATTTCATATGGAGCCTCAGTGGGATGGGGGAACAAAAGTTTATTCCCGGGGTCTGGGTCACATGACCAAGATGGCCACCATGCCCATATATGGTAGAAACTCTTTAAAAAATTTCATCTCCGGAACAGGGCTCGGGAAATATTGAAAATTGAATCGGTCCAGCCAATGACGTCATCACCTAACTTCACTATGCGGGTGCCGGGGGACGATATAACGATCTTCGCTGAATACCCCCACCCACTAATGAAAAACCCCATGTTTACATGTTCGTAGCGCTTGTTTAGCCCTAGATAGACATGTTTGCTGCTTACCTGACACAATGAAAATCAGCGCTGAAGTAGCAATTTAGTCCCTTTGTTCTAACTTATTGTGAAACATGTGCTTTAAAATACAGAAAAAGAAAGCGAAAGTAGCCATGCCGGAACTGCATGATTCGTCTTGCCGCCGGTTCGTATGGGTCAAAAACCATTGAGCTGGTAACCAATATTTTAATTCGAGTTTTCATTCGAGTTAATTCCCTTGCCCGTGAAATTTGTTTTTTTCTTTCAAAAAGGTACCTTCGGACGAATAAAAAAATACTTATTTGCGCGAGTACTGACGTCGCCTAAAAACAATAACAAGCCTACAGATAATCAAATCAGGTTTAAGCTTTGTTGTTGTTGTTTTTTTTCGCATGTAAAAGTCTTTTATAATGCTTTCTTTGGAAGTAATCACTGACTACTTTACACGGCCTTTTTTCCCCCGAGCGTCGGCCTGTGTATTGTGTATATGAGGTGACCTCAGATTGGTGACACGTGACATGCGCTAATTATTGAAGTCTTCTAAAAACATGTTCACACCTTGGCAAGACAATCGGAGCTGTAATTATCTGTGATAACTTTTGACACGTTGTTGATTAAATTGATGTAAACAACCCAATTAACTTTTAATGCAGTGCCGTAAACATCGGCGAAAATAGCCGAAACATCCGCGACAAAGAAATATCTGACAGAATCAAAGAAAATATCCTAAGTATTGGGCCAATATGGGACCGATTTTTGGGGGCTTTGGGCTGTTTTCAATCGGTCCGAATTTCTGAATTTCGGTCTAGGACCGAAAAAATCCGGTTTTCCCGAGCCCTGCTCCGGAACCAAAAGGCCTATGACCTTGAAACTTGGTATCATACCAAGTTTGTAGCTTTGGGTACTAGAGCCTAGCATAGTTTATACAAATGATGATCGTGCATTGACCTTGACCTAATTTATGACACTGTCATTTTTGGTAAGTCAGGCTTTTATATGGGAAAATGCTTAAACAGTGGATTTTTCAGAAACCCTTTAAGTCTAAGGTACAATATTTGGTATATATGGTTGACTAAATGACCAGAATCAGATATGTCGCTAAAGATCAAGGTCATTCTTTGACCTTTGTACAAGGTCACTGAGATTCTCTCATCCGTCAACATTTTCAAACATCTTTTGCTCAGTGGCCACTGGGGTCGATTGAAGCCATATTTCATTTTGAGCTTCCCGGATTAAAGGAACCATAGTTTGTTCAAATGGTCTTGGTCACATGACCAAGATGGCCACCATGCCCATATATATGGTAAAACTCTTCAAAAGTCTTTTTCTCAAGAACCGAAAGGCCAGTGACCTTGAAACTGGGTATGTAGCATTGGACACTCGGGCTCATCATAGTTTATACAAACAATTACTGTATTTCGTATGTAGCTTTAATACTAGGTCAAAGGAATTAAAGTTTGTTCAGATGGTCATGGTCACATGAACAAGGTGGCTGCCATTCCCATATATGATAAAAACCCTTCAGAAATCTTTATCCAGAACCAAAGGCTCAGAGACCTTGTGGCTTGGTATATAGCATTGGGACTCAACATTAGTCCAGGGGGTGGCAGATCTGCCCCTGCTCTGGGGCTATATACATGTATAAAAGCATTAAAATATATACCAAGACCAAGTGTCAGGTGAGCTACAGGACCACTGGTCCTCTGGTTTTCCTTAGTTGCCTCCCTTTGCAGAATATTTACTTCTCTTAACCTCTATGATCTGCCTCCTTAATTGAAACATTTAATTCTGATTATAATTTAAGGTGTGAGGGTATTCCACCATGTTTTTCAAACATTTTTTCACAGAGGGGGTGGGGGAGGGGGGGGGGAGGGGGCTACATTTGTGACTTCCTGTTTACTTCCCTGGGCAACAAAACCCTTCCAAAGGAGGTCTTTAAAGGAAAACATTTGTTCCTAAAGAGCAATTTCTTTTGTCATTAGAGTTGACTCGTATTAGCTGTTTATCTGGGCCCAGTTGTTCAGAACTAACGACGTCATTAGTTAACGAGACGTTTAAATTTCAAACGTAAATATCTCGAATACACCAATAATTTTTGTTGAAAAATGTGAGAAGCTTTTGCAATGCAAAAGCTTCTCACATATTTTAATAAAAAAATTTCAGGGTATTTGGCTATAAAGTCGCAAAACACTTAACAACTTGACCTCTTAACGAGCTCGTTAGTCTAACTGTGGTTTGAACAACTGGCCCCTGTTCTATAAAGATGAGCTGAAAAAGGCAGCTTGTTTGCAAGTTAACTGACACATCAAATTTATATGTAGATTTATCTGATAATACGTACATGTGTAGAATAATTTTATATGATGCTATTTTTTAAACCCTGCCACACATTAGTGGTCAAGTATTAAGTTTTCCTGCTGGCTGTCTCTATGTCTTTGAGCACTTGTTTCCATTCGATAACTTGAATATTTTTGGATGGATTTTCTTCAAACTTGGCATGTGCATTGGTCTTGGAAATATCTTGCTTAGGATTGTTAATGGCAAATTTCGATGTCTTCTTTCAGAGTTATTGCCCTTGTCAGTGTCTCACAAGTGGGTTTTGTCCTGTAATTCCTTTACACTTTGAAATATCTTCATGAAATTTCACTCAAGTGATTGAAAAAATATACCCTTTGTATAAAATCATGAAAAAATCTATATAAAATGGTTGGGAGCAATTTTCCTGAAACTTGCTACAACTTATCAAAACAATATAAGCTTCCTGTCATGATCAGATTTTATCCCCAGGAGTTATATGCCCCTGCCCTGGGGCTATATACAAATATAAAATCATTAAAAAGTCTATATAAAATCAGTTTTGATATATATCTTTATGGAATATCACAGAAATGATAAAAGTAACATTAGCTTTCTTTACAACCGGAATTTAGTCAAACAGGGTTATCTGCCCCTGCCATGGGGATATCAGGGATACAGACTAGCGGTCCCCCACTTGCCCACTGTAAGTAAAAATTTGGCTGCCTATACCGAAATAAAGTACAAAAATGGTACAAAATTTTGTACCTTTTCTGTACCTTTTATGTGCCTTTTGCATGAAGGTACAAAAAAGGTATACCTTTTTTGTACCCCAGTGATAACTTAGACAATTTTCCATGTCCTTTTTGTGTGCCTCTATCGAACTTAGTCATTTTTTGATGTACCTGTCTTGTACTTTTGCAGTCTTAGTTTTATTTCCATGTACCTTTTGAGTGCCTATGTTGAACTTAGCCATTTTTCACTGTATCTTTTTTAGCTCACCTGAGCCTTTAGGCTCATAGGTGAGCTTATAGTATAGCCAGGCATCCGTCGTCCGTCCATCGTCCGTCTGTCGTCCGTCGTCCGTCCGTCAACATTTTCAAACATCTTCTCCTCCAAAACCGCTGGGCCTATCAAAGCCAAATTTTATATGGAGCCTCCATGGGTTGGGGGAACGAAAGTTTGTTCGGGGTATCTGGGTCACATGACCAAGATGGCCGCCACGCCCATATATGGTAAAAACCCTTCAAAAATCTTCTTCTCCAGAACCAAAAGGCCTATGACCTTGATACTTGGTATGTAGTATCGGGCATGCAGGCCCATCATAGTTTATACAAATCATGACCTTGCGGTGACCTTGACCTAATTTACGGCATGGTCAACTTTGGTACGTTAGGCTTTTATATGGGAAAATGCTTAAACGGTGGATTTCTCAGAAACTATTTGAGTCTAAGGTACAATACTTGGTATACATGGTCGACTAAATGACCAGATGAAGATATTATGTCACTAACGGTCAAGGTCATTCCGTCGGACCATCCGTCGTCAAGATTTTCAAACATCTTCTCCTCTGAAACCACTGGGCCGATTAAAGCCAAATTTCATATGGAGTCTCAGTGGGGTGGGGGAATGAAAGTTTATACCCAGGGTCTGGGTCACATGACCAAGATGGCCGCCACGCCCATATATGGTAAAAACCCTTCAAAAATCTTCTTCTCCAGAACCAAAAGGCCTATGACCTTGATACTTGGTATGTAGTATCGGGCATGTGGACCAATCATAGGTTATACAAATCATGACCTTGCATTGACCTTGACCTAATTTACCGCATGGTCAACTTTGGTACGTTAGGCTTTTATATGGGAAAACGCTTAAACGGTGGATTTCTCCGAAACTATTTAAGTCTAAGGTATAATACTTGGTATACATGGTCGACTAAATGACCAGATGAAGATATTATGTCACTAAAGGTCAAGGTCATTCCGTCGGACCATCCGTCGTTAAGATTTTCAAACATCTTCTCCTCTGAAACCACTAGGCCGATTAAAGCCAAATTTCATATGGAGTCTTAGTGGGATGGGGGAACGAAAGTTTGTACCCGGGGTCTGGGTCACATGACCAAGATGGCCTCCATGCCCATATATGGTAAAAACCCTTCAAAAATCTTCTTCTCCAGAACCAAAAGACCTATGACCTTGAAACTTGGTATGTAGCATCGGGCATGCGGGCGCAACATAGTTTGTACAAATGATGACCTTGCATTGACCTTGACCTCATTTACGGCATGGTCAACTTTGGTACATTAGGCTTTTATATGGGAAAACGCTTAAACAGTGGATTTCTCAGAAACTATTTAAGTCTAAGGTACAATATGTTGTATACATGGTCAAACAAAAGACCCGATGAAGATATCATGTCTTTAAAGGTCAAGGTCATTCTGTCAGACCATCCGTCGTCAAGATTTTCAAACATCTTCTCCTCTGAAACCACTGGGGAGATTTGAAGCCAAATTTTATTTGGAGTCTCAGTGGGATGGGGGAACGAAAGTTTGTACCCGGGGTCTGGGTGACATGACCAAGATGGCCGCCATGCCCATATATGGTAAAAACCCTTCAAAAATCTTCTTCTCCAGAACCAAAAGGCCTTTGACCTTGAAACTTGGTATGTAGCTTTGGGCATGCGGGCCCATCATAGTTTATACAAATGATGACCTTGCGTTGACCTTGACCTAATTTACGGCATGGTCAACTTTGGTATTTTAGGCTTTTATATGGGAAAACACTTATATAGTGGATTTCTCAGGAACTCTTTAAGTCTAAGGTACAATATGTGGTATATATGGTCAACTAAATGACCAGATGAAGATATTACGTTACTGAAGGTCAAGGTCATTTTGTCGGTCTGTCCGTCATCAAGATTTTCAAACATCTTCTCCTCTGAAACCACTGGGCCGATTGAAGCCAAATTTCATATGGTGTCTCAGTGGGATAGGGGAACGAAAGTTTATACCCGGGGTCTGGGTGACATGACCAAGATGTCCGCCATGCCCATATATGGTAGAAACCTTTCAAAAATCTTCTTCTCTAGAACCAAAAGGCCTATGACCTTGAAACTTGGTATGTAGCATCGGGCATGCGGGCCCATCATAGTTTATACAAATGATGACCTTGCATTGACCTTGATCTAATTTACGACATGGTCAACTTTGGTATGTTAGGCCTTTATATGGGAAAACTTTTTGTCACTGAAGGTCAAGGTCATTTTGTCGGTCTGTCCGTTATCAAGATTTTCAAAACCTCTTCTCCTCTGAAACCACTGGTCTGATTGAAGCAAAATTTCATATGGAGTCTAAGTGTGATCAGGGAATAAAAGTTTGTTCTCGGGGTCTTGACCAAGATGGCCGCCATGCCCTTATATGGTAAAAATCCTTCAAAATCTTCTTCTCCAGAACCAAAAGGCGTATGACCTTGAAACTTGGTATGTAGCTTTGGGCACTCAAGCCCATCATAGTTTATACAAATGATTGTGCGTTGACCTTGACCTAATTTATGACACTGTCAACTTTGGTACATTATGTAGGCTTTTATATGGGAAAATGCTTAAACAGTGGATTTTTCAGAAACTATTTAAGTCTAAGGTGCAATATTTGGTATATATGGTTGACTAAATGACCAGATGAAGATATTTAGTTGTTAAAGGTCAAGGTCATTCTTTGTCTTTTGTACATGGTCATTGAGATTGTGTCACCCGTCAACATTTTCAAACATCTTCTCAGAGGCCACTAGGGTCAATTGAAGCCATATTTCATATGGAGCTTCACCGGCTTAAAGGAACCATAGTTTGTTCAGATGGTCTTGGTCACTTGACCAAGATGGCCACCATGCCCATATATAGTAAAAACTCTTCAAACGTCTTTTTCTTGAGAACCGAAAGGCCTATAACCTTGAAACTTGGTACCGGTATGTAGCATTGGGCACTCAGGCCCATCATAGTTTATACAAATGATTACTGTATTTCATATAGAGCTTTAATACTGGGTCAAAGGAATCAAAGTTTGTGCAGATGGTCATGGTCACATGAACATGGTGGCCGCCACACCCATATATGATAAAAACTCTTCAGAAATCTTTGTCCAGAAACAAAGGCCCGGTGACCTTGTGGCTTGGTATATAGAATTGGGACTCAACATTAATCCTTAAGGAAGCGGGGTTATCTGCCTCTGCCCTGGTGCTATATACATGTATAAAAGCATTAAAATATATACCAGGACCAAGTGTCAGGTGAGCTACAGGACCATTGGTCCTCTGGTTGTACCTAGAATAACTTAGACATTTCACCAACTCTTTTATTTGCAACTGAAGAACTTAGTCATTTTCTTATGTACCTAAAATGTGCCTACCATAGAGCTGTAAACAGATGTTATCAATTACATAATGCAGTCATATACTAATAAACTCAGAATCTTCATGTACTGTCTTTCAATGAAATATGATACATTTATTGTGTCCATTAGGCTGTCTTTAACCCAACCTCAGAGAGCTTTGCAGCTTGGATTAATTAACACTTCCGAAACCTTGCACATATTTTGGTCAGTGTGCAGTTAGTAAAGGATCTTTATAGAGTGATGATGTGTGTTATAGTCTGGATAATTTTACTTTTCTTGAATAAAATGTATTCTGATTTGGTTAAAAATGAAGAACAGCACCCTTCTAATGGCTGATAATCAAGTAACTGGTAAGTCAGATGTGTTTTTCTTTTCATATAATGCATGGGAATAGTACAGAATATTTTAGCTTGTATTACAGCTCCTGAGATTGTTATCATTTTCAAAAAGTTCATTAGTTTTAAAGAAACTTATTTTCAAATACTAGATGAACTAAAGTGCCATATGAAAAGCAAGATAAATCCTACTCATAATATTTCTGACTCAGGCCTTGCAGCTTTTCCAAAACAGTACCTTGGTCTGCAAACATTTCCTGACATATATTAGATTCAATTTTTACTTAGAGGACAATTCTTTTGAAAAATAATAATAAAAATTTGCTCATAATGCAGAAATCCACTCAGGTTGGAAGCAATTTTCCATTAACATAAACTTTTAACTGAAAAAAAATATATATATGATAAGTAATTTAAGAAAAACTTAGTGGATAAATGAAAGTGTAAGATATCTGACAGCCACACTGTCATATTTACTAGAGAATACCAGAGAAATTGTGGATTTACAAAATTAATGATGAAAACACTTCAGAGGGAAGCGAATTCCATTCATGCAAACATTATGGTGATCAAGAGCAGGAATTAGTATCATATTTTGGCAGTTTTGTACACAATATGTATACCTCTTTAGTGCCCATAAAAATATATTTCTTTTTAATTATTTTTTTTTTTTGGGGTGGGTATCTGCTAAATATCTTCCTTAGTCCCTAAAAGTATTTGATATATGAAGTTATGTTTTCTACCATATTAGTCCTACTAAACACCCAAGGATGTTGCATTTTACTAAAGGTGCATCAATTAGAGTTTAAAGAGTAGCAGATCAGCTACTCCAAAATTTTTATAATAAACAGTATTAGTGTGAATGAATGAACTTTCAGATGGAGCAATTTTACTACTTTCCATTGTCTTGCCTCCCTTCTCAGGGTCCCACTATCTTGAATAGTGGGCCTTATTTGAAGGGTTGCATCCTGCATGACAGAAAACAGAAAATCATGCTGTTCCCCTGATGGAAAACATGGAGGTTAGCAAATCAAGTAACATTATTACTGGAAAAGGCAAGCAGGGGCACGTTTATTAGAGCAGGGGCATTTATTAGGATTAATACTATATATAAATCATTTGGTCAGCACATGTGCCTATAATGTACCGTGGCTTCTACATGTGATTGGCCTGTTTGCCTTAAATGTCTCCAAGGTATATCCAAGATACAGCTTATGATTGGTCAGTTATTTTAAGAAAAAATCAGATTGATCAGCTGGTGTACCTGCAATGTACCTCAGGTACATTATAGGTACATAGTATGATTGGTCAGTTTCTGTACCTACAATGTACCCCAGATACATTAAAGGTATTCCTGTACCTATAATGTACCCCAGGTACATTATAGGTACATTTCACAAGTGGGCTATCAATGTACCTGAAATATACCTGCATACACTTGATTGGTCAGTATCTGTACCTATAATGTACCTCAGGTACATAAAAGGCACATTTTTATTCACTGTATACCTAAATTGTACCCCAGGTACATTTTAGGCACTATAGGCACACTTTAGGTACTTCAGGTACGTATTAGGTACATCAGGTACAATATAGGTACACCAGGTACACTTTAGGTACATCAGGTACACATTAGTTACATATTGGGCATGTGGGTATATTTTAGGTACATATGTACCTGTTTTGTATCAAATTGGCCTTATTTCAGATATTTTTGGCAATTTTGTACAAAATAGGTATACCTTTTTTGTACCTACAAAAAAGTACCAATTTTGTACCTTTTTTCGGTGTGGGATGGGCGCCTAAAATTAAAATGACAGTTGCCCAGCTTGCGATCGTCAGCTGGTGTGTTTTCAGCTTGGAGTAAAATCGCCACTCAAAGGGCATTGCTAACTGCCACGCCAATTTCTGCTTTGAATATTCAGTGTTCCATCATACTTGTGTGTTGGATTTTACTCACTATCGAGAAACAACATGGCCGCCTCCATTTGACTGCTAAAAATTTTCACCATTTGTAAAGGACCAGGTATGATTTCGGCCATATTTGGCCCCCTCATTTATGAATTTTCAAAATTGCACTTCTTTAACTTCTGTTCATGTAAAGAATGAGTTTAAACCTTTAACCATCAATTCTGACTAAAATAATCTATACTCTAATGATATTCAACTTCTTCTGAGCCTCTAAATGTACCCCATCTCAGCTGATTTTGGCAATTTCAGCCATTTTTGGCTTGCATTTGGGCCGAAAACTACCTGAGCGCAGGCAAGTGCACAGCTGATTTTTTGCATAATAATGCATTTTAAGAACATCAACAATGTGTGAAAAATTCAGCTGTGCACTTGCCTGCGCTGACACCTAATTTTAAACTTTTCTAAATAAAATAACGTCATTGACAACGGTTGCCTTACAAGGACGCCCGTGCGAGGAACTCTTTTGGCAGTGAAGGTAGACAATCTATGGATCGCCAAGAAATTTTACTAAATAAAAAACCAAAACAGACCGCTTTACCTTCTTTTTGATAAGTAATACCAGAATATATGATGCCAAACATAGTTTTTCGCTTCTTCATTCATGACGACGCTTGACCTATTGACAGAAACAACTCCTGATTCTGAAGGATACATGCAACTGCAATGTTGTTGCAATCGGGACTGCGAATAAAAGACGGGACCGAAAGACGGTACTTGTACTATACTCATGAATCCATTGATTGGTGTTGGTGGTGATGGGAGATAGGTGTGTGTTTCTCTCTCTGTGTGTGTGCGTTGTGGGGGGGGGGGGGGGGGGCAGGGGGCGGGTTGCAGAAACATGCTCCAGACCTCAAATCATCAAACAATATTTTTATGCATATCACTTGTAAGATTCTCTTTAAATTGTAACGTTATGTTAGAGTTGCTCCCATTTCATAAATAAAACCAAGTAACATCAATATTGGGTATTGTCTGACTGAGAAATGACGGAGTCACGCCCGTTTTTCAATATATCTGCTCGATATACTTTACCAACAGATATTCTGTTGAAGTGTCAAACCACAAAAAAGTAAAAACAAATTAAACCTTGTTCAAAATCGTGCACGTACGGGACGATTTAAACTAGTGCGACTTCCTTGCATTTTTCTGCGCCCTACAATACAGCAGTTACTGATACAAGAAAAGAAATACTTGGAAACGAACATCGCAGGTACATGCACTGGGCACTGGATGTTCTCGACCTCTGCGATGCGAGGAGGAATTTGAAAAGGAGGCGGTATGAAGCAGAAGGAGCGAGAGAATACAGGAAGACTTACAAAAGGGTTCAGATGCCCTGAAGAGAGCAAAGGAGGACTGATTAGGTAGGGATACTCGATGCTAGGGGACTGAAACTTAATACCTAAAATTACACAACTGCAAATGAGCACATCAGCTGGTGTGGATTAAAATTCAGAGAAAAGGGTAGATCCTAACTATCCAGAACAAGTCTTGGACATGTCTAACAAAAGAATGATAGACTCTCAGCAGATGGATAGAAAATTGCTCTGAGCTATACAATCATGATTGTTATGGCGACAATGCAGTTCTGGACTGCACTCAGCGTCAAAATGAAGATCTAAAAGAGATCCTTTGTAAGGACGTTAAGATTGCAGTAGTAGCTCTAAAGTCCGCCGTAGTTGACAATAGTACCATAGTAACAGCTTAGCTATGGCAAAGTATGAGCAATGCATAGTTTAATCAAAATATTCATTGTCCTTTGTTTCCAATACCTACGGCTGTTTATATAATAGGTCAAAGATTGTGAATTACCCAGTTTCCCAGTATTACGGTATGAATTACTCAGTGTCTTACCCCACCCACTCTCATACATGAAATACACGACTATCATTCTGATCATTATGCTGATTAGCTTCATTAAGAGTTTGTATTACATATATGGTTGATATATTAATAATATCAAAAATCGTGCGAAAATAACGAACCACATGATAAAAACAAGAACGTGTATGAAAGATATCTAATTTCTTGTTTCGCTCCATCTATTTGTTGTTGTTTTTTTAAATCGTTGCCATGGAAACGGTTAGAGTAAATAGTTTACTTTTATTTTTATTTTATATAAAAGGAAGCGCATAAAAAATCTGGCCTATGTTTGCAAAACCAAGTCAGCAGTTATAAAAAGAAACGTGTTCATTACCATTAATTGCTATGCAGTTTCAATGTAAATCATAAGTTATCTCCCTTTTTTCTTGCTTCGAGATAAATGTTTACTTTGATTGCAAAATATTTTTATTAGCTTTATATCTTTGTTGTTTTTGTATTCATTTCTTATTATTTTCAATTTATCAACTTGCGAGTATAATGCGAAGTTTATCCATACCCCCATATTTTTAAATATTATTTCACCCGATTTCTTTCAGACTAATACGTTCCATTCCGATAAAAAGTGACTGCTGCATATGAGTTGATATTGAAACGAATGGTTTATCTAAATTTCCTTGAAAGACAAAATACTGCAATTGTGGCATGCCTCTAAAACGTAAATTTTCGATTGAACAACAGTTTTATGTAGCGTTTCTGTAATCCGACACTTTCAGTGATCTATCAAGAGTTATCGCCCTTCATGCACATGATAAGATGCAGACCAGTAAATGTCAAAGAGATTTAGTATTAATATTACATACATTATTAGATCTGATACTTATCGTTTACTTTTAAATTCCTTTCTTTGTTATATATACCAAAATGTATCCCTACCCCCTAAATTTGCTAAAAATCAGGCCAGAACTGCATGAACAAACGAATGGCTGTAACTTTCCTTGTACAAGCCGCAACATCTCCATTTTCTAGATTTATATTGTTGACAAGGGGACTAATGAAAAAAACAATATTTGAATAAATTTTGAGAGGGGGCCAAATATGGCCCAAATCATACCTGGTCCTTTTTTTGCACATAATGTGGCGATGCATCGCTGGTGTTTTACACCCGGTAGCTAAAAGGAAGCAAAACCCTGAAGAAAGGAGGGTTTAAAAATTCTCATGTTTTAAATGTGGGCCCCTAAATTTCTGGCTGGGCAACTAATTTTCAGTTTTTAGGGGCCCAGCTTGCTCCTATGAAAAATGAGTTAGTCTGTATCCCTTGATATACATGTATGAAATCAGAGTGAAAGAGATTTTCCTGAAACTTGTAGCAAATTACAAAAGTGTTGTGATCAGAATTTTGTACAGAGAGCTTGTCTGCCCCTGACACAGGGCTATATACATGTATCAGATCATCATGAAATAATCTATAAAATCAGAACTGACAGGGATTTTTATGAAATATATAACAAATGGTCACAACAATAATAGCTTCCAGTGATGACTATAATTTTATCACATTGAGGTTATCTGCCCTGTCACAGAGCTCTCTATATATGTATGGAATCATGAAAAGAAAAATCTATATAAGGTTTGAGGTGGCGGGGTCTTACACAGTTGTTTACGATGCTTTTATTTTCAGGATGAAGTCAACACAGCTGTTTCATTACTAATGTAAGTTCTCTTCGTTATTACACTAGTTTTTCACTGGCCTTGGACTAGCAGAAACAAGATATTTGTATTACTTTCCTGGCGTAGTTATCATCATTGGTGTCAGCATCCATGGCATAAACTTTTGTCGAGTAAGAACAAGAAAGACAATGAAAGAAAAGCTATAAAATAATAAAAAACATAATGCATAGTCTACGTCAAGGCAAATAGTTTCTACTACAGTGTGCGACAGTGAAAAACCCACACTTATATTTTGTATCCATATCAGTGTTGGTAGCAGTTCTTCAATATTGTATTATACACTGCTAAAAATATTTAAAGAAGCAGGGTTTATCATTCAATAAGTCTACTTAAAACTCTTCTTCAACAAAACTAATAAACAGGTTAGGCATCATCAAAACTAATAAACAGGTGAGGCATTAATTTCTAACAAAACTAATAAACTGGTTAGGCATTAATGTCTATTTATAGACATTGATGCCTAACCTGTTTGTTAGTTTTGTTAAAATTAATAAACAGGTTGGGCATCAATGTCTAATAACTAATAAACAGGTTAGGCATTAATGTCTAACAAAACTAATAAACAGGTTAGGCATTAATGTCTATCAAAACTAATAAACAGGTTAGACATTAATGTCTATTAATGTTTATTAGTTTGTTTATGAGGAGTTTTATATAAAACTTATGAAATTATATAGAGACTTATGGAATTATATACAGTGCTGGTTTAAATATTTTGAGCAGTGTATTTCAGTGAATTTATTCTTGATTTATGTAAATTTCAGTGAAGAGGCCAAACGTATTGCCAAAGACAAAGATGCATTTAAAATGAAAATTTTGCCAATGCATGGCAGTTTGCCAGCTTCAGAACAGGTACAATATAAAACTGAAAAGAGTTGTTTTATATCAAATTCATATCAAGGTATATGGGTATACTTCTACTTTTATCTGCCATTTGTACTTAGGGGGTCAGCATTTATGACTTCCTGTTCACTTCCCTGGGCAATGAACCCCTTCTGAAAAAGGGGTTTACTCTTAAAGGAAAGAATTTGCTTCTAGAGGAGCAAATTCTTAACTCTAGGAGCAGATTCTTTCCTTATGAGTTACTCCCATTGGGAAGAGAGACAAAAGAGAAAAGAGAGGAGTTGCTTTCTGTTAAAATGTACCTTACCTTCAAACATTAGGTGCATCTTCTTATATTTTCATGATGATGATACTGCCATAGCTTGGACTTCTACTGGCAATAAAAAACAGGTGTATGAATGATTCATAAACTGTTGTGTGACACGGTTATCAACAACTCGGGCAGACAGCCCATTCTCTGTCTCGCTTATAATTGAGCCGCGACACGAGAAAACCAACAAAGTGGTTGTGCGCCACTTAGCTAAGCAGTTAAAGGATAGCTAAGGGTCTAAGCTACCTACATGCGGACAGCGAAGACTCTGATCAGACTGGGCAGATGCCCAGGCTGATCTGAGACTGCGCTGGGCTCACAACTACTTTGTTGGTTTTGTCGTGTCGTGGCTCATCTGTTGATACCCAGTGTATAGACATTGTTGACTATTAGGTATCTATCATGCAAAAGATTTGGGTATCTGGGAATTGTACTGTAAGAGTTACTTATTGTTGATAATTAGTGTTAAACTAGATATTTGAAAGTTTCGACACCAGAACTCTCATATTGTTTTTTAGCTCACCTGAGCCAGCGGCTCCGGGGGAGCTTATGGGATGGTAAGGCTCCGTCGTCCGTCGTCGTCCGTCCGTCGTCCGTCCGTCGTCCGTCCGTCCGTCCACAATTTCAAACGACTTCTCCTCTGAAACCGCTGGGCCGATTGTAACCAAATTTCATATAGAGCCTCCTGGGACCTTAGGAACGAAAAGTTGTTCGAACAGTCCTGATCACATGACCAACATGGCCGCCATGCCCATATATGGTAAAAACCTGAAAAAATCTTCTTCTCCAGAACCAAGAGGCCGATGGCCTTGAAACTTGGTATGTAGCATCGGGTACGCGAGTACTACCAAGATTGTTCAAATTATGACCTTGGGTTGACCTTGACCTTTTTTACGGTAAGGTCAAATTTGCTTCCTTATGGTTTTATATGGCAGGTTGCTACAACATAAGATATCTTGGAAACTGTTCAAGATTTTGGGCTAAAAATTGGTATCTACAGTCATCTTAATGACTACATGAAGATTTACGAGTTCAAGAGGTCAAGGTCATTTTTTAGCTCACCTGAGCCAGAGGCTCCGGGGGAGCTTATAGGATGGTAAGGCTCCGGCGTCCGTCGTCCGTCCGTCCACAATTTCAAACGACTTCTCCTCTGAAACCGCTAGGCCGATTGTAACCAAATTTCATATAGAGCCTTCTGGGACCTTAGGAACGAAAAGTTGTTCAAACGGTCCTGGTCACATGACCAACATGGCCGCCATGCCCATATATGGTAAAAACCTGAAAAAATCTTCTTCTCCAGAACCAATAGGTCGATGGTCTTGAAACTTGGTATGTAGCATCGGGTACACGAGTACTACCAAGATTGTTCAAATTATGACCTTGGGTTGACCTTGACCTTTTTTACGGTAAGGTCAAATTTGCTTACTCATGCTTTTATATGACAAAATGCAGCAACATAAGATATCTTGGAAACTGTAGAAGATTTTGGCCTAGAAATTGGTACATACAGTCATCTTAATGACTACATGAAGATTTATGAGTACAAGAGGTCAAGGTCATTCTTTGACCTTTGACCCAGAACTCTCATATTTTGACAATATCAAAAAATCTCCTCCAAAAACCACAAGGCCAATTGTAACCAAATTTCATATAGATCCTCCAGGGTTTGAGGGAATGAAAATTTATGCATACGGTCCAGGTCACATGACCAACATGGCCACCATGCCCATATATGGTAAAAACCTTTAAAAATCTTCTTCTCCAGAACCAGTAGACCGATGCCCTTGAAACTCGGTATGTAGCATTGGGTACTCAAGTACTATCGGGATTGTTCAAATTATGACCCTGGGTTGACCTTGACCTTTTTTACGGCAAGGTCAAATATGGGAAAATGCTAGAACATGAGATTTCATGGAAAGTTTTGAAGATTTTGGCCTAAAAATTAGTACATAGAATCATCTTAATGAGTACATGAAGATATTTGAGTACAAGAGGTCAAGGTCATTCTTTGACCTTTGACCCAGAAATCTCAAATTTTGACAATTTCAAATAATCTGCTCTAAAACCACTGTGCCAATTGAAACCAAATTTCATATAGAGCCTCTAGGGGTTGATGGAATGAAAATATTTTCTAACGGTCCTGGACACATCACCAACATGGCCGCCATGCCCATATATGGTAAATACCTTTAAAAATCTTCTTCTCCAGAACCAATTGACGGATGGCCTTGAGACTTTGTAAGTAGCATTGGGTACTTGAGTACTATCAAGATTGTTCAAATTATGACCTTGACCTTTTGCAGCAAGGTCAAATATGGGAAAATGATAGAACATAAGATTTCATGGAAAGTTTTGAAGATTTTGACCTAAAAAATTGGTATATACAGTTGTCTTAATGAGTTCATGAAGAATTATGAGCACAAGACTTAGAGGTCAAGGTCATTTTTTTACCTTTGATCCAGATTGCTCATATTTTGACATTTTCAACCATTACCTCAAAAGCCAAAGGGCCAATTGTGAACACGTTTCATATAGAGCCTCCAGGGGTTAATTGAATGAAAATTTGTTCAAACGGTCCAGGTCACATGACCAACTTGGCCGCCATTACCGCTTACGGGATAAATCTTTAATATTTTTCTTCCCCAGAACCAATACACCTATGGCCCTGAAACGTGGTAAATAGCATGGAGTACTAGAGTACCACCAAGACTGTTCAAATGGTGACCTTGGGTTTACCTTGACCTTTTTTGCGGCATGGTCAAATATGGGAAAATGCTAGAACATAAGATTTCATGGAAAGTTTTGGAGATTTTGGCCTAAAAATGGTACATATGGTTGTCTAATGAGTACATGAAGATTTATGAGTACAAGTGGTCATGGTCATTCTTTGACTTTTGACCCAAAACTCATATTTTGACAATTTCAGACATGATAAGTATAAGCCACCTTGCCAATTGTTCAGGTGAGCGATTCAGGGCCTCATGGCCCTCTTGTTTTTTATGCCCGCACCATTGGCATTGGCGGGGACATATAGTGTATAGGTTGTGCATACTTGTTTACGTTATGACACATTTTTCAGTATTTTTGTGTTTAATTTTTGGTGTGGCCCTTGGTTGATATTAACAACCGCCTCGTGGCATCAGTTTTTAATGTCCACCTCAGGTCGCAACAGGGTTGACAAAGCGCCAGTGATGAAAATGGTAGAATTTGCAAACAGTGCAGATCCTGATGAGGTGGCTCATCATGAGCCACCTCATCTAGATCTACACTGTTTGCCCTCTAGTTTTTGAATTTTCAATATGATATAGCTTGGCTGAAACATATTTTGAAATTTTTGCAGACGTAAATTTTGTCGTCTGCTTTTTGGCGCTTGAAGGGTTAAGCATCTGAAGCACTTGGTTGTTTCATATTTTGCTACCATTATCATTATCAGATGATGCTTTCCTAACCTAGAGCTGTGTCTAATCTTTTACAGATGAAAGTTTTTGAAAGAACTCCGAAATACTGCAGGAAAATAGTTGTAGCCACAAATATAGCTGAAACATCTATTACTATTAATGGAATTGTTTACAGTGAGTATTTTAATCACAGAAAACCCTTACAGATAAGCCAGAGTATTGTGACCTCTTTTTCAATACAAAACATATATTATCCCTTAAGTGCCTAAAAAGCAGATGACAAAATTTACTTCTGCGAAATTCAAAAAAACCCAAGCTATATCATATTGAGAATTCAAAGACTAGAGTGCAAATGATAAGGTGGCTCATTATAAGCCACCTTATCTGGATCTTTGGCGCTTTAAGTGTCATGTGATCTCTAGAATATCTTGTTTCCGTGTAATCACATGGAGCCTGAGAAGAATAAAAGGATTGAAATAAAGCTATAACTTTCAGGATGAAAATTGAGATCCCACAATGTATTTTTTGATGATTGTTGTTTTATTGCTTAACGTCCATGCTAAATAGCTATGGTCATGTCAGGACGGTTAGTTAACATAACCACACTATTCCTGGGCAGGCTTAGATCTCCTAAGCGGTTAACCAGTACTAGTGCACATACTTTTGCGAGTAACTGACAACTGCCCTTCTTGAATCAGCGGAAGGAGAAACGAAAGTATGTGGCTGGACAGGTTATCAAACCCAGGACCTCTGGCTCTTGAGTCAGACATGCTACTGCGGTCCGGCGTATGTTTGATGAGGAAATAAGATAACTGCTAAGGTGAATGGATACATTTTTCAGGAGAAGCAACTCTTCTATTTTATTTCCTGCCTCCTGGATAGGGGTCAACTGTTAAAGGAAAGCTTCCAAATATTTATTCCAAAAGGAACAAATCTTAAAGTCAGTGAATTAAAAACACTCTTTTTTCAAATTTTCTTCGTGAAGAAGGCGTAAGGCAGAAAATTCTGAAAAAAAAGAATTTAAAACACTTTTTTTTTTTACAAATTTCCTGCCTAAGGCCTTCGTGAAAAAGGCAGAAGGCAGAAAATTTGAAAAAAGAGTGTTTTTAATTTATTGATATCAAAGGAAAGAATTTGCTTCTCTGGCAGCAAATTCTTTCCCTTAAGAGTACATCCCATTTTTAAAGGGCTGTAGCATTCAAAGAAGCCAACAGAAAGTCACAGATGCTGTCTTTCTTTTGAAAAAATGATGGAAAAACATGGATGTGTACCTTTACTCTTTAAAAACAGCATCGTGCACACAGTTTAGTTACAAATAAAAGTTGATAATAGGTAACCTTTCAAATGGGCCAAAATGGAAAAAAATGTTAGTTTTCCTTTATCTAAAGAAGTCATGTGTGCTGAAATCAGCTTTTGTGGAAGACAGAAGTCTTGACATATTAACTCGCTATTGAACCAAAGTTTGCAGCAGCATTACTGTGTTTGAAATACAACAGCAAGAAACAAGAGTTCTGCTAAAGACACTGTTTGGCCTGTAAGAATAATATCAGGAAACAGAAGGAAACCACACAGCTTTTCAGACTATTTATGTCATCTTGGATGCCAGAAAAGTAGTACTTACCAGAGGTCCAGATAAGAGTGGGTATTGAGGATAATTTAAAGATAATTTTTCTTATTTCTCATCGAAAACATATATTGTGACCCCTCATTAGAACCGTCTCGATGAGACGGTTCTAATGATGGGTCACAAAATATGTTTTTATGGAGAAGTATGGATAATTATCCCTAAATTATCTCTGTTACCCCTTCTTATCTGGAGCACTGCTTACTCTTGCATCTGCTAGTCGCAGCAAGACAAATACTAATAGGAAGCACTAACCATACATCAGGAACCAGGTAGGAACTAAACATTACAAAAAATAAAAAGAAAGAAATAAATAAAAAAAAAAAGTAATCAAATGAAAAAATAATATGAAAAAATGGAGTGCATATCATAAGGCATGGATGCTGGTATATTGAACCATCGATAGTTCAGAAAATAATCTACTGATACTTATGTTTATGTTCATTGCAGTTGTTGACTGTGGTTTTGTAAAGTTGAAAGCTTACAACCCTACCACTGGGATAGGTAAGTCTATACAAACCAAATACATGTAAGAAAAAATGACATATAAATGATGCATTAGTATTTTATTACTCCAGCTCTCATGGCATGTCTTATTGGAGTGGTTCTGGCGCTAAAACTATCATGGTCCTGTGGGTGTCCATTGTATAAGCATGGCAAAAGTAGCATGGGGTAAGGGTTATGATATCAAAATTGCTAAAATTCTTGCAGTTGGAAACCAGCTTAAAGATGACGAAAATGTCTGCATTTATTAGCTAGTGTCAATTCAAGGCATCCCTTTGAAGTGAAGTGGAATTGTTAAAACAATGTCCAAAGTATTTGAAAATCACTTGTTAAAGAAGAATCACTTATTGAAATTTCTGCAGTTCTCAAAAAGAGTTGTTGTCTGTTATAAATTTTAGTATTACCCCCATTTAGAAAATGTTCATTACAGTTTTAGATACATAATATTATGTGTTTTAGGCATTTTTTTATAAAAAAACTCACAGAAATTTCAAACTAAATCGAAACTCATAAATGTTCACTACTTTCACAAAAGTGTATGTATACTCAGTTGAAGTTTCTTTTGATGTTCGATATATATAATTAAAACATTCTGATGAAATTCAATCGCAATGGCTGTTTAATTTATATTATAACTTATGTTCCCAGAATCTCTGGTAATAGTTCCTGTGTCTAAGGCATCAGCTGATCAGAGGGCAGGGCGAGCTGGAAGGGTGAGGGCAGGGAAGGCTTACAGATTGTATACAGGTACATGATTATAGTAAATATTTTTAGATTGTTGCTAGGGAATTTTTTAAAAGTTTTTTCGATTGTTGACAGGGAACATGCAGGGAATATGAGCATATATTCCATTTCAAGAATTCAGATAAATACCTTAATGTGCATATATATTGGGACACCTGAAATTAATAAATTTTCCATTTGGGACAAATGGAAAATTTATTATTTTAGGTGTCCCAATACTTCAGCTTATCAGGGTACTTTTAAAGTTCTGCCAGTTTTGATTTTATCATTAATTTATTAACACCTTGCACTTGATAAAAATGTAGGCAAACATACAGATCAGGTGCCATTGTTTGCATAAAAGTTACAACAATTTCTATAAAAATGATAGAAATAAATAACCAGACACCCATAAAATGATGAATGGGCTTACCGTAGTTGACCTAATTAGTGTACATGTCCCTGTAAGCGCACATCATGGTAGTTTTTAGGCATATGACTGTAAGCACACATATTTGTACTGGTATATCCTTTTGTTTGCTAGTTTACAGGAGCTGAAAAATGCTACAGAATTTTTCATTCTTTATTTGTAAAACTTCTCTATCCTTCTATACAATAAGCAGCTTTTCTCCTATGCCTAACCTTTAAATGTCTTTCCTTGAATATATAATAAATCATTGAAAGAAAATTTACTACAAGTATTTTTCGCCATTTTGAAAAAGTTAAGCACACTGGGCAATAAAAGGGTTGATTACGGTAGCTTGCAGATTCAGAGGAATCTGTAAAGTAAAAAATGAGGACATTCCAGTCAATGCAAATGTAAAGGTTGACCTGGCCCGAAGGTTATAAAATTTTTTTCATGCTCAACGCATTGAGCATGAAATTTTACCTGCTAATAAATAGCAAATTACTGACAAGTACAGCTGTTTTCTTGCTCAGTTTAGCTGAGTATGAAATTTTCTCTGCTTATGGATATGAAAATGCCAACATTAGTTGGCATTTTCATATTTATCAGCAGAGAAAATTTCATGCTCAGCTGAGTTGAGCACGAAAAAAGTTTTATAACCTCGGGGGCTGGTTCTTGGCTATTTTCACATACTCTAACAAAGCCCAATAAACGAAAATGGTAAAAATTGCAAACAGCATAGATTCAGATGTGGCAGCTCATAATTGCTGCACTACTTTTCCCTATGAATTAGTCTTAGAATTCTCAATATAATTTTGCCTGGACGAAACTTTTTTTTGAAATCCTGCATACATTAATTTTGTTGTCTGCTTTTTTGTGCACTTTTTAAAAGGGCTTATATACTGTTTCTTATGGCTCAGCTAATTTTCTTTATTGTTTTTTAGAGGAAGGGTACGAGAAGCTGGCGAGTGCCACGGTCCCAGAGATGCAGAGAAGTGACTTAGCTCCTGTAATATTACAACTTAAAGCCCTTGGCATTGCTAATGTGCTCAGATTTCACTTTCTCTCAGTAAGTGTGGTATTTATTTTAAGTCAGATTTTCTCCTCCTGAACAACCCCAAAAATTTAGTTCCCTCCATTTTTTTTCTACCATTTTTACAATGAGAAAACAACTTTTGTGACTTACTGTTTGCTTCCCTGGACAATGAAGCCGTTCCTTGGGGAGCAAATTCTTTTAATCAAGAGTTGATCTGTTTTGAGAAAGGAGTCAAAAATGGTAGAGATGCTTCTCTATGAGTGTAGCCTTTCATCTTAATATTTCCCTACGGTGATGAGCTCAGCGTTTACCACTATCATAATTTGCCATTTATACAGAGAATCTCTAACATTTTTGACTGAAATTTAAATTTAACCCAAGGAGAGTTTAGTTATGCTGTAAAATCTCTTGCCAAGTTATTCATTCATAGTCGGTAGGTTGTATTTTGATATACAATTTTCACCAGTGAAAAACAGAATTTCATGATATATATTTCTTTATTCATTGTCACTGATTGTCTGAATCTATTTAAGAAATTAATTTCATATTTTCGATGTTCATGGAAGTATGAACACAATGGGTCACATGCAAAGTAAGTGCGCCCGCAGACTGACTGTTCTTTTCATGGAAGTACAAACATGGTTTCTCCGAAATAGGTTCATCTAAGGAAAATCAAAGGGAATGTAATTATTGCCAGATGTTCTATTTCTGTTTATGTGCAATTTTCATATTCACATTTTTCAGCCTCCCCCTGCTCAGAATATGGTTAGAGGATTGGAGCTACTATATGCACTAGGGGGTTAGTATGTTTTAACTAGCATGTATCCAAATTTTATCATGCATCTTCTGGAAAACTCACCTGATAACAGGATCTCTGAAGACTATTGGCTATATACTGACGTTGGCCGTGATAACAACGGTCAAATGGTAGAATGACGTCACCAACTTACGTCATAAAGCATTCGCGATGTCAGCAAGTTCGAACAAAACTGGGTTTGCTTTTCATTTGTTTGACTCTCTTTAGGCCTTATATTCTTCTAATGATGCAAGATAAATAGAAAACCATGAAAGTGTCTTTCGATATAAAGTTTATCAGGCTCGACCAGAAACATATTGGACTGGCTCGGCAAGCTCGCCATTCCTACGCTGTTTCTGGTCTCGCCTGAGAAACTTGATATCAAAAGACACTAACATGGTTTTCTCTATATACCTTGTTGTCAGAGCAGCTAAGGTTGGCAACTAAGGTTGCATTCACAGAAAAATTCAGCAAGATTGTGTTGACTCTCTCCTTCCTCAAATCAAGAGAAAGGTATTAATTTTTTTTAGAATTATTCGGAGTGACTGGAAAACTCCGGCTTTACCCTTGAACATTGATCCTAGGATCAATGTTCAAGGGTAAAGCCGGAGTTTTCCAGTCACTCCGAATTCTTCTATTATACCCCAAGTGCTCCTGCTTCACCACTGAGCATAAGGACCAATTGCTAGCTTAACAAGGCTACAGCTTCACGTCTATTGGCTTCACAACGTCTCTAACGTAATAGCTAAACGTCACTAAGCAACATACGTAAATGGCACCTACAACACAGGGAGGTTGATGCAAGCGAACATACGCTCAAAGAAGAAGCCTATATAGACACAAAGCTGCCACATCAATGTTAAATAGTAAACTGTTACCCAGCATTCTTTAGTTTATTGTTTCCCCGTAAAACAATCAAAAAAGATGTCGCCATATACTATAATAAGACATAAGTAAACACTTTCATAGCTTATATGCACCAGGAGAGACAATATTGTAATATTACCTCCTGTTGCAACCGCAAAAAAACGTCAAAAAAGATGACATTGCTACGAAGAATAGTTTGTCTACAGAACAGTAAAGCCGTGTTGTGTGAGCGGTCACGCTCACGTGAGCGGTGCCGGTCTGGCGCCGCTCATGTGATGAAACGGCGCCGATCACGTGGCGGTGCCAATTCGGCACTGCTCGCGTTATCGGCGGTACCTCTCACGTGGTCGGTCCAGCGCCGCTCACGTGGGAGGCTTATGGCCGCTCACACAACAATGGGGCCGCTCACGTGACCAAGTGAGCACCACTCACGTGCTAATTCGGAGCCGTTTAGAGCGGCCCTGGGCCGCTCACGTGACAGGGAGCGCCGTTTTCGGCGCGGATCACGTGAGCGGCGCGCGGGACAATATAAACAAGCCAGCAACAGGCTATTTCAAACACGAAAATCTCTGAGGAGTCAGAATAATCTGACGAAACTAGTCAGAAACGTTGCACAGCCTTATGAGTGCACACAAGCACCACGACGAGGACCCAGGCCTGAGTCACCAGTCACTACTTTCTTATTAATTTTTTTTAGTCCTCACATCATACCTTTGCTTAAATTCAATATCTATACATATGAGAAAGTACCATGGATGTTTTAGGATTATTTTGAAAACAGAGTTCTGCTTAAGCCAGTGCTAGGGGGCATGGATAGTGTTGCGCATTTCATAACTGCTTTTATCATATGACATCACTGTTATTCTGACAGTGGATAACGTCATGTCATAAAAATCGTACGTCCTCACGTGTAATAACACTTTGGCCCATAACGTCATTGACAACTTCCATGTCCACAATGCGTTTCCCTATTGAAATAATGTTCAGTTTGAAAGCATTAAAATCCCATTTTAAAGGGTCATATGATAAACAGAATCTTACACTCATGGTCATTTCATATGAAATTTATGAAACTTGCCGAAGGCTCATTTCATAAATTTCATATGAAATGACCACTCGTGTAAGATCCTCTATATATTTTGCGGTCACTTTATTTTGGTAATAATGGCAGAAAAAAGAGAAACTCACCTTATTAATATGCACTAATTCAAACTGATGATTGTGGACGGAACAACAATTTAGCTTAGAATTTATTTCCTCCAATTAACTCCCTCCATTTGATTCACATTACTGCTTGTATATTCAATTCAAGTGCTAATTTGATAAAGTCTCCCTTAAAACTCCTCAGATATCCCAAGTTGCAATCCAGAGATAATGGCATGTGCATGACATGATGGTAGTTGTCATGTAATGTGTAAACATTTAGTTTTTGTAAAGATTCCTTGTGATATGTATCGCTTCAAGTACAGTATAAATGAAAATATTGAAAAAAAGTCAGAGCTTTCAGATAGAAGCAGAATATTTTGCTTATTTTGTTCTGAAGATGGCATATACTGGTTATAGAGTGCTACTCCTTTGAAAAGAAGACCAATCAACTCTCGATATCTCAAATTTGAAGTTCACCCCAAACTACTGATATCTCAAAGTAAATTTTCTGGTCCCAGAAAATTTACTTTGAGATATCAGCAGTTTGATATGTAAGGTGTGTATATAAAAGTGAAAATAGGAAATGTGTCCAAATTATATTCTTCAGTATAATAGGGTACTTTGAGATATCAGTGTTTGAGATATTGAGAGCTGACTGTATGTATATAGAGGTGTTCCAGTGATTGTGAAGTATCCACATGGTTGAGTCAGCCTGGGTCCAAGGTTATAAAACTTGAGTATAATCTAAAACTCAAAATAAAGCACACTGATTGGCTGCTTCTGAGCAAGTGCTCAGAAGCAGCCAATCAGTGTGCTTTGTTTTGAGTTTGAGAATGTACTCAAGTTTTATAACCTCTCGGCCTGAGTGGATAGCACGTCTGCTCTCGGATCACAGCTTACTGGAAGGAGTTCTGCTGGAGGGGAATTTCCATGCAAACCTGAATGAGCTGCAAACCAACAAAACCAACAAAGTGGTATTTGCTCCCAGTGAACACTAAGACCAGCCTGGGCTGCTGTGCAGTCTGTTCAGAGTCTTTGCTGTGTGCTTAAAGGATAGCTAAGGGTCTAAGCTAGCCCCATGCAGACAGTGAACACTGATCAGACTGGGCAGATGCCCAGGCTGATCTGGGGCTTTGCTGGGAGCACATGCCATTTTGTTGGTTGTGTCATGTAGCAGCTCAAATGGTGCTTCATTGCTCAGAGCCCTTCTTACTCACCCTTCCGTCATCCTTATTTGACTGAAATACAGTTGAAAAGGATGTAAAATTGCAAGTCATCCATCATCCAGTGAGTGCTCTCTCTATCATCTTTGAGTGACTAGTAATCACTGACAGCAAACCCTGCTTTGCCACGGTGAATTTTATTTTTGCAGTCTGCCCTCCAACACCATGTGTTAATTATTAGCAATAATGCAATGGTAAGGAACACTTATTTCTTGAATAGAATGTTCTCAAAAAGAAAAAAATAATAATTATTAGTATTATGCAAAGTGTGTATAATTTGAGCACATCAGCTGTGTCTTTTCTCATGCACGTTAACCCTGAAAGATGGATGCAAATTTGCGTCCTTTTC
The DNA here is from genome assembly GCA_963989385.1 of Ctena decussata. Classification (NCBI taxonomy): domain Eukaryota; kingdom Metazoa; phylum Mollusca; class Bivalvia; order Lucinida; family Lucinidae; genus Ctena; species Ctena decussata. The sequence goes on along the minus strand of OZ022503.1, from coordinate 42,155,538 downwards.
AACAGTATTTAAGTCATATCAGGACGATGGGAGGGTGATAATGAAAGGCTTTGTGCAATTGAACCAGTTTATGTTTGAAAAGATGCTCACTTCAAGTGGGGATCAAAGCCAGGACTGCTAGATCAGAAGGCCAGCACTTAACCTACTCAGCTACTGGAACTTAACCCGGAAAAAGCCAAAAAAATTTGATGGCAAAATTTAGTCTGCAAAATTTTATAGCTGTTTTGTCCAAGCTAAGCCATATTGAGAATGTAAAGGTTAGAGGGCAGGTAGTGTGTGAATCCAAATGCGGCCGTTCACCAGGAACCACTTCATCTGGATTTACACTGTTTGTGGAGTAGCTATTTTCATATTTGGCATTTTAATGGTTTATTTTGTTCTTTCTACAGCCCTTGATGATAATGGAAACTTGACTTCACCCCTAGGCCTACAGATGGCTGAGTTTCCCCTCCTACCAATGTTTTCAAAGATGCTGCTTGTATCAGGTAAGTAAAGACTGCAGCACAAGGTAAAACCTTAACCCTATTGCACTCAGAACGGCCAAAACTCCATAGAGTTTTGGCTGTTCTGAGTGCAAAAGGGTTAAAGGGCTGTTGGCATGCAGAAGTCAGTCTCTGATCAGGAATTACACTGTTAGCATTAAATGGAAGAATTTCTGTGAAAAAAACTTTGATAAAAATTGTCAGAAACCCCTTATGTTTGAAATGGACCCATCTGTAGTGAGTGCTGTGACGTGTGGACAACCCTACCCACCAGGGCTCGGGAAAACCGGATATCTTTCGGTCCCAGACCAAAATTCAGAAATTGGGACCGATTGGAAACAGCCCAAAGCCCAAAAAAATCGGTCCCATACTGGCCCAACACTTAGGAAATTTTCCCCGATCCGTCCGATAATTGTTACACACGGCCGTTTGATCTTGTCCCGACGTATGAAATATCGCCAGTGTCTTTGAAATTCTAGCACGTGTCATAACTAATCGGATTAACGCAGGTGTTAGCCAGACGAAAAGACCGCCTACGGGCCAATCGAGATTGTCCGTATGGAGCACTGAACCACATGTCGGACCGCCTGCCTTGTCAATAACGAGTGTCATAATGACGCGCACTCTTACGACAGTCTGCAAAACAACTTATCACAATCACGATGACTGGGCTTTGGGATGAAAGGTGTCCATCTTTTTTCACGATCGCGAGAATGTAACTGACCTGTATGTGTAGGGCGTATGCCGACTTCAAAAGTTTGTGAATGTATCCATAACAGATGAATGCTGACGAATGTATTGACAAAGTCTGTCCGAAGTTCATTCATATTTGCATTTGCCCTTACAACGGATAGTCTTTCATGTTCCATACTGTTTAGGAATACGAACCTATTCCGCGAAAAGTGTAGTTTCAAAACGAAGATACATTGTTAATATTAAAAGTCACTATTTCCGACGCGTTATGGTCTACGCTCTTGTTAAAATATACGATGTTTTGAAAAATGGAACTATAAAATATGAAAATGGAAACAGTGACCTATAGGTCACTGATGGAAACGTCCATTTCACCGATTTCCTAGTTGTATCGCCATATCGCCATGCAGACCAGTGCGAAAATAATGCCGATCAGTGCACAAAAATTGCGCATTTTGATCAGGGTCTACGCGTTTATTATATTGGGTATAATACTAACGGTAGCGTTGATATGCAATTACCCTCTCGTTTATGGGCCAAGCACGTTTTGTCTTTGATGTAAAGATAAAAGACGCCGCTGTGGGTATAACGTACGCAGTGTCATTCTAACTGTATGGCGGCTAAAGGTACCTAAGTACACACACAGATAACTAACAATCGTATCAGCCAGCGCAACTAAGCAGTCAGACCGGTCTTTCTTGTTCGCATCTAACATGAATAATAATGAACGGCGACCTAGCGACAACCGAATACTTCGGTGGAAGCTAGTCAATATACGCTCTTCACACGTTCCGTAAGTCACCATTTCCGACGCGGCCCATTCGGCGGCAGTGGAGGGGAAATTATGCAATTTGGGTACGTTAAACAGTACAACCATCATAACTTGGGCGAGTTAATGCTCAGGACTTACGTATTGTTCACAAACAAACAGGAATGACCGTCAATTTTAATGCAATGGGCTTGAACAGGTTGTTTCCCCTGTCCACCTGTCAATCAAGTGTGATGTCTTCTATCACGTCCGCTTTGGCTACGAACACGTTCTGGTCTTGTATTTGCTTTTACATGCGTAGCTAAACGTCTTAAAATGTTTGAAACCAAGAACTCCACCAAACACAACAATGTACGACCATTGTACGGGAATCGGGATTAATTCATAGGACTTCGCTTGTTGTCATTAGTTTTCGTGACAGGTATCAATTTTTTTCCCAATGGAAATTAGGTGATGACGTCATCGGCTGGACCGATTCATTTTTCAATATTTCCCGAGCCCTGCTACCCACTCAGAAACATGGAGCAACTGGGAAAAAAACAACAAATTCTCCTTTTTCATGCTTTTCAAAAAATGACAACTTGATATAAATATCTTATATAGAGTTTTCTGGGGAATCTTTGCAGGACAAATGCTTCAATGTAGCACGTTCGAAAGTTAGACACTTAAATTTTTGTCATGATAAATTCCAAAAGCTTATCATTGTCATGCAGTTTAAAGTGTTGAAATCATTTCTGACAGATTGACAAAAGCCAGGCACCTCTAACCACTCGATCAAGGAACCTATCATCAGTTGTTAAATGCCCAGTATATAGAGAAAATCATTGTATAATTTTTCAGGAGACTTCCAGTGTTCAGAAGAAGCAGTTACGATAGCAGCCATGACACAGATACAGAATGTGTTTGTCTCCCCTTCAGGCCAGAAACATGCCTCAGTTAGTATGGGTATTACCCAGTAACCCTCATTATATGGACAGAAATACTGAAAAAAAATGTCTTTGAATTACAATACACAGTAAAAATTCTAAGTGTAGGGATATGTAAGTTTGAACAAACACTGCAGACCCAGATCAAACTGCTACTTAAAAAGCAGTCTAATCATGGTCTGCACAGCTTGCCATTCAGATTCCCTCTGGATCTTGTGGACACATTTCTGCAATGTAAAACAAACTACAGTAGAACTTCAATGGCTGGAACCCTGATGGCTTGTTCACCCTGCCTGGCTAGAACTCTTTTCTTGGTCCCTAGAGGTCACTTTATATGGAAACTAACCCTGGATGGCTAGAACTACCCTTGGCTGGAACTAGTTTTCATGGTCCCAAGCCTGTTCGAGCCAACAGTTCTACTGTAGGTACGTATTCTGAGAAGCAACTCTGCCATTTTCGATCTCGCCTCCCTTTTCAATGTGGGGAAGGTCAACTCCTAAAGAAATGAATTTCTTTCCTTTATGAGTAGACCCCATTTTTGAAGAGTTTTGTCATCAAGGGAAGAAAACAGGAAGACACAATAGTTGTTATCCTTTGTAAGAATGGCAGAAAAGTTAGTAGGTGTACCAAAGAGTTTTCAGAAGAGGCATCTACTATAGCAGCTATCACACAGATACAGAACTTGTTTGTCTCCCCTGCTGGGAAGACCCATGTGCTTCAGTATTTACTCAGAAACATTGTTATTGTAAGAGAAAAGCCTGAGTTTTCTAGCCTGAGTATACACCAGATTAGACTAATCTGAAATATCAGTCTGGTCAGGTGTGTGATGCATATCACAAAGTTCACATTTTTATAAATTATTCCAGCTAGGATAAGTTGAAATACCATATTAATTTTGTTTAGTTAAAGGACAGCTTTCTCTCTTCCGAAAGCATCCCGAAAATCTAGTTCTGTCTTAAAATACAATCCCAAAAATCTTTGGAATTGTTAATGGAGAGAAAACCTCAGCTTATAGCTGAATTACATCATTTTGTAGTAATTTAGGCAGTTGAAACCCTCTATCATATACCCAGATTAGTGTAAGAATTCAGAAATGTGAATGTCATATGAACTTCAGGACTTCTGGTGTAGTGGCCCAGTCAACTAGAAGGTTGTCCAGGGACAACTGGTTGAGCCCGCTGTTTGCTTTAGTGACCTATAAGTATGTCAAGACTAAGTAACTGCTTCACTCTAGAAAGAAGCCAAAAACCATCATGCTTAGCCAGCATTTTCTTCTTTTTTTCCTCCAAATTTTCACAAAGGAAAATAAGTAGAAGTGATGACCCAGGCAAGCTCAATTTATGACAGTTACAATATCTGACCTTCAAGTGTGACCTTGACCTTGGACCTACCCAAACACATATGTCACTTGACACTTCCACTCATCAAGAAGAACAATTGTGCCAAATTATTTTGAAATCCATCCGTAAATGTAGAAGTTATGGCTCGGACAAGCTCAATTTATGACCATTTAATCATTTGACCTTCAAGTGTGACCTTGACTTTGGACCTCCTAGAACAAATGTTCCAAATTGCGCTTCTTCTCATCAAGGAGAACAATTGTGTTAAATTATTTTGAAATCCATTTGTAAATGTTGAAGTTATGGCTCAGACAAGCTCAAATTATGGCCATTTTATCATTTGACCTTCAAGTGTGACCTTGACCTTGGACCTACCTGAATAAATTTTCCAAATGGCACTTTAACTCATCAAGGAGAACAATTGTGCCAAATTATTTTGAAATTCATCCATAAATGTAGAAGTAATGGCTCTGACAAGCTCAATTTATGGCCACTTAATAATTTGACCTTCAAATGTGACCTTGACCTTGGACCTACCTGAACAAATGTTTCAAATGGCACTTCTATTCATCAAGGAGAACAATTGTGCCAAATTATTTTGAAATCCATCCATAAATGTAGAAGTTATGGCTCGGACAAGCTCAATTTTTGGCCATTTTATCATTTGACCTTCAAGTGTGACCTTGACCTTGGACCTACCTGAACAAATGTTTCAAATGGCACTTCTATTCATCAAGGAGAAAAATTGTGCCAAATTATTTTGAAATCCATCCATAAATGTAGAAGTTATGGCTCGGACAAGCTCAATTTATGGCCATTTTATCATTTGACCTTCAAGTGTGACCTTGACCTTGGACCTTCCTGAACAAATGTTTCAAAAGGCACTTCTACTCATCAAGGAGAACAATTGTGCCAAATTATTTTTGAAATCCATCCATAAATGTAGAAGTTATGGCCCGGACAAACCCGGATGGACGCACGCACGCATGCACGCACGCACCCACGGACATACACCGAACTGACATTGTAACAACTATGTCTCGCTCTCCGCAAGCGGGCTCGACAAAAATGATTTGAGCTATGACACAGTAAAACCAACAAAGTGACATATGCGCCCAGCGAAGACTCAGATCAGGCTGGGCATCCGCCCAGTCTGATCAGAGTCTTCGCTGTCCGCATGGAGGTAGCTGAGACACTTAGCTACCCTTTAAGCACTTAACGATGGGCACACATGTCGCTTTGTTGGTTCTCTCGTGTCACGGCTTATTTCAGTCATGTTGAGATCTGGCTGTTAATATGTGAGACTTCAAACCTACCTCAGAAAAAAGTGACTTAACCACCTGCCAAATGTATGGGCAGCTCAGCCCCAGGTAGCTCATATTGCTGGCCCCAGTTGGCGAGACCAGCTACTAACTGTGAGAGTTTCTTGTTATTTTAAACCAAATCAAGAATTTGAGACAAAGTTTCTTATTTCTTCAGTCAACATATTGATTGTTTTGCTTTGCAGAAGTCACAGGGGTTTCTTCATGAAGGGGTAAAACTCTGTATCATCTTACGTTCGTTATCTCTTAAAGCACCAACTAAGTAAATGACTAAAGGACTTCTTCGATTAAGGCGAGGATTTTCCCCATTAGACCAGCGCGACAGGTCCGAATTTTCAAAAGTATAAAGTGTGCAAATTTTACTTAGCGGAGCTTCCACAAATATGTAAGCCGTATGAAATCAGATCATTTGTGATTCAGACCCAAAGACATGGGGTGATAATCCAGTCTGACCCTACCTACACTAAATTCAAGGTTTTGGCGTACCTCATTTTTTAAGTTAATAAAAATATTGAAATCAGTCATTCATTCCATATATTTTTGTAATAAATGCATGCTAAATACATGCATATCACAATACAAAGGATTGATTTTCTTCTTGTTACGCCTGACTGCCATTTAAACATGCAAAACCACAGTTATACTTCCGGTCAAAGTGGCCAAAAGAGAACCCTTCACTATAACTAAAATACAAGTACTTTCCCCCCAGTGACCCAGCATTTCCTTCATGCAGCAGACTTATGCGATGCAAGTAGGCAATATATATGAGGGGGGGGGGGGGGGGAGGGGGGGAGAGGGGCGGGGGGGGGGGGGGGAAAGAACGATACTCAATAAGCCAAAGAAGAAGAATGGTCAACAGTAGTACTGTGATCTTCAAGGATTATATTGTGTACCATGACCTTGAAATGAGGTCTAGGTCACATACATAAAGTCAAAACTATCCAGTGTTGTCTGTTATGTAAGTAATGTAAGTCAAGAAAGGGTGAAATGTAAACAATAAATCATTATTTCAACGATCAGTTTGAGGATAATTTACATTTTATCTCAACAATGATGTCAACATATGTTTAACGTACTTTACATAGACACAAACACTTGAAAATTCATTTGTCATGCAAGTTACAAGTCATAGTCATAAATGCAAAGCAAAAGTCAGTGATCCGTATAACTTTTACATCATGGGGAAAATTCACGCCCTAAGCATAGAAGTCCTTTACATCTGCAAAATGAAAAAAGAAAAAGAAAAATGTCTTAGCCATATCATATTGAGAAATCAAAAAATAGAGGGCAAACAGGTAGATCTAGATGAGGTGGCTCATAATGAACAACCTCCTTATCTGGGAGGAGCGGCTGTATTGTAGTGGATAACACTCCGGACTACCAATCCAGGGGTAACAAGATCGATCCCCGCTTCTCCGGTCTTTCGGATGAGACTTTAAACTGTGGTCCCATCTCCATATGACCTCGTTGTTGGTGGGACGTTAAACCTGAGTTCACTCACTCACCTTATCTGGATGTCAGCTGTTTGCAAATTCAAATGTTTTCATTTTTGGTGCTTTAAGGGTTAATTCCTTACAGGATAAAGTGAAGAGAAAGTTTTCCGTTGAAGAAGGAGACCATATATCCCTAGTCAATGTCTACAATGCCTTCATAGAGGTAAGTTAAGGCTTTGAAAATTCATCTGACCTGGCACTCCAAATTAGAAACTATCCCTGACAGTGGAGACATGGCCCCGAGGTTATAAAACTTGAGTACATTCTCAAACTCAAAATAAAGCACACTGATTGGCTGCTTCCGAGCACATGCTCGGAAGCAGCCAATCAGTGTGCTTTATTTTGAGTTTGAGATTATTCTCAAGTTTTATAACCGCGAACCGTGGATGAGATCTAGACATCTCATATCTACACTGTTAACAATATATATCTCACTTGTGAGACAAAGGTATTATTTTTGCGGCTTTGCCTGTAAATTTATGTAGAGTCCTGTAAAAGCTCCTCACTTTTTTTACAGCGAAAAAAGGGCAGAGTTTTTATGTATGATATGCTTGAAAATTTAAAATCTCATTGACTAACAACATCGTTAGTTTTCAACAACTAGGCCTAATCTTTTACATGTTCCATACCAGTCTGTTGATGGGACTGGCATAGAGTTTTGTGAAAGATTATTCTGAAAATGGACTGGGGAGCCTGTCATCGAGCGGAATTGTTTAAAGTCAAATGTATTGGGAACTGGTGATCTGAGTATCTGAAATACATTATTGCCTTGCAACATGGCTTCTCAAAACCTGATTTATTCAAATAATATTATACACCCACACTATATAAACAAATATCATTACTTTATATAGTGTGGGTGTATAATCTAATTTTTTGATTTTCATAAAGATAGAGTATCTGCATAGTTTGTTTAATAAGCTAGTAATAGTTCTCTGTGGATTTTTGTCATTCTTTTTCCTAATTGGTGCAGTATTGCAAGATGAGCTTTGATTAGACATTGAATAAAGCCATGCCGTTTAAGTATCAGCTTTTGTTTCAGTCATTTCTATGTTGCTTATTTCACCAGTAATCTTGAAAATGCCATACTAAATAAAATTAGTCATGACACGAGAAAACAAACAAAGTGGCATTTGCACACAGCTAAGACTCAGATCAGCCTGGGCATTTGCCCAGTCTGATCAGAGTCTTCCCGGTCCGTAGCTTAGACCCTTAGCTACCCTTTAAGCATACAGCAAAGACTCTGATCAGTCTGGGCAGCTGCCCAGGCTGATTTGAGTCTCGCTGGGTGCACATGCCACTTTGTTGGTTTTGTCTTGTCACAGCTCAAATGTTTTTTTTTCTTTCTTCTATCCAATTCTAATAACCAGGGGCCATATTTATAAAACGACTTAAGTCATTGCTATGCTGTTGCAAGGGCTAAATTTCTATGAAGGAGATTCCCTACAACTATGAAATTAGCCCTGGAGGAACAGTCTTTTCAGACTGTTCCTCCAGAGCAAATTTCATAGTTGTAGGAAATCTCCAACATAAAAATTTAGCCTTAGCAACTGCATAGCAACAACTTAAATGGTTTTATAAATACGGCTCCAGGAGGCTCAAGGGAACAAATCCACAACATGCACCACCTTTCACTGAGTCTGTCTGTCCTCAAATAAAAAGTTACGCGTGCAATGATTTATATATATTGGCTGTATTATATAATTTTTCTGATGTTTGTTAAGATAGATTCTTTGTGCAATTGGCTTGATAGGATGTATTTTGTCCCATGGAGAATTTCTGTTTTGTTAAATGGTGCATGCCTTGTTTACATCTGCTCTTGTTTTTTATCTTAAGGTGGATAGATACACTTTCATGGGAAGCAACTCTACTTTTTCTCATTTTTGCCTCCCTGCTCAATCTGGGGATAACTCTTATGAGCAAATTCTTTTTTTAAGAGTAGATTCCCATTTCAAAAGTGCTGTGTCATACAGGGAAGCAAACAGGAAGTCAAAGAAGTTGTTTCCCATTGTACACTGGGTATAATCGATTCCGCCAATTTTCGCTTCCTGCAGAGACTGTACATCATATTTGGCTTCCACAGAGACTGTCCGCGAACGATGCTTCCTGCCGAGACTTCTGTACATGATAAATGGCTTCCTGCAGAGACTGTCCGCGTGATTCTGCTTTCTGCCGGGGCTCTCGGCAGGAAGCAGAGTCACGCAGACAGTCTCGGCAGGAAGCCAATCTTCGAGGACAGTAGTCTCTGCAGGAAGCAAGAGTTCGCGGACAGTCTCGGCGGAAGCCAAATATGACGGACAGTCTCTGCAGGAAGCGAAAATTGGCGGAATCGATTATACCCTGTGTTGTACAAATGAAAAAATCATAGAGATGTGCCTTGCACACCTTAAATATTAATTGAGCTGTGACACGATAAAACTAGCAAAGTGTCATATGCACCCAGTGAAGACTAAGATCAACCTGGGCATCTGCCCAGTCTGATCAGAGTCTTCCCTGTTGGCATGGAGGTAGCTTATACCCTTAGCTACCTTTTAAGTGCACATCAAAGACGCTGAGATTTTGCTTGGTGGACATGCCTCTTTGTTGGAGCAAATTCTTCTAAGCAAATTGACCCATACTGAGCAAATTGACCCATACTGAGCAAATTGACCCATACTGAGCAAATTGACCCATACTGAGTAGGGAGGCAAACAAAAACATTAGATTTGCTACCTCTGAAAGTCTATTCACCTTAGTACTGTGGCTGATTTATTACCTTTTAGGCTCTAAATCCTGGTCAGAAAATGCAGCACCCCAGGGACATTAAATAGGATTAATAGGGTATTCTCATTTCTGTCTCACCTGCCAATAGCAAAAAGGGTGGCATAGGTGTTGATTTTCAGATGTCTATAGGAACTTGGTGGTGATGTTGGCAAAGTAAACTTTTGTTAGAGAGTGACAAAATCTTTGTCGGGGTGGCAAAATCTTTCAAACAAGGATCTACTCTTAATGAAAAAAAATTTGCTCCCTAGAGGAGCAAATTCTTTTTTCTTTAAGAGTTGATTCCCTTGAAATGGGTACAAAAATAAAAATGACTGAGTTGCTGCCCCTGAAAGTGTACCACCCTATGCACCTTAATTTTGATTGTACTAAGCCATTTCAAGGCTGCCACGCTCTCAGACACAAGTATGTTGGTCAGATTGTGTCACAGTTTGCGCTGACATTAAGATCATCTTAAGAGAAATGTCTGCCTTTAAAGGCTATGGTTTTCTAGTTAGCAAAGCTTTGTTTATGACAAATGACAGACAAGTCAGACATAACGTTTAGTTGTTGTTGTTTTTTCAGCATGAAAAGAATAAGAAATGGTGTCATGAGAATTTCCTGAATTACAAAGGGCTGATGAGAGCAGTCGAGATCCGAGAACAGTTGAAGAGATTGTTGAAGAAGTTTAAAGTTCTCATGGTGTCATGTGAAGGTAGGACTGATGTTGTCACAGAACCGGTCCAGATAATTAGGCATTACTTTTTTCTTTTGAAGATAATTTTTTGGAGATTATTTCTTCCAAACGAGAGATACCACAAATTTGAGTTATTTCTCAAATTTCTACATCAAAACTAAATGTTGTGACTCCTCTGCCATGAGGCAGTTCTTATGAGGGGCCAAAACATAGTTTGACAAGATTAAACAAATAATTACTGTAATATACCTAAATTTTGGGACACCTAAAATGATTAATTTTCCATTTGGACCAAATGGAAAATTATTAATTTTAGGTGTCCCAATATTTACACACATTAAGGGTACCTCAGAATTATCTTACCTGGGTTAGTATGGTCCCGAGATATTAAGATGAATTGGTACACTTTCAGGGGAAGCGACTCTGTCGGTTTCTGTTTTGCCTCCTATGTCAATTGGGTCCACTCTTAAAGGAAGAATTTGCTCCTCCAAGAGGAGCAAATTCTTTCCTTAGTGAGTATACCCATATTAGAGAGGTTTATGATTCCAGAGAAGCAAACAGGAAGTTACAGAAGTTGTCTTCCTTTGTGAAAATGGCAGAAAAACATAGAGGTGTACCCATACATTTTAAACACTCCTACAAAGGAAAAGTAACTGAAACAACGAGAATTTCCTGAAAGGTAGACATAGGTGTTGTTTTTACTGTGGCAAAATCAACTTCTTTGAGAGTTTTCTGGTTTTTACCTAATGTACTTAAGTCCTGGGACACCTAAAATCATTAATTTTCCATTTGTCTGAAATGGAAAATTAAAGGTTTTTAAGTGTCCCAATATTTAAGCATGTATATAAGTATTGGGACACCTAAAATCATATAATTTTCCATTAATTAATGGTTTTTAGGTGTCCCAATATTTAAGGACATTGAGGTAACATTGGAAGTAGTGTAAGGGCCCCTTTTCTTGACAACGTGCAGACAGGCAGGAAACTGTGTTCCCTGAAATTCTTGTAAAAGGTTTATGAGAGGCATTGAGATCCAAGAACAGTTATTGAAGAGATTGCACAAGAAGTTTGAAGGTAGGATTATTTAGGATAGCCTCACAGCCACGTCGTCATTGTAACACTTAGCGCTTTGTCAAGTTTTGAATTTACTCCTACCACAGGAGCTTGAAGTTCTAGCTTAGAAACGTTTCTAAACCTTGTCATCCAAAGTGCCCAATACAACACTGTACAATATTTTTAAATGACATATGGTCTTTCCGAATTTTGACATTTTGAAGAGTCTTGCAGTCTAAACTTCAAGCGCCTGTGCTCCTACTTTTGACCTGAATGAACATACCAGGCACATCTACAGATAAGTTAGAATGATTGTAAGAGCTAGCTAGCATTTGATTCTGTATTGCTGGTTTTATGGCTGAAAATATTAGGATCTGTATTTGCAAAACAGGACTTCTCTGGTTAGAAATATCATAATATCAGGTAAAAACAAGGTCATTCAGGACATATAAAGTGCTGTTAACATTTATGGGTACACCACCATATTTTTCTGTCATTTTATCAAAGGGAGACAACTTTTGTGACTTCCTGTATGCTTCTCAGGGTGTCAAAACCTTTCAGAAAGTGGTCAATTCTTAAAGAAAAGAATTTGCTCTCCGAGAGAGAGACAAAAATAAAATGGCAGAGTTGCTTCCCCTGAAAGTGTACCACCATATGCACCTTAATTTTGTTTGAACTAAGCCATTTCAAGGCTGCACAGCCCTCAGACATGAGTATGTTGGTCAGATTGTGTCACAGTTTACCCTGACATTAAGATCCTCTTAAGACAACAGTCAGCCTTGAAAGGCTAGGATTTTCTTCTAATGAGACATAAATTGTCACTTTGAAAAGTGATACAGGGCTCTAGATCAACCAACAGTTTGGCAGTGAAGTTAGCTTTTTCATTACTTGATACTAGGTACACTGTCATTTTTATAATATTTACACTTGCCACTGACTTCTCATAGGTAAACCGTATAAAGCAACTGGCTTCATACACTGATGAACGATAGTTGATCATGCGACGTTGTCGTCAAGTGACGTCTTAGGTAAACAAACGTCTTGATTGGTCCTCGTAACTTTCGATTGACGCCACGTTATGGCGACGGCTGTTTAACGTAATGGTTTCTTTTTTTTCTTTAGCACATATTGTGCATATTCTACATTAAATTAAAACAAAAACAGCACAGGAAGGGTCTAAAAATAAAGTGTAAATATAAGAATAAAAATTTGATTTTTCAGCGTTCATGGTGTTAAGAAGCAAGTGGTCGTCACTAAAATTCTACAAGAAGCGCTTCGCACTTCATGGAATTTTAGCTCCGCCCACTGGCTTCATCACATGATGAATGCTAAGAAATCAAATTTCAATTCTTAAAGAAAGACAACTGTTGAGACTCCATATTCACAGGGTATAATCGATTCCGCCAATTTTCGCTTCCTGCAGAGACTGTCCGTCATATTTGGCTTCCTGCCAAGACTCTCCGCGTGATTCTGCTTCCTGCCGAGAGCCTCTGCAGGAAGCCATTTATCATGTACAGAAGTCTCGGCAGGAAGCAAGAGTTTGCGGACAGTCTCGGCGGAAGCCAAATATGATGTACAGTCTCTGCAGGAAGCGAAAATTAGCGGAATCGATTATACCCTGTGATATTTGCTTCCCAGGATGACTTAGCCAGCTTTGAAAAAAATCTCACCAAACCCCTCAGATCTCACATACTGCAAACATACCATATTTTTCCTATTAAACACCCAGGGGCTGTTACATTGTATGAATGGGGGTGCTATTTAGACTCTGAATAGTAACAAATTAGCCCTTCCAAAAATGCTTCAGATCAACACTTTTCAGTGTTTTAAAATTGATGCCAGGAATTTGCAGTTTTGGTGTGTCAGTATAACATTATTTGCAGAGAAAGAGGGAGAGGGCATTTATTAGAATGGGGGTGTTTATTAGGATTAATAGGGCATGACATGTATGAGGAGTCAGTAGGAGTATTGACATCAGACCATTTGCTTGGACTCTGTAGATAAGGCACACAAAGTGCTTTTGATTGGAGTTGATCTTTACTTCTATCCATGAATAGCTAATACTGAGAGACATTTTCGTTATCGGGTGGAACAAAAAAATTTATGTAGAATTGAATCTGCCTTAAAGGTAGGTTCCTGTACTAGCGATAACGATTATGTCCACAAAATAATTTCGTCTTTTTCTGAGCAGTATTGAATTCTCTTATTTTTCTGAATTTGTTGCTACTGAGAAACTCGTCAGATGTTGAAGAAAATAGTCGCTTTCCCTTTTGGTTAATTTTCTTTCTTTGGAATTCCAGTTCTAAAAATAACTATGTTCATTATGTCTATAAGTGCGTGATTTCTGATGCCATTCTCCAAAGGTCAATTTTCCCTTGCCATGAGCTCTTCTAGAGGTCCTGGCATGGTGGATGGGTTAAAACTATCCCAAAATGCGATGCAGCATGACCTCAGCTGCGTTATCTATTTTTGGCGGGAACTAAAAATAGCGCTAACTGGTGTGCGAAGCAGAGTTAGGAAATCCCTTGCAAAACAACTTTTCTAATATTTTTTTTATTTACACTTTTTAGTGAAACTTATTCTTTCCCTTTTATAAGTAGTTTCCAACAACTTGGATGAAAGATCATCAAAATTATGATGCATTCCAAAGTACAGGAACCTGCCTTTAAGGGTCCACCAAAGGGACACACAAATGCAGCAGCTCAAGACAGATATGACCCCTTCATGCATGTTCATTTGCACCGTTGCTTGGTTCTAGGGACCCCAAAAGGTGGCTGCTAAAGACAGGTGCCCTTTTAATACAGTGATCCTCTAAGGCATGCTTGATTGTATTTTTAAGGTGCATTGATACACATTCAGGGGAAGCAATTGCCATTTTCATTTTTAGAATCCCTTTTCAATGGGAGACAACTCTCAAAGGAAAAAAATTGCTCCTCCAGGAGTTTTCTCTGACCAGGAAAAATTGTGGCAATGCTGATCAGACTTCAGGGGCTGTATTTATAAAACAACTTGAGTGGTTGCTATGCTGTTGCTAAGGCTAAATTTCTTTGAAGGAGATTTCCTACAACTATGAAATTTGCTCTGGAGGAACAGTCTGAAAAAGACTGTTCCTCCGAAGCAAATTTCATAGTTGTAGGAAATCTCCTTTATAGAAATTAAGCCTTAGCAACAGCATAGCAACGACTTAAGTGCTTTTATAAATGCAACCTCAGAAATACAATTGAAGGGACCTTCATTTTTCACCATCTATAATATCAAACTCTCATCTATACACCTGTTAGTGCATAAAAGCCAGTAATATTTTTTGGCAACCCTGTTAATTAATGGAGCAAAGCAAAAAGCATACTTGCATAAAAAGCACCATGCACAATAAGCAGCATTTTCCAGAAGATGTGTTCTGCTACTTATGATAATTTGCCCTAAATATTAGGATAGGTTTAAGCGCTTAAAGCACCAAAAAAACAGATGACAAAATCTACATCTGCAAAATTTCAAAGAAAATGTTTTATTCAAGCTATATCATATTGAAGATTCAAAGACAAGAGGGCAAACGGTGTAGATGCAGATGAGGTGGCTCATTATTCATAATGAGCCGCCTCATCTGGATCTACGCTGTTTGAAAATTCAGCTACAGTAGAACTTCAGTGGCTCAAACCCTGATGGCTCGTTTACCCTACCTGAATAGAACTCACTCTTGGGTCCCTAGAGTTCAGTATTATGTAGAAACTAACCCTGGATGGCTAGAACTACCTTTGGCTGGAACTAATTTTCATGGTCCCAAGCCTGTATGAGCCATTGAAGTTCTACTGTATTTTCATTTTTGGCACTTTGAGGGTTAAACATTTTGATCTTATAATATCATGATTGCTTATCTCCATAGTCACCACAGTTTGTGGTGAGCAGAAAATATTGTGGGGAACAGATGAAGTTGATTGAGGAGAACAAAATTAGAAAGCAAGAATTCAAGTTCAAAATATTTTTATTTTAAGCAATTAATGCATAGTGTCCCATAAAAGGGACATAATCAATTAAAGCATAGTGTCCCATAAAAACCGTGCAGACCCAGAACAGATGCTGCAAAACGTGGCATCTGATCAAGGTCTTTACTTATTGGATAAATAAATATATGTTTCCCCTTAAAATAATGTTATGATGATAAAAATTAACTAAACCAACATCCCTTTATTGACAAATTGACTGATCCAATTTTATAAGGATAGAAGAATCCATTGGACATGAATGGGTTAGTGTGACATAGAACTATGGCTCCTTACCGCTGTGGATGATCTGATACACTGTTCTCATCCTATGGCAGGTCCTACCGAGCTCCAGATAAGAGGGGGTAATGAGGATAATTTGAAGATTATTTTTCTTATTTCTCAACGAAAACATTTGTTGTGACCCTTCAATAGAACCGTCTCGGCGAGACGGTTCTAATGATGGGTCACAAAATATGTTTTTATGGAGAAATATGCAAAATTGTCCCTAAATTATCCCTCTCGTCCCCTCCTTATCTGGAACACTGGTCCTACCTTTACTCAAAAGAGAAGTCAGTGTGATTAACCCAGCAACCGTCTTCATGCAAGGCAGTGCTATAATATGGTAGGGAATATCGTGACTTACCTTGCTTATTTGGTACCTTTATTCGAACAGAAAGAGTAAGAAAATGAATCAGTATTTCTTTAATACGGTACACCATGAATTCTCATGTGGTAAAGTGCAGATACTTCATGTCTCTTGTGGCACGCAATTATCTTAGAGCCGCTTCAAGGCACACTGTATTTTTTCCACATTGGCAAAGGCTTTCTGGCTTTGCTCAAGGTTGTGTTGACAAATATAGCGTATACCTTGAAAACACTTAAAACACTTGTTTGCTGCAAGCAAAGACAAGGTAAATGCACTTTACTGCATGAAAATTCATTGAGTATTAAAGAAATCATGATAAATTTTCTTACCCGTTCTGTCCAAATATAGGTACAAAATTACTGATTCCCTTTCTCAATAACTGGTTGCTTGTTACTGCTGGAAAGTGAACAGGTACAGAGGGAAGGAAGCAACTCTTCAATATTAAGGGGAAAGGGAGCAACTCTTCCTACGTGAGCAAATTCTTTTCTGACCCTTTATTTGAAGAAGGAAACAAACAAGAAGTCACAGTGACTTCATACAAGAATGGTCCTTGCATGAAGGCTTTTCGATTTTTTACATTTTAGCAATCCAAGATGGCCACCATCTGCCATAACTAAAAATAGTACACAACATGAAACTGGCAATATCTCAGTAACCCCTGAATGGATTTTGATGAAATTTGTGGCAAAATGATTCTTGCATTGAGGTGTTTCAAAAGTAAATATATAAAGACCAGGTAAGTTGGCCTCTGTTACTAAAAGTAGCAAAATGTGAAAATGAGGAATTCTCAGTGGAATTGGACCAATTTTGTATCTGAATGGTCCTGTTGCACAATAGCCAGGTGAGCGATATCAGGCCCATTTGGGCCTCTTGTTCAGTTTCAAACTTGGCCTACATTTCATGAAGATAAACATTCTGACAAAGTTTCATGAAGATTCAATACAAAATAAAGCCGCAATTGTGTACACAAGGTTTTTCTATGATTTGACCTAATGACCTAGTTTTTGACCCAACAAGACCCAGTTTCACACTTGGCCTAGATTTCATTAAGATAATCATTCCAACAAAGTTTCATGAAGATTGAACCAAAACTGTGCCCTGTAGAGTATACACAATGTTTTTCTAAGGTTTGACCTAGTGACCTAGTTTTTTGTCCAACATGACCCAGTTACACCCTTGGTCTAGATTTGTTGGAGATAAATTTTTTGACAAAGTTACATGAAGATTGGAACAAAACTGTGCCCTCTAGAGCATTCATATGGTTCTTCTAAGATCTGACCTAGTGACCTAGTTTTTGACCTGACATGGCCCAGTTTCAAATTTGGTCTAGATTTCATAAAGATAAGCATTCTGACAAAGTTTCATGAAGATTGGATCATAACTGTGCCCTCTAGAGTGTACACAAGGTTTTTCTAAGATTTGACTTAGTGACCTAGTTTTTGACCCCACATGACTCAGTTTCAATCCTGGCCTAGATTGTATAAGGATAAACATTCTGACAACATTTCATGAAGATTGGATTATAACTGTGCGCTCTAGAGTGTACAAAAGGTTTTTCTAAGATTTGACATAGTGACCTAGTTTTTGACCACACATGAGTCAGTTTCCATCTTGGCCTAGATTGTATAAGGATAAACATTCTGACAACATTTCATGAAGATTGGATCATAACTGTGCCCTCTAGACTGTACACAAGGTTTTTCTAAGATTTGACCCAGTGACCTAGTTTTTGACCCCACATGACCCAGTTTCAACCTTGGTCCAGATTTGATTAAGATAAACATTCTGACAAAGTTTCATGATGATTTGATAAAAAATGTGCCCTCTTTGTCATTCTAAGATTTATTTCTATTTTTAGCTCTGGCAGCCATTTTGTTCAGCGGATCAGAACCGTTTTAGCAATTTTGGTTCAGGACCATGAGTCAAACATTTCTGTGAAATTATTTTGAAATTGAGCCATTGGCTTCAGAGGAGCTGTCGTTTAAATGTTTTTCTAATTTTAGCTCTGGCGGGCATTTTGTTCAGCGGAGCGGAACCATTTTTGAAATTTTGGTTCAGAGCTATTACAGAAACATTTGTGTGAAATTATTTTGAAATTAGCTTACTGGTCTAGGAGGAGATGTCGTTTGAAGAAATTGTTGATGGATGGACGGACAGACGGACTTCAGAAAAATATCGATCACAATAGGTCACCTTGAGCACTTCGTGCTCAGGTGAGGTAAAAACTTAAAGTAACAAAAAAGCAGTGTTTCTTTCTTTAACTAGCATATAAGTTGCTTCTGTAGAGCAGTCAGTGACAGCTGGTGTCCTGTCATTAGTATAGCAACATTTTTTGGGGTCCCTTGGGAGACCTGTAAAGCAGTGTTTTTACCATTTTACCATAAATAAAGGAACAGGCTGCATGAACAAGCAATGGTGAATAGATTAGATAGCTCAGTACAAGCAGCCTGATCAGGATCTGAGCTGTTTGCTAACCTAGGGACAAATGGATTTGCTTAAAATAGATGGAAGAGTGTATCATAGAAAAGGGTGAGACATCCCAATATTTATTATAGGAACAGTTTTAGAAGTTGACTAATCTGTAGTTACCCGTAATGACCCTGAACATTCAGACAGACAAGTCTTAGCAATCATTGTAGACTCAGATCAAACTGCTCCTGAAGGAGCAGTTTGATCAAGTTCTACAACATTTGCCATTCACTAAGCATCATTTGACTGCATTAAGGAGTGTAAAATCCACTTTCTAAAAATTTTCAAACAATAATTGTCAGACTATCAGGTGTTCGAAATTATAGGGTCATTACTGTATCTCCCCTTTAAAAGGAAAGAAAACCTACAAAAGCCAAGGAATTATGATGGTCTTTAAAATGTGCAGTAACTATTCTTATTAATGTTGGAGAGCTATAATTATCATATGGTATTTGGGTACACCTCCTTGCTTTTTCCCTATTTATGAAGGGTGATAACTTCTGTGTTTTCCTGTTGTTGTTTTTTGTTTAATTTTTATAACATGCCTTCCAAAAAGGGATCTGCTTCTAAAGGAAAGAATTTGTTCCTAGGGAAACAAAGTAAAGTCTTTGCTTTAGAAGTTGACAACCCCCATTCAACTGAAAATGTAGCCATTTCCTTTGAAAGTTTCACACAAGTTGATGTTCTGTCTAGCAATGCAAAAAAAAAAGATGACAGATTGGCAAATAATGAAGATTTAGAGCAGACTGATCTAGATCTATCCTTTTTCTTAGACACATTTCTTGCATATATAGAATCATTTTGGTTTGACAAAAAGTTTAGAGGGTTTGGCTTTGTGATAATGAAATGATACCCATAAATTTGTATCAATTTTGGAGTTTTTGAACTAAGATCATTATTTTCAAAACACACATATCTCTCCAGAAATGGAAACCTAAAAACTTTTAACAGTAGGGTAGTGTAAAAGTTTTCGTGAGGAAGAATCCATGCGTATTTATGTCCTATCATTATGTTGCATCTTGGTGCATTTGGTCAGTGAAAGAAACTCTTAAAATTCAAACAAACTTCCATTCTGTCACAGAATGACAGATTTACTTTATAACAACATGCTGGTCATATCTTTTTATGTTAATCTGACATTACAAAAAGACATGCATAGCATGCACAAAATTCTTCATTTTGCATCAAGGCATGGTTTAAAGGTCTTTTGTTCATCTGAAAAGAGTAAATACTCAGACCAGCTTGGGCATCTTTACAGTCTAATCAGAGCTTTGGAGTTTGTTTTTAAGGGCAGCAGGGTATTATATATAGACAATGAAGGCTGTTTTGAGCCTGTTTGAATGTACTGAGATCATTCTGAGTTTTTGCTTTACGATTGCCAAAAGGGTCTGTTTCATATGAAATGTCTCGTATGTTATTGCTTCCTCTGCAGTAGCATTTTTAAACCTGACGAGATAGAAAATAACTTAAGCCACATCACGAGAAATGATACGTTACAGCATAAACAAATAACTAGGACTCGGATGGGTTGGCAGATCCATGCAGACTGATCTGTCAGTGCTGATTACCGATAAGACTCTCCAGGGTCCATTGTAGGGTTCCTCCTAACAATGAAGACAGATCAGCCTGCACATATGTGCAGGCTGATCTGTCTTCATTGTTAGGAGTTGTTCTAAATTTTCTATTCACGTGACTCAATTCCCACCATTTTACAGTGGCTATTGCCTTCATAATGTTTATTTGCGCACGGTGAATGAAGTATTTAAAAGCAGTCTTGTGTTTTAAAGAACTAAGTCAACAATATTCTGTATTTAAAGTATTGATATTTCCGGCTAGATTTTAATTTTGTCACGTTACTTTGCTGTCGGTGGGCTGAAAGCCTGATTTAAGAGGCACTTTATTTCTGGAGTGGATGGTTCATAGCTTGAAAGGGGAATTTTAGTGTGTTGCTAAGAGACCCATTTTTTGTTTTTATTATTTTTTGTTTCTTTCCAGTAAACTGCAGTTTTGCATTTCAGCGACTGTATTGCAGAGTACCGTTAGTCACACTGTACTCATTATTTAAATTAGCTGGTGGTACTTGCAGAATAGTGCCAATAGTGAAAATCATAATACCTGTGCCAGAAGTCTGAGTAGAGTCTAGTTAGGGTTTACATGTTTCTTTTGTCCCAGATAAGACTGTTCTTGAACATCTGAACCGTTTTTCTTATTTGCCAGTTAGGGCCCGGTTGTTCAAAGCATTGTTAGCTTAACAAAGTTGTCAGTAAACAATTGTCAGTTAAGTCTTCTAAAATAAGTTTGCTAATTTTTTATGGTGAAAAATGTGAGAAGCTTTTGGACAGCAGAAGCTCTGCTTATTTTCCCTTCAAAATGGCAGTTTTGTATACAGTCTGTTTTTGAAAAAACTAACATTTCAGAAGTTTGGTAAGTTTTTTGGTGAAAAATGTGAGAAGCTTTTGAACAGCAGAAGCTCAGCTTATTTTCCCCCCAAAACTGGCTGTTTTTTATCAGTCCGTTTTCGAAAATATACTTTTAACTGACATGGTAGTAGTTTATTTTAACAAATTATTTCAGTCAGAGCTGCCATCATTACTAGCACTGATGAATGTACAGTCGAACCTGTCTTAAGGGGTCACTGTATTAAGGGGTCACCTGTCTTTAGCAGACACTTTTCGGAGGTCCCTTAGACCAAAATACAGTGCAAATGAACCTGTATTAAGGGGTCACCTGTCTTAAGCAGCCAATTTTTGTGGGTCCCATGGGGTGATCCCTTAAGACAGGTTTGACTGTACCATAAATATCTTAAAATTGGAACACCTAGAATAATCACCGAAAGTGACCTAAAGATTAGACAGTTTGGTTCGTCAATGCAGTAATGTGTCAAAAAGATGCGGATGGACTGGCAAACAGTGTAGACCCTGATCAGACTGCTCCTTCAGGAGCAGTCTGATCTGTGTCTGCACCGTTTGCTCAGAACAATCTGTTCCAATATTTAGAAGTTTTACTGTGGTGTCCAAATGTAAGTTTAATTAATTGACACTGGAATTGTATAATACTGTGTCATTAATTTATAAATAATTAAAATACTTGGCACAAAGTAACAAAGTAGATTTCCCGGAAGACCTGGAAAAGTACAAGTTTTTGTAAAGGTACCTTTTTGGTTGTATTATATCATATATAAACAAAAATTCAGTAACTTTTTTTAAAAATCAGAATATGGATTTGATTAATATGAAAGCACTTACTTGGTGCAAACAGAAGATTGTTAATACTGTGAATTGACTCTCGTTATCTGAAACACTGGGGCTGTATTCACAAAGCCACTTAAGTCGTTGCTATGCAGTTGCTAAGGCTAAATATCTATAAAGGAGATTTCCTACAACTATGAAATTTGGTCTGGAGGAACAGTCTTTGTGAGACTGTTCCTCCAGAGCAAATTTCATAGTTGTAGGGAATCTCCTTCAAAGAAATTTAGCCTTAGCAACAGCATAGCAACCACTTAAGTTGTTTTATGAATACGGCCCCTGCAATCTCAAAGTACTCTCTTATATTAAGGGATATAGTTTGGACTTATTTTCTGTTTTTCTTTACATTTCGATTCCTGTAATCTCAAACAACAGATATCTCTAAGTAAATATTTTCTGGGACCAGGTTAAAATGAACGTCAGCTTTGAGATATTGAGCATTGGCTGTATTTTGTCCTTTGCTTGAAAATTTATTTAAATGGAATTAAGAATTGTTTTTCATTATCTCAACATATATATATATGTTGAGATAATCATATATATATGTTGAGATAATGAAAACAATTCTTAATTCCATTTAAATTGAAATGGATACCCTTTCATAGGAAGCAACTCTACCATTTTTAGCTCGCCTGTACGAAAGTACAGAGAGCTATTGTTGTCATTTGGACATCAGCGTGGGCGTTGGCATGGGCATGGGCGTCACACTTTAAAGTTTTATTTTAAAGTTTTTCTATGTGATGGGCAAGGCACTGCAGGCAAGCTATCCTGTACGCAGACAGGTCTTGTTATTTTTGCTTCCCTTCTCAGTGGAGCCAACTCCTAAAGGAAAGAATTTGCTCCCTTTGGAGCAAATTCTTTCCCTTAGGAGTTGACTGTACTTTGGGCAGGAAGGCAAACAGTTAGTCACAAATGTTGTCTCTTTTCATAAAAATGGTCGAAAGACGTATACATATTCACTTTAATTCACCTGAAGGAAAGGGTGGGGGGTGGAGGGTTACTGTTTTCATGCCAAAATTTGAAGAAAAAAAGTGGATATGGTGATATGTCAAAAAAATAGATAAACTGGCAGACAGTACATACCTTGATTTGACCAGTTGTACAAGATCACCTGTATTTAATTGTAGATGAATCTGTGTTAAAAGAGTATCTGTCCCAGGTGGTTACTTTTTGGCTCCCTTTGTATGACCCAATAAGACAGGTATGTGTTTTATGGAAAAAAAATAAAAGCAAGCATGTAGAAAATTTCACAGTCTCAGTGTTAGGTGTAGTAAATCTTAACCCTTAAAGCGCCCAAAACTAAAATAGTTAAATTTGCAAACAGTGTAGATCCAGATGAGGTGGCTCATAATGAACCACCTCATCTGAATCTACACTGTTTGTCCTCTAGTGTTTGAATTCTCAATATGATATCGCTTGGACAAATAATAATATTAATGCAACACAAACATTTGTTGAAATTCTGCAGACGTAAATTTTGTCGTCTGCTTTTTGGCGCATTAAGGGTTAAAAAGTGCCAGTTGTGTCTTCCCTGATCTACCTGTAAATGAAATTGAAATACCAGTGCACGCTTTCAGCAAATCCTTTCACGCCATATGCTAAAGTCGTCATTACACAATATCTGCTCTGCTTTGCCAGAAATTGTTTATGCCTTGGTTACCAAAGGAAAGGATAACAGTTTTTTTCTGAGGTGCATTTCATTTAAATGTTTTTGGATGAAGTTAGGAGAAGATGAAGTTTTCATCGACCTGAAATAAGATTGCTTTCTCAGGTGTTGTGTCTGTTGTTTTGTTTTCTGGAAAGATAAGCGAGTAGTTTCCCTATTTCTGGATTCAATGTTAGCTCAGACCATTTGAGCCGCGACACGAGAAAACCAACAATGTGGTTGTGCGCCCAGCAAGGACTCAGATAAGCCTGGGCAGCCTCTCAGGAAGCCCAGGCTGATCTGAGTCTGCGCTAGGCGTACAACCACATTGTTGGTTTTGTTATGTCACGGCTCATTTTTATTATGCCTTCTTATGTAAGATCATTGTGGATCAGAGGGTTGCATGTTTGAATCCTGCTGTGGCTGAGACTCTTTTCAAACCTAAATGACACTTCACTGCAAAGAGCCCTTCATAATGGCCCTCCCATTGCCCTGATATGACTGGAATGCTGTTGAAAAGGATGCAAAAGTCTTCCATGTGAGATAGTGATCGAAATAGCTCATGTGAGGTAGTGATTGAAATCGGCAGAGCTCTAGATAAGAGGGGTATTTGATGATAATTGAGGGATAATTTTCTTTATTTCTCATCGAAACCATATGTTGTGACCCCTCATCTGAACCGTCTCGATGAGACGGTTCAGATGAGGGGTCACAACATATGTTTTTATCAAGAATTAACAAAAAATATCTCTGATTATCACCAAATACTCCCTCTTATCTAGGGCTCTGAAATCGGTCTTTTGTTCATTCTGTTTGCTTGCCCATCTGCCAACATTTGCATGAGCCGGGACATGAGAAAACCAACAAAGTGGCATGTGTGCCCAGCCAAGACTCAGGTCACCTGGGCATCTGTCCACTCTGATCAGAGACTTCACTCTGCGCTTAAAGGGTAGCTATGGGTCTAAGCTAGCTCCATGCGGACAGCGAAGACTCTGATCAGACTGGGCAGATTCCCAGGCTGATCCGAGTATTCGCTGGGCGGACATGCCACTTTGTTAGATTTCTTGTGTCGTGGCTCACATAATGCATGGAATGTGATGAAAGATATCATTAGGAAATCATTTGATGTCATGAAGCTAGTTATATTATTACTCGATGTTACGGCTGAATTATGGGATTTCATAATGATATCTCAAATCTGAATAATGTAATTATGATATCCCGAGTCTATTAATATGATGTCAGAATGAAATCAGCAAGTTTGAACATATGAAGTCACAATGACATCTGCAGGTCCAAAATATAATTGAGCCGCGACACGAGAAAACCAACAGAGTGGTTGTGTGCCAAGCGCAGACTCAGATCAGCCTGGGCATCCGCCCAGTCTGATCAGAGTCTTTGCTGTCCGCATGAAGCTAGTATAGACCTTTAGCTACCTTTTAAGCTCACAGAAAAGATTCTGATCTGACTGGATAGATGCCCAGGCTGATCTGAGTCTGCACTGGGCGCACAATCACTTTGTTGGTTTCTCGTGTCATGGCTCATATGATGTTATGCAGAGCTCCAGGTAAGGTGAAGTGTCGAGGATAATTCTGAGGTAACTTTTAGTGTTTAATGAAAAACATATGCCATGACCCCTTAGTAGAATCATGTCGCTGAGACAATTACCTGGAGCGCTGCTTCAGTGAAATCTACAAGTCATAATTTTTTGTTTTGTCCAAGAGTAGCTTGCTTAGTGAGCGCACAGTCCCTGGATACCAGCCATAACAGGCACATTTGAGCTATGACACGAGAAAACCAACAAAGTGGTTTTACGCCCAGCGAAGACTCAGATCAGCCTGGGCATCCGCCCAGTCTGATCAGAGTCTTCGCTGTCCGCATGGAGGTAGCTTAGTCCCTTAGCTACCCTTTAAGCATTTAGTAAAGAGTCTGATCAGACTTGGTGGATGCCCATGCTGATCTGAGTCTGTGCTGGGCACACAACCACTTTGATGGTTTTCTCGTGTCATGGCTCATTTAACCTGGGTGGGTCTTGTATTTTGCATGGATATGTACAGTTTTGTTGGTTTGATAAGGCAGATTGGCAGCGACACTGCAATCACCAAGTACCACTCTGATATTACTTTTTACAGCTCAGGGCATCCTGGGTGCAGACAGAGCTCTAGATAAGAGGGAGTATTTGGTGATAATTAAGGATAATTTTTGTTATTTCTGCACAAAAACATACGTTGTGACCCCTCATCTGAACCGTCTCGGCGAGACGGTTCAGATCAGGGGTCACAACATATAGTTTCAATGAGAAATGAGAAAAATTATCCCTCAATTACCATCAAATACCCCTCTTATCTAGAGCTCTGGGTGCAGATTTCCTAGTCTAATGGATTGAAAAAATTGATTGGACAAGAGTCGGACATGACAAGTCTCAGTTATGTGATGCCGAAATAGTATCTGTAAGTCTGAAATATGTGATGTGAGGATGGCATTTGCAAGTATGGACTGAATGCCTGAATTTAATAATAATTTGATCCCATAATTAAATCTGCAAGTTGGAATAATGAAATCTGGAAGGCAACCTTATACAAAGTAATTATGAATCCGTAAAGTCAGACTTATAGCAGCTTGTTGTAGATAATAGAGAGGGAGAGAAAAAATAGTAAAAAGTAGTGCATCATGCCTAATAACGTTGATGTAAGTCAGTGTGAAACAAGGCACATCATTTAAAATATATAAAGAATATATGAATATATGCAGAATGCATTTACTTAGATATTGACCTGGAGAAAAAAAAATACCTTGAAAAACTCATCAAAATGTTTATGCATTAGCACACTTCATTAGCAATGATAATCATAAATGTTGGAACCATAATGTTAGGAATGCATTAGCACTTGAAAAGCAGGTACGGCTAGAGATCCCAAAATGTTGGAGCTATAGGTACAATATGCATGAGCTTACATAGCTGGAATTAAAGGAACTATCATATTTATTTGGCTATAAAATAGTTTTTTTTCCATCTCTAGACTGACCAAGGTAACTAAATCAGTCTAATAAAATGAGTTAATTTTCCCTTTCAAAATAATCTCAGAAATCTAGATCCAACTTATAAGACAGATATAGATTTTTGAGATTGTTTTGGAAGGGAAATGCCCTGTCTTATAACCAAAGAAATATAATACTGATGATAATCCAGGGATAATTTTTCTAGTGTATTTTTCCATTATGAGCAACCTTATCTGGTTCTACTTTGTTTACAAATTGAACTATTTTCATTTTCGATGTTTTAAATGTTAAATATTGAAATGGTGATAGATCTGTGACAGAATGAACTCACAGTACTGGTGTTATGTAGACATTAAGTTATGTTTCAGTGTGTGAAGTGTTGCAATGGTTGAGTGGTTGGTGCTGTCAATAGGGTTGGGGGCTCAATTCCTGCTGAAGGCTAGATTCTGTCTGAACCTTAATAGCCCTTCGTTGCACTGAGCCTTTCATAACTCTCTCATCTTACTCATATACCTTAAATACTGTTGAAAGGATGTATAACTGCTAGGCTGTCCATGATCCATTCTCAGATGCCTTGTGGTACAATTTCTGTTTAACTTTTTCTTTTGGTTTTTACCTGGAGATTAGGCAGTTTTGAGGTCAAAGAAAATGAAACAATTCCTCATTTCTGCTTCTGTTTCAAGTGAGATAAATTTATATCTGTTTAGTCAGAAAATATTTCTTATTATTTCTACTTCATTCTTTTGATTTATGTCTACCAGGTAAAAGCTGTAATAGTGCTGTGTGTTGGGACATTGGAACCCTTTGACCTGTTAATGTCTTTGAATTGGACAAATCTGTTTTTCTCTGTTGGGAGATGTTGCGTAAAAGTATTGAGTGAATGGCAAACAGTGCAGACACTGATCAGACTGCTCCTTTCTGACCAGTGTCTTCACTTCTTCTCCGACCATCCTGTTGAAATATTGAGAATATTTTCTACAGGTTACTTTGTGGTATATTTATTTTTGCAAAGGTAATACTTGTACAATATAAAAGTGAAAACATATGTTCGTGAAGGAATGAATGCTCAAATGTTTTGATAGAAGCTTTAGTTCCATCTGTTCTAAAGAATATGTTGGGGGCACCACCACAAAATGTGCCATACATGATAAGTGAACAAAGAAGACTCTGATCAGCCTGCAAATCCACTGGGACTGAGTGTCTTCCCAGTTTGCATTGACAGTTTGTGGATTGTGAAAAGGGAAGAATCTGATCAGTCTGTGTGGTCTCCGGAATTGCACAAGCAGATCAGATTCTGTACTGTTTGCACATACAATAGTCTTTTTTGGCTCTAGCAAAAAGAGATTTGGGTACAATTCCATATTTTTTTCCACCAGTTTTTAAAGGGGAATAACTTCTGTGATTCCTGTTTGCTTCCTGAAAATGGCGTATACAGTAATAAAGAATTTGCTTATAGGAGAGCAAATCCTGTCCTTTAAAAGTAGTCCCATTTTTGGAAGGGTGATGTCCCTCAGTGAAGCAAACTGAAATATGAAAGTTGTTTCCCTTTGTAAAATGGTGGAGAAACATGAAGATGTACCGATAAACCAAAGTCTCGAGATCATTTTGAGGGTGGTGATTTTGAGCTGATGGGGGAATGGGTTAAACATGATGAAGAATTCAGAGCTCTAGATAAGAGGGAGTAGTTGGTGATAATTAGGCATAATTTTTGTAACTCTGCATAAAACATACATTGTGACCCCTTATCTGAACCATCTCGATGAGACGGTTCAGATGAGGGGTCACAATGTATGGTTTTGATGAGAAATAAATAAAATTATCCCTCAATTATCATCAGATTCTCCCTCTTATCTAGAGCCCTGTGAAAATGAAGCAATCCAGAGACTAGTCTTGAAGAAGACTCATGAAATGGTGCAAGCTCGCAAACCTGCTACCTTTGGTTACATGTTCGGGCATTAACCCCTGGGCTTGAATAATTGCTTGAGGAGTACTGGAAAACAAAAATAAAACAAAGACAATTCATTTTTAAATCTTACTTTAAGCTGTACAATAACATCACAATAGACATATTATTTACAGTTTTTAAATAGTTTTAAATAATCATTACTCTATGTACAGTAACTTATGACATTTTTAACATATTTTGATTTAAAATATACTGGCTCTTTGACAATACTTATATACAGTTGACATTTCCAGAGCTGGGAAAATTAAGGAATTTGAGTGAAAAACACTTTTGGCTATAAGAGTGTTTTTTTCATTTCTAAAATGATCCCCAGATATTATCTTATTCAGTCTTGAGTAATTCTGATATAAGATGGGTTATCCCTTCAAAACAATCACCAAAAAATCTAGATTCAAGATGGCTGTAGAGTTTTTGACTTGTTTTGGATAGGAAAACCCCATCTTATTACTAAATACAGTAAACTCCCGATATCTCGAAAATTGATATCTCAAAATATCTTCTGATATCAAAGAATATATTTCATATTACTATTTACATTTCAACTCCTGTTATCTCAAACTACTGATATCTCAAAGTAAATTTTCTGGTACCAGAAAATTTACTTTGAGATATCAGTAGTTTGGGCTGAAATTTGACTTCGAGATATCGAAATATGGAATTTTTTATTTGATTGGTATCACATGAATAGGAACCAAAAGTCATCTGCATACCAGAGCTACTAAAATCAGCCTGCACACCTATGCACACTGATGTTCAACCTATATATTCCCAAAGATTCCTAGATTGTATATGCGAAAACAGAAGACATGCACTGATCAGATCAGATGGCCAAGTATGAGTTTAGGTGAGCTTTCCTTTCTGTAGACAGTAACTGTTGTTGTTTTTGGAAAGCCAGAGAGTGGCTCTAACAAGTCAGCTGGGATGTAACTGACTGATTATGACAATGATGTGTGTGGATGATTTCCATATGATTAATGTTACGAAATCTGTTGTATAAGACAAACATGCCTACAACTCAATGATTGGGCTCCCATGTGGCAATATTTGTAGATAACATGCAGGATAATGTGGAAAAACCTGTCTTAGGACAATATATGAGTTGTTAATGCCACACCTGATAACCCACACAATTCTGTTCCCACCTGGAATGAAGAAATTCAAGCTTCCACAGAAAGTAAGCCAAAATACAACAGTCCTTTTCACCAGTAGCATGTATGTAAAGCATACATGTATTTGGTTGTGCACAATTTTTACTTTGAAGTAAATGAATTAGTGGAGTTCTTCACAAAACTCGTGTAAGTGGCCAAAACAATTTTGGCCACTTTTAGGAGTTTTGTGAGAACTCCACCTGTTTACCTCTTACAAAACTGAAACTTTTGTATCATTTACAAGCACGGGAGTCAAATTGTACTGTCATGTTTGTGTCTATTTATTTCCAGAAACTTGAATGGCAATGAAATTGCATTTTGTTTGCTTGAACAGGCTTGCGTACTTTGGTATAACCAGCGTTTTCAGTTTCCATACTTCAGTATAACCAGGATTTCATCAGTTCTTTTTTCAGAGCCTGGTGTGTCCAGTTATAATAATTTGCAGGCAAACTGAGGATGCGGTGACCAGACTGCATATGTGTGCCAGCTGAGTATGTAGTTTCTATAAACCTTAAGGTAGGTTTTCTTATGACAGGGCTCCCCTATCCCAATGTGAGGTTGGACATGAAATTTGCCCGGCTAATGCAAAAATGCCATACGACATGTACCCTGATTGCAGCTGGCAAAAAATGCAGCCTTGCCATTTTCCTTATAATTTTGGTGTAGAAGAGAATACTACATGTATTGAGTAAGAAAAGGCTGCAGGTGTGCAAGCTGGTTTGGCCCATCACTGTTTACACATAATGCACAACCTTGTTTGTTTTCTTGAGTAAGCCTTCATTAGCATGATCAGTAATTCATTAGCTTGTGGTAAACGAGGCTGTCTGGGTTGAGCCAAAGTTGGGAATGAAAGTTTTTGATGTTTTCTTCACCATAAAAGCATATGTTGTGTGATCCCATTTCAATTTCCTCACTGAGGATTTCTAACCCTCAAAACTCCAAAAAGCAGTTGACAAAATTTAAAAAAAATCTGCAAAATTTCAAAATAAAGTTTCCTCCAAGCCTTTATATAGTGAGAATTCAAAGACCAGAGGGATGGATGGTTGGATGGATGGATGGATGCCTTACAATTTTACATCCTTTTCAACAGTATTTCAGTCATATCAGGATGATGGGTGGGTGATAATGAAATGCTGTGTGCAATGGAACCCTATTTACAATTGAAAAGATTCCCGCCTCCAGTGGTTCTCGATTCCGGGACTGCTTAGACTAAGATCAGCATGCCAGTGCTTAAAAGACCAGAGGGCAAACAGTGTAGATTCAGATGAGGTGGCTTATTATGAGCCACCTTGTCTGGATGTTCGCTTTGCAAATTACATTTTTAGCTCACCTGAGCACGAAGTGCTCAGGGTGAGCTTTTGGGATACCGTGATGTCCGTCGTCCGTCGTACGTGTGTCCGGACGTCCGTCCGTCCGTCCGTCAACTTTTGCTTGTGTACACTCTAGCGGGCACAGTTTCGATCCAATCTTTATGAAACTTTGTCAGAATGTTAGTCTTTATAAAATCTAGGCCAAGTTCGAAACTGGGTCATGTCAGGTCAAAAACTAGGTCACTAGGTCAAATCTTAGAAAAACATTGTGTACGCTCTAGAGGGCACAGTTTACATCCAAAGTTCATGAAACTTTGTCAGAATGTTTATCCTCATAGTATCTAGAGCAAGTTTGAAACTGGGTCATGTCGGGTCGAAAACTAGGTCACTAGGTCAAATCATAGAAAAACCTTGTGTATGCTCTAGAGGACACAGTTTTGATCCAATCTTTATGAAACTTTGTCAGAATGTTTATCTCCATAAAATCTAGGCCAAGTTCGAAACTGGATCATGTCAGGTCAAAAACTAGGTCACTAGGTCAAATCTTAGAAAAACCTTGTGTACGCTCTAGAGGGCACAGTTTTCATCCAAAGTTCATGAAACTTTGTCAGAATGTTTATCCTGATAGTAGCCAGGACAAGTTTGAAACTGGGTCACGTCGGGTCTAAAACTAGGTCACTAGGTCAGATCATAGAAAAACCTTGTGTACTCTCTAGAGGACACAGTTTTGATCCAATCTTTATGAAACTTTGTCAGAATGTTTATCTCTATAAACTCTAGGCCAAGTTCGAAACCGGGTCATGTCGGGTCAAAAACTAGGTCACTAGGTCAAATCTTAGAAAAACCTTGTGTACGCTCTAGAAGGCACAGTTTTGATCCAAAGTTCATGAAACTTAATCAGAAAGTTTATCCTTATAATATCTAGAATACGTTTGAAACTGGTTCACGTCTGGTCAAAAACAAGGTCACTAGGTCAAATCATAGAAAAAACCTTGTGTATGCCCTAGAGGACACAGCTTTGATACAATATTTATGAAACATTGTCAGAATGTTTATCTCTATAAACTCCAGGCCAAGTTCGAAACTGGGTCTTGTTGGGTCAAAAACTAGGTCACTAGGTCAAATCTTAGAAAAGCCTTGTGTACGCTCTAGAAGGCACAGTTTTGATCCAAAGTTCATGAAACTTTGTCAGAATGTTTATCCTCATAATATGTAGGAGAAGTTTGAAACTGGGTCATGTCGGGTCAAAAACTAGGTCACTAGGTCAAATTGTAGAAAAACCTTGTGTACGCTCTAGAGGACAAAGTTTTGATCTAATCTTTATGAAACTTTGTCAGAATTTTTACTTCCATAAACTCTCGGCCAAGTTTGAAAGTAGGTCATGTCGGGTCAAAAACAAGGTCACTAGGTCAAATCATAGAAAAACCTTGTGTAAGCTCTAGAGGACACAGTTTTGATCCAAAGTTCATGAAACTTTGTCAGAATGTTTATCCTCATAATATGTAGGATAAGTTTGAAACCGGGTCATGTCGGGTCAAAAACTTGGTCACTAGGTCAAATCTTAGAAAAACCTTGTGTACACTCTAGAAGGCACAGTTTTGATCCAAAGTTCATGAAACTTAATCAGAAAGTTTATCCTTATAATATTTAGGATACGTTTGAAACTGGTTCACGTCTGGTCAAAAACAAGGTCACTAGGTCAAATCATAGAAAAAACCTTGTGTATGCCCTAGAGGACACAGCTTTGATACAATATTTATGAAAAATTGTCAGAATGTTTATCTCTATAAACTCCAGGCCAAGTTCGAAACTGGGTCTTGTTGGGTCAAAAACTAGGTCACTAGGTCAAATCTTAGAAAAGCCTTGTGTACGCTCTAGAAGGCACAGTTTTGATCCAAAGTTCATGAAACTTTGTCAGAATGTTTATCCTCATAATATGTAGGAGAAGTTTGAAACTGGGTCATGTCGGGTCAAAAACTAGGTCACTAGGTCAAATTGTAGAAAAACCTTGTGTACGCTCTAGAGGACAAAGTTTTGATCTAATCTTTATGAAACTTTGTCAGAATTTTTACTTCCATAAACTCTCGGCCAAGTTTGAAAGTAGGTCATGTCGGGTCAAAAACAAGGTCACTAGGTCAAATCATAGAAAAACCTTGTGTAAGCTCTAGAGGACACAGTTTTGATCCAAAGTTCATGAAACTTTGTCAGAATGTTTATCCTCATAATATGTAGGATAAGTTTGAAACTGGGTCATGTCGCATCAAAAACTTGGTCACTAAGTCAAATCTTAGAAAAACCTTGTGTACGCTCTAGAAGGCACAGTTTTGGATCAAAGTTCATGAAACTTTGTCAGAATGTTTATCCTCATAATATCTAGAACAAGTTTGAAACTGGGTCATGTCGGATCAAAAACTAGGTCACTAGGTCAAATTGTAGAAAAACCTTGTGTACGCTCTAGAGGACACAGTTTTGATCCAATCTTTAAGAAACATTGTCAGAGTGTTTATCTCCATAAACTCTAGGCCAAGTTCGAAACTGGGTCATGTAGAGTCATAAACTAGGTCACTAGGTCAAATCTTAGAAAAACCTTGTGTGCGCTCTAGAAGGCACAGTTTTGATTCAAAGTTCATGAAACTTTGTCAGAATGTTTATCCTCATAATATGTAGGAGAAGTTTGAAACTGGGTCATGTCGGGTCGAAAACTAGGTCACTAGGTCAAATCTTAGAAAAACCTTGTGTACGCTCTAGAGGACATAGTTTTGATCTAATCTTTATGAAACTTTGTCAGAATGTTTATCTTCATAAACTCTCTGCCAAGTTTGAAAGTAGGTCATGTCGGGTAAAAAACTAGGTCACTAGGTCAAATCTTAGAAAAACATTGTGAAAAACTAGAAGGCATAGTTTTGATCCAATCTTCATGAAACTATGTCAAAATGTTTATTGTCCATATATCTAAGCCCCCTATGAAACTGAGTCACGTCGGCTCAAGGTCAAATCTTAGAAAAACTTTGTGTACACCCTAGAGGGCACAGTTTTGATCCAATCTTCATGAAACTCTGTCAGAATGTTTATCTTAATGAAATCTAGGTAAAGTTTGAAACTGGGTCGTGTTGGGTCAAAAACTTGGTCACTAGGTCAAATATAAGAACGACCTTGTATACGCTCCAGAGGGCACAGTTTTGATCCAATCTCAGTGAAACTGTGTCAGAATGTTTATTCTTACAATATCCAGGCCAAGTTTGAAACTGGGTCATGTCGGGTCAAAAACTAGGTCAAATGTTAGTATGGTAAAAACTCTTATAAATCTTCACCAGAGCCAGTGAACTGATTAATGCTCAGGTGAGCGATTCAGGGCCACCATGGCCCTCTTGTTTTATTTTTGGCACTTTAAGTGCTAATGTATTATACAACATATGAGCCGCGACACGAGAAAACCAACAAAGTGGCATGTGCACCCAGTGCATCTGCCCATCTGATAAGAGTCTTCACTGTGCACTGAAAGTGTAGCATAGGGTCTCAGCTAGCTCCATGCAGACAGCAAAGACTTTAAACAGACTGGCTGGATGCCCAGGCTGATCTGAGTATTCACTGGGCACATATGCCACTTTGTTGGTTTTCTCCTGTAGCAGCTCATATGTTCTTTATTGACAAATAAGTAAAAAAAAGCCCAACTTTTTTTGGCTTATTGGGAGTTAATATCTTAGTAATATGGCACATATATAATATTTAAAAATAATGCACTATAGATGCAAACATTTATATGATATATAACATGAATAATGATAACAATAATAATAGCATGCAGGGCCAGGTTGTTCAAAGCTAACGACATTGTAATTTATTGTTTTGTTAAAATTTCAAACTTTAATATCTCAAATATGCCAATACTTTTTGTTGAAAAATGTGAGAAACTTTTGCATTTTTTCAACAAAAACCATCAGTGTATTTGGTTATAAAGTCATAAAACACTTAATGAGCTGACCTCTAAATGAGCTTGTTAGGCTAATGATGCTTTGAACAACTGGGTCCAGATCAACATACAGCAGAAAAATAGTAGGCAAACTGTTCATTGAAATGTATGACAGCTAAAAGCCAAAACCTTTTTATGTGCTCAGTACTGAGGTCCAGTTAGTCAAAAACATATAAAAACATCATATATATATATATGCACAAAATTGGGCATTTAGAGGTTCTTTAATTTTCTTTTATGTTGCATTTCTTTTCTTTGCTAATGTTTGACATAAAAAAGAAGAAAAAAAGTAACCCATACAGAAAACTTCTTCTGAGCAGATTCATTGAAAGCACTCAGATAACTATTTCCTCAAATCTGACTGCTTTTTCATCTGCTCATTTGCGTTTTGGAATGCTGAAAAATGCATACATAAATTCAATGATTCAATTAAATAAAAATTCAAATTAGACTCAGGATACATAGCACTCATATTTAACAGAAGTTCATGTACTGTTCTTATATAAGTAAGAATAGAACAGAAGTTCACATAAAACTCTGATGAATGTACAGACATTTGCAGATCACACATATATATTACAGAAGTTCTCTTACCATTCTGATAGAGTTTATTAGAAGTTCACCTACCACTCTGGCATATTCATAGAAGTTCACTCACCACTCCAATATAGAAGTTCACATACCATTATGATATATGACATAAGTTCACATAACACAGTGATATATGAACAGATATTAACATACCTTTAAGTTTTGACAATTTTGATGGAAGTTCTTATACCTTTCTCATAAAATAACATGTTCAACTACCACTGTAATAAGTTAACAGAAGCTTAGAATTAACAATAGGTCAAACACAGCTCTCATTAATTACATACCACATTGATACATTTTTTAAAATAGAAGTTTACATACTGCACTGGTGAATTCATAGAAATTCACTATCAACAACATTTACATACCAGTATGATACAGATCACATGAACAGATATATATACATATACATAGATATCTGATAAATTAACAGAAGTTGAATTAGCACTCTCATTTATTAACAGATTCACATATCTCATTTATTAACAGATTCACACATTTATTCACATACAGATCTGATGAAATAACATGTTCACTTAGCACTCTCACAAATCAACAGAAGTTCACTTAACAGTCTCACAATTTAACAGAAGTTCACATACTGATCTGACGAATTAACAAAAGCTTACATGCTACACATTAAAAGAACTTCACACACTGCTCTGAAAATTTTACACGTCTGATAAATTAACAGAAGCTTAACATACAGTTCTGGTAAATAAACAGTTCACATCCTGTCTGATATATTATCAGAAGTTCACATACCATTCTGATAACATTTAATAAGTACAAACATCACTGTGATAAATTAAAAGAGGTTCACATACCATACTGATAAATTAGCAGAGTTCACATACCACTCTGATACAGTGTGAAAAAATAACAAAAGTTCAGCAAAACAGTTCACATTACATAGTTTCCACAACACTATACATATAACAGTATTCAATATCACCGGCAAGATTCATGTACAAAAAAGAAATATGAAATGCTTTTAATTTTCAAATCATAACTCTGTAACACACCAGAAATGAAAATATTTGGATTTGCAAACAGGTAAGAACCAGATGAGATGGCTCATAATGAGCTGCCTCATCTGTATTTTCCTTTTATTGCAGTCTAGTCTTTGATACAACTTGCAAGATTTCTTTTGTAGGCATAAATTTTTAGCGCTTTTAATAAGGGTTAATTTTCCCAGAATATTTGGAGACCGGTAGTGTAGACCAAGCTTAGGTCTACACTGCTTGCTAATAAAGACATGATGATTATTTGGTTATAATATGGACAGAATGACCCCCAAAGCAGCCGGGTCAGTCGTGTGAAATTCTGCTATAAGAAGGGGTTGTTCCTTTCAAAACAGTCCCAAAAATATAGTTCCATCTTACAAGATTGGTCGAGATATTTGGGATGTTTTTCCATGAAAAAACCCAGTCTTATGGCAAAAGAAAAATGGTATGCATTGCTTAGGGCAGAGCTCCAGATAAGGAGGGCTATTGAGGATAATTCAAAGATAATTTTTCTTATTTCTCAACGAAAACATATGTTGTGACCCCTCATTAGAACCGTCTCGACGAGACGGTTCTGATGATGGGCCACAAAATATGTTTTTGTGGAGAAACAATTATAATTATCCCTAAATTATCTCTGTTACCCCTTCTTATCTGGAGCACTGTTAGGGGCAGTCTAATTTGGTTGCTCATTGAGCTCTTCTGGCCATATATTTAGGGCTAATAGAGTACAGTAAAACCTGTCTTAGTGGCCACCTGTATTAAGCAAGCAACCTGTATTAAGTAAGCATGTATTCAGCAAGCTGATTTTGACTATCCCCTAGGTGCTTGTTTAATACAGGTTGGACTGTACTTTCGGAACTTGCAGTAGTAATTGCCATGTTTCCCCAAACATTTGTTCTGTAGTACATTGTCACATCTCCGTGCATTTCTGCTATTTTTTACAAAGGGAGAGAATTTTGTTACTTCCTATTTGCATCTTTGGATGACAGAGTACCTGCAAACAGGGGTCTACTCCTATGGGAGCAAATTCTTTCCTTTAAGAGTTGATCCTCTTTGAGAAGGGAGCTAAAAAATTAAAATGGCAGAGTTGCTCCCCCTGAAAGTGTGACCATTCACCCTGAAGATGTCCCAGTATTTACAGTAGGGTAAAGTCGGGTAACTTCGGATAG
Source organism: Ctena decussata (assembly GCA_963989385.1). Lineage (NCBI taxonomy): Eukaryota > Metazoa > Mollusca > Bivalvia > Lucinida > Lucinidae > Ctena > Ctena decussata. The sequence continues at coordinate 42,117,873 of OZ022503.1, read as the reverse complement.
AGGGTAAATTCAGACATACCATTGCAAACAGTGAAAATCCAGATGAGATGGCTCATGATGAGGCGTCTCATCAGGATTTTCACTGTTTGGTCAGTTATTTTTGTTTTAGTTCCAATCAACTGACATATTAGGAAACAATGTCACTGTCCAAATTTACCCGCTGTCGGAAGTTACCCGACTCTCCCCTATTATTGGTTTGACAGTCTATGCTTCAGTATGATTTAAAAGGGCTTCACCATTACTCAGTTCTTCAATTTTCTTCATTTCTTCTTTAGAAGATTGCTTCTGAAGAGGCTGGGCTTCATTCTTCATGTTCACAATGCTGTTGGTGTGCAGAGTACTGTTGCGTGTTGACGAGTTCCCAGATTTGAACTGAACATGTAAGAGCCCATTTCTGTTCTTACGGCAAAACGGCACACCAAAGTTTTTTACCATACGTTTTGCAGTGAATTTCATGACTCTGCGAAATTTCTCATTGAAAGCACAGTATAGAATGAAATTAAGCGATAAGTTACACCAGACAAGAAAGTTGCAAACATACTGGTATGAAAAATAGAATGAAGAAGTAACAAATTCTCTCTCCGTTTTTCCACCGCCAAATAACGCGTATGCTATAGGCTTGTCGGAGAAGGCTCCAGGGATGATACAAACAATGAACAGACACACAATACTTATCAAAGTGATTGTTAATCGTCTTTGTTCCCTCTGCCACGCAGCTTCACGATTATTCCGAATTTGGAGCTTTTCTCTCTGTTTCCCGGCCTGGTAAACGGCATACACAAGATACATATTTGCACAACTTAATATAAGCAGTGGAATGAAGTGAACAAAGATGCTGTACATCCAGTTAATGTAGAAAAAAATATCGGTGTTACGAAAGTCTGTTGAAGTGAGACCATACTTCCCAGCTTTTTCCACTGGCTTAAAAACCAAATACCTTGGTATGTTGAATACACAAGCGATCGCAATGACGATCAAAATTTTCATTTTAGCACTTGCTCTGTCACAGGTATCTTTTGCCCAAAGTGGGTGTCGAACAAATAAGAATCGTTCAATGGTGAGAAGGACTGTTATCCAGACGCTAGATGTGGTACAGATATTGACAGTTCCAATAAAAATGTAGGCATCATAGACTTTCCAAGCATGGGCTGTGGAGTGAAGTGAAAATACCATGTATATAAAGGAGAGCAATAATGCTGTGAAATCGGTACACGCAAGTCCAGCCAGGTGTGTATATGGGGACTCTGGTAACTGATTTTGGGTTAAAACTATCAAGTTAACAACATTGCAAAGCATTCCAAACATACATATTGCCGGTCCCAGACGATTGTATATTAAATTTTGGACGGTAAGGTAGGCGAGATCTCGAGCTTGTTTCGGTGGTAGTGTTGTGGTAAAGTTGTCTGTAAAGTTAGAATATATGTCCGTATAATTGTAGTCTTGGAAAGTGTCATTTAGCAAACCATATGTTACATTGTTGAAGTTCATAAACTCCATGTTTGCCATTTTGATGTTGTTTTCTATGTTGTTTGTCACTGTTGGTTGGCAATAGCTGCCCACATTATATCTGAAAATAGAGAGAAAAAAAAGATTGTAGCTAAATTACCACAACAGAATCAGCTATACTAGAGCCCTTTACTCATACATTAAATAAGCCGCGACATGACAAAACCAACAAAGTGGCATGTGCACCATGCAAAGACACAGATCATTCTGGGCATGTGCCCAGTCTGATCAGAGTCTTCACTGTCTGCATGGAGCTAGCCTAGACCCTTAACTATCCTTTAAGCGCACAGCAAAGACTGATCAGACTAAATGGATGCCCAGACTGATCTGAGTCTTTGCTGGGAACACGTGCCACTTTGTTTTTAGCTCACCTGAGCACGAAGTGCTCAAGGTGAGCTATTGTGATCGGTCTTTGTCCGTCGTCCGGCGTCCGGCGTTCGTCCGTCGTCAACTTTTGCTTTAAACGACTTCTTCTCCAAAACTGCTGGACAGATTTTGAAATAATTTCACAGAAATGTTCCTTGGGGGACTGTTTACCAAAATTGCTAAAATGGTTCCGCCCCACTGAACAATATGGCCACCAGAGCTAAAAATAGAAAAACCTTTAAACAACTTCTCCTCCAAAACTGCTGGGCAGATTTTGAAATAATTTCACAGAAATGTTCCTTAGGTGGCCTTTTACCAAAATTGCTCAAACGGTTCTGCTCCGCTGAACAAAATGGCCGCCAGAGCTAAAAATAGAAAAACCTTTAAACGACTTCTCCTCCAAAACTGCTGGGCAGATTTTGAAATAATTTCACAGAAATGTTCCTTAGGAGGCCTTTTACCAAAATTGCTCAAACGTTTTTGCTCCGCTGAACAAAATGGCCGCCAGAGCTAAAAATAGAACAAGAGGGCCATGAGGCCCTGAACTGCTCACCTGAGCAATTGGCAAACAGGCTTTTTCTTATGTCTGAAATGGTCAAAATATGAGTCTTGGGTCAAAAGTCAAAGACTGACCATGACCTCTTGTACTCATAAGTCTGCATGTACTCATCAAGACAACCATATATACCATTTTCTAGGCCTAAATCTTCAAAAACTTTCCATGAAATCTTATGTTCTAGCATTTTCCCATATTTGACCTTGCCGTAAAATGGTCACGGTCAACCCAATGTCATCATTTTGAACACTCTTGATAGAACTGGAGTACCCAATGCTCACCAATCAACCCCTGGAGGCTCTATATGTAATGTGATTACAATTGGCCCTTTGGCTTTTAAAGAAATGTTTGAAAATGTCAAAATATGAGAGATCTGGGTCAAAGGTCAAAGAATGACCTTGACCTCTTGTACTCATAATTCTTCATGACCTCATTAAGATGACTGTATATACCAATTTTGAGGCCAAATACTTCCCATGAAATCTTATGTTCCAGCAGTTTCCCATATTTGACCTTGCTGTAAAAAAGGTCAAGGTCAGCCAAAGGTCATAATTTGAACAATCTTGATAGTACTGGAATACCCAATGCTCCATACCAAGTTTCAAGGCCATCGGTCAATTGGTTCTGGAGAAGAAGATTTTTAAAGGTTTATACCATATATGGTTATGGCGGCCATGTTGGTCATGTGACCCAGACCATTTGAAGAAATTTTCGTTTCCTCAACCCCTGAAGGCTCTATATGATGTTTGGTTACAATTGGCTCATTGGCTTTTAAGAAGAAGTTTGATATTGTCAAACTATGAGAATTCAGGGTCAAAGGTAAAAGAATGACCTTGACCTCTTGTACTCATGAATCTTGATGTATTTACCGATTTTTAGGCCTAAATCTTCAAACCTTTCCATGAAACCTTATGTTCTAGCATTTTCCCATATTTGACCTTGCTGTGAAATGGTCAAGGTCAACCCAATGTCTTCATTTTGAACACTCTTGATAGAACTGGAGTACCCAATGCTACATACTAAGTTTCAAGGCCATCGGTCAATTGGTTCTGGAGAAAAAGATTTTTAAAGGTTTTTACAATATATGAGTGTGGGGGCCATGTTGGTCATGTGACCTAAACCATTTGAACAAATTTTCATTCCCTCAGCCCCTGGAACCTCTATACGAAATTTGGTTACAATTGGCCCAGTGGTTTTTTATAAGATTGTTTGAAATTGTCAAACTATGAGAGAAAGGTCAAAGAATGACCTTGACCTCTTGTACTCACAAATCTTCATGTCCTCATTATGATGATTGTATATACCAATTTTTAGGCCTTAATCTTCAAATCTTTCCATGAAATCTTATGTTCTAGCATTTTCCCATATTTGACCTTGCCGTAAGAAAGGTCAAGGTCAACCCAAGGTCATAATTTGAACAATCTTGATAGTACTTGTGTACCTAATGCTACATACCAAGTTTCAAGGCCATCCGTCAAATGGTTCTGGAGAAGAAGATTTTTAAAGGTTTTTACCATATATGGGCATGGCGGCCATGTTGGTCATGTGACCTGGACCGTATGAATTTTTTTTCGTTCCCTCAACCCCTGGAGGCTCTATATGAAATTTGGTTTGAATTGACCAAGTGGCTGTTGAGCAGATTGTTTGACATTGTCAAAATAAGAGAGTTCTGGGTCAAAGGTCAAATAATGACCTTGACCTCTTGTACTCATAAATCTTCATGTACTCATTAAGATGACTGTAGATACTGATTTTTAGCCCAAAATCTTCAACAGTTTCCAAGATATCTCATGTTGTAGCATTTTGCCATATAAAAGCACAAGGAAGCAAATTTGACCTTGCCGTAAAAAAGGTCAAGGTCAACCCAAGGTCATAATTTGAACAATCTTGGTAGTACTCGCGTACCCGATGCTACATACCAAGTTTCAAGGCCATTGGCCTTTTGGTTCTGAAGAAGAAGATTTTTTTAAGTTTTTACCATATATGGGCGTGGCGGCCATGTTGGTCATGTGACCAGGACCGTTTGAACAACTTTTCGTTCCCCCTTCCTCTGGAGGCCACATATGAAATTTGGTTACAATTGGCCAAGCAGTTTCAGAGGAGAAGTCGTTTGAAATTGTTGACGGACGGACGACGGACGACGACGGACGACGGAGCCTTACCATCCTATAAGCTCCCCCGGAGCCGCTGGCTCAGGTGAGCTAAAAACCTTTAAACAACTTTGCCTCCAAAACTGCTGGGTAGATTTTGATGTATTTTCACAGAAATGTTTCTTAGGAGACCCTCTACCAAATTTGCTAAAACGGTTCCGCTCTGCTGAACAAAATGGCCGCCAGAGCTAAAAATAGAAAAACCTTTAAACGACTTCCCCTCCAAAAGTGCTGGACGGATTTTGAAATAATTTCACAGAAATGTTCCTTATGAGGCCCTTAACCAAAATTGCTCAAACGGTTCCGCTCCGCTGAACAATATGGCCGCCAGAGCTAAAAATAGAAAAACCTTTAAACGACTTCTCCTCCAAAATTGCGGGGCAGATTTTGAAATAATTTCACAGAAATGTTTCTTAGGAGACCCTCTACCAAAACTGCTAAAACGAGTCAGCTCGGCTGAACAAAATGGCCGCCAGAGCTAAAAACAGAAAAACCTTTAAATGACTTCGCCTCCAAAACTGTTTGTCAGATTTTGAAATAATTTCACAGAAATGTTTCTACAGAGGCCCTTAACCAAAATTTCTCAAATGGTTCCGCTCCACTGAACAATATGGCCACCAGAGCTAAAAATAGAAAAACCCTTAAACGATATCACCTCCAAAACTGCTTGGCAGATTTTAAAATAATTTCACAGAAATGTTTCTTAGGACACCTTCTACCAAAATTGCTAAAACGGTTCCACTTCACTGAACAATATGGCCGCCAGAGCTAAAAATAGAAAATCCTTTAAACAACTTTGCCTCCAAAACTGCTGGGCAGATTTTGAAATAATTTCACAGAAATGTTCCTTAAGACACCCTCTACTGAAATTCCTAAAACGGTTCTGCTCCGCTGAATAAAATGGCCGCCAGAGCTAAAAATAGAAAAAACCTTTAAACGACTTTGCCTCCAAAACTGCTGGGTAGATTTTGAAATAATTTCACAGAAATGCTCCCTAGGAGTCCTGCTACCAAAATTGCTCTACCGGTTCTGCTCGGCTGAACAATATGGCCGCCAAAGCTAAAAATAGAAAAACATTTCAACGACTTCTCCTCCAAAACTGCTGGGAAGATTTTTAAATAATTTCACAGAAATGTTCCTTAGGAGACCCTCTACCAAAATTGCTAAAATGGTTCAGCTCTGCTGAACAAACTGGCCACCAGAGCTAAATATAGAAAAACCTTTAAACGACACCTCCTCTAAAGCCAATGGCTCGATTTCAAAATAATTTCACAGAAGTGTTTGACTAATGGTTCTAAACAAAAATTGCGGAAAACGGTTCCACTCTGCTGTACAAAATGGCCGCCAGAGCTAAAAATAGAAATAAATCTTAGAATGAATCAGAGGGCACAGTTACGATCCAATCATCATGAAACATGGTCAGAAAGTTTATCTGAATGAAATCTAGACCAACTTTGATACTGGGTCATGTGGGGTCAAAATCTAGGTCACTAGGTCAAATCTTAGAAAAACGTTGTGTACACTCTTTAGGGCACAGTTATGATATAATATACATGAAACTTTGTCAGAATGTTTATTTTTATGAAATCTAGACCTGATTTGAAACTGGGCCATGTCAGGTCAAAAACTAGGTCACTAGGTCAGTTCTTAGAAAAGCCATGTGAATGCTTTAGAGGACACAGTTTTGTTCTAATCTTCATGAGACTTAGTCAAAATGTTTTTCTCCTACAAATCTGGACCAAGGGTGCAACTTGGTCATGTCGGGTCAAAAACTAGGTCAAACCTTAGAAAAGCATTGTTTACGCTCTAGAGGGCACAGTTTTGATCCGATATTCATGAACTTTTGCAGAATGTTTATATCCAAGAAATCTAGACCAGGTTTGAAACTGGGTCATGTGGGGTCAAAAACAAGGTCATTAGGTTAAATCTTATAAAAACCTAAGGTACACAATAAAGGGTTCATTTTCCATTGAATCTTTGTGAAACTCTGTCTCTTGGACGTATGGATGTTTCTGAGGTCAAGTTCACAGGATACTCAGGTGAGCGATCCAGGGCCATCATGGCCCTCTTGTTTCATTTCGCATCTCATATGAGATAAAATCTCTCATAATTTTGTTCTTCTGAAAGCTGATTCCAGTAAGATTCTAAAATTTTAAAATCTCACTTACTTTTCATTAAGCAGTTCTTTATTAGTTATTTTTAAAATGTAAACTTGGATGGAGCCTTCCATGCAGTTTTACATTTTCAAAAAAAATTAAATAAGTACTGTTTATTTTAATATTTTGTTTCTTAAAGAAGCTTTAACCCATTGCATTCTGGATATTTTTTGTCGTCTGCTGAAATTGTCGTCGGCATCAAAAATCAAGAATATTTTGACAATAGTGGTCTAACTAACTCTTGTAGAAATGATGTCTAGGCAGCAAACAGTGTGGATCTCAGATCAGGCCCCACATTTGTGGGGCCTGATCTGGATCCAAACTGTTTGCCCAGATACCCATAAAGGGGTACCCTGAATGGAATGGGTTAATGATCGTATACGTTCCACGTTGGAAGTTCTATAGTTGTTCTTGGGAGATGGCTGTAACTAATGTTGTGAGAATTTGTAGCCCAACCCCATTGTTTATACTTATTGTTTTACAAGGGCAATAAGATGTGTTTGACTATTGAACAATAACCTGTTTAACTTGGCAGAATTTTTGTGAGAGTCTCACTTAATTTTATCAAATATTTAGAAGCGTGTGGGTCCCATATGTTGGCTTCTAGAGCTTTTATGGCTTCTTTGCACTCAGATGAGCACTCTGAATTAATGAAATTTCAACCATCATTTACACCTAAAGTTATCATCACAATGCATGCATGTTTTCAGCAGGTGTTTTATATAGCAAAGTGACCTATATAAATAAACCATAACCGAGATGCACATTTTTTGTGCACATATTTGATGGACTCAGGAAGCATACACTTATTAACAACTTCCCTTAGATGAACCTTTTTGGGCTAATTGATTATATGACACATCACAGGAGGTTTAACTGACATCATGGTTTAACTCTACCAGGAATATATGATTTTGCAACATTAATTACATAATAAACTTGTTGCTAAAATTCTACAGGAAGCGCTAAATATTGTACTTTCTGCAGAATTTTTGGAACTGGAATGTGCTTAGTTGACCCTCTACCAAAATTGCTCAAACGGTTTCACTCCACTGAACAAGATGGCAGCCAGAGCAAAAACAGAAAAACCTTTAAACGAATTATGTCCCCCCCCCCCCTCCCCCCCACCATAGGTATGATATGGATCATGTGAGCGATCCAGGGCCATAATAGCCCTCTTTTTCTTGAAACCTGCAGGTACATGCATGCCCTGTCAATCCTCTAGTTGTTTTATAACATAATTCTGTTGGCTGGAGAAACCGTGGTAGTGTAGTGGTTAACATGCTGGACTACAATTCAGGGGTCACCAGATCGATCCCCCACTTCTCCGGTCTTTCGGATAAGACTTTAAACCAAGGTCCTGTCTCTGTATGACCTAGTTGTTGGTGGGACCTTGAACCTGAGTTCACTCACTGTTGGCTGGATGTTAGACATTTTGGACCCTGGTCAGACTGCTTTAGGCAGTCCAATCCAGGGTTTGAGGTTATAAAACTTGAGAATAATCTCAAACTCAAAATAAAGTACACTGATTGGCTGCCTCCGAGCACATAGCACACTGATTGGCTGCTTCCAAGCATGTGCTTGGAAGCAGCAAATCAGTGTGCTTTATTTTGAGTTTGAAGCAGCCAATCAGTGTGCTTTATTTTGAGTTTGAAGCAGCCAATCAGTGTGCTTTATTTTGAGTTTGAGAATCTACTCAAGTTTTATAACCTCTGGGCCAGGTCTATACTGTTCAGTCAGCCATTCTAGTCTAGCTATATATAATTTGTAGACCATCTTGTCAAAAAAAAAAAAAAAAGATGAACATCAGACGCGTTCAGTGTACCTGTTGTATGGGTAAACAATATAGTTAGGAGGCACTCAAAAGATTACGTATAATAACTTATTTTTCACGTATGTCTTTGATGAGGAAACATAAAGTGATTAACAAATACCTTACTTAACATGAAGGTACGAGTTATTACATATGAGCCGCAACACGAGAAAACCAACAAAGTGCTTGTGAGCCCAATGCAGACTCAGATCAGCCTGGGCATGTGCCCAGTCCAATCAGACTCTTGGCTAAGGGCTTTAAGGGTAGCTAACGGTTTAAGCTACCTCCATGCGGACAGCACAGACTCTGATCAGACTGGGGAGATGCCCAGGCTGATCTGAATCTGCATTGGGTGCACAACCACTTTGTTGGTTTTCTCGTGTCACGGCTCAATTGGATGTGATGTTTTTAATACAGAGAAAAAGTAAAACTAAGACAGCAGAAAGACAAAACATTTGGTGAGATGAATTCTAGAAAGATTTGAAAGTGTGTGTGTAAAAGAAAAACAGTTTTTTGGTGTTTTTGAGATAACTAGATCAGAAAAAGAGTTAAAAGTGCTTGATAGTGTTTCAGGTGTACTGTATTTCAGATGCACGCTCCTGTCTAATAACTGCTAGTCATCACATTTTCTGTGAAACAAAAAAGTGGCCAAATGCCATCAATATTAACTGGCTCCATGGAAGACCACCAAAATTTGAACCGTTTGACATTTTGATACATTGAAGACAGCCTGGTAGCTCAGTAGATTAATACCAGTGACGAAAATAGCAGAAGTTGCAAACAGCGTAGATCTTGATGAGGCGGCTCATAAAAATGAGCCGCCTCATCTAGATCTACACTGTTTGCCCTCTAGTCTTTGAATTCTCCATATGAAATGTCTTGGACAAGGCATTTTTTTAATTCATGTGTGCAGACGTAAATTTTGTCGTCTGCTTTTTGGTGCTTTTTTTTGACTGCATGGCATGAGTTGTATCAAGTCGCTGGTATAGGATTGAATGGGTTTATATTCAAATGCACAGAGCTGACGAGTATTTGGCATGATGGATAGCTTCCAACTGGGGCACCTCAATTTCTCAGTTCAGAAACAATTTTATGGTCCATTTTCGTGCTAAGTCAGATTTTAAGCATTGATTTAAGTATTGTTTTACAAGCTAGCATCTCTTCAGATGTTCTTTTCATGCAAAACTTCTAAAATCTTGTTTTATTCAAATTGAATTAAAGCAAAACAGCAAAATGTGAAGAAAGGCAAGACAAAGCCACAAAAATAAAAAAAAAATAAAAAAGAAGAAACAACAAAGGAAGAGAATAGAAAAGTGGGAAGTCAAGGAGATTAACCACAGGGTATAATCGATTCCGCTAATTTTTGTTTCCTGCAGAGACTGTACATCATATTTGGCTTCTGCCGAGACTGTCCATGAACTCTTGCTTCCTGCAGAGACTACTGTCCTCAAGAAATGGCTTCCTGCCGAGACTGTCCGCATGATTCTGCTTCCTGCCGAGGCTCTCGGCAGGAAGCAGAATCACGCGGACAGTCTCAGCAGGAAGACATTTATCATGTACAGAAGTCTCTGCAGGAAGCAAGAGTTCGTGGACAGTCTAGGCGGAAGCCAAATATGACGTACAGTCTCTGCAGGAAGCGAAAATTAGTGGAATCGATTATACCCTGTGTTAACAGAGTGAAAAGCGGGAACGAGACATTGGTATGCTAAAATTGATGAGAAATTCAAGTTCTAGAGATACCCAGAGCCCTAGATAAGAGGGGTATCTGATGATAATTGAGGGATAATTTTTCTTATTTCTCATTGAAACCATATGTTGTGACCCCTCATCTGAACCGTCTCGACGAGACGGTTCATATGAGGGGTCACAACATAAGGTTTGAATGAGAAATAAGAAAAATTATCCCTAATTATCATCAAATACGCCCTCTTATCTAGAGCTCTGATGGTCTTGACAAATTAACCTGTAAAGCACCAAAAAGCAGACAACTAAATTTATGTCTGCAAAGTTTCAAAGCTAAATCATGTTGAGAACTCAGTCAGAGACTGTATACGAGACAAACCATGTCCAGATGAGGCAACTGGGATTTCACTGCTTAGTAAAAATTAGTTGTTGAGAACTCAGTCAGAGACTATATACAGGACAAACCATGTCCAGATGAAGCAACTGGGATTTCACTGCTTAGTAAAAATTAGTTTTCAAGGGCCACTTAATACATTCCCAGTATTAACATTGTCAGTTTTGGCACCTGGCATTACAGTGTTGAAAATTGTAGATTATTTCAATCAAATTTGGCATATGGGTTTGACTCTGAAATAGTTGGCCTGATTTGAAACATTTTATCACCATTTTAATATGACAAAGTATATTTAATGTTGTAGGCCTTGTTACCGAGGGTGTGTTTTGGAAGAAGGTATTGAAGTTATCAGTCAATTAATTAAGCTAATGAAGGAATGTTGTTCCTTAATTAAATTAATTACTGTTTTAGTACTACCCACCTGCTTTTATCTGATGGATCGCCAAACTATTCCTGATATACTAGATATGGTGTTAATGATTTCGACCTTAGTGTCAAATGGTAGCACTATAAAATTCCTAAGAAGATGGTTGAAAATGATAGATTTTACACCTGTGATAATATTTAAAGAAACAGAAAAAAAGTTATATGGCCTATCAACATTCTGGATCATGTAGGGTTTAATAATGAAAAGAACGATAGGTTGTAATTTTTGTAACAGTTTATCGAATAGATCCAAAGAACTAGGCCCTGTACATGTGCCTTATTTTCATTCACTTTGATTGTATTTTTTTTATATTTTAATTTATATTAATAAGCCTATTGTTAGTTACTTGTTTTACAATTTACAAGGGAAAAAGAATAGAGTTATGTCATTAAAACAAGTGTTTTATAGCTTGAATACATGGTGAAAAAGAATCAGATCCCAGTAGTTCAAAGCAGCACCTTTTATGGTTGTTAGTGAAGGATTTGTTAAGTTGTCTAGGTAACATAAAATCAAGTACACTAGTATTTTTGCGGAAAAAAATGGCAATGTTTTTGCGTGCATTATAAGTGCCACTAGTTTCAAACAACTAGGCCCAGGTTTTATGGTGGAGGTCTTATTAGTAGTGGACAGCTGGAATGAGTAAAGTAAACCAGGAAACAAAAACAGCTCAGATATTACGTTATGCACTTATCCGCTTACATTCTAGACAATTCTTAGTCAGGTTTTACTTTCTCTGTTTATGGCCTAATTGTCTACCATGGGTGTAGACAGTCATAAAGAATAGCTTTTGCTTCAGAAGCATTTTAGAAAAGGTCATGACTGGTTGAATGTTATTTTCTATTGACTGCATGGTTATGTGCAGGTTTTATCAGGTCCACAGGTACCAGAAAAGGATTGACATGGACACAGTCTAGCAGTATCACTTAGTGCCAAATATTTCTAACACAGGTCACTTCTATTTGGTGACCAAACCTGCTAGCTGATTGGCTTAGGGTAATTACATGCAAACATGAGTTCAGAAAGCCAACCAAAAATCTACTAGATTAAAACCCAGAATGTGCAATAAGACAAAGGTGAAGATTGACTTGAGTTTGGTAGAGGCGCTGTGTTACCCAGGTGTGACTTGACAGAACAGATGCAAGTTGAATATGCCTTTATGCTCAAACTAGATAATTCGTGGGTTGCCATTTACTTGTGCCAATACACACATGCGCTAGCACGCACATGCTCACATGCATGCAGCATAATTTGGAATAAAAAGATATGGGAGTGATTCAGAAACTGGCTGAGATTTGTTGTACAGGGCATGCGTGGTGAATAGAGTCAAAATTTCCAGTGGTGCAGGAACTGGAGGAAGGTTACATGGCACAGCTACACAAATTAAAGTATGCTTAGTGTAGACCCAAGCTATTTGTAAAAGCTAGTAATTGTGTTACGTAAGTTTTGCACGTTTTTGGTCAAAGTGTTATGAAATCTGCCTACCGCACATCTGCTTGGAACCCACCACTGGAGATCTTAGTGTCGACTTGTGAGATATAAACAAAAGTTTTATTCTATTTTTGGGGGGTTATAAATGGGTACATTACCTGGCTGAAGGGGAGGTGGGGGAGGGGGAGGAGGGGAGTAGATTTGACTGTTGCCCACAAACCACAAAGTCATGAAGTATTTGTATGCATGTTTACGCAAAAACCTCAGAATGCTGACCACTTGGCTATTATGAGGCCAATTTGTGCCTCTTTTAATCAAAGGAAACCCCAAAAATGTGTATAAAGAGGATAAAGTTAATGCTGCTCCAGGACTTCAGCTTATATAACTAACAGTTAATGAAGTCTTAAGTCATAATCTGATTTCGAAACATCTTTCTTACTTACCATATTTACCTCATTATTTGGGCTGAATGTATGCGGAAACAGTGAATTTCAAGATCAGACTTCCTATGCAGAGCACCATTATGTTCATCTATATGACTCAAATCAACTGTATTCATTAATTCTGCTGTAGAACAGTTTCCCTTCCAAAACAATCCCAAAAATCTAGATCCATCTTTAAGATGGATCTGGATTTTTGGCGTTGTTTTGGAGGGTAAAATTTTCTGTCCTATAATAACCAGAGAAATATGGCATGTTTTGTTCCAATGCTTGGGACCTTACGGTGATTTTACTTGCTTACTATTCATTAGTAGCTTTTCTGGAAGATTTTCTGTGAATAATTATGCTGGAAATCTTACAATATTTTATTTTAATGATTTCAAATTGAAAGAAGCCGGAGAAGAATCGGACTGGTTAATCATGTTGTCTGTCATTCAAAATTTTTAAGTACGCTCTTAGTATAGAAAGAAGTACGAAATTTGCAGCTCTTACAATAAAGGTTCGAAGCATCAGAATGGAAAATGCCAGGGTATTGAAGACACATACAGAATCTCCAGCCCATGCAGACTGGGTAACTGAGAAAGTACATAATTTGATTGTATTTATTCTCTGCCTGATTCCCTGGTCATGGCTGCCAGATACCCTAGCATTGAAGTTCTATCAATTTGGATGTCAGGTTGGGTAACAGAGATGTCTTCTCAGCCTTTTCAGGAGTATATCAGTCTTTTCAAGCAGATGAATCTTTTTGAGCAGATGAAAGGGGGATAATTAATCGAAGTGTGCAATGGAATTATGCCTGAGTAGTGGATATAGTGGAAAAGATTTCTTCCATCAGCAGGATTCTAATCCAGACTGGCTCGGCAGGCCAGGGTTTAACCCAGAGAGCTACCTGGGCTCCTAAATTGAGTTTCAGTGGGGCTCAGATCATTTGGCATTATATAATGCTGATGACATTGTTTGAAATTGCAATGTCACATAGTTTATGTAGGAATACTCTTAAATTTTGAAATAACTAAATTATGACCTTTCCTTGTTTATATATGGGGGTGGTTGGGTGGTGCGATGGTGCTGCGTGTAACTTTCAGTGCTGGGGCGTCCTACCGATTTGGATAGTAGTAGGGCAATGCCCTACTTGCCCTACTGTACTTGCAGTAGGTGGGGGTGGGGGTTGTTTGGACATTTTTTCTCTCGTCTATCATTTCTCTCTTCTATCGCCCTCTATCTGGGAGACGGCCCGATATAGACTGAAATACTGTCTCCAAAGGCCGTTAAACCCAAAACAACCAACCAACCAAAATTGTTTATATACTGAACAGATCAAGAAATGCAAAACCAGATTCGTATCTGGATTTCTAAAATTATTATTTTTGAGAAAAGAAATGTAGAAAAAAAAGGAAAATAAAGTGGTACAAAGTTTCATGATATTGTAACTCACTATGTTAGGTTTTTTCTTTTCTTTCAATATTATTTTTTTCTCAGTATAATTGTATAGCTGAAAAAAAAAAAAAAAAAACAGTAGGGGAGAAAAAAACAGAATAAACAATATGTAGAAAAAAATTGTAGATTCAGGCAAATAGATTTTTTTTTTTCACAAGAAATTATGATATTTTAACTCACATGTTGAAACAAAATGATGTCAAATGACATTTCACTGAAATACGAAAAAAATGATTGTGAGTGAGTGAATTAACTCATGTTAAACATCTCACCAACACATAAGTCATACAGAGACAAGACCTTGGTTTTACGTCTCATCTGAAGGACTGGAGAAGGAGGTGATCAAACCTGCGGACCCAGGATTGGTAGTCCAGCATGTTATCCACTACACTTCCACCGCTCGTAAATAATAGTGCACATCAGTGTTGATGATATTAGGACTACTGATCTGGGGGTGTATGGGTATTTTCTTAAAAAAATAAAAAATAAATAAATAAATGCTGCATTTTAGTCAAGATGCTGCACTGTTATGAGTCCATTGAAACAGTGCTAATAAATTTTGAAGAAAAAAAAAAAAACACATTTTTTTTTCAGCAGTCTCAGGGGATTTTCTATGTGTTCATTGGGGCCGAAAACAGGCCCCATACCCATACAGAATTTCTTTAAAATCATGCTGAATTCCCAAATTTTGCAACTTTTATACCTGGAATATCATTCCCAAATGGCCAATTTTTTGCCCAATTTTAGGAAAAAGGCCCCATTCCCAAAATACCTGGATAAAGCCCTGAGTCTGTGGAAATTTTCTAAGATGGCATTTGTAAAACTACAGATCTGTGTACTTTGATCATAAATCTGTAAATCTGAAAAAAATATTATTCAGACCATGAATGTTCTCAGTTCTTTCTTTATTGGTCTGTAATGGAATCGGCAGGGAGTTGTCGCAGAAAAGGAAACTCCTAACAATGGCTTCGGTCATGCATTGTAATTGTTTGTTGCTACAAGGAATATAATAATAGAATACCTTATTTGAAGTCATTGTATTTACCTTAAATAGCGGGATGGAATTTCTTGCGCAAACAGCGCAGACCTGATCAGACTGCTCCTAGGAGCAGTCTGATCAGGGTTTGCACTGTTTGCCACTCATTTATGATTTTCGGGCACGTCATTGAATCGTAAAAATCAGCGTCAAGATTTTTTTTTTGAAAATTATATTAATTTGGCTAAAGCGTCCTGCGTTTTAGGAAAATTACAATAAGAATAGATTTTGCAATTGATTTTGTTGTGTTTATTCTTGTAAATAATTAAATGAAAAGTTGGTGATGCAATACCAAGAAGCCATAGGGTAAAAAAACGGAGATTTCTTTATGCATGCTCTATAATTCCGGAAATCTTGTGGACAGTAAAGCCAAAAAATCTTTAGATTCTCAGACAACTTTTCATAAAAGCAGTGCGGATGGCAGGAATTTATTTCTTACTTTAACTTTTAAAATCACATTTAGGTATGCCCTTCTAGATGGATGGATGGATAATTTGCGATTTTACGTCCTTTTCAACAGTATTTCAGTCATGTCAGGATGATGGGAATGTGATAATGAAAGGCTGTGTGCAATGAAACCCCCTTTACAGTAGGAAAGTGCCCTTCTGGAAACCAAGTCCTAAAATATTTTTGAAACTCTGTGACTTATCTCACCGAACGTATAGTCATAAAAATGTAAAATTGAATCAGATCTCACAGACTGCATGCAGCCAAGAGCCCAGAGTGCAGTGGAAACTCATTTACAGTGTGAAGAATTCTTCCAGGATCTAGATTTGAAGTGGATGAGGAACCAACAGGTTTGATTACCACATCCATGCCCTAAACACCGAATGGGAAAGAAAAAAATGAGCTGCGACGAGAGAAAACCAACAAAGTGGTTGTGCGCCCAGCGCAGACTCAGATCAGCCTGGGCATTCACCCAGTCTGATCAGAGTCTTCCCGAAGTGCTTAAAAGATGGCTAAGGGTCTAAGCTACCTTCATGCGGACAGCGAAGACAGTCTGATCAGAGTCTTCGCTAAGTGCTTAAAAGATGGCTAAGGGTCTAAGCTACCTTCATACGGACAGTGAAGACTCTGATCAGACTGGGCGGATGCCCAGGCTGATCTGAGTCTGCGCTGGGCGCACAACCACATTGTTGGTTTTCTTGTGTCGCGGCTCCAATAAAGTCAGCCTTGTGAATTAACACTGTCCATGGGTGTTTATAAACTTGGTGTCTGCTCAGTTGCAAAATTCTTTGAAGTAATTGTATGCAACTTTTTCATAAAGACCTTCCATATCAAGAAAAGTATTTTGCATGCTGTTGAAAAAAAATGGGACCAGAGAGATGGTGAGAAATATGGACTCTTTGACTTGCATTTTTGCCCTTAAATGGCATCAGTTGTTTACTTCCCAACTGAGATGTTTACTTGTCTATAACAGAGCCACTGGGACATTATTAATTATTTATATAAACCTACACTAATACAATATTATGGTATAATTGCTTTAAATAATGGGATGCTGTACCCAATTATTATAATTAGCCCATAATTTGAACATATTGACTTGTACAGTCTGGCTTTGATTCAAAATATTGCTGGAAAATTGAAAGCAGAGTAGATCTTGATCAGACTGCTCCTAGGAGCAGTCTGATCTAGGAGCAGTCTGATCAGGTCTACACTGTTTGATCACTCCTGTCAAAATACTGAGGAGCATTATGGTAGTGTAGGTTTGAACTTCTATTAACTAATTAGCTATGCTTGTTTAGCCTCAGATCAAGGCATAAAATTTTCATATTTTTGTGTCGTGACAGTGTGTCAGCCACAACATTTGAAAACCCAGTACTGTGCTTAGACAAACAGTGAAAGCTTAGACTAGATGGCACACCTGTGCAGGCTGATCATGGCATTCCTTGTTAGGTAGACCCATCATAGAACTGAACATTAAAGATTGAAATTTGGATGGAAGTCAGAAATTGGCTTTTTAGGTTCACATACTGTCAGTTTTGATGATTTCCTGAGATCAAGTGTATTGTGGAGGAGAGACATTATGACGGTTGTAGGTATTTTACATAAAATGAGGAACATGCACTTCAAAAGTCTCCCTGATTGATATAGTATGTCATATCTCCTATGAACAAGATTGAAATTCGTACTTATTGTACTTACTGTACAGTCAGTATTTAGGGTAATTATGAGGGCAGAAATACTGATGGTATATTACTCTGCAAATATGTCTGAAACTCTTCTGGAATTATTCTAGAATTGTGCTGGAACATTGTTCAAGAAATGATCTTGAATTGTGCTTCATCCATTCTTTCACAGCTATACATGTAGAACAGTTCTTGAATATGAAAGGAGACAAAACACTGTTCATGAATAGTTCAAGAACTGCAAGAATGCACAGAATATTATCAAATGGTTCTACAACTAAATAGTCAGGATCAGTTCTTGACCTGTTCTGACCAAGATATGTTCCAGAACAGTCTTCAGGATGTCCTTAAACTGTTCTGGAAGGCCATTTGGGTTTTTAAACTGTACTTCATTTGTTCATGAAAATGCTTAAGTAAAATGCTTAAGTACATTTTCAGATTTTTTTTTTCTGTAACTGAATGTTCTAGAACTGTCCTTAACATATGTATCAAAACTTTTAAGAACATTTCAAAGGCTTTTAAAAGTGGTAATTGTGAGTTCTCAAAAAATTTCTAGTACATTTTGAGAACAGACATCATAATAATTCAGTATCTGTTCTAAATGTTTCAGAAAAGTTTAAGAATTGTTCTTCAGTCATGAACTAAATTTCATAAGAATAGACCCAGGTCATATTGCTTCTGAAGACCCCTAAAGGAGCTGTTTAGTCAGGATCTGCAGCATTGGTAACAATTTCATAAAACATTTCTTGATATAGGGCAAGTGGATTTGGCCTTTAACATCTGAAGAGAGCTGAAGTGTCCAAATATTTCATAGGAAAGCTATAGTAACTATGTTGGATCATGATAAATGAATCCCAACACGAGAAAACAACAAAGTGGCATGTGCACCCAGCACAGACTCAGATCAGCCTGGGCATCCACCCACTCTGTTCAGAATCTTCACTTTGCACTTAAAGGATAGCTAAGGGTCTGAGCTACCTCATGCCGATAGTGAAGACTGTGATCAGACTGGGCGGATGCCCAGGCTGATCTGAGTCTTTGTGTGGCACACATGCCACTTTGTGAGTTTTGTTGTGTCCAAGCTCAATTATAGATGAAGTGCCACACCGTAGGAAATTTTCAGACCAAAATTCACATTTGACAACATGCTCATTTTAGACAGAATGTCTATTAGATGAAATGTCTTTTAGTCCAGTGTCCTATAGATGAATTTACTGTTGACGAAATGTTGAGCATCCAGCTAGGAAGTTACAAAATGTTGCCATCATTTATATTTGGCAGCTTTGCCTCTACAAATGTAAAATTTTATCTTTTAAAAGAATTTGCTGCCCTTTCCTATAAGAGTAGACCCCTTATTTGGAGTGCTTCGTCATCTAGGAAAGCACACAGGATGTTACAAAGTTGTTCCCCTTTATGAAAAAGGCAGAAAAACCTGGAGATGTACCCACAAACCTTTAAGAAGTAAACACCTGCTTCGATTAAAAAATTAACTTATAACATTGAACTTTCTAGTTTAAATGTAACTTAATAATACAATGACTTTATTATACGTTAATAATCAATCGGTCTTGAAAAGAACATAATTATTTCAAGTCTGAAACTTTATTGTTGCAGTTTTGATAATATCAGACTCCAATACACACTTACCTTTCAAATGTGGTTTTAATCCTATTTTACGGTTTATTAAATCCAGCTGGCTATCATGTTAACAGGGCACTGTTATTGTATATTTTGACACTTTGTATTTTAAACAGTAAAGAAATATTTATGTCTGTAAAATTTTATATATATATGTATTTCGATATTAGATATTAAATATCCTTTATCATATAGTTTGATATATCTTTATATTTCCTTTTGATGCAAGAAAAAATATATGTCACTCATATAGTACAATCATATTACTGGAAAAAAATATAATGCACTGTAAATACACACACTGCCCGTATTTTTCTGTTAATTGTTTTAATAATATTGGTTACTGTAACTTCTCTTGTTGGGTTATGTGATGTTACAATCCTATTGTGTTGGTAGACTGGTCCAATAATTACAGCCAGAATTCTATGTGAGATTGATATACTGTAGGAGGGAGATTATGAGATGTCAATCAACCAGTCAGTTACCTAATAGCCAATCAGGTAAAGGAAAGGTGTCACATGGTATTGTGTTCTATCAAAAATTTTGCCAAGTTGGTTGAGTTTTGAGTTTTTCATGGGAAAACATGCCATATGGAAGTATCAGTGAACAACTAGAGCAACCTACTGTAAAAATTCTAAATTTTGGGAGAGAGGGTCATGGCATACAGTGCAGCTCCAGATCAGACTGCTCCTGCAGTCTGATCAGGGTCTACACTGTTTGCCATTCCATCTCCTTTTAGACTCATTGTCACATTGCTTTTAGGTGTCCCAATCATTAGAATTTTTATGGGTTTTTGCCCGCAACTGGGATCCCCAGTGCAAGAGGAGGCCTTGATATTAAAGGCATAGACTGTTTTAGGGATGAACTTACATAAAATATGCACACTTGCAACGGGTAGTACCACTTTTACACTACATATACAGACACAGCAGAAATTTTTGTAAGATTGCAAAACTGGAGATAAGAGGATGATACTTCTGGAATAATTGTTGTTGAGTCTCCATAAAGACATATGTTGTAATCCCTCTTAAGAACCGTCTTGTGAGATGAGTCTATTGGAGACTAGATGGTTCTAATAAAAATTCAGAAAGTATTTTTATTGAGAAAATCAAACAGAGCATGTGACTACAAGATGTTATAATAAATACTGGTGGGAACATTATATTATCTTGTGGCCACAAGATATTATATCAAGGGAACAATGTATTAAAATTGGCCACAAGGTATTTTATCAAAGGATCAATTTATTAAAATGTGGCCACAAGATATCACCTCAAGGGAACAGTGTATAAACTTGTGGCCACAAGACATTTGATCAAAGGAAAAATGAATTAAAATAGCCTCAAGATATTTTATCAAGGGAACAATATATCGAAATTTTGCCTCAAGATACTGTCTGAAGAAGGCAGTACATTTACTATTACACCAAGGGAATTGTGAATTGCAGCCACAAAATTTTATCAAGGGAACAATGTTTTAACTTGTGGCCACAAGATGTGTCAAAAAGCAATGAATCAACTTGTGGCCTCAAGATAATATAATTATCAAGTAATTACATATTACTTTTTGCCACAAGTAATTAGATCATGGGAACAGTGTCTTAACTTGAGGCCACAAAAATATTAAGGGAACAATGCAATAACTTGTGGCCTCAAGATATCACAGAAAAAAGCAAGGTATCAACTAGTGGCCACAAGATAATATATCAAGAAAATTATGAATTTACTTGTGACCACAATTGATTGTATTAAGGGAAAAGTGTCTCTTGTGGCCAGAAAAAAATATAAAATGAGGAAACAATGTATTACGTTGTGGCCACAAGATATTTTATCAAGGGAATAATGTATTAAAATGTGAACACATATCATCTCAAGGAATCAGTGTATGAACATGCAGCCACAAGAATTTATATCAAGGAAACTGTGTCAAGGGAACCGTGTTCTAACTTGTTGCCACAAGATATTTTATCAATGGAGCAATGTATTAATATGTAGCCACAAGCTATCATCTCAGAAGAATGATAAATTGTTGCCACAAGCTATATTAGCAAGGGAACAAGATCTACTTGTGGTCACTAGATTGTTTATGAAGGGAACAAAATATAAACTGGCAACCACAAGATATTCTTACCAAGGGAACAATGTTTTTACTTGTGGCCACAAGATATTATGTCAAGGGAACAGTGTATCACCATGTGACAACAAAATATTATTTCAGGAGGACATTGTATTTACAAGATACTTAATGAAGGGAACAATGTTTTAGTATATATCCACAAGATATTATCTTATGAGTATTTATGAACTCCACAAGATATTATCTCAAAGGAACAATACATTGAATTGGGGCCACAAGATATCGTATCAATGGAACAATGAATTCATTTTTGACCACAGGATGTTTTTAGAGAACAGTGCATTTTGCCTTGTTCATCAGGTTTGCTTTGGCTATCATTGTAACAGTGTTTTAAATTGTTGCCCTAAGGGAAAATATATAAACTTGTGGCTAGAAGTTATTTTCCAAAGGGAACATTGTTTTGAGAATAAAAGATATTATCACTAGGGAACAATGCATTATCATGTAGAGACTATATATTATATCAAGGAAACAATATATTATCATGTGACTGGAAGATATTGTCTCAGATGGACAATGTATTACCACGTGGCCACAAAATATACCTTAAGGGAACAGCATTGTTCTACAAAAATTACAATATCTTACCTTACTGCAGTTCCTTGTGGCCACAAGATGTTTCTCAAGGGAACAATGCATCATCTTGTGAACATAAGACATCTCAAGAACATCTTGTAGCCACAATGATTTATTTAAAGGGAAGAATGTGGTCACAAGAATTTATTTAAAGGGAAGAATGTGGTCCATTGTGGCCACAACAAGAGAAGAATATAGCCACAAGAATTTATTTAAAGGGAAGAATGTGGTCCATTGTAGCCACAAGATATTAGCTCAAGAGAAGAATGTATTATCTTATTAATTCAAGGTAGAATCTCAGGCGAACAATACTTTATCCATTGGACACAAAAAATCATGTAGTTGCATGACATTATCTCCTTCCAACACTTTATTAAATTGATGCCAGTAAAATTTTGTGGCAGAAGAATGGTATCTTGAGAATGTTATTTTGTTATAGTTATTTTGTTGCACTAAGTTAGTATAGTTGAGGGAACAATAAAATATATCATGACAAGATAATATCTTGGATGTTATCTTCTTACCTTAAGATAGTATATTTGTGGGTATAATAAAATACCTTGTAGTAGCAAGATAGTATTTTTGGTGAATATGTTTTCTTGTTTTCTGGATGGAACATTAATTTCTTTTTGATGACAGGCAACTTGTTCCATCAAGATAGTTTATCAGAGGGAACAGGGAACAACATGTTACCTTGTATCAACCATATATTAGCTTGTGAATATGTTGTTTGGTTCCTTCAAGATGGTATATTTCAGGGAACACTTTATTACATTGTGGTTGGGTAATATGTTATCTTGTCCCATCAAAGTAGTGTGTTGGAGGGAACAATATAATACCTTGTGGCAACCAGTTATTAGCTTTTGAATATGTTATCTTGTTCATTCAAGATGGTTTATTGGAGGGAACAATATATATTACCTTGTGTCAACCAGATAATAGCTTTTGTATATAATTGTCTTGTACCTTTAAGACAGTATATTGGAGTGAACAACTTATTTATTTTGTGCCAAGATAACATCATGTGCATGTGTTTATATGATTCTTCAAGAAAGAATATAACAATCCATCATGAGTGTCCATGTAGGATAGGGAAATCTCACCCAAGGGGTTGGAATTTCAACCAGGGACGAGGCTTGCTGAGTCCCTGGTTGAAATTCCGACCCCAAGGGTGAGATTTACCTATCCTAGCCCAGCTCTGGGCCGGAAAATGCCTAGAAACAAGTTTCAATTTTCAAAAAACTTTGTTTCTGAAATAATTTCGGTCCGGAGCTGGACTATACCTATCCTACATGGACTGGCTCATGATGAATTATTTTTCTTCCACTTTTAGAGGAATTTAAACCTCAAGTAGGATTAGGCTTCAGAACAGTAAAATTTTAACTTTTTAACCAGTGATCTGAAGTAAATTTTGAGTAGCCCAGTGTGTTTATTAGGTCCTAAAATGAGTGTATCCACAGTTTGCACCTTAAAAATAGACGGAAAACACTGTATGTGGACTATTTTATCTTCCAAAGGGCGAAAACAAAATCCAGCTTAGCCTCTCACGTCACGCGCGTCAAGTTTGCTAGGGACGTTTTATAACCGGTTTTAGTGGCGTCATTAAAATTGAGTGACGTCACAAACCTATGATCTGCTATCAAACGTCATCCGACATGCTTGCGTGTCCATTTTGCTCATTTAAAATTAAAGTGTTAGTCACAAATTGAAAAAGTTTGGTTGTGAATATAAGAAAGATGTTGCCAGGTGTAAGATAGAAGTTTCTTATATGAGCTGAAGGCCTATCTTATATGTGCAAAGGTGGGAGAATAAAATATCTCATGGTAGCAAGTTAATATCTTATGAATTTGTTGTCTTGTTGCTGAAAGTAGTTGTTGCTGAATTTAGATATTAGATGTCAGAGTGATTTAATATTAATCTTTTACTTAACTTTTGGTAACCTGATACA
Source organism: Ctena decussata (assembly GCA_963989385.1). Taxonomy (NCBI): domain Eukaryota; kingdom Metazoa; phylum Mollusca; class Bivalvia; order Lucinida; family Lucinidae; genus Ctena; species Ctena decussata. The sequence continues at coordinate 42,094,051 of OZ022503.1, read as the reverse complement.
ACGGAAGTTGCTTTAAATTTACTACATCATAAAGATGGTTGTTTTGAAAGTACAAATGCACTCCAAAAATTGGTTTCTTTGCTGTTAAAGATAGTTTTCACAAAATGCAGGGTCACATATTTTCAAATTGTTTTGTATCAGGTTTGAGAGAGATATGAATCGCTGCTTCATGCTTTAGCTGATCTGACTTGGATTATTCTCCTATTCGGAAGCATGCCATAAAAATTCTAAGTATTGGGCCAGACAGGTCTGATAGTCTGGTTGCCAAATGAAGATTTTGGATGCAACCCCAAAAAATAGTCCGCACAAAATGTTTTTGCACAAATGTGTTCACCAACATTTCCGTACACTGAAACTGAATGATGCCACCTTGGCATCGTTGGGGAAATTAAAATATTCAAGATGGCGTCCAAGATGGCTGCCAAGGGATAAAATCCTCAATATCTTCAAAAGTATGTGGGCTAGAAACATACTTTTGGTGGCTACATATAGGTTTTTGAGGTCAAGGAATCAATTAAGCATGTTAAAAATTATTTCAGACAAATCAGTTACAAGATGGCGGACAAAATGGCCGCCAAAGCATAAAAATCTTCATATCTTCTTTAGTATACGGGCTAGAAACATGATTTTGGTGTCTGCGTATAGGTTTTTGGGGTCAAGGAATCCATTAAGCATGCTAGAATTTACTTAAAGGCACTTAGTTACACAAAATGGCGGACAAGATGGCGGACGAAGCAACGATTACGGAACTGTGTGTTCAAGAAATGCACTTTTTGACAGCAGGATTCAGGCGTTTGAAAGCTTTAACCCGGAATTTTGAAATTATAAGATCTATGAATATAAAAAGCCCGAAGCTATAAAGACGCCATTTTGCATCTGACTGTGTCACTACCAAGGAGACCATGATCATCCATAAGAGCCCAGTCCAGTTAGAGACAGACAGCCCCGTTTAGAAAATTTCAGTCATAATAGAAAGACATTGACGTCTCGATCATTTATTATGATTTTGAGAATGTCGTTTCTAATGGCTTTTTTTTGGTTCATAATTCCATACATGTACCTTTTGGCAAAGTTAACTGATAGACAAAGATCAAGAACTAATATTAGCCGACCCCACATCCCGCCCTCAAAACCAAAATACAAAAAATGACAACAGTTCGCGAAAGCAACATGGTAAACCGAATGAACAGCCCTTTCCCAGACATTCAGCTACCCCAACTGAAAACATTTTACCTATTTTATATTTTAAATCGGACAAAAACAGAAAGCAAACTGGGTAGCTATAAGGTAACGCTTTTGCTAGAAGACAACAAACAAGCTGACATATGAACATGTAACATTGAAAAACCACAACAGAAGTACTAGTATTGCCGTAATACATTACTGGAGAGAAGTTAACTAGTTTTACTTGGTCCAAACCCTCGCCTTCTGCTTCTGCAGTTGTTCGAAACATTTAATCAGCAAATGGTCTGCATGAAGGTTACCCAACCCATCAATGAATCATCATCACAGACAACAAATAACCTGTGATGAATCAAAGACGAGGACACAACAACGTATTGCGACACCTGGAGATCCCTCCGACGATGAACTCCTGAAGCAAACGGAAACCACCAGTAGAAACCCCGAATGGCCGCGCAGTGGGGCAAAATTTTGATTCTAGAAATGGTTGTAGCTCTACTTGTACATTTTCTTTTCCAGATGTAAAGTCAGTTATTCAGTTTGTCTATAAAGTACGTGGCCCGGGTTTGGGGGGCATATGTGACCCAACGTTTATTTGTACATATTTTAGTCATGAGGGGAGTGTGAAATATTACATGAAAATACTAACTTATGTCTACTTGTACTTCACTGGTTCAGGAGAAGAAGACTTTTTAGATGAAACGGTGACATCTTGGGCCACAAGCATTCATTCCATCTTTTGTTCTCTCAAACAAATGGAAGTATAGCTATATATCAAATTATCCCAGTAGCCTTTGTGCCTTTGGAGCAGTGGGTTGTTAGATTCTCATTGTGTCTTTGGCATAGCGCTATTATGAAAGGTAGGGCTTAATCCTGTCCTTGTGCCGTCTTTTGACCGTCCTTCCTTTTAGTCAGGAACACATTGTTTGCCGAGTCGACAGATAACCTTTCCAGATGTTTTACAGATGTTCAGAGATAGGATTCAGATCCCCTACTTTCGCCAACTCTAGTCACTCAAAAGATGATTTTGATCGGCCAAGCAGCATCAGAGAAGAATCTGTCTGAATGTATGGGTGGTCGAAGCTGACGGACTATGAAGTCAGTTTATGCTATTAGCATGGCTCGGGAACATTTTAAATGTGCATATACAAATTTATAGTCAAATGTTTATACGAGCTCATGGGAAGTACTGTCTCCTTTATACCTGAGAACTGGAAGAATACGAAAATTTTAACAGCTGTTTACAAAATTTGTTACTGCTTTATAGTATGTACATGTATGTCCTTTTCTGACATGTAAATTTTCTATACCCCCAGAGGCTAAAAAATCTGGCTGTGGCATGGCTCGAAACCTGCACCCCTCACACCACTAGTGCCGACCATGAGCTATGGCACGAACCTACGACCCTCACACCACTAGTGCCGACCATGAGCTATGGCACGAACCTGAGACCCTCACACCACTAGTGCCGACCATGAGCTATGGCACGAACCTACGACCCTCACACCACTAGTGCCGACTATGAGCTATGGCACGAACCTACGACCCTCACACCACTAGTGCCGACCATGAGCTATGGCACGAACCTACGACCCTCACACCACTAGTGCCGACCATGAGCTATGGCACGAACCTACGACCCTCACACCACTAGTGCCGACCATGAGCTATGGCACGAACTTACGACCCTCACACCACTAGTGCCGACCATGCGCTATGGCACGAACCTACGACCCTCACACCACTAGTGCCGACCATGAGCTATGGCACGAACCTGCGATCCTCACACCACTAGTGCCGACCATGAGCTATGGCACGAACCTGCGACCCTCACACCACTAGTGCCGACCATGTGCTATGGCACGAACCTGCGACCCTCACACCACTAGTGCCGACCATGAGCTATGGCACGAACCTGCGATCCTCACACCATTAGTGCCGACCATGAGCTATAATTTTATGAAAGTTTCCTGAATTTTAATTGAAGCAAATTTTAATTGAAGCAAGTAAATTAGTTAAGAGAATATAAGGCATTTCTGGTAACCTTTAGGTCGTTACTCGTAGCAATAGCTTTCTGTAATTACTAAAGCTTTGACAGTGGGGTTATCTGCCCCTGCCTATACTAGGTTCTTGTGAAACATCATGATCGTTTTGTAAAAACACTGTCAAAATGGGGCTTTTATAACTTCACTTTTATATTCAACAGTCGTATACATGCAAAATCCGAATTTCTAATACAGACCTGCTATCGGAAAGTGCGTTTCTGCGACATTCAGTGCCGTGACCGTTGCTTTGTCCGCCATCTTGTCCGCCATTTTGTGTAACTGGTAAGCCTTTAGGTCAATTTTAACATGTTGAAACATTTCTTGGCCCCCAAAACCCATATGTTGACACCAAAATTATGTTTCTAGCCCGTATACTAAAGAAGATATGGAGATTTTTAAGCTTTAGCGGCCATCTTGTCCGCCATTTTGTGTAACTGATTTTGATTTGTCTGAAATAATTTTTAACATGCTTAATCGATTCCTCGACCTCAAAAACCTATCCGTAGCCATCGAAATTATGTTTCCAGCCCGTATATTTAAGAAGCTATTAAGGACTTTATCTCTTGGCGGCCATCTTGGACGCCATCTTGAATATTTTAATTTCCCCAAGGATGCCAAGGTGGCATCATTTAGTTTTTGGTTAAGGGTATCCTAAATAATAAGAATCTGCATCAAACATTTGTGCGGACTATTTTTTCGGGTTCTCGTCCCGGCACCCCGACTATGAGCAAATGGTGCAGATTTGGATCAAACTACTCCTCAAGGTGCAGTCGGATCAGGTCCTCAACTGTTCGCCATTCCATCTGCATCTCTCGGACATATTACTACATTATAAAACCAAACTTTTCCATTTTAAGGACAAATACAGTAATAATTTATTCTTTAAGCACCAAAAAGCAGACGACAAAATTTACGTCTGCAAAAATAAAAAAAATGCCTTGTCCAAGACATTTCATACTGAGAATTCAAAGACTAGAGGGCAAACAGCGTAGATCCTGATGAGGCGGCTCATTATGAGCCACCTCATCAGGATCTTCACTGTTTGCAAATTTTGCAAATTTTGTCACTGGTGCTTAAAGAGTTAAGGTGTCCCAATTTTTAGAATTTTTACAGTAATGATAATGCTGTGAAAGTGTAATTGGCACTGTCCAGTGCCTTTATGCATTTGAGGAAATACATATGAAGTGCACATGACAATGCCATAAGGGTTATTTTATGCCCCGGAAGGGAGGCCTACCTACAACATAGATTTCATTGCAAAGTATATCTCCCTGATAACTCAAAAATAAGGTCAGTTCTATTCTATTCTATCCCATAATCATACAAGGTCGTTGGGGCACCACAGATGACTTTGAAACGATCCCTTTCCACCTTGTCCTGTTTTCAGCTGGCCTAGTTGAGCTGGCAAAGTCTATTCCTGTCCACTCTTTGATATTGTCTTCCCACCTCTTCTTCTGTCTACCTCTTCTTCTTTTTCCTTTCACTGTGCCCTGTAAAATCATCTTTGCTAAACCAGAAGACCTTGAGACATGGCCAAAGGACCTTAGTTTCTGTTTCTTTACCAGGGTCAGGAGTTCATCATACTCTCCAATGGCTGCTTGGATCTTTCTGCGACCTCCTCATTGGTTATATGGTCCTTGTACAAAATGTTCAGTAACCTTCGGTAGCATCTCATCTCAAAGGCCTGCGTTTTTTTTTCTCTAACTCTGCTGTCAAGGTTCACGATTCACAGGCATACAGAAATGTGGAAATGACAAGGGAGCGCACAAGTTTCACCTTTGATCCAAGAGATATGTGAAAAATAAGGTGTGACTTGCCAAAGAGGTCACAGTTAGGATCAAAGGTCAAATCATTTATTCTCAATTAATGTGAATATAATCAATGTCATAGAGACATAAAGCATAATGATGGATTGATGACTTATGTTTTTACAACCCTTTCAGCAGTATTTCAGTCATATAGAGCTGATGGAAGGATGATAATGAAAGGCTGTATACAATGGAGCAGTAATCAAACTTGAAAATTCTACTGAATATGGTGAAAACAGTGTTTGGAAATAGTTTTCTACAAGTCTCACGCAGCTTTTGATTTAATCTCTCATGTGCATATCAAATGACATGTATGCTTGTATGATAACTGTAACTGCAGTTTTGCAGTTGACTCAAGTTCTCTTATAAATTATTTTGATTCCCATAAGATTTTGCTAATGGCTGCATATAGTTTTTACAGATTTAATAGTATTTGTACATTTTGAACATTTTTAAGTGGAAATACAAAAGCCAGTTTTAAATTTCATCGCACAGAATAGTTTCCTTTGACATGTAATAACGATTCAGCGCTATGTGTTTTGTGTATTACAGAATGCTTTAATTTAGAGATTCAAGATAATTCGTTTTTAATAGTTTTTTAAGGATCTGACTTAAGGATACTGAACTTGTTTTTGGTTGTGCCACAAAATGTCAATATGTCTTGACACAAAACATTATCAATGTGTCATTATTGACAGATAAGCTGCCACTTGAAAAAATGTACATTTCTACATGTGAACAGTGAAGACTTGGATCAGCCTGCATGGATGTGCAGGCTGATCTGAGTCTTCACTTCTCATAGTATACACATCTAAGGACCCTTAGATTGTTTATAAAAACAAACAAACAATATTAATCTGACTCTGTGGAAGTGCATGCTGATCCCAATCTAAGCTGCTCAGAACAGTTTCTCGGAGCACGTCTAAAAATGGTTTGAATCTGGTCCAGCCAATTATTGAGGCCTAATTTACTTTTATTGGTATAATTAATGAAGTTATAGATGTATTGAAACCTATCCAAGACATCAGTGTCTACAGTTGATAAACATTAAGGCAGTGATTGAGGTCTATGTCTTCCTTTGAGATCTTTGTTCTGAGCAAAAGTGAAAATTCTTAATATCACAGTCATTGTAATGGAAGCATTTTTTATTGGATGGCTGGATGGTTGAACTATGGTTGTGTGGCCCTTAAACAGTATTTCAGCCATACTGAGCCAATGGAATGGTAATAATGAAAGGCAATGAGCAGTGGAGCCATGGTCATGAAGAAAAATACTTTTGCCTGTCAGCAGGAATCGAACCTAAACTGCAAGCTAAGTAAGCCAGGGCTTAAACCGTGACACTACAGTGCTCCTTTCACTGTTTGAGGGAGTAGCAGAAAAAAAAAACATGGATACATTTTGTCAGTTTTTAGCTCGCCTGAGCACGAAGTGCTCAGGGTGAGCTTTTGGGATACCCTGATGTCCGTCGTCCGTCGTACGTCCGTCCGGACGTCCGGACGTCCGTCCGTCCGGACGTCCGTCAACTTTTGCTTGTGTACACTCTAGCGGCCACAGTTTTGATCCAATCTTTATGAAACTTTGTCAGAATGTTAGTCTTTATAAAATCTAGGCCAAGTTCGAAACTGGGTCATGTCGGGTCAAAAACTAGGTCACTAGGTCAAATCTTAGAAAAACCTTGTGTACGCTCTAGAGGGCACAGTTTTCATCCAAAATGCATGAAACTTTGTCAGAATGCTTATCCTCATAGTATTTAGGACAAGTTCGAAACTGGTTCATGCCGGGTCTAAAACTAGGTCACTAGGTCAAATCATAGAAAAACCTTGTGTACGCTCTAGAGGACACAGTTTTGATCCAATCTTTATGAAACTTTGTCAGAATGTTTATCTCCATAAAATCTAGGCTAAGTTCGAAACTGGGTCATGTCGGGTCAAAAACTAGGTCACTAGGTCAAATCTTAGAAAAACCTTGTGTACGCTCTAGAGGGCACAGTTTTCATCCAAAGCTCATGAAACTTTGTCAGAATGTTTATCCTCATAGTATCTAGGACAAGTTCGAAACTGGGTCACGTCGGGTCTAAAACTAGGTCACTAGGTCAAATCATAGAAAAACCTTTTGTACGCTCTAGAGGACACAGTCTTAATCCAATCTTTATGAAACTTTGTCAGAATGTTTATCTCCATAAAATCTAGGCCAAGTTTGAAACTGGGTCATGTCGGGTCAAAAACTAGGTCACTAGGTCAAATCTTAGAAAAACCTTGTGTACGCTCTAGAAGGCACAGTTTTGATCCAAAGTTCATGAAACTTAATCAGAAAGTTTATCCTTATAATATCTAGGAAAAGTTTGAAACTGGGTCACGTCGGGTCAAAAACTAGGTCACTAGGCCAAATCATAGAAAAAACCTTGTGTATGCTCTAGAGGACACAGTTTTGATCCAATCTTTATGAAACATTGTCAGAATGTTTATCTCTATAAATTCTAGGCCAAGTTCGAAACTGGGTCTTGTTGGGTCAAAAACTAGGTCACTATGTCAAATCTTAGAAAAGCCTTGTGTACGCTCTAGAAGGCACAGTTTTGATCCAAAGTTCATGAAACTTTGTCACAATGTTTATCCTCATAATATGTAGGACAAGTTTGAAACTGGGTCATGTCGGGTCAAAAACTAGGTCACTAGGTCAAATCATAAAAAAAACCTTGTGTACGCTCTAGAGAACACAGTTTTGATCTAATCTTTATGAAACTTTGTCAGAATCTTTACTTCCATAAACTCTCGTCCAAGTTTGAAAGTAGGTCATGTCGGGTCAAAAACAAGGTCACTAGGTCAAATCATAGAAAAACCTTGTGTACGCTCTAGAGGACACAGTTTTGATCCAAAGTTCGTGAAACTTTGTCAGAATGTTTATCCTCATAATGTGTAGGATAAGTTTGAAACTGGGTCATGTCGGGTCAAGAAGTTGGTCACTAGGTCAAATCTTAGAAAAACCTTGTGTACGCTCTAGAAGGCACAGTTTTCATCCAAAGTTCATGAAACTTTGTCAGAATGTTTATCCTCATAATATCTAGAACAAGTTCGAACTTGGGTCACGTCTGGTCAAAAACTAGGTCACTAGGTCAAATCATAGAAAAACCTTGTGTACGCTCCAGAGGACACAGTTTTGATCCAATCTTTATGAAACGTTGTCAGAATGTTTATCTCCATAAACTCTAGGCCAAGTTTGAAACTGGGTCATGTCAGGTCAAAAACTAGGTCACTAGGTCAAATCTTAGAAAAACCTTGTGTGCGCTCTAGAAGGCACAGTTTTGATCCAAAGTTCATGAAACTTTGTCAGAATGTTTGTCCTCATAATATGTAGGACAAGTTTGAAACTGGGTCATGTTGGGTCAAAAACTAGGTCACTAGGTCAAATCATAGAAAAACCTTGTGTATGCTCTAGAGGACACAGTTTTGATCTAATCTTTATGAGACTTTGTCAGAATGTTTATCTTCATAAACTCTCGGCCAAGTTTGAAAGTAGGTCATGTCGGGTAAAAACTAGGTCACTAGGTCAAATCTTAGAAAAACGTTGTGTAAGCACTAGAAGGCATAGTTTTGATCCAATCTTCATGAAACTATGTCAAAATGTTTATTGTCCGTATATCTAAGCCCCCTATGAAACTGAGTCACGTCGGCTCAAGGTCAAATCTTAGAAAAACTTTGTGTACACCCTAGAGGGCACAGTTTTGATCCAATCTTCATGAAACTCTGTCAGAATGTTTATCTTAATGAAATCTAGGTAAAGTTTGAAACTGGGTCCTGTCAGGTCAAAAACTTGGTCACTAGGTCAAATATAAGAACGACCTTGTATACGCTCCAGAGGGCACAGTTTTGATCCAATCTCAATGAAACTGTGTCAGAATGTTTATTCTTACAATATCCAGGCCAAGGTTGAAACTGGGTCATGTCGGGTCAAAAACTAGGTCAAATGTTAGTATGGTAAAAACTCTTATAAATCTTCACCAGAGCCAGTGAACTGATTAATGCTCAGGTGAGCGATTCAGGGCCACCATGGCCCTCTTGTTCTGAATATATTATCATAGTTACATTGAGGATCCACAATGTTTGTTTTGATGAAAATTATGTGAAAAAGTACATGTATCTCAGAATTATCTGCAAATTCTCCACCTTATAATTATGGCAGTTGTCCAGTTACCAGAATGGTGTCCAGTCCATAACCTTGTGCCACAAAGTGGGATTTTAAAATTTTAAAATTATGTGGCAGAAATGATCATCATGATCATCAAAGTTGCCATCTTACTCAAGGTACTTGGCTGGGGCATCAGTGTACTATGGACACATTTTTAGCCACACCATTTGACTCAGCTGATCCTCAGATCCTCAGAATCTGATGTAAGTTGTCCACCATGAGATTTAGAGCATTAGTCAGATAAAGCGAACCAGGCCTGGTTGGGTCTTGTATCTTGTGATCAGGTTAAGTTAAATCAGGCCAGGTTGGGTCTCTTGCATCTTGTGGTCAGGTTATGTGAATCAGGCCAAAATGGGTCTCTTGTGTCAAATAAATTCAGTTGCTGAGTGTGGCAGATCACATTTACATTATACTTAATTAGTTTTATTTATCCCTTGTTGGGTGGGCTCTGAACTGATTCCCTAAAACTTTTTCTAAGTTGGAAGCTAATTGTCTCCAACTGTCTTGGTACCTTGTACAGGTAAAATACAGGTAATTTTCACAGTGGGTTTAGGTAACATCTCAAAGAAATTCATCAGTGAATCATCTATTACCATAAAAACCCCTAATTGTATGGACAAAAATACTCACATGCAAACAATGTAGACCCTGATCAAACTGCTCCTAAAGGAGCAGGCTGATCTGGGTCTACAGTGTTTGCTATCCAGCTGAGAGCTCTTTGAAAAACAGCTCTTGGTGGGACAATCGAACATGTACGAAGTCAAATGTTGAAGGTTGGTTTCGGAAGTTTGGAGGTCAAGGAATGTCCATATAATTAGGGGTTAGTACTGTTGGCAAACAGTAGCAGCTTTTATTCCCTTAATCTTCTCTCATTTTATTTTCCTTGTGAGTCACTTTGGTCTCCGTCAAGAGGCTGACGGCTTAAACAAATTTTAGTATTGAAGACATACCATACCTGTATTTGACAGTGTATTTGACAGAAGTATTAAACCAGATAGTACAGACTCAGATCTGACTGCTGCCAAGGATCAGGGCCAGCACTGTTTGCTTATAACTTTATTTATCATATGACGTCGCTGTTAAACAGTGGATAACGTCATGCTATAAAAATCACATGACCACACTATAACAATAACACTTCGTAGTGTACACATAACATCATTGACAACATACATATCAATTGAATGTATTTCTTATTAGCTCGCCTGAGCACGAAGTGCTCAGGGTGAGCTTTTGGGATACCCTGATGTCCGTCGTCCGTCGTACGTCCGGACGTCCGGACGGACGTCCGGACGTCCGTCCGTCAACTTTTGCTTGTGTACACTCTAGCGGGCACAGTTTTGATCCAATCTTTCTAAAACTTTGTCAGAATGTATATCTCTATAAAATCTAGGACAAGTTCGAAACTGGGTCATGTCGGGTCAAAAACTAGGTCACTAGGTCAAGTCTTAGAAAAACCTTGTGTACACTCTAGAAGGCACAGTTTTCATCCAAAGTTCATGAAACTTTGTCAGAATGTTTATCTTGTTTATATCTAGGACAAGTTCGAAACTGGGTCACGTCGGGTCAAAAACTAGGTCACTAGGTCAAATCTTAGAAAAACCTTGTGTACGCTCTAGAAGGCACAGTTTTCATACAAAGTTCATGAAACTTAGTCAGAATGTTTATCCTCATAATATCTAGGACAAGTTTGAAACTGGGTCACGTCGGGTCAAAAACTAGGTCACTAGGTCAAATCATAGAAAAACCTTGTGTACACTCTAGAAGACACAGTTTTCATCCAAAGTTCATGAAACTAAGTCAGAATGTTTATCCTCATAATATCTAGGACAAGTTTGAAACTGGGTCATGTTGGGTCAAAAACTAGGTCACTAGGTCAAATCTTAGAAAAACCTTGTGTACACTCTAGAAGGCACAGTTTTCATCCAAAGTTCATGAAACTTTGTCAGAATGTTTATCTTTATAATATCTAGGACAAGTTCGAAACTGGGTCACGTCGGGTCAAAAACTAGGTCACTAGGTCAAATCTTAGAAAAACCTTGTGTACGCTCTAGAAGGCACAGTTTTCATCCAAAGTTCATGAAACTTAGTCAGAATGTTTATCCTCATAATATCTAGGACAAGTTTGAAACTGGGTCACGTTGGGTCAAAAACTAGGTCACTAGGTCAAATCATAGAAAAACCTTGTGTATGCTCTACAGGACACAGTTTTGATCCAATCTATATGAAACATTGTCAGAGTATATATCTCCATAAACTCTAGGCCAAGTTTGAAACTGGGTCATGTAGGGTCAAAAACTAGGTCACTAGGTCAAATCTTAGAAAAAGCTTGTGTACACTCTAGAAGGCACAGTTTTCATCCAAAGTTCATGAAACTTTGTCAGAATGTTTATCTTTGTAATATCTATGACAAGTACGAAACTGGGTCATGTTGGGTCAAAACTAGGTCACTAGGTCAAATCATAGAAAAACATTGTGTACGCTCTAGAGGACACAGTTTTGATCCAATCTTTATGAAACATTGTCAGAATGTTTATCTCCATAAACTCTAGGCCAAGATCGAAACTGGATCATGTCGGGTCAAAAACTAGGTCACTAGGTCAAATCTTAGAAAAACCTTATGTACGCTCTAGAAGGCACAGTTTTCATCCACAGTTCATGAAACTTAGTAAGAATGTTTATCCTCATAATATCTAGGACAAGTTGGAAACTGGGTCACGTCGGGTCAAAAACTAGGTCACTAGGTCAAATCATAGAAAAACCTTGTGTACGCTCTAGAGGACACAGTTTTGATCCAATCTATATGAAACATTGTCAGAATATATATCTCCATAAACTCTAGGCCAAGTTTGAAACTGGGTCATGTAGGGTCAAAAACTAGGTCACTAGGTCAAATCTTAGAAAAAGCTTGTGTACACTCTAGAAGGCACAGTTTTCATCCAAAGTTCATGAAACTTTGTCAGAATGTTTATCTTTATAATATCTAGGACAAGTACTAAACTGGGTCATGTTGGGTCAAAAACTAGGTCACTAGGTCAAATCATAGAAAAACATTGTGTACCCTTTAGAGGACACAGTTTAGATCCAATCTTTATAAAACATTGTCAGAATGTTTATCTCCATAAACTCTAGGCCAAGTTCGAAATTGGGTCATGTCGGGTCAAAAACTAGGTCACTAGGTCAAATCTTAGAAAAACCTTGTGTACGCTGTAGAAGGCACAGTTTCGATCCAAAGTTCATGAAACTTTATCAGAATGTTTATCCTCATAATATGAAGGACAAATTTGAAACTGGGTCATGTAGGGTCAAAAACTAGGTCACTTGGTCAAATCATAGAAAAACCATTTGTATGCTCTAGAGGACACAGTTTTGATCCAATCTTTATGAAACTTTGTCAGAATGTTTATTTCCATAAACTCTAGGCCAAGTTTGAAAGTAGGTCATGTCAGGTCAAAAACTAGGTCACTAGGTCAGATCTTAGAAAAACCTCGTGTACGCACTAGAAGGAACAGTTTTGATCAAATCTTCATGAAACTATGTCAAAATGTTTATTGTCCATATATATATGCCCCTTATGAAACTGAGTCACATCAGATCAGAAACTAGGTCACTAGGTCAAATCTAAGAAAAACTTTGTGTACACCCTAGAGGGCACAGTTTTGATCCAATCTTCATGAAACTCTGTCAGAATGTTTACCTTTATGAAATCTAGGTAAGTTTGAAACTGGTTTGTGTCGGATCAAAAACTAGGTCACTAGGTCAAATATAAGAACGACCTTGTATACGCTCCAGAGGGCACAGTTTTGATCCAATCTCAATGAAACTTTGTCAGAATGTTTATTCTTACAATATCCTGTTTGAAACTGGGTCATGTCAGGTCAAAAGCTAGGTCACTAGGTCAAATTTAAATTAAGTTATGTTGCAAGAATCAGAACTAACATTGCAATGATGCCAGCCACAAACTCCTTGGAATACATTAGTTTCACCACAGTGAGATAATGATGCTACCATTCTATCATCTGTGTTTGCCTAGTTAAGTCTAGTTGAACTCCATCAAAGGAACTCAACATGAACGGGAACTTTTCGGAGAAGGGACTCTGCCATTTTCAGCTCACCTGATCGAGCCTTACAGTATTGGTGTTAGCTGCCTCTTTCATCCATCCATAAACATTTTCAAACATCTCTGAAACCACTGGGCAGATCAAATTTCATATGGAGCCTGCACATGGGTCAAAGGATTGAAAGTTCTTCAAATGATCTTGATCACATGACCAAGGTGGCCGCCATTCCCATGTATGGTAAAAACTCTTATAAATCTTCACCAGAGCCAGTGAACTGATTAATGCTCAGGTGAGCGATTCAGGGCCACCATGGCCCTCTTGTTGAAATAATGTTCAGTTTGAAGGCATTAAAATCTCATTTTAAAGGGTCATATGAAAAACAGAATCTTACACTCGTGGTCATTTCATATGAAATACTACAAATTTTAGTATTGAAGACATACCATACCTGTATCTGACAGAAGTACTAAGCCAGATAGTACAGACTCAGATCGTACTGCTGCCAAGGATCAGGGCCAGCACTGTTTGTCTATAACTTTATTTATCATTTGACGTTGTTGTTAATCAGTGGATAACGTCATGTCATAAAAATCATATGACCACACGTGTAATAACACCTCGCCGCGTACACGTAATGTCATTGACAACGTACATGTCAACAGTGTATTTCTTATTGAATTATTTCAATAAGGTCAGTTTGAAGGCATTAAAATCCCATTTTTAAGGGTCATATGAAAAACAGATTCTTACACTCGTGGTCATTTGATATGAAATTTATGAAACGAGCCTTCAGCGAGTTTCATAAAATTTCATATGAAATGACCACTCTTGTAAGATCCTCTATATGACCATATTCATACCAATAATTGCACCATCTCTAATGAATTCTCCTTCATCTTTGCCTTTTCAGTAAAAAGAAATGGGCAAATACCACCAGGAATGGCTCCAGATCACAATTTAAAAAAAAGAAATAAATAAAAAATAAAGAAAAAAAAGTTCTTAATTACACTCAGTTTTGGCCAAACTGTGCCATTTACAGGACTTGTGGATGGCAATGCCTAAAGAGCATTTATCAGAAGTAATATGGTACATCTTCTCATAGTAACTGTTCCTGTACCCCCATTTTCAAAACTCACATATGGATTTGGACTGGGGTGAGGCTGTTTTCAACATTTTGACTGAATTCTGGGGATTATGCATTTGAATAACGCTTTATAGTGCACTTTATATATTCCAGGTAACTGCAGTGACTAAATTTTTTTAAGTTAATAATAAATGCTCATGAAATTCAGAAATGTGGTTCTGTCTGAATCAGGAAAAAATCTCAAATATTGTGATTTGTGAAAAAGGAGTAAATGCACATTTGAATTTTTTGATGGCATACTGGTTGAACATTTGTAAAAGTGTTACCTGATTTATTGCCTAATGAAAATTGACAAAATATGTGTGATATCACTTTTTCTTTTGGGAAAAAAGGGATAGAATTAAGTGGTTGGTTAGAAGCTTGGTCCAGTATATAAGTAGTATGTATTACAACATTTGGAACAGAACTGCAAGCTAAGGATTTTTTTTCTCAATGAATGGATTACATTTTGAATGAATGAACTGTGGTCTTCTAATAGTATTTCATAGTAAAGCTTCATAATGAGCTGGATTAAGCTTGTTATAGTATGATTCACATCTATACAGACTGTCTTTAGGGGGCTTGAGAGCTAAGGGTGGGGACTTGCGACAGGTACTACAGTAATTAAACTGAAAGACCTAGTTTTAAAGTCTCTAAATTGAGATAATTTAATTACCCTCATTCTGTACTAAAGAACCCTGTTTGTTAAGAGATTGTCCTTTGATAGATATTTTCTCAGGCAATGCAAAAAGATGTATGTATATATAGATATGAAGCTGGTTTCTTTCATGACAGGGAGCAGATTTCTCTGATGATACAATGTTGATTCTTTGATGACAAAAAAGAATGTTTCTTTTGTGACGTGGAACATTTTTTTGATGACACAGAAGCAGGTTTCTCTCTTTTATGGTAGAGAATAGATTTCTCTGATGTCATAGAGGTTGAGTTTTACTGACATAGAAACTGATTTCTTTGATCACAAATGACATAGAGCAACGGAAGGTATTATCGACAGGTAGTAGTTACCGACACCCCCTTGTGAACTTTTCCATTTCTTGAAATCTTTCTGTAAATAAGGCATTTTAGTGTTTCAATTTTATTTAGCTTTATGTATTAGTGCAAAAATGCTAGAAAGTTATGTGTTTGGAGGAAAAAAAAAGACATATTTGTTGATGTACTAATGAAATAATGTGCCTTTTATGCATGGCTATAAGGGGAGGTCACTTAGACACATGGTTATTTTCACTCACATAAAGTGCTTTCATGTGGTTTTATTCCATAAACTAGATCACCATGGAGAATATTAAGAGCAGGCATGGTTACTCGCTTCAAAACCATAAATGGTTCTGTGACCTCCAGGGTGTCGATAACTACTTCCCTAAATGCAGCATGGCAGTAATTATCAACACCCCAAAATTAAATGTCTCAAAAATGCACAGTTTCTAAAAAAATAGATTGGAAAAATAGTTTATTTTCAAGTAAAATTATCTCAAAAAGCAAACAAAACATCACCAAATGTACAAGATTTAATTTTACCTTTGTAAGATTTTTTTTATATTTTAAGGGTAAAAACTGAAAAAAATCCACAATTTTACAGCTATTTTTTCATAGTTTGCATAGTTTCAGTCTGAGAGTGTAAAAATCAGAAATATTGGGATTTTATGTTCGAATTTAGAGCAAATCTTTCAATCATTATCTATACTAAATGATCGTAGCATAATTTTAAGAGAAATTGTATTAAATCATCATTATTTTTATCATTATCATTAGGGGTAAATGGGGTGTTGATAACTGCATACGGGTGTTGATAACTGCTACCCTCCGGTACATGACATGAGGCAAACGTTATTTTTGAAATATATACATTAATCTAAAGAGTTCCTTCTTATCATCTTGGTAGATAATTGTTTTAATAAAAAACAGGTCAATCCAATATGAATCTTACAAAGGTATCTGTTAAAAAACAAATAGTAGCTTAAGGTGTCGATAATACCTTCCGTTGCTCTAGTAGTTGTGTCTATTATGAAATAAGCTGGTTTCTTTGATGCAGGGAACAAATTTCCTGATGATGACAGGATACATCTTTGATGACAGAGAAGCTGGTTTCTCTGATGACAGGGAACAGATTTCCTGATGCACTCAGGTTCTTCCATGCAGGGACCAGAATTCCTGATGACATAGTAGCGGTGGTTGAATCTTTGATGACATAGGGGCTAGTTTCTTTGATGACAAGGAAAAGATTCCCTGATGACATACAGGTCAACCTTGTTATAATGCGCCACATTAAAACGCGGATACGGATATAATGCGGGTGTGTCTTGCCTCCCAAATTTTCCCCCACCTACTTTGTCAAAGTGAAAAAAAAAAAAAAAACATTTTTCCATTTCAGGGCTTCGATTTGCAGAAAAGGATTGGCAAACTCAGCTATATTTGTTTTCTATTACAGTACAGTCTTTTAATAAAGATTCAATTTTGAAAGAATAAAGCTAATTTTGTCAATTCAGTTTTGTTTATTTGTTTACATCCTTCTTAATTGATTTGATTGCCTTGACGATGTGAATGATGTTTATTTTTAGAATTGAAAAACCGATGGCTTCAACTTCAAAGGCAAAATTATGCTAATTAAAATCAACGCAACATTTGTTACTTAAACTAAACAAACAAACCAAACAAGCAATTGCTTACCGCTTATCGCAAGTGTGGAAGAAGTTGCAAAATTATCCATAATTGATTCAAAACTACTTGAAAGATGCAACTATGCTGACTTTTGCAGTTTGATAAGACCGCCGTTAGTGTGTGACCTTAGATTGCCTAATGACTATTCAAAACAATTTTATCTGATCAGAGTCACGGCTTGTTAGAGGTCAGCCACTGCACATGCGGTCGGGCAGTGGGGCATGTCACTGTGAAAATTGTCTGGCATAATTTTTGTCCGGCCTTATCCCATTCTATAATCAGATTTAAATGAAAGAAAATGGAAAACCAAAGAAGAAAACGTAAAGGTTTCACTGTTAAAGAAAAACTTGAGGCCCTTGAGCGCTGATCTGTTCATTCTGATGGAATTAACACACTGTTATCACGGCCAGATATTACTGCCGGCCTTTTTTTGCGAACTGGTGATTTATACTAGAACACTGTCTTATTTAGTAAATATTCACCGGTACACCGCCAACATGGCGGATACAGACACAACTGAAACGGTTAAGATCAATTACTGCAGGACAATTAAATTATGGGCTGAGAAAGACAAAAGATATACGTATACATTAGTGGCTATTTGTTTATTTACATAAATAATATCATGAAACATAATACAGTTTTTATTAATAAAAACCCCCAAAACATGCACAATACATGTGCCCCCCCCAACCCACTACAGCAATCGCGGGACTGGTCCAGTCATCACCGCAGCTACTATGCGCCTCGATTATAACACGGTCGGGATTTATGCATCCCAAGATGCGCGTTATAACGAGGTTGACCTGCATGTCTTTGATGACATAGAATCTGGTTCTTTGAAACAAAGTGGTTGAGTCTTTGATGACAAAGAAATTAGTTTCTTTGATGACACTGGGAACAGATTTGTTGATGACAAGTTAAGTCTTTGATGACATAAAGACTGTATCTTTGATGGCAGGGAACAGATTTTTTTTATGCTTAGTGGTTGAGTCTTTGATGACATGGAAACCGTTTTCTTTGATGCAGGGAATGAAATTTTCTCTGTGTCATAGTGATTTAGTTGTTGTTGACATAGAAGCTGGTTTCTTTGATAACAGGAAACAGGTTTCTCTGATGTCATAAAGGTTGCTTATTGGCAAGTTTTTAGCGCGCCTTTGCGAAATTTTTAGTTTTGAAGATACCTTTGAGACAAGAGATACTTGGTTAAATAGCATATCCCTATAATTGCAGCAGCTGCAAAGCATCCATGCTGACTCCTATGACCTTGACCTTTATTCATGGCCCAGTGATTTTGCCTCTTTGATGGATTAACATGATACCTGAATTAATGGATCAGTCTGACATTGCGAATGACCTCATACTATTTATAGATCACTGTGACCTACATTTCATGGTTCAGTGATTGTGAGAATCAAGCACCCATGAGGTACGCTTTGTTGTCTTCTGACAACTCTTGTTTCTTTCATGGCAACAGATTTCTCTGATGTCACAGAGGTTACTTATTATGCTGACATAGAAGCAGGTTAGTTTGATGACAGGGAACAGATTTCCTGATGACATAGTGGTTGATTCATTGATGACATTAGAAGCAGCTTTCTTTGGTGGGGAACAGATTTCTCTGATGACATAGAGGTTGAGTCTTTGATGGCACAGAAGCAAGTATCAGATAAAACAAGGGGTTTGTAGATCAGCTAGAAGTAGGTTTCTTTAGAGATATTGAAAAATTGTGTAAGCTGGGTTTTTGGATGACATAAAACTTTGTTTCTGAAGCTGGTATTTCAAATAACATAGGAGCAGGTTTCTTCAGTGACATGGAAATTGTTTTCTTTGATGACCGGGAACCAGGTATTTTTCATGCTCTTGGAGCAAATGGCTTTGTTTACAGGGAATTATATTTCTTTCTGACATAGAAGCAGCATCAATTTATGACACAAAAACAGGTTTCTTACCGAAAATGAGTAATTGAACCCTTAAAAGAGCCAAACAAGCAGACAACAAAATTTTCATCTACAAAATTTGAAAACATGTGTCATCCATGCTAGATGCATATCATATTTAGAATTTAAAGACTAGAGAGCAAAAGAGTAGATCTAGTCAGGAAGCTCATGGTTCACCTCATCTTGATCAATTTTACTGGGTATTTGCAAATTAAGCTTTTTTCATTTTTTTTTGCGCTTTAAGTGTTCAACAAGCAGACCAGGGCACAGTTGTTCAAAGTATCGTTAGCCTAACGAGCTCATTAAAATGTCAAATTGTTAAGTGTTTTACAACTTTATAACCAAATACACCAATATTTTTTGTTGAAAAAATGTGAGAAGCTTTTGCATTGCAAAAGCTGCTCACATTTTTTCAAAAAAAATGTTGGCATATTTGAGATATTAACGTTTGAAATTTTAATGAAATGTTAACTAACGAGGTCGTTAGTTTTGAACAACCAGACCCAGATGATTTATTTTAGGAAGCTGGTTTGCTTTGATGAATCTGGAAGCAGATGAGTTGAAGCTGTAAAGAAACCAGTGTCTTTGATGACATGAATTTTGTCTGTGAGATGAGTCAAATTGTCTTTCCTTTTAGCTGTGTTTTAGTGACCTTACTTTCTATTGCAGGTCTCTTTGACAAAAAGTATTTGCTTTGTTTTATAACACAGTTTTAGAAACAACATCAGAAAAAGAAAATTTCTGCAGGCTGTCTCAAGGAATTGAATTCTTTTGATACTTTTCATGACATGGTTCTACTGTTCTAGACAGAGCAATATTTAGAGTAGATCTGTTTTTGTCAAAAAAAAAAAAAAAATTCTAGCTTTTTAAGGTGAATGGATACACTTTCGGGAAGCAACTTTGTCGTAAATTTTGTCATTTAGTCCCAGTTGTTCAACACTAACATCATTGTTAGTTTAGGAGACATTAAAATTTCAAACGTATTATATACAAAGATACTGCCATTTTTTAGCTGAAAAAAGGAGAGGAGCTTTTGCAGTGCAAAAGCTTCTCTCATTTTTTCAGCAAAAAATATTAGCATAGTTGATTTTTTGGGTACTAGAAGAATCACTGATTAGCTACATTGTTAAGCTAACACTGCTTTGAACCACTGGGCCATGCTGTCTGGGCACTCTAAGTGTTAGCTGCATGAAGTGGTGTGAAACTTGGCAGAAGAACAGTAGTCAGAATGGTGATTGTCTGGTCATGCAGTCGTTATAAACAAATCATTATTATATTAGCAGGATGCTTCTTATGACTGTTACAACCCATTTATAACAACAATATGTACTGGAAATGTTTGTAAACTAACACACTCTCTCACGTTTTCTAATTATAAAGTGATTCTTGAATAATTATAGACAGGGTAATTAAGGGTAAATGAGGATTCTTTACTCCTACAGTACTGGCTTTGGAGGGGAGAGCAAGTACCTTATACCTTGAGAGAACAGCAGCTATGTAAAGCAGGTGTTCTGGGCTTCTGTTCAGTCTGATAACTCAGGCTGGTTGTGTGTTTGTTAGGATTTAAGGGCTCTTTGAGACACTATAATTTCAGTCTATATCAAACCCACTACTAGAGAGGGGGAGAAAGATACGAGGTATGATCAGACAAAACAAGGGGTATGTAGATCAGCGAGAGTTTATAGAGATATTGAATAAGGCTTCTTTAATATCGCAGAAGCTGGCATTTTGGCTGACATTAAGGAGACATTGAAATTTCAAATGTATCGTATGCAAAGACACTGCCATTCTTTGCTGAAAAAAATGCGAGGAGCTTTTGCACTGTGAGATTTTACTTCCAAGTACATATATATGTAACTTCAATAAAAAAAATAATATTATTAAGAAAAAAATACACCCCTGAAATGTTGGCTAATAATATTATTGAAAGGTCAGACTGTGGATGTGCTGACTAATGTTTTGTTTTCATGAGGTACCTTTTCAAACAAATAGCTAGCTTAATGTAAAAGAATGACATTATGAGAAAGGTACAGGTTTAGAAAGGTGCAATCTAATTCTGCTTGGCACTGTTTTGTCTTTGGTATTTATGTCTCCCCCCTTAAGGGTCGGGAGACATATTGTTTTTCCCCGGGCGTCTGTCCGTCTGTCCGTCTGTCCGTCTGTCTGTCTGTCTGTCTGTCTGTCTGTCCGTCTGTCTGTCACAAATCGTGTCTGTTCTATAACTTGAAAACCGCTCAAGCTATATTCGCGAAACTTCATATAAATATCAATCAACATGAGACGACGTGCAGAGTGCAAGAATGGTAACTCTGGCATTTATACTTTTTGAGTTATTTCCCTTTGAACTTATTCCTGTCACAAATCGTGTCCGTTCTATAACTTGAAACTCGCTCAAGCTATATTCGTGAAACTTCATATAAATATCAATCAACATGAGACGACGTGCAGAGTGCAAGAATGGTAACTCTGGCTTTTATACTTTTTGAGTTATTTCCCTTGGAACTTAGTCCATTACAAAATTGTGTTTCATCGTGTCCATTCTATAACTTGAAAACCGCTCAAGCTATATTCGCGATACTTCATATAAATATCAATCAACATGAGACGACGTGCAGAGTGCAAGAATGGTAACTCTGGCATTTATACTTTTTGAGTTATTTCCCTTGGAACTTAGTCCTGTCACTAATCGTGTCCATTCTAGAACTTGAAAACCGCTCAAGCTATATTCGCGAAACTTCATATAAATATCAATCAACATGAGACAACGTGCAGAGTGCAAGAATGGTAACTCTGGCATTTATACTTTTTGAGTTATTTCCCTTGGAACTTAGTCCATCACAAAATTGTGTTTCATCGTGTCCATTCTATAACTTGAAAACCGCTCAAGCTATATTCGCGATACTTCATATAAATATCAATCAACATGAGACGACGTGCAGAGTGCACAAATGGTAACTCTGGCATTTATACTTTTTGAGTTATTTCCCTTGGAACTTTGTCCATCACAAAATTGCGTCTCAGTCGAGTCCGTCTATAACTTTAAAACCATTCAAGCTATATTCATGAAAGTTCATACAAATATCAATCAACATCAGACGACGTGCAGAATGCACTCTGGCGTTTATCCTTTTTGAGTTATTTCCCTTGGAACTTTGTCCATCACAAAATTGCGTCTCAGTCGAGTCCGTCTATAACTTTAAAACCATTCAAGCTATATTCATGAAAGTTCATACAAATATCAATCAACATCAGACGACGTGCAGAATGCAAGAACCATAACTTTAGCATTTACACTATTTGAGTTATTTCCCTTAGAACTTTGTCAGTCACAAAATTGTGTCTCAGTCGTGTCTGCTCTTTAACTTGAAAACCATTCAAGCTATATTCACGAAACTTCATACAAATATCAATCAACATTAGAAAAATTGCATAGTGCAAGAACCATAACTCTTGCATTCATACTTCTTGAGTTATTTCCCTTGGACCTTTGTCAGTCACAAAATCGTGTCTCAATCGCTTTATTACTTGAAAACCGGACAAGCTATATTCACGGAACTTCATGCAAATGTCAGTCAAGACTAGACAACCTGCAGAGCACAGCATTTATACTATTTGAGTTATTTCCCTTGGAACTTTGTCATTCACAAAATTGTGTCTCAATCGTCCAAGCTCTATAACTTGAAAACCGTTTAAGCTATATTCATGAAACTTCATACAAATATCAGTCAACATATAAATAGACGACGTGCAGAGCACTGTAACTCTTGCATTTATGTTTTTTGACAAAAACTAAATATGAATATCAGTCAACATTACGTGACATGCAGAGCATAACAACTATAACTCTTGCATTTATACTTTTTACTTATTATGAATCCCTGCTTCAGGGTAGGGAAACATATTGTTTTTCCCTTGGCGTCTGTCTATTAGTCTATCACAAAATATCTTTACTGGATACGAGCTCATTGTTTGCATGAAAAATGACCAGTATTTGCATTAGAAATTGTATTTAAAGTTTCCGTTTGAAATTGTATTTAATGACTGATCCTTTTGACATCAGAAAGGGGGGAGACATCTGTTTTTTCGTAGAAAAACAATTCTAGTTAGGTATTGTTAAGAGTCAAAGTAACTTGTTGATCACCCCTAACAGTGCTTGTGAAGTCTCTTGAAAATCAACCAGTAGCCCAAGCATAGTTTTAACTCGCAAAGAAAAGCAGTTCATACCAGCATATTGTTGGATAAAATAGTAAGTAACAAAACTGCGAAAGAATCTAAAACTGGCTCAAGACTGAAGTTGTTAAAAGTAAATTTTTCCTTGATAAGACATAATGTTCCATCATTACAAGTAATGTGCCCTTATTAAAATGTCAGTTACTTGGAATCAAGGGGAGATAAGGGAGATTTTACTAGTTATTTGTCAGGTTTTAAGCATTTCTTTGGCAGCAAACTCTGTTAGAACTTGTATGACATAGAAATAAGAAATTAGATGGTAATATCAGAACAAGCAGTGCAAACAGGGACAACACTCTTCTTTGCTAGTCTGATTACTGTTTTCACCATTTGCGCTGCCCCAGTATTTATTCAGTTGTGAGACTGGGGTTTATGCTTTCAAAATTACTGCACATAATAATAGTAAATCAGTCTTATGTGGTTCAGTTGAAAAATGGGGGTTTTCTCTTCCAAAACAACCCAAAAGATCTAGATCCCTCTTGTAAGATGGAGCTAGGTCTTTGGGCTTGTTTTGGGAGGCAAAATTACAAGATGGATCTAGATATTTTGGATTGTTTTGGAAGAGAAACCCCCTGTTTTATAACTAAGAAATAGGATAGCACTGATTTGCATCATGAAGAAAAAACAGTGGCTTTAATAAGGTATGAGTAGCACCACCTACCCCTGCCCCACCCCAAAATCATACCCCACAAAAACAGTAATGCAGGATTTAAAGACTCCAACTGTAAAACTTGATGTCTTAGAGCTCGGCTTAGTTATAAGCTAATTTCTTAATTAAATATTGGTTCTTTGTGACTATGCTATAATTGGCACTATATGCTTGTAATTGGCATTGATTTAATGTAATTCTGTAATAATTTGGCCCAGTAATCCAGATAAATAGAAGAATTTATGTTTCTCTTATAGAAGCATAAATCATATGTTTCTTGGGAGGTCATTGGGTGCATGAATATTACTTAGTTATAATGCTACAATAATAAAAAGATAAGAGTCTAACTTAGATACTTGTTAACCTGGGCCTCTTGCATGAAAGGTGAATACTACATTGCTAAAGAAGCCCATTTGACTCATAGAAGGTTGCGTTGAGTAGGAACATGTACCTCCCAGTCAGTCTTCTGATACTTCTTTAAAGGTTCCCAACATGTTAAGGAGAGGCTGATTAAGTCTCTCACACTGCCCATTCTCCATAGGAGGATAGGTTGTTGTTTAAGATTCTTGACCCCAGTGATACTATACAGCTCCTTTATGAGGTTAGACTCAAAATTCTGACTTTGATCACTGTGTATTCTTGAAGGAAATCTGTAATGAATGATGAAGTTCTTAAATTACAGCCAGGCCATTTGATTTCTTGTAAGGAATGTGGTCAGCAATAAAGGGAATCCCTTAGAAAGTTCCAAAGAGAGGTATAGTATTTCTAGGGGTGCAGATACGATAATATTTTCCAGCCTGCTGAGTTTTACAGAGTGTGCATCTAAGACACTGTCTCACCTTGTACCTGATAAAGGAATCTCTGCCTGGCCAGATGAAACATTGTTTGACCAGGCAGGTTGTTGGGTCACTCCCTCAACCAAGAACATCATGTAGAGCAACCTAGAACGTGTCTCTATACTCAATAGGTATGACCAGTTTTTGAAACTCCTGTTCGCTGATGACAGATTTTCAGTTCAGAACACCATCCTCAGAAGAAAGAGTTGATCCCAATTCTTAAGAAATCTTGAGCTATTGTAGGAGTGGATCAGGTTTGTGGACCTGGAGCCTGACAAGGGACTATAGATTGTTGATAATACATCAAAGAATGGGTAAAATTTCTTGCTGAGCTTTTTGCCAGTCTTAAGAAGATACAGTGTTAGCTTCCAGCTATATGCTGTCAGTGAATCTATAGTATTAGTGAGAGCCATACATTCAGTGAACAGACATTCTTGCACACCGGATAGAAAATGCTTTTCTTTTCACCTGGGATAGAAAATCTCATCTGACCCTGGTGTTCTGACCCAGGACCGGAAAAAAATCACGAGCTGTCAATGCATTGGTTGTATAGGAGCTAAATTAAATGTACCTGCGTCGTCAAGTGACGTTGGCTTTTTAGATAATGACGTCACGAATACGGTAAAAATGACGTCAGTTTATGCACGCCAGTCGTTGACGTAAAGAGCCGAATGGCGGTCGTTGAAAGCGGCGCCTTCTTTCAAAATCAAATTGAAACCTCTCAAACACTAGAATTACGCATTTTAACAAGTTCTGAAGTTAAAACAAAACGTGGTGTGCAAGAAAAAGCATCTATCATGGGTGTGAGGTGTGGATAGAAAAATCGTCACTCGGGATCACTGTTCGGCATCACTCGGCAAGCCTCGTGATGCCGAACAGTGACCCTCGTGACGGATTTTTCTATCCACACCTCATACCCATGATAGATGCTATATTCTTCAGTAGTGACAGTGTCAGGATGGCAAATCAGTGTCAGAACTTTAGTGAAAATGATATTTTCAGACTCAGTGGTCCTCTCATTGCAATATGCTGTCCACATCAGCATTATTCTTTCCTCTCCTATACTTGATGCTGAAGTTATAGTTTGAGAGGGGCTACCTATCATTGTCTAGTAGCAATTCAAGCTTTGCTGTGGTAAAAGTAAGTAAGTAAGAGGGTTGTTTTCAGTAACAGCCTCAAACTTACTACCATAAAGGTAGTCTTAAAAATTTTCCAGCATGGGTTTGAACCGCATGTCTGACACCAAAATGTCAAAGGTGGACTATGTGGCTTGGTAGATCAGTTGGCTAATTCTTGTAGATCAGTTGGCTAATTCTTGCAAGATAAACGAGAGACCCTGGGTTCAAGTCCAGGTTGGGCCACTTTGGTTTTTTTACCCCCCGCACACACACACCCCCCACACACAGCATGGGGGCATCATCTATGTCTTATAGACCCAATTTTCGAGTTTCTTTTCTGCTATTGTCTAACAAAAAAAGGAAGAAATTGCTCACAGCATCAAAAGATTTTTGAAGAGTGTTGATGCCAGGTAAATAGTGTCTCTCAAAATCCTGACAAAAAAAAATGGAAACACTTTTGGTGTAATGCTTTTGTTTTGATGATTTTTCATATGCATTTGTTTTCTAGCATGCATTACCATAACAACCCATAAACTGGGGCATTTTTAGACAATTACCGTAATTGTTCTATCACTTCAACAGGTTGAATCTTCTGTCCAACAGTGTGCCAAATTTTAGTGGCAAAATGGCAAACAGTTCAGACCCAGATCAGACTGCTCCTTGTAGGAGCAGTCTGATCTGGGTCTGTACTCTTTGCTCTTATATTATGGATCAGTATAGTAAATAGTCAACAAAATCAATTAACAAAAGCTGAAAGAGTGGATATAGGAAGGTAGATCTCAATGACAATGAAGTACATGCTCTTGAAATAAGGAAGGGTGATAATGGGAAAAAAATAGGGAAAACAAGAGTAATATCTCATAAACCACTTGTTAAAAAAGGTTAGGTAGTGTAAATTGTGGTTTGTAGTAAATTCCAGCTTGAAGTGTAGGCCGGAACTAGGACAGAAGTATCTTTTATGTGTTCATATGTTTCAGCTTCCTTGTGAATTGTAGTGAAATATCAAATTTCATAATATACAAAAATGCCTTCATCAGCATTCATGTTCCCATCAGCTTTTGTGTCCTCATTTATAATCTGTTTAACCTATGTTACGGTCAGTACATAAGGTGGTGAAATTGGAAACTCATCTGAGTGTGAGTGCAACAGTGCCCCATATTGTTACTGTACATTGACTTTTGAGTGATACAAGCAGAACAATGTAAGCTACTTGTCATGATCAAAATTTAGGCAATAGGGGTTATCTGCATCTGACACAGGGGTATGAACTAAAATTCTGTATAAAAACAGTTTTGAAATATCTTAATGAAATTTTACAGAAATTACTGAAGTGACATAAGCTTTCTGTTACAACAGAATGAATTAATGTGATTTGACCATGCCTGAGGTTATATACATGTAGCAATCATTTTTATACCCCGCCACACGTTAGTGGCGGGGTATTATGTTTTTTTTTATATATTTAATTATAACTTCTTTTTATCTCAGAAATAATACAAGAATTATTGTCAAAACTAATAGAAGTACTTCATGAAGTATCTTACTATTGTTGTGAGCAAGTTAAAGTAATATATTTGTACGGAGGTGCATGATGGAAATAGACAGTTGTTAACCCACTCAGACACGCACTTCAACGACATAAGCTTTTCTAAGGTAGCATGCTTACGCAGGTTATTATTCATCAAAAGTGAGAAAGTCATTGAAAATGCTTTTCTGGAATTAGTTGCAATGATATAGAAAAATTAGTTGCAATGATAAAAGAAGAGCAGTTCTGGAATTTGATGGGATTCAGAGTACAATGTGCCATGATCACCCAAAATATTGGGATAAAAGAAACTGAACAGACAGTGTTGACTCAGATCAGCTATCTGATCAGAGTCTGTACAGTTTACCATAATGACCCTAAAATTTCGGACACCTGAAAGTCGGACAATTGTTGTTCCAAAATTCTTAGAAAGTGGATTTTACATACATTAATGCAAGCAAATGATGCTTAGTGAATGGCAAACATTGTGGACCCTGATCAAACTGCTCCTGAAGGAGCAGTTTGATCTGGGTCTACACTGTTCGCTCAGACCTGTCTTCTGAATATTTAAGGTCATTACGGTATCAACAGCTTCATCAGGTCAAGTGCAAAAAAAAAAAAAAAAAGAAATAAAAAATAAAGAAGCTAACAACAGAAGTAGCTGGCACAATTCAGCAGAGCAGTCAGCAAAATCACTGTAAGCCGGTTGTTTGCGAGAAAACTGACCTTACTTATATATGGGTTTGGAGATCAGAATCAAAATACCCATTACACTAAAAGTTCAAGGTATTGTGACAGGTATTTCTGAGCAAACAGTGCAGACCCAGAACAGACTGCTTCCAAAGGAGCTGTCTTATCTGGGGGTCGGCTTTTGCCTCGATCTGCATCTGCATTGTAAAACCATACCATTCAATGTTTAGGACAATTATGGTAGTTATTTTAGGCATCCCAATTTGCAGATTTTTATGGTAGGTTTAGGTTCAGACCCAGTCTTTAGGGCCAAACAGTTTGAATGGT
The DNA here is from genome assembly GCA_963989385.1 of Ctena decussata. Classification (NCBI taxonomy): domain Eukaryota; kingdom Metazoa; phylum Mollusca; class Bivalvia; order Lucinida; family Lucinidae; genus Ctena; species Ctena decussata. The sequence goes on along the minus strand of OZ022503.1, from coordinate 42,065,659 downwards.
TGGTGCCAGGCGGTGCGGCCATGGATTTGTTACACTGAGTCTCTTGGAGAATAGAAGCAGCAACAACACTGACAAACAGACTGAAGACTTCATATATTTAGGGCGTATACATTGTAATAATGCAGAGCTCCAAATAAGATGGGGTATTGAGGATAAGTCAAAGATAATTTTTCTTATTTCTCAATGAAAATATATGTTATGACCCCTCATTAGAACCGTCTCGGTGAGACGGTTCTAATGAGGGGTCACAACATATGTTTTTATTGAGAAATGTGGAAAATTGTCCCAAAATTATCCTTGTTACCCACTCTTATCTGGAGCTCTGAATAATGCAAAGGTATTTCGGTTCTAAGACAGAATCGCTGCACTCTACCTCTCTAACTCATCAAATTTATTATTACTGTATCTGTTTTTAATTGTTAAAACACTTCTGTTGTAATCATGCAGGTAGGTGGGAAAACTGGTTGTTTTGTAAAACAGAATGTTATTAATAATTGATTGGGCTAGGTCTGTACTTATTATTAAGAACAGACGGAACTTGGTGGGAACCTGGTGGGAAGTTGCTCCAGCATCTGGTGAGAGGGCATAATAGTTCACGTAGGTCATATACTTACTATACATACATATGCTTGCCCAACAATCACTAAGTACTCTAGATATTGGAGTTTTCACTTTTATTTTCGTATTTTAGGGGCTCACCCCATTTTCAAACTGCTAAAAATGGAAATTTCACCAAAGGGAATTCACAGAAGTTCAGCTGCTGAACATGACTTGTGGTCACCATTATCATCCCCTCCCCTTCCGTCCCTGACCCCCACCCCACCCCATCCACCCCTGTTGTATTTTTTTATAAAAAAAAGAGTAGGTATAGGTATATTGAAAATTTTCACATAAAGGGTCAGACTTTGTATTGATTAAATTCATTACAATCTCATGGAGAGTTTTTAATGAAATTTCACTGAAATTAGGTAATTTTGGAAGGATTCACTGACATATTTTGAGATTTTGATGAAATTTTGAAAAAACTGAGGAAATTTCACAGAATTTTTTATTCCAATTTGGCTGTGATAGAGGTCCTTGCTCTACTTTTATCCAGATAAGTAGAACACCCCCTGCACTGGAAGTTATAACCAGCACCATCGCCCGACCACCACCCTCACCTATTGTAGTTGTGACATGTGTATGGTAGAAACAAATTTCAAGCATCATAACTTACAAAAGGCGAACTGCAAAAGAATTTCTTGTTACTTTTTCAAACCAGAATTTCAGAGGCACTGTGCTTGCAGTAGGTGCAGGTTGGGGTTGTTTAGATATTTTTTTTCTTGTCTATCATTTCTCTTTTCTTTCTCCCCCCACTCTGGGAGATGGCAAGATATAGACTGAAATACTGTCTCAAAGGGCTGTTAAAACCAAAACAACCAACCAACCAACTACAAAAGGCATTGAACCTTTTCTTTTGATTGGGTGTTAAAATGGCTCTTAGTATTGGAACAGAAATGTCTAGTGATCAATTATAGATCCCAGTCAGAATGCCCTGAGAGTCTAATTTAATGTTGGGATCTGCAGTGTTTGTGATCTTGCCCACAAATCTTTATGCAGCATCACAAGATAGGAAACCCAGATCAGGGTTTACACTGTTTGCCTTTTCATCTGCATCCCTTAAATGCATTACTGCATAAGAAAACTAAACTGTTATATTTTTAGGACAGATAAGGTAATAATTTCAGGTGTCTTGATTTTTAGAATTTTTATGTGTTAAGCTAAAACGTAATAAGTTGGAGAAAACGTGATATTGCGATGTGACATTATCAATCAAGTTTTGTCATAGCATTTCTATTGTATTGACTTAAGGTCCATTAGCAGAAGCATTTTTTAAAGATCATCAAAAAACAAACAATTTTTTACTAATGGATATCTTTGCGAAACCTTTGATAAGGTCTCAGACCTGATAACTTGAAGTGTTATTAATTAATATGCGAACAGAAATTATAACAGGTTAACAGCCATTAGGAATAGTCATGTGATGTCACTGACACATTGGGTTTGTTTTTCAAGCTGATTTATTTTCAAGATAGAAAATAGTGTGACAAACCAAAATAGAAATAACTTTTAGTATTGTGCATCTGCATGCATGGCCAAGTTTTCCCTTTTGGGATCATCAGTATAATTATGAAACTTTGAATATCATAACAGCCAGCAAAGACTCTGATCATGATCAGTTCTCATATATAGCCATGCTGCTTATTCTGCTTATTGTTTGCACATGATGTAAGGCATTGTTTCCTGGTCAGTCAAATACATTATATATGTGCAAATCCCTTAGCAGCAATAATGGTCTCATTTATAATTTATAGAAAACAACTTTTAGATAATCACTTTTTCCTGAAAGTTGGTTTGTATGTGATTTATGTTTATGTTTATTCAAGAAATATTGTTTCTCTTTCATTGTATTGGCTATATAGCATTGTATCATCCATATTTTTTTTAAGCTTATAATATGCTTTTTTATATATTTTTTTATTATGCTAAATGGCATTAAGAAAAAATGAGCAAATGTTAATATTGAGTTCTTTAGATTTAACTTATTTGTATGATTACAAGAAACAATTGTATTTTGAGATGAATACATTGTGATTGTGGGAGAGAGAGAAAAACATACATGAAGATACCACAATGCATGGAACAGTATGAGGTACAGCCTGAGGAATATTTTTTGCGAAGTTACTTTATCACACCAGATCTGATGCATCCATATAGAAACTGATTTTCACTAGATTTTTGAGTATCATGACACATTTTCATTGCCCAGTTTGATCAAAAATATTTATGAAACATTACAATTATGGTAGATATGCTGAACATGTAGCTGGTTGTTTAAACTGGAAGGCAGATTATCTGTCAAGAAATGGAAAAAAAATGATAAACAGTGGAACACTGTCTGGATGAAAATTTCATTTTGTATTGAACATGTTAGACAAAAGTTCATCAGAAATTCATTCATTGAATATCAATGACTGAGTGTTGGACAGAATACTTGTTTATGTCACAGGATTGTTGATATGTAGTAGTTGAAATAATTTGATTGAAGAATATTTCAAGTTCATACCTATCAGATACACAATGTCAAAATGACATCAGAGCAGCACCAGTGCCACATCATGACAAATGGCAAAGTATCACCATGCCACTGGCCAGTCTTTAATTCTTTAACTCTTTAAGTACCAAAAAGCAGACGACAAAATTTACGTCTGCAAAAATTAAAAAAATGCCTTGTCCAAGACATTTCATATTGAGAATTCAAAGACTAGAGGGCAAACAGTGAAGATCTAGCTGAGACGGCTCATTATGAGCCGCCTCATCAAGATCTACGCTGTTTGCAAATTTTGCTACCGTAAATGCGTCACTGGTGCTTAAAGAGTTAATGCATATGGTACATATATCAGCCATCTGATTGTTTCTCATCTACTCAACTGGTGTTTATTTATGTTTTCAACATCAGTGTCACAGGAGTAAAAACTTTGCAATTCAATAAACATTGTATGCTCATGATGCTGTTGAGTTACGTTAGATGTCTTTAGTAACTGCATTCATTGGGATTCTTACTTAGTGTGCAGAAATTGCTGACTTAAAGGCTTAGATCTTGTGCCATTGGCCAAGGATTAAGCTACCTGTGTAAGATTATAAGTGGGCAGAGCTATTGTAGTTGCTGTTTTACTGGTAACAATTGACGGGCCGCATAGCTCAGTCAATAGGGTGCCTGACTTGTAAGCCAGAGGTCCTGGGTTCAATACTCTGTCCGGCCACTTATTTCATTTCCCCTTCCACTGATTCAAGAAGTTACTGATGAAAGTTAGTGCACTAGTACTGGATACCGCTTAGAAGCTCTATGCCTGCCCAGGAATAGTGTGGCTAGGTTATCTGACCCTCACAACATGACCATAGCTATTTACCATGTAAACACAACAACAACTGATAACAATTAGGCAATCACCATTGACAACAGGTTTCCAAGGCCTAAGGCTATTGGTCACTGAGATGATAAGACTGTCAATCATTTCCCAGGTAAATTCCTCCATACAATCAACAACCAGTCAGATCAGTTCAGTTATTGCAGTTTTATGACCTACTGGAGTTGTTTACTCTTTGGTGTCCAGAGATACATTAAGATATGTTGTTGTTGTTCTAATTCTCATTACAATGGTCAGCCTAATTCTGCCTGTTATAGTCCACCTAGGCCTTTAAATGTAACACACCTTTGGTTGCAGTTCATTTAAAAGATATGCATGATATATTTTAGATACAAGTTTATTTGCAGAGTAATGTATATATGGAAAAATAGCTTTCACAGCCATTGAGGCACTTTAGAGAAAGATCCAAGCAGCTATTTGAGAATATGATGAACACCTGATCCTGGTCAAGAAACAGAAACAAAGGTGGTTTGGCCATGTCTCAATGTCTTCTAGTTTAGCAAAGACAATTCTGCAGGGCACAGTGAAAGGAAAAAGAAGTAGATGTAGACAGAAAAAGAGGGAACACAATATTAAAGAGTGGACATGGATTGACTTAAATGCAAGCTCAACAAGGGCAGCTGAAAACAGGACAAGGTGAAAAGGGTTCATTTAGAAGTCAGTTGTGGTGCCCAACTACCTTGTAAGGTTATGGGATAGAATAGAATAGATGAATAGATATAATTTTCACAAGTTCTGAAGCATAGAATGAAAAATATCTTTGTCCATTTTGATAAATGATAAAGCTATGCTTTGTTGTACACATTGCTGGGTGATCTAACCTGAATGCAGATAACTTGTCAAGATACTGAAATCCTGGTAAAGAGTAAAATCTTGGTGAAAAGTAGATAAATGTCAGATGGAAAATTACAATGAGCTTAATTATGAATTAGGCTGTCGCAAACCATGTCTTGAGTCACTTATAACATCTTTAAGTAGCAGTCTGGTCAGTGATCGTTACATTTCAGAACAACTCTTTTATACAACAAAAATATGAAGAGGGATGCATCCATTACAAAAATTGATGCAATGTCAGATTATGTAGGATAAATAATATAATGATAATATAATACATGCAGTGTAAGTACAAGGAATTTCTACCATTTGGACTGGCTAATGCACTTAGAAGATTTACCGAGACTCAGTTTTATGAAATTCCAGATAATGGAAAATTTGAATGTAAATGTGTCATCATTTCTGAAGATTTTCCAGAAGTACTGTTGTCCCCCCCTCCCCTACCCCCCCCCCCCCCCCCCCCCCCCCATTAGAATAGAACTGCTCCATTGAGCAAGATGTAAGGAGGAACCACAACATATTTATGGAGAAATAATTTTATTTTATTATTTTAGAATTTATCATCAAAACAAATAAACTCCATTGTTATAGAGATGGGATTTTATTATAATGAATTTCATACTTGTTGGGCAACATGCCTTCATTATTTCAAACCACACTCTACAGCCATTAAGGTTTGTAACAATAGATGTTAATTGGATGCTTTAAAGAATTCATTTAACAGCAAGCTCTGTTAAAGCTTGTAATATCTCATTTAATTGTTTCTTCCAATCCTTCCAGTAATGTCAATTATATGTAATTCTGTGATTCAACAATGTGGTTGTGTGCCCAGCGCAGACTCAGATCAGCCTGGGCATCCGCCCAGTCTGATCAGAGTCTTCGCTGTCCACAAGGAGGTAGCTTAGACCCATAGCTACCCTATGAGTGCTTAGCAAACAGTCTGACCAGACTGGGTGGATGCCCAGGCTGATCTGAGTCTGCGCTGGGCACACAACCACATTGTTGGTTTTGTCATGTCGCGGCTCAAATGTTAGGACTGTTATGGTAGTTATTTTAAATGTCCCAATTTGCAGATTTTTATGTTAGGTTTAGTTCAGACCCAGTCTTTAGGGCCAAACAGTTTGAATGGTTGGTGCCAGGTGGTGCCGCCATGGATTTGTTACACTGAGTCTCTTGGAGAATAGAAACAGCAACAATACCGACAAACAGATTGAAGAATTCATATATTTAGGGCGTATACATCATAATAATGCAAAGGTATTTCGGTTCTAAGACAGAATCGCTGCACTCTACCTCTCTAACTCATCAAATTTATTATTACTGTATCTGTTTTTAATTGTTAAAACACTTCTGTTGTAATCATGCAGGTAGGTGGGAAAACTGGTTGTTTTGTAAAACAGAATGTTATTAATAATTGATTGGGCTAGGTCTGTACTTATTATTAAGAACAGACGGAACTTGGTGGGAACCTGGTGGGAAGTTGCTCCGGCATCTGGTGAGAGGGCATACCAGTTCACATAGGTCATATACTTACTATACATACATATGCTTGCCCAACAATCACTAAGTACTCTAGATATTGGAGTTTTCACTTTTATTTTCATATTTTAGGGGCTCACCCCATTTTCAAACTGCTAAAAATGGAAATTTCACCAAAGGGAATTCACAGAAGTTCAGCTGCTGAACATGACTTGTGGTCACCATTATCATCCCCTCCCCTTCCGTCCCGACTCCCACCCCACCCCATCCACCCCTGTTGTATTTTTTATAAAAAAAAGAGTAGGTATAGGTATATTGAAAATTTATGGAAATTTTCACATAAAGGGTCAGACTTTGTATTGATTAAATTCATTACAATCTCATGGACAGTTTTATAATGAAATTTCACTGAAATTAGGTAATTTTGGAAGGATTCACTGACATATTTGGAGATTTTGATGAAATTTTGAAAAAACTGAGGAAATTTCACAGAATTTTTTATTCCAATTTGGCTGTGATAGAGGTCCTTGCTCTACTTTTATCCAGATAAGTAGAACCCCCCCTGCACTGGAATTTATAAGCAGCACCATTGCCCGACCATCACCCTCACCTATTGTAGTTGTGACATGTGTATGGTAGAAGCAAATTTCAAGCATCATAACTTACAAAAGGCGAACGGCAAAAGAATTTCTTGTTATTTTTTCAAACCAGAATTTCAGAGGCACTGTGCTTGCAGTAGGTGCAGGTTGGGGTTGTTTGGATATTTTTTTTCTTGTCTATCATTTCTCTTTTCTTTCTCCCCCTCTCTGGGAGATGGCAAGATATAGACTGAAATACTGTCTCAAAGGGCTGTTAAAACCAAAACAACCAACCAACCAACTACAAAAGGCATTGAACCTTTTCTTCTGATTGGGTGTTAAAATGGCTCTTAGTATTGGAACAGAAATGTCTAGTGATCAAGTATAGATCCCAGTCAGAATGCCCTGAGAGTCTAATTTAATGTTGGGATCTGCAGTGTTTGTGATCTTGCCCACAAATCTTTATGCAGCATCACAAGATAGGAAACCCAGATCAGGGTTTACACTGTTTGCCTTTTCATCTGCATCCCTTAAATGCATTATTGCATAAGAAAACTAAACTGTTATATTTTTAGGACAGATAAGGTAATAATTTCAGGTGTCTTAATTTTTAGAATTTTTATGTGTTAAGCTAAAACGTAATAAGTTGGAGAAAACGTGATATTGCGATGTGACATTATCAATCAAGTTTTGTCATAGCATTTCTATTGTATTGACTTAAGGTCCATTAGCAGAAGCATTTTTAAAAGAGCCCTGCCCCGATCATCAAAAACAAACAATTTTTTACTAATGGATATCTTTGCGAAACCTTTGATAAGGTCTCAAACCTGATAACTTGAAGTGTTATTAATTAATATGCGAACAGAAATTATAACAGGTTAACAGCCATTAGGAATAGTCATGTGATGTCACTGACACATTGGGTTTGTTTTTCAAGCTGATTTATTTTCAAGATAGAACAGTGGAACTGTGTGACAAACCATATATAGAAATAACTTTTAGTATTGTGCATCTGCATGCATGGCCAAGTTTTCCCTTTTGGGATCATCAGTATAATTATGAAACTTTGAATATCATAACAGCCAGCAAAGACTCTGATCATGATCAGTTCTCATATATAGCCATGCTGCTTATTCTGCTTATTATTTGCACATGATGAAGGCATTGTTTTCCTGGTCAGTCAAATACATTATATATGTGCAAATCCCTTAGCAGCAATAATGGTCTCATTTATAATTTATAGAAAAACAACTTTTAGATAATCACTTTTTCCTGAAAGTTGGTTTGTGTGTGATTTATGTTTATGTTTATTCAAGAAATATTATTTCTCTTTCATTGTATTGGCTATATAGCATTGTATCATCCATATTTTTTTTTAAGCTTATGATATGCTTTTTAGCTCGCCTGAACGAAAGTTCAGGAAGAGCTATTGTTGTCACCACGGCGTCCGCGTCCGCGTCCGCGTCCGCGTCAGCGTCAGCGTCCGCGTCAGCGTCGGCGTTCGAATTGGATGTTTTGGTTAAAGTTTTTTAAAGACCTATATCTCCTTAACCCATGGATGGATTCTTTTGATACTTGCGCTGTAGCTAGATATTGGTCTAAGGTTTAACAGGGTACCACCCCCACCCCACTCTGTGACCTTGATGTCAAGGTCATGGACTTAGAAAATTGGTGTTTTTTTTGGACTGGATGTTTTGGTTAAAGTTTTATAAAGCCCAATATCTCCTGAACCCATGGATGGATTCCTTTGATACTTGCACTAAAGTTAGATATTGGTCTAAAGTTTTCGAAGGTACTACCCCCACCCCCCTTTGTGACCTTGATGTCAAGGTCATGGACTTAGAATATTGTCTTTTTATTGATTGGATGTTTTGGTTAAAGTTTTTTAAAGACACATATCTCCTGAACCCAGACATGAATTCTTTTTATATTTGCACTGTAGTTAGATCTACAGAGTACTACCCCAACCCCGCTCAGTGATCTTGATGTCAAGGTCAGGGACTTAGGAAATTTTTGTCTTTTTTAAAGTTTTGTAATTGCATACTGATTCATAATGCTTTGCAGAGATTTAGTTTATACTTGAACTGATGTTAGACTCTTTTTTGAGTTTTTACAAAAACACCTTATACTTACCCCACTGGGTGACCTTGAAGTCAAGGTCATCGACTTACAATTTTGTTTTAAAGATTTTGGTTAAAGTTTTATATTAATGATGACATAATTTCACAGTGCCACGATGATGGACTCAGTTGATACTAATACTTGGGCTGATGTTAGATAATGGTTCAGGGTTTTGATACATACTAGCCCCTCCCCCCCCCCCCCCCCCCCCACCCCACCCCACCCCACCCTCTCCCCCCACCCGTCAGTTTTTTTACCTCAAGCTCATGGACTTTGAAATTTCATTTCATTTTTTTTATTTTAATTTTATTTTAAGACTTATTTCTGAGCCCCCCCCCCCCCCCCCCACCCCCCCCCCCCCCCACCCCCCCTCTCCCCCCACCCGTCAGTTTTTTTACCTCAAGCTCATGGACTTTGAAATTTCATTTCATTTTTTTTATTTTAATTTTATTTTAAGACTTATTTCTGAGCCCCCCCCCACCCCCCCACCCCCCCCCCTCTCCCCCCACCCGTCAGTTTTTTTACCTCCAGCTCATGGACTTTGAAATTTCATTTCATTTTTTTTATTTTAATTTTATTTTAAGACTTATTTCTGAGATAGCTTTTGTGTTTTCATTATGGACATGCTTGCATGAAGTTTTATGCATAGCAGTCCACACCACCATAGCGGCTGTGTGATGGGCAAGCACCAATTCAGGCGAGCTATGCTGTCAGGCGACAGCTCTTGTTTATATATTTTTTTATTATGCTAAATGGCATTAAGAAAAAATGAGCAAATGTTAATATTGAGTTCTTTAGATTTAACTTATTTGTATGATTACAAGAAACAATTGTATTTTGAGATGAATACATTGTGATTGTGGGAGAGAGAGAAAAACATACATGAAGATACCACAATGCATTGAAAACAGTATGAGGTACAGCCTGAGGAATATTTTTTGCGAAGTTACTTTATCACGCCAGCTCTGATGCATCCATATAGAAACTGATTTTCACTAGATTTTTTAGTATCATGACACATTTTCATTGCCCAGTTTGATCAAAAATATTTATGAAACATTACAATTATGGTAGATATGCTGAACATGTAGCTGGTTGTTTAAACTGGAAGGCAGATTATCTGTCAAGAAATGGAAAAAAATGATAAACAGTGGAATACTGTCTGAATGAAAATTTCATTTTGTATTGAACATGTTAGACAAAAGTTCATCAGAAATTCATTCATTGAATATCAATGACTGAGTGTTGGACAGAATGCTTGTTTATGTCACAGGATTGTTGATATTTAGTAGTTGAAATAATTTGATTGAAGAATATTTCAAGTTCATACCTATTAGACACACAATGTCAAAATGACATCAGTACAGCGTCAGTGCCACATCATAACAAATGGCAAAGTATCACCATGTCTTTAATTCTTTAATGCATATGGTACATATATCAGCCATCTGATTGTTTCTCATCTACTCAACTGGTGTTCGTTTATGTTTTCAACATCAGTGTCACAGGAGTAAAAACTTTGCAATTCAATAAACATTGTATGCTCATGATGCTGTTGAGTTACGTTAGATGTCTTTAGTAACTGCATTCATTGGGATTCTTACTTAGTGTGCAGAAATTGCTGACTTAAAGGCTTAGATCTTGTGCCATTGGCCAAGGATTAAGCTATCTGGGTAAGATTATAAGTGGGCAGAGCTATTGTAGTTGCTGTTTTACTGGTAACAGTTGACGGGCCGCATAGCTCAGTCATGTAAGCCAGAGGTCCTGGGTTCAATACTCTGTCCGGCCACTTATTTCATTTCCCCTTCCACTGATTCAAGAAGTTACCGATGAAAGTAAGTGCACTAGTACTGGTGCACTGCTTAGTAGCTCTATGCCTGCCCAGGAATAGTGTGGCTAGGTTATCTGACCCTCACAACACGACCATAGCTATTTACCATGTAAACACAACAACAACTGATAACAATTAGGCAATCACCATTGACAACAGGTTTCCAAGGCCTAAGGCTATTGGTCACTGAGATGATAAGACTGTCAATCATTTCCCAGGTAAATTCCTCCATACAATCAACAACCAGTCAGATCAGTTCAGTTATTGCAGTTTTATGACCTACTGGAGTTGTATACTCTTTGGTGTCCAGAGATATATTAAGATATGTTGTTGTTGTTCTAATTCTCATTACAATGGTCAGCCTAATTCTGCCTGTTATAGTCCACCTAGGCCTTTAAATGTAACACACCTTTGGTTGCAGTTCATTTAAAAGATATGCATGATATATTTTAGATACAAGTTTATTTGCAGAGTAATGTATATATGGAAAAATAGCTTTCACAGCCATTGAGGCACTTTGCAGAAAGATCCAGGCAGCTATTTGAGAATATGATGAACTCCTGATCCTGGTCAAGAAATGGAAACAAAGGTGGTTTGGCCATGTCTCAAGGTCTTCTAGTTTAGCAAAGACAATTCTGCAGGGCACAGTGAAAGGAAAAAGAAGTAGATGTAGACAGAAAAAGAGGGAACACAATATTTTAAGAGTGGACATGGATTGACTTTGCAAGCTCAACAAGGGCAGCTGAAAACAGGACAAGGTGAAAAGGGTTCATTTAGAAGTCAGTTGTGGTGCCCAACTACCTTGTAAGGTTATGGGATAGAATAGAATAGATGAATAGATATAATTTTCACAAGTTCTGAAGCATAGAATGAAAAATATCTTTGTCCATTTTGATAAATGATAAAGCTATGCTTTGTTGTACACATTGCTGGGTGATCTAACCTGAATGCAGATAACTTGTCAAGATACTGAAATCCTGGTAAAGAGTAAAATCTTGGTGAAAAGTAGATAAATGTCAGATGGAAAATTACAATGAGCTTAATTATGAATTAGGCTGTCGCAAACCATGTCTTGAGTCACTTATAACATCTTTAAGTAGCAGTCTGGTCAGTGATCTTTACATTTCAGAACAACTCTTTTATACAACAAAAATATGAAGAGGGATGCATCCATTACAAAAATTGATGCAATGTCAGATTATGTAGGATAAATAATATAATGATAATATAATACATGCAGTGTAAGTACAAGGAATTTCTACCATTTGGACTGGCTAATGCACTTAGAAGATTTACCAAGACTCAGTTTTATGAAATTCCAGATAATGGAAAATTTGAATATAAATGTGTCATCATTTCTGAAGATTTTCCAGAAGTAATGTTGCCCCCCCCCCCCCCCTCATTAGAATAGAACTGCTCCATTGAGCAAGATGTAAGGAGGAACAACAACATATTTATGGAGAAATAATTTTATTTTATTATTCTAGAATTTATCATCAAAACAAAAACTGCATTGTTATAGAGATGGGATTTTATTATAATGGATTTCTTATTTGTTGCGCAACATGCCTTCATTATTTCAAACCACACTCTACAGCCATTAAGGTTTGTAACAATAGATGTTAATTGGATGCTTTAAAGAATTCATTTAACAGCAAGCTCTGTTAAAGCTTGTAATATCACATTTAATTGTTTCTTCCAATCCTTCCAGTAATGTCAATTATATGTAATTCTGTGATTTAATAGCTGAGACAAGCTTTTGTTAATTAGATCTTGGCGCCAGGTACAGTTGATTGGATTTTTTTTCAGTGACACATATTTCTGAGAGAGGAATCTGTGATTTCAGTTTGCCTGTTAGAAAGTGCAGGAAGAGCGATTATTGCATTACTGCCTGGTGTCAACAACTGCATTGACATCTGCTTTGGCATACATAGATATTTTGTATTTCTTTGTTAGGTCCAATTTTTGTCTAACAGAATTTGACTTCAGAGTTTCTTGCATGTACCATATTTCTTCATTTGCCATATTAATCCTGTTAAATACCCCAGAGGCATTGTGTTTTACTAAAGGGGGTGTTATTAGAGCCTTAAAGTGTAGTAAATCAGTATCTGCCAAATACCTCTAAGAAAACTATTAAGGGTATCCTTGCAGAGGAAGCAACTCTACTATTTTTGCCTCCCTTTTTAGTAGGGTCAACCCTTAAAGGAGATAATTTGCTCCTCTAGGATCAAATTCTTTCCTTTAAGAGTTGACCCAATGTCAAAAACCTACCTCATCTAAAGAAGCAAACATGAATTCATGCAAGTTAACGTAACATTTTCTGGAAAGAGGCAGGGACATTTATAAGAGCAGGGGCGTTTATTAGGATTAATATGATATATGATGGGGATTTCTTCCTTTCAAAACAAGCCCAAAAATTCAGATCCATCTCATAATTTGGTGATTGGGCAAAAAAGCTCTCCGTAGCAAAACTACTCAAGACTCATTTAGCTCAGGTTTTAATTTCATGAACACATACTGTAGCTGATGATATATTTACCATAATTTTTACCATAGGCTGTATTTCTTCTAATAAGCTCCACCTCTCCCATAGCGATAACCAAATAATTATAGATGGTAGTGTTAATATAATGGCTCTGATAAAATATTGACCATCAAAAACTAACCTTATACCATATTCCATCAAATGAATGCTCTCCTTCATTCTTTTAACAGAAATGTTACCAATTCATCAGACTACCCATATTGCTATTTCTTGCCCAAATTCTGTCTGAAGAATGCTTTAGGATTTGCAAATTGCATTGCCCATGGTGTGTTTTGTAGAAATAGGGCAATTTCTGTAATGAATGGGCAAAATAAAATAAAAATATAGACCATGAAAATACAACCATATCAGTACATTTTCTCATCAGATTTTTCTAGCTTTCAGGATTCTGATTGTTTGTCAAAGTGATAGAACATCTGCTACCAAAGATTGAAGAACTTTTAATCAAGATTATCAGAGCTCTAGATAGGATGGCGTATTTGATGATAATTAAAGATAATTTTTCTTATTTCTCATCGAAACCATATGTTGTGACCCCTCAACTGAACCGTCTCGTCGAGACGGTTCAGATGAGGGGTCACAACATATGTTTTTATGCAGAATTAACAAAAATTATCCCTAATTATCACCAAATATGCCCTCTTATCTAGAGCTCTGAGATTATCTTTTGAATCATCTTCTGAATTTCAAATATCCAAACCTCTTTAGCAATGAAGATTTTTTGCCTGAGAGAATTTTGCAGTTTTGTCTTATCATCAAAGTTCCGTTGTCTGTGTCTAAACGCCTGTTGAAAGATTTATCACTTCTTATCCATAAATCATTACAAACATTCCTTTTTGCTATCTCTTTTGTGGAGATCATTTGGTGATAATATGTAAAATGTTACAAAACTTTCACACAATAAGCGCCTTAAGGAAAGCTGAGGATGGAGAATCCATGCAAATCGGCTGATAAACATGAATATTTCATGATTGGAACTCTAATATCAGGATTGCATTCCTTAAATACCCTATATGGTTATACACTTAAGGAGTATGGATACACCACCATGTTTTCTACCATTTTTGTAAAGGGAAATAATTTTTATGAGTTCCTGATTGCTTTACCTGGATTAGGAATTAAGCATTTCCAGAATGAGGTCTACACTCAAAGGAAATAATATGCATTTCCAGAATGAGGTCTACACTCAAAGGAAATAATATGCATTTCCAGAATGAGGTCTACACTCAAAGGAAATAATTTGCATTTCCAGAATGAGGTCTACACTCAAAGGAAATAATATGCATTTCCAGAATGAGGTCTACACTCAAAGGAAATAATTTATATTTCCAGAATTGGGTCTACACTCTAAGGAAATAATTTGCATTTCCAGAATGGGGTCTACACTCAAAGGAAATAATTTGCATTTCCAGAATGGGGCCTTCACTCAAAGGAAATAATTTGATCCTAGAGGAGCAAATTATTTCCTTTAAGTGTTGGCCCATTCTGAAAAGGGAGAGGCAAGCATAAAAATGGCAGATTTGCTTCTTTTAAAAATGTATTCTTCACATTAAATGCTCTTCCAACTTAGAATTCTAATGTTTAATAGAAAATATTTGAGGCCTTTTTGCAAAGAAGACAGACCCTGATCAGATTGCTGAGATCTGTCTCTGCACATTTTGCTCATGCCCTTTTAGTCTAGCTTTTCAAACAATTATAGTTGGAAGGATGGGGCTGTAGGCTGTAGTAGAAAGTAGAATTTTTATAGGGATTCAACTAATGGCTGTAAGCAGGAACTAAATGTACATTGCCAGTGCTTTAAAGAGAAACATTTAAAATATGTGTCTTTAACACCCTTTATTGGTAATTAAAATTAATGGTTAAATTCTTGCAAGTGCAGTGTTAGCAGGTTATTGTCACTCCATTTCCAGTTTAGTGTCAGCTAATCAGAAGTCTGTTACAAGATCTAATTACTGACTGACTGTAGTCAGCTGTAAACAAGTTAATTTCACACCTTGCATGTCGTTGTGATGTCAAGATTGAAAATAAACTAGCAAGATGGTCCTTTGTCATGTAGCAAGATGGTCCATTGTCATGTAGTTACTATTTACTGACACAGTTGGATGACTTGCGGTTTTACTGCCATTTCAGCAGTACTTGATTCATATTGAGCAGATGGAAGAGTGATATTGAAATTCTGTGTGCGATGAAACCCTGTTTATAGTTGAAATAGTGAAAATATAATATTTTCAGGAAACTTGAACATTTAACAGTGTTGTCCTTTGATCTTGAAAATGAAGTCAAGGTCACCAAACTTTGATCAACTCTTTGGATTGTCGCAATGATACATGTTCATGCAAGTTTAGCTGAAATCATTTCACTGGTTTAGAGATCTCATACTGCAGTGAAAATCAAAAAAATATAAGTCCTTCTTTGACCTTGAAAATGAGGTCAGGGTCATCAACATGTAGTCAGCTCAAAAGCTTTTCCATTGAACTGTCACACCAGCACCTACTCCAATTTGATCTGCTCTGAAAATAATAGTACTACATCCTCTCCCACTTCCCTTTTCCACTTTTGGCGCATAGGGGAGAATCGGGTAACTTCGGACAGCGGGTAAATGACAGACACTGACATTGTTTCATTTATATGTCAGTTGTTTGGAACCAAAACACAAATTAACTGGCCAAACAGAGAAAATCCTGATGAGACGGCTCATTATGAGCCGTCTCATCTGGATTTTCACTGTTTGCATTTGTATGTCTGAATTTACCCGCCTATCCAAAGTTAACCCGACTCTCCCCTAGACATAATTCTCTCCAGCAGTTAATTTGGCTTGCTGGTCTCAGAAGAGTTTGATTAACACATGGTGATGATAGACACTGTCTTTGTGGTGAAGCAGTTCATAAAGTGAGGGCAGTATCATTGCAAAGCCAGGGTCTTGCACTAGGATGACAACATACTGTCCTGCTTAGACATTTTAGGATTAATTGGCATTATTTTTGCATCAATTTGTCTTTACAATGATATCAGTCTGACCATTACCATATTAGCACTTAATGTGACAGAAATGAAATTAGTTGAGTTCCAAACAGTGTGGCTTCAGATGTGGAAACTCAGTATACAGTGTAGATTCAGTTGAGATGGCTCATAATGAGCCACCTCATCTGGATCTACACTGTTTGCCATCTGATCTCTGGATTCTTAGTATGATGACATTGAAATTTTGCAGATTTTGCAGGTGTAAATTTTGTCATCTGCTTTTTTGGCACTTTATTAAAGAGTTAAGGGTATTTAGACAGTACTTCAGTCAGTTATGATCTGAACATTTAAGGCATATTACAGTAGAACATCAATGGCTCGAACAGGCTTGAGACCATGAAAATTAGTTCTAGCCAAAGGTAGTTCTAGCCATCCAGGGTTGCTTTCTATACAAACTGACCTCTAGGGACTCAGAAATGAGTTCTAGCCAGGCAGGGTTGACGAGCCATCAGGGTTCGAGCCATTGAAGTTCTACTGTATTTATAAACAGTAGCTCAGTAGGTTAAAGCAGCGCATGCATATGGCCTCAGCTGATCTAGTGGTTCTGGGTTTTAGACCAGTTGGAGGTTGTAAACGGTTCTATTTCACACAGCCTTTCATTATAAGCTTTCCGTTGTCCTGATATGACTGCAATACTGTTAAAAAGGACGTAAAATTGTTTCATCCATCCATCAATCCAAAATCTTATAAGATAGATCTAGATTTTTTATCTTTCCATCCAAAACAACCCCAAAAAATCTAGATCCATCTTATAAGATGGATCTAGATTTTTTGGGACTGTTTTGATCTTACGGCAGAATCAGTATGATGAGCTCAAATATTTGGAGTTATTTAGAGAGGGAAAATGCTCCCATCTTATAGCGGAATAAATACAGTAAGTCAAACCAGTTGAAGATTACCACCTGGTAAATTGAACTGAATCTTTCACCAGACATTGTTCTTTTAGCTTCAGTGCCAGATGTTTAGTTAGTGTTTGATTATGAATGACCTTGACCTTGTAGCTTAAATCTACCGGAACTAATTCTCTGTTTGTTTTTTTCTGGCACCTCAAAGAGAACCAGATAATTCAAATATTTTGGGACAAAAGTTACTGTATTAATCCTATTAAATACCCTTGGGCGTTGCATTTTGCGAAGAGGGGACTTCCGAGTGTGTTGGTTAGATCCTAAAGTGTAGTAAATCAGTCACTACCAAATTACCTCTATTAAGCAATATAAAGGTGATGAGTGACTTCAAAGGAAGTAATTCTACTATTTTTGCCTCCCTTTTTAGCTCGCCTGTACAAAAGTACAGAGAGCTATTGTTGTCACTTGGACGTTGGTGTCGGCGTTGGCGTTAGCGTGGCATCACACTTTAAAGTTGTAAGTTAAAGTTTTTTATGTGATGGGCAAGGCACTGCAGGCAAGCTATCCTGTACGGGGACAGGTCTTGTTAGTAGGGGTCAGACCTTAAAGGAAAGAATTTGCTCCTTTGGGAGCAAATTCTATCCTTTAAGAGTAGACCCCATTTCAAAGAGATACCTTATCCAGTGAAGTAAACAGGAATTCATGCCACATGATATAACATTATTTTTGGTTAAGAGGCAGGGGGGCATTTATTAGAGCAGGGGTGTTTATTAGGATTAATATGATAGGTGCTATTAAGGTTTGTGGGTATACTGCCATCAGTTTCTGACATTGTTTTCAGAGAGAGACACCATTTATAACTTCCTGTTGCTTCCGTGGGAGGAAAAACCCTTTCAAAACATGGTCCACCCTCAAATATTGTCAGTCCATTTCATTCCACTCCACTCCATTCCATTCTAATGCTTGGCACTCTGTGCAGAGCAGTCAGTACCATAGTGGACTAGTACAACTAAGGCGACTAAGACTAAAGATTAAACGCTATGCCAAAAACTAACGATGGCGGATTGTCTGACAAGTTTGCGAAAACGAAATTCCCGACTTCAGAAACCTTTGGTGGCATATATAAGGTCTCTAAGTTCGTGAACAAAGTTTTCCAGTTTCTTTCTTGAATAGTAATCAAATAATAAATCACAATCCCTTCTTTTCAAATAAAGCAAGAAAGGAAAACGAGCTAGATCCGCCACGCTTTGTTATTTATTTAACCGTGTCCAATCACGTGTTTTTCACCGTTGTGCATAGTTGTACATCTTTACTAAAATGAGTTGTTGTTATTCATTTGTGTGATTGATATTTGGGTTGAAAATGGCTGAACAAGCCAGTGGAACAAGCATGAGTAGGATGAGAATTCGAGTGGAAAAGTCCTCAGAGGGCGAGAAAGCCTCGGAGTGTTTTCTACCTCTAGTGGGTTGACTGGGCGGTCGGGTCGGGTCGGGCGATGGTGATGGGTAGCTTTCAGTACTGGTGCGTCCTACTTATTTGGATTATTTTGGGGCAAGGACCGGCAGTGCTTGCTATCTTGCAGTAGATACGGGAAGGGTTGTTTGGACGTTTTTTTCTCATCTGTCCTTTCTCCTTTCTCGCCTACTCTCTGGGAGACGGCTGGATATAGACTGAAATACTATCTCAAAGAGCCGTGAAAACCTAGTCGACCAAACAACTAATTGCCTCCCGCTGTCATTGTCGTAAACAAAGAAATATTTTTTTTTAAATCCTACAACTACATGAAAGCAAATATTTTCAAACATCTTAACACGTTACAGCTCTTTATTTTCATTCTCTCTCCTCCCCCCCCCCTCCCCCCCCCCCCAAAAAAAAAAAAAAAAAAGGGAAACGAAATTATCAATGGAATGGTTTCATTAGTTTTCATCACCTCCAGAGCCTTCAATTTTTATCATTGTTTTGCAAAATTTCGTAGCATGCGGGGCAAATCGGATATTTTGCCAATTCTAGTAAGCTCCTACCAGTGTAGAGCCTATATAAATATACTGCGATAGTGACCTAGCATACACATTTTTCCCCAATGCCTCCAAAAACGGGTCCTTCCCAGCGGCTCCGCGGAACGAATCCATAATAGAACCGTCTGGGTGCCCAAGTCCGTCTGTCATCTGTGTCAAATTCAAAGATAGTGTGCACGTTGTTCCTGGGATCGGTATCCGACCTAGCCGCCCCAAAACGTGCCTGAGTACGATCGATTGATTGGGGCCTCGGTTTAAATTATTATCTGGAATAGAAGAAGAGTGAAACGTCGAAATTTATGACAAGAACGCTACGAACGGCTAAGCAATGCTTTGTGTAAAGCGCTCAATAGACTTACAAGACCAGCACCACTGTCCGAGTTATAGGTCCAAATGCAACATAATTGCATGTAAAACACTTCGAAGAAAGCTTCAGAATAGAATAGAATGAGGACATTAGGAAAATAAGTTGCAGAGTTCTAGATGCGAGTGGGCAATGGGTGACAATTTTTGTCAGATCTGCTAATAAACCCCTCATCCAAACCGCCTCAACGAGGCTGGATGAGGGACCACAAGCCTGTCAGTTCATCTGCCGTCACACTGTGTCTGGGCAGGCTTAGACATACTTTAGCGGTTAACCTGGTTACCAATACTGAGTGCACATACTTCCGCCAGTAACAGACAACTACCCATACCGGCAGCCCGCAGACTGCAGGTCACGGGGTCCTGAGATCGATTCCTAGACTGGCCACATAACGCTCGTGGAGACTGATCATGAAATATTTTCTACGGTCATTCTTTCCCTTCTGCTGATTCAAGAAGGGCAGTTGTCATTTACTGGCGAAAGTATGTGCACTAAGTACTGGTTAAACGTTTAGGAGATCTAATTAAAATCTTAAAGAGCTT
Source organism: Ctena decussata (assembly GCA_963989385.1). NCBI lineage: Eukaryota > Metazoa > Mollusca > Bivalvia > Lucinida > Lucinidae > Ctena > Ctena decussata. The sequence goes on along the minus strand of OZ022503.1, from coordinate 42,045,516 downwards.
CTTCGAGAGCAGAGAACACATTCGAAAGAAGGAACATGGGCCATACCATGGAACAGTGTCATGGAATAGTTTGAGTAGGTTAACTGACCGCCTAGACATGACCTTAGCTGTTTACTGGGCCGTAAATGCTCAACAAAACAAACAAACTCACAACTGCCCTTAAGTCAGCGGAAGGGAGAGAATGAGCGTAGAAAATATTTCATGACCAATCTTCACGACTGTTCAGGGGCCGGGCTGGGAATCGAACTCGCGACCGCTTGATCTGCAGACCGACGTGCTGCCGACTGCGCTAGACGGCTCGGTAGGACACATGTCAAATTCTGAGGGTACCAAACTCTCTGCATAGGGTAAAGGTGATTTCTAGAATCTCCACATGTAACGCCTTTCGTGCCTGAACTGGTCCTCCATGTGTGAACGAGACCTTGGCATGTAAATGGGCGGTTCATCAATGAAAACAACGAAAACAACAAAAAATAAAACAGGTAATGTGAATTGAATCTCCTCCAATGACCGGGTCCTCCATGGTCGGAAAGGATTCACCACGAGTGAACGAAACCGTTGTAGGTGAACCAAGCAAGAAGATGTAAACTTGATCTGCACGTGTGAACATGTATTCTACGTCTGACAGGGCCTCCATGTATAAACATTTCTGCTTGTTAGAATGGCTTCTCCAGGTGTGGACGAGATCCCCACATATAAACGGGACGGGACGTGTGAATGAGATAGGTACATATGTACGTATGAACGGGACACCCACCTGTGAAAAGGTGCTGCACGCTAGATGGAGACCTTCGCGGGTCCTGTATTTTTCAAAGATCCAGCACGTAAAACGGGACATGCAGTCTGATTATCCAAGTATGTAAGGGATCGTCACAGGCGAACGGACAATCCATGGTTGAACGGGCTCTGCGCCTGTGAAGTGTAAACGGGACCTCCACGTGTTAACGGGATCCGCATATGAGAAAGGAACCTTCATTTGTGAGCGGGTCGTCCATATGTGATCAGGAACTGCATTTGCGAACAGGACCGCCACCTGTAAATGGATCTTCCACAAGTGAACGGACCTCCACATGTGTATTGGACCGCTACATGTGAACGGGGCCTGCACAAGTGAACGACATCTGCAAGGCTTTACCTGCGAAAGGGAACTACATATGCGAACGGGATGTCCATATAGGAACGGGGCTTGCATTTTTCAACGGATGCTCTACGTGTTAATGGGACTGTCCATGTGTGAACGAAACGTGAATGCATGAACAGGACCTCATTCTGATGTAACATTTAGGCTCAGATGCGCAATACGTGAATATCATACAAGTTTCTATCACAAATATGTTTGGACTGTATTGACAAGTTTCAAGGAAACATAGCGAGTTGCGACTCTAGACTGACGCTAGATGAATACCCCTCCCAAGGAAAAAAACGCTATACAAGTTTCTATCACAAATATGTTTGGACTGTTTGACAGGTTTCAAGGAAACAAAGCGAGTTGCGACTCTAGACTAACCCTAGATAAATAAAATAAAATTCACGTGTCTTGTCTAAGTAATGCAGAAGACAACTTTTAAATAAAGGGACCATTTGCCTTTTAAAATTGTCCAGGGGTAGCAAGTTTTTCATTTTAAAATGGTTCCTAACTGGCTAAGTAATGACTTTCATCAGACTGCCACTGTTTGGTGTGATGGACTTTCCAATAGGGACAAACTACATCTTCAAGACTAAAATGCTTGCAACAGATCGGCCCGGAGAGTTGGGGAGGGCGGAGGGGTTGGGTGTCCTGTGGGATTATAATTTTCTCTGCCTCGTCTTTGTCTCAACCCTATCTTTCCTTTCTACTATCGCGTTGTGAGACGGCTCGACGTAACTCAAATATTATTACTCAGTAAAACAAACAACAAACCATCAAACCAAATGCCGATTCAAGTATTGGCTTCAAGCCAGTTATATTTTAGTTTTTCATTATTTACTGTCACTCAACGTTCAGGACCGCCGTGCAGTGCAAAGTTAATATTGACGTCGGCTTAACGAAAGCACTCGTAACTTGCCCCCCCCCCCCCCCCCCCTCTCTCTCCGCCCCCCCCCCCCCCCCACGTGCAGGAAAGTTCTTTCCTTTAAGCGCAGACCCCATTTTAATGGAATTTATCTTCCAGGAAAGCAAATAGGAAGTCACTAACATTGTTGTTGTTTCCCTTTCCAAAAATGGCGGAAAAACATCGACGTGTACTCTTTTACCTAAATATTTAGCTCACCTGGCCCAAAGGGCCATAGTGAGCTATTGTCATACCAATGCGTCCGGCGTGCGTTGTGCGTCCGTGCGTCCGTGCGTCGTCCGTCAACACCTAAAAACAAATATTCAAACATCTTCTTCTGTAAAACTACTGGTCCCATGGTTCTCAAATTTCACATGGAGCATGACCTGACTCCAGTGTCTCAGAATTGTAAAATTGGGTCAGGTTGAAAATCCAAGATGGCCGCCGTTACTAAAAATAGCAAAAACAACAAAATAAACTTCTTCTCCAGAACCACTGGGTATATTTGTCTGAATTTTGGCATGGAACATCAGTGAAACCTTGGTATTCAAAATTGTAAAAATGAAAAAAATCTGTAGCGGAGTTTTGTCACAGTGACCTACTTTCTGTTTACGTGTGTAATTTTGCTCAAATGCCAATGTCAAAAAATGACCTATTTAAACAACTTCAAACAACTTCTTCTCTAAAACCACGGAGCCCATGGATCTCAAATTTCACATGGAGCATGACCAGACTGCAGGGTTTCAAAATTGTAAAATTGGGTCAGGTCAAGAATCCAAGGTGGCTGCCGTTACTAAAAATAGCAAAAACAACAAAATCAACTTCTTCTCCAGAACCATTTGGTATATTTGGTTGAAAGTTTGCATGGAGCATAAGTGGGACCTTGGTATTAAAAATTATAAAAATAAAAAAAATCTATAGCGGAATTAGGTCACAGTGACCTACTTAGCGTTAATAAGGCAGATTTTGCTCAAATGTCAATATCTAAAGAAAATGCAGCCAATTCTGACCAGATTTGGTCAGAATTGGTTCTTGAATGGAATTATTTCAATTTTGTGCGAGTTGACTATCCAAGATGGCCACCATTGGGGCCATTACTAAAAATAGCACAAACATAAAAATGACAATTACTCAAGAACCCTTGAATGGAATTGGACCAATTTTGTGTCAGAATTTTCTTGCATGAAGCCGTTTCGATTAATTGCAATTTGGCATCCCAAGATGGCCGCCATCTGGTGTTACTAAAAATAGCACAAACATAAAAATGACAATTACTCAAGAACCCTTGAATGGAATTGGACCAATTTTGTGTCAGAATGTTCCTTGCATGAAGTCGTTTTGATTAATTGCAATTTGGCATTCCAAGATGGCCGCCATCTGCCGTTACTAAAAATGGCACAAAACATGAAAATGACAATATCTCAGTAACCCCTGAATGGATTTTGACGAAATTTGTGTCAAAATGATTCTTGCATTGAGATGTTTCAAAAATATCTAACTGTAGACCATTCATATTGGCCTCTGTTACTAAAAATAGAAAAATGTGAAAATTAGAAAATCTCAATGGAGTTGGATTAATTTTGTGTCAGAATGGTCCTTTCATCAAGCTTTTTCGATTTTTTTGCATTTTGGCATTCCAAGATGGCCGCCATTTGCCGTTACTAAAAATAGCACAAAACATGAAAATGACAATATCTCAGTACCCGCTGAATGGATTTTGACGAAATTTGTGTCAAAATGATTCTTGCATTGAGATGTTTCAAAAATATCTAACTGTAAGACCAGTCATATTGGCCTCTGTTACTAAAAATAGAAAAATGTGAAAATCAGAAAATCTCAATGGAATTGGACCAAATTTGTGTCAAAATGGTCCTTGCATGAAGGCTTTTCGATTTTTTGCATTTTAGCAATCCAAGATGGCCGCCATCTGCCGTTACTAAAAATAGCACAAACATGAAACTGGCAATATCTCAGTAAACCCTGAATGGATTTTGATGAAATTTGTGGCAAAATGATTCTTGCATTGAGTTGTTTCAAAAGTAAATATATAAAGCCAGGCAAGTTGGCCTCTGTTACTAAAAGTAGCAAAATGTGAAAATGAGAAATTCTCAGTGGAATGGGACCAATTTTGTATCAGAATGGTTCCGTTGCACAATAGCCAGGTGAGCGATATCAGGCCCATTTGGGCCTCTTGTTTTTTTCAGGTGACCTTTAGCCTTTCTTACTTATTGTTGAGGATTGGGGAAATGTTGAGTACAAGTTCTAAACATAATTCACACTGAGGTCTAAACTTTCCACGCGTCTCATATTGTTACAAAAAGTCCAGGCTTCCACTCGTCTTTGTAGGCCTCGTTTTAATTTAGCCACATACCTAAATCTTGGGCCACTGCTGGTGTAATATTAAAATTTGAACCTGTTGAAAAAATGACCCAACTGGCCACTTTTCAATGTTGAATATCGACCCATAGAGCATTTTTCAGTGTTGAAAATTGACCTGGGTCAAGTTTCAACATTGAGAATTGACGCGTGGGGTCATGTTTTCACGGGGTCAAAATTTAATGTTATCCGGCCCAAGAACCTCGGGGCGAATACCCCATCATTTAAAGTTTACATTGTAGTATACAAATCAGTTTTCCCGATTCAGTATGATTTATATTTGATGTGACGCAAAGGATGTAAATTTTTATCAGGTTTGGCAACGTCGAAATCTACAGTCACATTGGACGCTTCAATGGATATATATATAGCCGTTCACTATTCTAAACAGTGAGTTTAGTCTTTAGTCAATAGCCGATAGCAGCATTAGTTGTACTAGTCCAGTAGCCGGGCCGGGTAGCGCAATCGGTAGGGCACCTGACTCGTAAGTCAGAGGTCCTGGGTTCGAATCCCGGTCTGGCCACATACTTTCGTTTCTCCTTCCGCTGATTCAAGAAGGGCAGTTGTCAGTTACTGGCGAAAGTATGTGCACTTAGTACTGGTTAACCGCTTAGGAGGTCTAAGCCTGCCCAGGAATAGTGTGGTTAGGTTAACTGACCGTCCCGACATGACCTTAGTTGTTTACCGTGGACGTTAAGCATCAAATCAACCAACCAACAACTAGTCCAGTAGCACTTTAATCACCCGCGTATGAAGTGAATGGATGGATACTTAAAGGGAAGTAACTGTCAATTTTAAAAGGAAGCAACTGTGCCATTTTCATTTTTGTCTCCCTTACTAATGGAGGTCAACTCTGAATGGAAAGAATTTGCGCCCTTAGGATTCTTTTCTTTAAGAGTGGAACCTATTTCGGAAGGGTTTTATTTGTCTTTTCTGGATGTACAAAACATGAATTCTGAAAACTTGTCCCTTGCTTAAAATGGTAGTATTGAGAAGATAACCAGAGGTTATTTTGTGAAGTCTCAGGGCAAACTGCCTACAAACTGAAAAAACTGAAAACTGCAGTGTGTTAACAATGCTTTTAGGTAATCTACATGCTTATGTTGGCACATGGGCTATCAAACTGACAGATTTATAAAACAAACACACAAGATGCAAAGATTTTGTTGTCAATCTTGTTATGAATCTGGCTCATTTTTGGCAAACTAGCTGTAAAATAAGAAAAATGATGAGCCATGATCAAAGACTCCAGTCTCCTATCTCTGCAAGCTGATCAGAGTCTTCCCTGCTTTTATCAACAGCCTTTGAGCCAACAAAAATAAAAATTATTATACGCCCGTAGAAGACAGGTCGTATTATGTTGTGACCTCCATCCATCCATCCCTCTGTCTGTCTGTCTGTCTGTCCATCCATCTGTCCATTAATTTTTCCTGTCCGCTCCATAGCTCCTTAACCCCTTGAAAGATTTTTTGTAACTTGGGTCGAATGTTTGCCTTATTGAGACGATGTGCAGAACTCATACTTCAATGATGTCCGACAAAGGTGACGGTCACACTTAGAGGTCAAAGGTCAAACTGTAAAATTTCGTATCCACTCCATATCTTGAAAACCGTTTAAGATTTCTTCATGAAAGTTTGTAAAAATATAAACATACATGTGATGAACTCCCGATGACCATAAAGGAGATTTGGATTTCATTTCAGGGAGATTGAGTTCTCCATCAGGGAGACTTTTTGATGGCAACTTTGATGCGCTCTTTCATGTCCTTTACCTTATTTTTGTTTTATTTTAACACAGAACATGAACTATAGTATATTTTGTTTAGTTTACTTCTGAGTTTTACTCCCCCAGCCCCCCCCCCCCCCCCCCCCCCCCCCCCCCACACACACACAAAAACTCCTTTCTTTAATTATTATAATTATTCATTTATTATTATATTACTGTTATTTGTATCATTAGTTTGGGCTCTGTCTGGCACAGAATCTAGCTTTTGCAAAAGGGTATACTTGAGATTTCCTACAGATTTGCCTCCCTTGAAACTTCTATTTCAGTGTATCTATTTATCTTCTTTCATAAACAAATAAGTTTTGTTTGAAGGTACTCAGAGCTGTAAAAACTGATAAAAATGTATATAACAATGTTAAATTCTGTTTTTGACACAAACTATACCCATGCACAAGACAGAAATATCAAAACTTTCATGCGTAACTTTTACACCATTAATGATCAAAGTTGTCGGCCATATATAATAATCCAGATGTAGTTTGCACTTCGGGGAAAAAATACCTTACGGTATGAGCGACAGGTGAAGACACCGATCAGCCTGCACCTCTGTGCAGTCTAAACAGAGTTTTGCATCTGTTGTCTATGCATCTCAGCTAATCTAAGCAGTGAAAAAAAGTCTCCGACTGTATTGCACATGTTTATTTTGTGTAGTTGTGAAACAGGGCTATCGGCTTCTTTTCACGTGACATATCTTCTTAACACGTCGGTAATTCTTTGAAACATAGCTCCATGTGTTTTCACGGGTCAGTGAGTTTATTAGTGACCTGAATAATGGGATTAATGTCAACAGACATGATGGGTTTGTTTATTGCAAACAATATTTGATGCTATGAATACTGGTCAATACACATGTGGATATCTCCTTACTGGCAGGGAAAAAGCGCGTGGCGTTGGAAAAGGGGTATCAGAAAAAAATTATGAAGGGAAAACTCAGCATCCGGGAGATTCTGAAGGCTTTCCGGGAGCGCGGGAGATGGACTCAATTTCCGGGAGACTCCCGGATGATCCGGGAGACATCACATGTATGTATAAAGCACCACCAGACAATGTGCAGAGAAAAAGAACTATAACCCTATTTTCATTTTTGACGAAATTATGTCCCATTGTATTTTTCATATAGTATTTTCATATAAGCTTTGTGTCCGCTCCTTATCTCAAAAACCGTTTAAGATTTCTTCATGAAAGTTTGTATAATTATAAAGCGCGCCCCTTTGTATTTTTAGCTCACCTGAGCACGAAGTGCTCAAGGTGAGGTATTGTGATCGGTCTTTGTCCGTCGTCCGGCGTCCGTCGTCAACTTTTGCTTTAAACGACTTCTTCTCCAAAACTGCTAGCCGGATTTCAAAATAATTTCACAGAAATGTTTCTTGGGGGACTCTCTACCAAAATTGCTCAAATGGTTCCGCTCTGCTGAACAATATGGCCGCCAGAGCTAAAAATAGAAAAACCTTTAAACGACTTCTCCTCCAAAACTGCTGGGCCGATTTTGAAATAATTTCACAGAAATGTTCCTTAGGAAACCCTGTACCAAAATTGCTCAAACGGTTCCGCTCTGCTGAACAATATGGCTGCCAGAGCTAAAAATAGAAAAACCTTTAAACAACTTCTCCTCCAAAACTGCCGGGCCGGGTAGCGCAATCGGTAGGGCACCTGACTCGTAAGTCAGAGGTCCTGGGTTCGAATCCCGGTCTGGCCACATACTTTCGTTTCTCCTTCCGCTGATTCAAGAAGGGCAGTTGTCAGTTACTGGCGAAAGTATGTGCACTTAGTACTGGTTAACCGCTTAGAAGGTCTAAGCCTGCCCAGGAATAGTGTGGTTAGGTTAACTGACCGTCCCGACATGACCTTAGTTGTTTACCGTGGACGTTAAGCATCAAATCAACCAACCAAAATCCTCCAAAACTGCTGGGCAGATTTTGAAATAATTTCACAGAAATGTTCCTTAGGTAACCCTCTACCAAAATTGCTCAAACGGTTCCACTCCGCTGAACAATATGGCCGCCAGAGCTAAAAATAGAAAAACCTTTAAACGACTTCTTCTCCAAAACTGCTGGGCCGATTTTAAAATAAATTCACAGAAATGTTCTTTAGGAGACCCTCTACCAAAATTGCTCAAACGGTTCCGCTCCCCTGAACAATATGGCCGCCAGAGCTAAAAATAGAAAAAAACCTTTAAACGACTTCTCCTCCAAAACTGCTGGGCGGATTTTGAAATAATTTCACAGAAATGTTCCTTAGGTAACCCTCTACCAAAATTGCTCAAACCGTTCCGCTCCGCTGAACAATATGGCCGCCAGAGCTAAAAATAGAAAAACCTTTAAACAACTTCTCCTCCAAAACTGCTGGGCAGATTTTGAAATAATTTCACAGAAATGTTCCTTAGGTAACCCTCTACCAAAATGGCTCAAATGGTTCCGCTCCGCTGAACAATATGGCCGCCAGAGCTAAAAATAGAAAAACCTTTAAACGACTTCTTCTCCAAAACTGCTGGGCCAATTTTAAAATAAATTCACAGAAATGTTCTTTAGGAGACCCTCTACCAAAATTGCTCAAACGGTTCCGCTCCGCTGAACAATATGGCCGCCAGAGCTAAAAATAGAAAAAAACCTTTAAACGACTTCTCCTCCAAAACTGCTGGGCCGATTTTGAAATAATTTTACAGAAATGTTCCTTAGGAGACCCTCTACCAAAATTGCTCAAATGGTTCTGCCCTGCTGAACAATATGGCCACCAGAGCTAAAAATAGAAAAAAGCTTTAAACATCGTCTCTAAAGCCAATGGCTCGATTTCAAAAAAATTTCACAGAAATGTTTTTCTCATGGCTCTGAACAAAAATTGCTCAAACGGTTCCGCTCCGCTGAACAAAATGGCCGCCAGAGCTAAAATAGAAATAAATCTTAGAATGACACAGAGGGCACAGTTATGATCCAATCATCATGAAACTTTGTCAGAATGTTTATCTTAATGAAATCTAGACCATCTTTGAAACTGGGTCATGTGGGGTCAAAAACTAGGTCACTGGGTCAAATCTTAAAAAAACCTTGTGCACACTCTAGAGGGCACAGTTATGATCCAATCTTCATGAAACTTTGTCAGAATGTTTATTTATATAAAATCTAGGCCAAATTTGAATCTGAGTCTTGTGGGGTCAAAAACTAGGTCACTAGGTCAAATATTAGAAAAACCTTATGTACACTCTAGAGGGCACAGTTATGATCCTATCTACGTGAAACATTGTCAGAATGTTCATTTTCTGAAATTTATACCAGATTTGAAACTGGGCCATGTCAGGTCAAAAACTAGGTCACTAGGACAGTTCTTAGAAAAACAGTGTGAACGCTTTTGAGGACACAGTTTTGTTCTAATCTTCATGAGACTTTGCCAGAATGTTTGTCTCCAACGAATCTGGACCAAGGGTGCAACTTGGTCATGTTGGGTCAAAAAGTAGGTCACTAGGTTAAACCTTAGAAAAACATTGTGTACACTCTAGAAGGCACAGTTTTGATAACTTTGCCAGAATGTTCATATCCAAGAAATCTAGACCAGGTTTGAAACTGGGTCATGTAGGGTCAAAATCTAGGTCATTAGGTTAAATCTTATAAAAACCTTAGGTACACAATAAAGGGTTCATTTTCCACTTAATCTTTGTGAAACTCTGTCAGTCATATGGATGTCTCTGAGGTTAAGTTCACAGGATACTCAGGTGAGCAATCCAGGGCCATCATGGCCCTCTTGTTCATATAGTAATTTCATATAAGCTATGATCTCAAAAACTGTTTAAGATTTCTTCATGAAAGTTTGTATAAATATAAAGCACCCTCAAACGATGTGCGGAAAAAAAGAACCATAACCCTTTTCTGTTTTGACGGAGTTATGTCCCTTTGTATGTTTTGTAGGTTATTTTACATAAACTTGTGTCCGCTCTATATTTCAAAAAACATTTAAGATTTCTTCATGAAAGTTTGTATCAGATGATGTGCAGGGAAAAAGAACCATAACCCTACTTTCACTTGTAACAAAATTACGTCCCTTGTATTTTTCGTATTGTAATTTTGTATTAAATTCATCAAATCCATATCTCCTTAACCTCTTGAAAGATTTTTTTTGAAACTTGAGTCCAATGTTCACCTTATCAAGGCAACTTGCAGAACTTGTATTTAAACAATGTTCAACAAAGGTCAGGGTCAACACTTAGAGGTCAAAGTTCAAAAGGTAACATTATTTGTCCGCTCCATATCTCAAAAACCGTATAAGATTTCATCATAAAAGTTTTATATCATGAAAAGAATCCGTGTAGGGATAAGAAACATTATATACTCTGAACAGTCACTCTTTATTTATGACGTTTCGGCATACTGCCTTTATCAAAATTATGAAATTTGTACAAGACTACATTTTGAGCTTTTACAATTCTCTCAGCATTCAAAAATTTTTTTTTGTACTTAGTTAGTAGATAACCCTTATTATGAGTTAAGCTGTGCATTTGCAAGAGCGATGGATTTTTTCTTGTGTGAGCGTATATGTTTTTCTGAGTGGGAACAGAGTTGCGCGTTTGTTTGCTTCTTGTGCAGTTTTCATAATTTGTTCATGCCGGAATATGACACACACTGGGCTGTGCATCTTCAACTGTATTGTCTGATTATTATTTTACTTTGAATGTTTGTAGATTATATGCGCCATCTGAATATTTGATCGATGAGCATTTAAGATCCTGTTGATGCTACTTAGTCTTGTAGGATGAACAGGTTCTCATTTGCTTCATCCTGTCAACGTCGCGCCAATGTTTACCTCTGACGGCAGCGCGCTGTACGTTGTCTTCACGCAACGTCATTTCCGTGATTCCATTTTTGAATGCTGAGAGAATTGTAAAAGCTCAAAATGTAGTCTTGTACAAATTTCATAATTTTGATAAAGGCAGTATGCCGAAACGTCATAAATAAAGAGTGACTGTTCAGAGTATATAAAAGTTTTATACAAATATGAAGCATCATCAGACCATATGCTGAGAAAAAGAACCATAATCCTACTTTCAGTTTTGACAGAAATATGCACCTTTGTATTTTTCATATAATAATTTCGTGTCTGCTCCATATCTTGAAAACTGTTTAAGATTTCTTCATGAAAGTTTGTGCAAATGTCAGAGGATATGCAGAAAACAAGAACCATGACCCTACTTTCAGGTCTGATGGAATTATGCCCCTTTGTAATTTTTCCAAGAATTTCATACTAAGCTTTGTTTGTTTTGTAGTTTTATATCTGCCTTATTATTGAAGATTTAAGCTACTGACAAAAGTTCTGTCATCTCTTGTTGTCTTTCCAACTTTAAGCCCCAACGGGCATATATTGCCCTGCTCAGCGGAGCTCTTGTTTAGATGTTCACAAGGCACCTAAAATAAAAGTGGTTGAATGCTAATAGCCTAAATTCAAAATGTTTGCCCCCTGGTCTTGGAAATCTCAGTATATGTATGCGTATTTTGAAATTTGCAGGCATAAATTTTATCGTCTGCTTTTCAGGCACTTCAAGAGTAAATCAATTGTGAAAACTTTGCCTTTCCTTTTATTTTTCTGAATTAGATGTCTTATATAACAACCCATAATGCCATAGCAGAGATCGGCTAATCAGCAATTTTCATGAATTTGCAAATTGTTGAGTACAATTCCCCAGAAGCACATAATGTCCTGATATTATTTAATTAATATGTATACCAAGGCTGGCTGGCACTGTCAAAGACATAAACAAACTAGGTGTTTACAAAGAACTCTGATGAGCCAAGAAAACTGACCATTCAATGGTGAATATTTGGACATCTGAGCCGTTTTTGTAAAGGATGCAACCATTGTCAAATTTGAACAAGTACAAGTATATTTGTTCATCAGAGGATGTTTTATAAAACTAATCAAACAGTGTGGACCATGATCAGCAGCCCCTGATCTTTGTCTGAATTGTTTACTGCTAATGTTCATTGATAATCATTAAATACCATATTAATCCTATAAGATGCACTGGGGCATGGCATTTTTCAAAAGGGGGCTTCATTTAGAGCCTAAATTGTAGTAAATCAGTCACTGCCCAAAATACCTCTAATAAACAATATAAAGGTGATGGCTTACAAAGGAAGCAGTTCTACTATTTTTTGCCTTCCTTTTTAGTAGGGGTCAACTCTTAAAGGAAAGAATTTGCTCCTCTAGGAGCAAATTCTGTTCTCTAAGAGTAGGCCTCATTTCAGAGAGCTACCTTATCCAGCAAAGCAATCAGGAATTCATGCAACATAATATTACATTAAAAGGCAGAGGGCATTTATAAGAGCAGGGGCATCTATTAGGATTAATATGATAAATATGACGGACTATTTTTCATTTGGTGAGAAGCAATAATTGTAAACAAATTTTGTCCAGTCAATTTGGAAAATATTTGTTTCAGTTTACCTAATTACATTTTCTAGAACTGTTTATCATGTTAAATGAGGGCTTTAATGAATTTGCCAAAGGCAAAAGCAAAAAAATATTGTATTTACTAGTGAACCTAAATTTTCTGAGAGCTTGTTTAAGCAAACCATATAGATCCAGATGAGATCATAGGTTGTGCTCTGTTTACCACCAGTTTGGGAAACATTGCAAAATGCTAATAGGGCCTGCTGGGTGGTAGTAAATCTAGTTCCTCAAAATGAAATTATTCTGAAATTTGTCATACACCAAAAAGATCTTGTTTGTTCTTTGGCAGTTACAAAGAAAAACAGTCTCATCATGAGTAAGATTTGCATTGTTTGCCTTTCTGCCAAGCATTTCATAACTTCTTGACAGAACATCGGCAACACGACTTCCCTTACCATGGAGGTGAAAGTCCATCACAGTATACTAACTGGGTAAGTGTAAATGGTTGTAGGACATCCAAATACCATAATATGGCTAAATATGGTAATTGCTTTAAACACTTGAAGCACAAAAAAATGAAAAGAGTTGAATTTGCAAACTGCATAGATCCAAATGTCAGGCAGCTCACAATGAGCTGCACCATCTAGATCTACACTATTTTTCCTCTAGTCTTGAATGCTCAGTCTGAAATAGCTTGGATGAAACAGTTCTTGAAATTTGCAGTCAAAAATTTTGCCCTCTGTTTTTAGCACTTTATGGGTTTACATAAGCTTAGCTGTTTTTGTCTTGCATGTGACTGGTAAAAGCTAGACATCCGGTGTTGTCATTGTTGTGGGCAGTGGCAGCATAAACTTTGCATCAGATTTTCTGGTTTTAACCCTTAAAGCGCCAAAAATTAAAATTGTTGAATTGGCAAACAGTGTAGAGCCAGATGAGGTGGCTCATAATGAGCCACCTCATCTTGATCTACACTGTTTGCCCTCTAGTGTTCGAATTTTCAATATAATATTGCTTAGATGAAACATTTTTTGAAATTCTGCAGACAAATTTTGTTGTCTGCTTTTTGGCACATTAAGGGTTAGCTGTGTTTTGTGATAAAGCACATACATGCACTGGCCACCTTTTGTTATTTGAGCCATTCTGCAAGATCTTTTAAAATCATGCATACAGTGAAGACTTTTTACAGTACTGATTTCCAAAGTATCCACAACTTATTTTATTATTATAGTGTGACTAGCAAAGACTATGATCAGTCTGTCCAGAGGGGCAGGATGATCTATATGATCCCTGGCTCTTCACAGAAGCTGTAAGGCACCTGTACTGATGTTGCAACTTGTGTTTCGTGCAGTTTTGACATTTCAGATGACTTTTTCTTGCATGCTTTTTCTAGGACAATTGAGCCTTCAGAATGCCTGACCCATAAACCTTTGAAAACAGCACTAATCTACATACCAAACTCTAGTTTATTACCAGCATAATTAAAGATGCGTCAATAATGCTTTCATAATTGAAGGAGGAAAACTATAGCAACAGTATCTGTAAATATTGAGACAAGTTTTGGTGCAGATGGTGTAGACCAAGATCAGATGGCTCCTGATCAGGATCTGCACTGTTTGCCATTCCACTAAGAGATTATGGACAGATTGCCAAATGATTAAATTGACTTTATCAAAGTTTTAGGATAAAGACAGGAATTTTGTTTTTCAAATGTTTCAGTTTTCAGGAAAATTGGACTTTAAGCATGTTTTCCATTTTGTTTCAAAGTTTGATAGGAATTGACAGTTATGACTGGTTCTGCATGTTTTAGGTAATACTTTAACTGTTTTATTGTTGTTATGCTAGAACCAGTCAAAGAAGCAGCATGACTGGGTCCAGTTCTTTTGAAGAGCTCAGTCTGAAGCTGCATGCCAATTGCTGGAGTGACGTCAGGCAGTGTTTGTGACGGAATGACAATTAAAATTGCTAGTAGCTACTGTGGATCTTTCCATCTTTTGTTAATTCAAACAAATATGAATTTGACCATAAGTAACATAAATGTTAAGACACTTTAAAAATTCTATGTTCCACCTTAAAATAAGAAAATTCATCTTCCTTGTTGTGGTATATTTTATAACTTGACAAACATTGTAGACCCTTATCAGACTACTCCTAAGATCGAAGCAGACTGATTTAGGAGCAGTCTGATGTGGGTCCACAGTTTTGTCTGATTGTTTAGTTGATAATTATGATTAAGAAGGTTAAATGCTGTCAAAGACAGATCAGTCCTATTTTTGAAAAAATGTATGCAAATATGAGCCCAAACCTTGAAAAGGTCAACAGGGACAAAATAACCATTCAATGTAGCAACATTAACCTCCTCATTTTTGCTATGGGCTCATCCATCTATGAATTTAATTAGACCTGCCCATATGATATAATCAAGTGACTGGTTGAAGGTGGGCTGGCTCCCAACTAAAAAAGGCTATATTCATTTAAAATGATATAAGACTTGGCCATTGATTTATATTTCTATTGTCACTCTAATAATTATGGTGTTAAGTTTATTTCTGACAGAGTTATTTGATAAGGAGGACTGGAGCCAGTCTAAGGCTGACGAGTTCATTATGGCAAAAGACCTGGGGGTGCTGTTTAAGAATCCTGTTTACTTCCCAAAAAAATTCTGTGTATTCAGACAGATAGCTCTGAGCAAGTAGTGCAGATCTTGATCAGACCAGGCCCGAAGGTTATAAAACGTGAGTACATTCTCAAACTCAAAATAAAGCATACTGATTGGCTGCTTCTGAGCACATATGCTCGGAAGCAGTCAATCAGTGTGCTTTATTTTGAGTTTGAGATTATACTCAAGTTTTATAACCCGGAGGTTATAAAACTTGAGTACATTCTCAAACTCAAAATAAAGCATACTGATTGGCTGCTTCTGAGCACATATGCTCGGAAGCAGTCAATCAGTGTGCTTTATTTTGAGTTTGAGATTATACTCAAGTTTTATAACCTCGGACCCAGGCACCTGACTCGTAAGTCAGAGGTCCTGGGTTCGAATACCGGTTTGGCCACATACTTTCGTTTCTCCTTCCGCTGATTCAAGAAGGGCAGTTGTCAGTTACTGGCGAAAGTATGTGCACTTAGTACTGGTTAACCACTTAGGAGGTCTAAGCCTGCCCAGGAATACATCTGCATCTTTTGGATGCATTACTGCACTGTAAAACCAACCTGGTCTATTTTGAGGACATAAAATTATATGGTAATAAAGTCCCAATTTTTAGAACTTTTTTTTACAGTGCTTGGCATCAGATTTGTCAATCATTGCTTCTGTCAGACTTGACACATGAGGGGTTTATAGTAGAAGGCAAGGGGGAGGATTTAATTATGATTATTGAAATTATGCAAATAAATTAGTAGGTTTATTGATTACTGTACTTGATTAAAAAAATAACTTGACATTTGAAAACATCATTTTTTTTAAAACTCAGATTGTCATAAAACATTGTGAGATTTGAAACTGATTAAATATACTTGGACAGACACATGGCGCCAAGTGTGTGCAACTATGGTTATGTACCGCTGAGCCACTTGGGGAATGTTGTTAGGAGAATTGAACTGAACTGATCAAATATTCATTTCCTTCAATTCTGTAAAATTTCAGGGCCTTGTTTGAGTGGTTTGATGTAAAAAGTATTATGCCTATTTGAACAGCAATTCTCAGTTCAGACTGCACATCTGCTCTAACTGAACAGAGCCTTTATGTTTAACTTTTTAGATTCCGTGAGATTCATAGACTGCACATATTATGTGATGGTTGGATGACTTGGTGCTTTTATGTTCTTTTTCAACACTTTTTCAGTCAAGTGGTGGTAGGGCTATTATGAAGGGCTGTGTGCAGTGAAGCACCCTCCAGGTTCAGAGTCATGCTGTCAGTTTGATTCAAACCTGCTACCACCCTATGATCTGAAGCTGGGAACACTTACCATGGTGCACTAGGCTATGTGAACACTATAATTGAGCCGCATCACGAGAAAACCAACAAAGTAGCACAAACACCCAGCGAAAACTCAGATCAGCTTGGCCATCCACCTAGTCTGGTAGCTAAGGGCCTATTGGCTACCTTGATGTGAACAGGGAAGCCTCTGATTAGACTGGGTGGATGCCCAGGCTGATCTGAGTCTCTGCTGGGGGCACAACCACTTTGTTGGTTATGTCATATGGTGGCTCATTTAATATGGGAGAAGATGCCTTGAAACTTTTTGCATTGGAGCACTCTATACTCATGATACTGATATTGGCTTAAAAAGGGCAGGGGGCTGCTTGCAGGGTGGGGAGTGGGTGGTGGGGGGGGGGGGGGTTGTTTGGATATATTGACTCTTGTCTGTCCCATATCTTCCTCCTCTTTTTTCTTGACATATGATGTAGACTGTCTCAAAGGGCTCTAAAACTCAAAACAACCAACCCGGCATATCAACAGAGGTGACAACCTGATCATATGTGGGCAAACTCAGCATGCACATCATGCCCTTTGCCGGAAATCATGTTTTTAACACAATGCGTCAGATTCTGTGTTATAAAGACTAAACAGTGCTACTTCTGATGTTTTGAATTTATGACATCTGGCATAACATGTGGCTGTAGCCTCTTTAATTGATAACTTAATTGGTAAATAACTTGTTTATTGAGATACTGAACAACATGATTCCAACTAGAAAAACACCTTCCAAGTGCTATAAAATAATGAATAATTAGTGTACTTTTATTAACAACATGAAAAAAAACTTGAATTAACAAATTGTGTAGATCCAGATGAGGTGACTCATTCTGGATCTACACTATTTGCCCTCTATTCTTTAAATTCCTTATGATATACCGTAATGGGCCTAAATTTTGAAACACCTAAACTAATTAATTCTCCATTTGGAACAAATGGAAAATTAATTATTTTAGGTGTCCCAATACTTGCGCACATTACAGTCGCTAACTTAAAAGAATGCTTATTTTATATTTTGTGACTTAGATTTTGTTCTCCTGTTTTGGGTGCATTTAAAGGTTCTAAGGAAAGTAGATATCACATGAAAAGGTAAACTTATGACAGCAGCAAACTTGGAAGCCTCAGCTCAGTCTGTGTAGTTTAAATCATTTCTGTTTCTCTCAGACCACACAAATAGAAAATGACTGCCAATAAAATATTTTAATTTAATCAGTTGAAAGATTTGCTTCAAAGTAGATAAAAATTCAGGGGTGCTTAAAGTGTGCAGAAAGGTCACTTAGAATTTAATATTTAACCCTGAATGAACTCTTAAAGAAAAGTATTTGCTCTCATATAAGTCAAGTCTTTTCTATAAAAGTAGACCCCTTTTATGAATGTATTCATCAGACAGATAAGCAAACAGGAAATCACAAAAGTTGCCTCCCTTCCCCTCCCCCTCCCCTTTGTATAAATAAGAGAAAAAAACAACAACATGAAAGCGAACATGACAGTGTAACCTCCCCACAAGGACCCCTCCCCCTCTTTCTATAAATGACAGAAAAAAAAACATGAAAGTGTAACCGCCCCCCAACCCCTCCCTGTTTGTGTGAATGACAGAAAAAATATGAATATGTACCTATACAACTTAATTGAAAGTACCATGTAGATAATGGCTCTTTTTTAGAAAGTTATAAAAGCTGGTTGAAGCTATAGCCTTTTGGGGCATTTTGGGAAGTTTGTCAGTTATTTTAAATACATTTCATAAACTTTATAATAATATCATTTAAGTTCAGACAGTTCTTTCTCATTGATATCGAAAAATGTCATTTTGACAAACAGTTTGGCACCATGTTTTGTCTGAAAACATTTTGAGGTATAACTTTTTCAGAACTGATGCTATTTTTGATTCCGGTTCCAAAACATATGGCCTTCCTTTATTTGTCAATTAAAGATGTGTTGGAATTGTATCATAAGTAATTTAGATTCATTTTGCTTTGAAACTTTCAGTTTCTGAGAACTTATAAACAGAGAGAGGATATTTGACTTTTTCAGTGTAAGATCGATTTTTATTTCACTGAATGAGCATCAAAAGCATTATTTTTATGAGTGGCAATTCGCCACAAGTGAAAATGCACCCTCATCCAAGCTTTAGTGCAGGATGAAGGTCATTATTGGAATAAAGCCGGAGGCTGAGCAAGTATGAGATAGCATATCCTTGGCAGTGTAGCTCACTGTGCAACGCCCTTTCAAAGAGAGTAAATCTGGTAAGACCATGTGACCACACCTATATAAAGCAGGTATTCACCATAACAGGTCATATTTTAAAGGTGTATGTTTTGTTGCATGAAAATAACTGGGAGGGTTCAATGAACTGTAATTCTATCAATAATGTTATTACATAATATGTTCTTAATATTTGATAACCGTGTTATGGGTGGGTGCATACTTGCTCAGCCTCCGGCTTTATTCCAATAATGACCTTCATCCTGCACTAAAGCTTGGATGAGGGTGCATTATTTTCATAAAGCCTTCAGCTTTCACAAGTATGAGATAGCATTTTTAACGGCAACAAAACATTAGGCATATAAAACCATGAAGAAAGTTTTGATGTGCCAGTAAATGTATTAATCATCAAAAACAGATAATGATAGTCTTTCTGGAGAAATTTGTGTTAAAATGGAAATTTATTTGTGATATTTACTTGTAAACCAAATGACTCAAATCTGGTGAATCAAATATATAATAATGTGTGTATACCTGTATCTGCATTATACAAAGCAGAACAACTGCTGGCATACACTTTTAAAAATTCTACACCCATAACATACAAATCTCAATTAACAAACATACTAAAAAAAAAAATATAAAAATCTCAAAATCAGGATAATACTACAAGATAACAATATATCCAGGAACACTTCTGAACCTTTTTTTTTTTTTTTTTTTTTTTTCTGCAAAAGACTGACAGCTGCAACTGTCTAAATGTTTTCATTTAAAAGAATAACATCATAATGGAAAATTAAAAAGCATAGACCTATCTTAAGATTAGAAAAAATTTTCAACACCATAAAACATGTTTGTGGAAAACCATTGACAGAACTTCCCAGTGGAAAACCATTGACAGAACTTCCCAACAGAGGCTATACTGGTAAATTCCCCATACAAATATAAAATAGGTAATATATTACGATTGCATTATGCAAATAGCGCACAAAACTTTAGATTCAGAGATTTCACTTCTCTTTTTTTTTTTTTTTTTTTGTGTGTATGTGTGTAAAAATCTAAAGATACAACTGTTACCTCTTTCAGAAATTGACTGAATTTTCAGCAGCATCTAATACACAAAATCATTTTATTTATTTTACAATTCTTAACTAATTTATCATAAATTGTTTTACATAAACTAGATATTATTCATTAATAATTTGAATTCTGAAACTTTTAATAAACTTCCTAGGTAAATTATATATCTAATAAGTACAGCTGATAAATACATGTACATCTGTCTGTGCACCAGTAATGAATAGAAAATACAGAGAAGATCTACTTTTCAAACTGAGGACTAAATTCATACCCATTCAAGTCTCACATTATAGCCCCAAAAGGAATCCTGAATAAGTAAAGTCTGTACAATAGGCATACAGCAATTAAAGTCTCCACTGTTGGTACAACAGATTTAACTTTCATTCATTTTTTTTTTTTTTTTTTTTTTTTTTTTAATAATGATGATAATTTATAACAATAAAAGTAATAATTATGAGCAAGTATAATGAACTTCATTTTCAGAGAATAATACACTTGAATGAAAAGGACTGTGTGCAAAGACAACAGCAATTTACTGCCTGAAGTGATAAAATAAAAAACCAAGTTCTATGGAAGATTAGTTGTATTGCTAAATGTTGTCACCCTCGTAAAATAATGACTTTACTTGCTTACTATACAGGCATAAACTCATATGCAGTTATGCTGACACAACTGATTAGATTTTTATTTATTTATTTATTTATCTATTTACAACTAAAGCACATGGAGACTCCTAGAGACAGAAAAGATCTTGTAATGTTTCTAATTTACACAGATCTTACAGATTCAGCCACTAAGAATAATATAAGTAGCTTCTGACAGCTTAAAAGCTGCTTTATTTATTTATTTATTTATTTAATTTATTTTTGCTGAATACTTGTAAGTTCCTTAAATAACTACTTCAAGTTTAAAATATATCTTTACTGGTACATTGAACAGTACAGTATAAAATACTTATTACCAATCTTTTGGTTCATATTGTATGGTATATCAAATCCAATGAAGCATTTGACTACCAAAATTACTCTCAACATTCGGACAAAACATGCAAAAATTTTCTATAAAAGCAAACTGTCATGAAACCAAAATTGAAACAATATATTTTTAACCATCATGTTATATGGTTTCTATAAATCAAACTCTTCTGTAACAGGAAATATTAATTAAACTAATATGATACTGCCTGTTTTATAAAAACATAAACAGTAAGGCTTGTTATAACCGTATTTACCATAAAGAAATGAAAATTCTGAACAAAACCAGAAACAGGAGGAAATAGGTCTCTCTTTTCTCTGTAATACTCATTTTTTAAACTGACATCATTTATCATGAATATTTAATCAATTCATAATGAACAATAAACCTGCAATATTCAGCCTTGATTAATAATAATTTTATATAAAGGTAACGACACAAAATCTTCTGTTTTAATGCTTAATGGACTAGTGGCAGAAATGTGAATGTTGTGTCATTACGCTGACCATGATCTAGAGAAAAAATATACTGCCGTTGTTGTAATAATGAACAGACAAATATGGTATTTTAAATAAAGATTTTTGATCAATTATCACCAAACAGTAAAAACAACCATCAGGACTTACTGTCTTGTTTGTGGCAAGAAGGCCAATATTTCTCAAACATAAAAATACATAGAATGGAAATCACATTGAACAATATGAGTTCCATGTGATGGAAATGACCACCTTCAGTATTCTTTTTGAACTCTACACATCAGCTGACAACATAAAGTGTCAGTCTCTGTGTATAATAACAGTTAAACATCTCTGATTGTTTTGGAAGTATTATTCCAAATACTTGGATATCACTATTCTTGTGATCATTTTTATCATTGTTATTTTTTATTTTTTCATCTTCAATGATGTAACAGTATAAATCAACTAGTAAAATCTCAGTTTCCAGTCCAGACTGAGAAAATGCCTCAAAGACTGAGCTCATTTTCAAATTTAATAAGAACAGAAAGCATCATCACAACTTTCTGATAATATAAATTATTTTTTACTGGTATTATTGTGATCTGTTACACACCAACCAACGACTATCTATGAGGAAGAAATCTACATTTGCTGCTGTATGTACATGTATGTAGACTTGTACTATGTAAAACCAATCTCTGGCATGATATTATAGGATTCATGCCTTCTTTTTATTTATTTATTTATTTATTTTTCTTTTTATTTATTTATTTATTTTTTTCTATTATTTATTCATATATTATTATTATATTATGTGTCAATTTATTAATTATAGATCATCTTTATTTCATTTATTTTGTTTGAGCCTGAGAATTTCTCAGTACAAACATTTATCTTCATGAACCAAGAAAAGTGATATGATATAGGCTTCTGTAGCCCGGTACAACTCTTACATAACTTGTACTATAATAATTTTGAAGTGAATACAGCAGTTTTTCTCACCTGCTATACAAGCAGAAATAAGACATAGGAAATAATTTTCCCCTGTCGACATATAATCTTAGTTGAGTCGTTTTGTGTCACTGCACAAACAGGCAAAATACTGCATTCTGCAGAATTCTTGCCAATTATACAGGTTAACCTGTCAATGTATAACAGGAAACCTAATTATTATTGTAGGAAAACTCATACAAAACTGCTGAACACAATATAAGGTAAAGATTCCCAAGACCTAAAGGCCTTAGGGGCAGTGGGGGTGAAAGGCCCACTGTATATTTGGCACAGATTATAAAAGGCGGAATTTCATTCCTCTCCTTACATGTCTCGATTTAATGCCATTCTGACACTAAAAATGACTTCTAGTTTTATACAAGATAGATACAAGTTATATGGGTAAACATAAAACAGTATCTTGCCTCTGCAAGGTCTAAAACTACCCAGTATATCATATCTGGGTCAAGATAACTGTACCCACATGTAACCAGTATGTACTTCTCTACAGACCAACAACTGTCTAACATGAGTTGTTTACTTGTTATGAGCTTACATGCTTTCAGCATGCTCAGGGAATAATTATAAAATAATCTGAACTGACTTGCATTGGCATGGTCAGGATATAAATTTTCATTTGCACTATAATCTGAGGTTACAATTGTCAGGGCGCCTAAATATCATTTGTAAAATAATCTCCAGTGAAATTCCTTTCTTTTCCTTTTTTTTTTTTTTTTTTTTGGAGATAACATCTCTCATTATGGCTAACCTGATAGTAGACACTATTATTCAGTATAGAGCTAAATATATTGGGAGTCAGACCAAGACCACCCAGACTACAACCTGTCACACTGTACCAGTGTAAGATTGCATGTACAAAAACAAACTATCTGGGACCAAAGAGAAACTTCTTTGGGTCTAAGTAGGAAGACTACGTCTTTCACAATATGGCAGAAAAATAGCTATTGCTTGTCAACAGGCTAGTCATGGAAAACAATGATTTTTCAACAGAAAATAATTGGACAGTGTGAGCTAAATTCACACAATAAATGGAAGATAAATTTATTTAAAGTATCCTACTGAAGGACAGCGTCCTTTCAGGAACTTTGTAGTGATAAAATCTGCACTACGTGCAACAGTCACATCATAAACTGGAGATTAATTTATAACAAAATTTCACAAATTTCACAAACTTACCACAGTGAGATGTGTAGTAGCTACACGCCAAAGAAAATATGACCTGTTATGGTGAATACCTGCTTTATATAGGTGTGGTCACATGGTCTTACCAGA
This sequence comes from Ctena decussata, assembly GCA_963989385.1. Classification (NCBI taxonomy): domain Eukaryota; kingdom Metazoa; phylum Mollusca; class Bivalvia; order Lucinida; family Lucinidae; genus Ctena; species Ctena decussata. Next base: position 42,021,979 of record OZ022503.1, on the reverse strand, counting down.
TTTACTCTCTTTGAAAGGGCGTTGCACAGTGAGCTACACTGCCAAGGATATGCTATCTCATACTTGTGAAAGCTGAAGGCTTTATGAAAATAATACAACTTTTGGTATTCATGAGTGAAATAAAAATCCATCTTACACTGAAATAGTCAAATTTTCTGTTTCTTTTATGTAATCACTTTATTCTAATGCGTCAGCCATCACCACAGAGACACTGTAACTTTTGGAATACGTCAGCCTTTATGGCAGAGACACAACTTTTTTTCTCGCTGTTTTGCATCAAATTCTTGCTTTCAGTGTATTTACTGGGTATGATATGGGCTGGAAACACAGATTACAACTGAAAAATAGCTTGAAATTTCATTTAGACAAACAAATCTCAGAAAGAATGCCGATAGGAGACTAAAGCGGCCTTAGGTCGCGTGCAATAACAATGTTACGTTGGTGCTTTTAATGACGTCATTAACGTTGTAATGACGTGAAAACATGCGTGACGCAATATAAGTCAAGCCAGATAAGGTTTATCCAGTTAATCAACAAATAAATGAGACTATCTTACAAAAATCCTATTTTTTGAAACAGTGAAATCTAAAGTGATAATTTCACTGTTTGAAACAGTGAGATTATTATGCTCCCCGAAAGGTGAGCATATAGTTGCCACTTTGTCCGTCTGTCTGTCCGTCCTTCCGTCCGTCCGTCCGTCCGTCACACTTTTGTACGGAGCATATCTCTGAAAGTATAAGGCAGAACTAAATGAGACTTCACACATTGATAGAGGTCAACGAGGGGAAGTGCAGTGCACAAGAACCGTAACCCTGTCACATGTATTTACGAAGTTAGCTCCCTTTCCAGTTTTTTCAATATTTTGCTTGTCCGGAGCATATCTCTGAAAGTATAAGGGGGAACTAAATGAAATTTCACACATTGATAGAGGACAATGAGGGGAAGTGCAGTGCACAAGAACCGTAACCCAGTCACAAGTATTTACAAAGTTAGCTCCCTTTCCAGATTTTTTTCAATATTTTGCTTGTCAGGTGCATATCTTTGAAAGTTTAAGGGGGAACTAAATGAAACTTCACACATTGATAGAAGACAATGAGAGAAAGTGCAATGCACAGGAACCATAACCCTATCACTTGTATTTATGAAGTTAGCTCCCTTTCCAGTTCTTTCAATATTTTGCTTGTCCGGAGCCTATCTCTGAAAGTATAAGGGAGAACAAAATGAAACTTCACACATTGATAGAAGACAATGAGAGGAAGTGCAATGCACAGGAACAATAACCCTATCTCAAGTATTTACGAAGTTAGCTCCCTTTCCAGTGTTTTCAATATTAAGCTTGTCCGGTGCATATCTCCAAAAGTATTAAAGGGAACTTAATGAAACTTCATACATTGAAAGAGGACAATAAGAAGAAGTGCAGAGCACAAGAACCATAACCCTGTGTTAAATATTTACAAAGTTAGCTCCCTTCCTTTTCTTCAGTATTTTGCATGTCCAGAGCATATCTCTGAAAGTATAAAAAGGAACGTAATGAAACTTCACACACTGATAGAGGGCAATGAGTAAAAGTGCAGAACACAAGAACTATAACCCTGTCAAAAGTGATTACAGAGTTAGCTCCCTTCTTAGAGTTAGCTCCCTTCTTAATTTTTGCTATAGTTTGCTTGTATGGAGCATATCTTAGGAAGTATTGAAGGAAACTAAATGAAACTTCACACAATGATAGAGGGTAATAAAAGGAAGTGCATTGCTTAAGAACTATAACCCTACCTTTAGTAATTACAGAGTTGGCTCCCTTCCTAATTTTTTCAGTTATTTAGCTTTTCTGGAGTATATCTCTGTACATATTTAAGAGAACATGAATGAAACTTCACATATTGACAGTAGAGGGTAATGACAAGAAGTCCAGAGCTGAAGAACCATAACTGTATCCCAAGTTATTTTCGGGTTACTTCCCTTCTTATTTTTTCTCAGTTGTATGCATGGCCAGAGAATTGCTCTAAAAGCATTGAAGAGAATTACTTTTTTTCCATTTTAAATTGCATTTAATTTACACAGAAAATCACTCCTTCACCAGGATACCCATTCTCCTATTCCAAGCCTTCGGGGAGCATCCATCGGTTCCACCGATTTTCTTGTCAGTTTTGATTTCACCGAGAAATCTCTATAATTCATTGAAAAGTATAAAAGAAAATACTGTATTCATTCAGTTATAATATTTTTTTTTTCTCCCTCCAAAACATCCTCCAAAACATTGGATCCATCCCATAAAATGGAGTTGGATTTTTGGGATCATTTCGAAGGGTGAAAAAACATTTTATGGCAGAATTAATTTGAGGGCATTGTATAAGGGGAAAATGTCTCCATCTGATACCCAAATAATTATGGTAGGTGATTTGATTCTGGTTACCGTAAAACCCTTATAACTTGGAGACACTTACAGTAGTTACTGCGTTTGATCTTAAGGTACAGTTGACTTTTGTTATCTCAAACACTGATATCTCAGAGTACCCTCTTATATCAAAGTATATCTTAGTTTGGACACGTTTCCTATTTTCCTTTACATTCTGACTTCTTTTATCTCTAGCTACTGGTATCTCAAAGTAAATTTTATGGGATCAGAAAATTTACTTTTATATCAGCAGTTTTAGATAAATTTCAACTTTGAGATATTGAGAGTTGACTTAATTGGTACACCTCCATGTTAATCCACCATTTTCACCAACTTAGGTAAACAACTTTTGTAACTTTCTGTTTGCTTCCCTGCATGCTGCCCATCTATAGAAAGTCCATGGACTCAGTGGTCATTGTCCATGGACATTGTCTGACTGGACTATTGGAACAAGGGTCCATGGACAATATCCACTGAGTCCATGGACAATATCCACTGAATCCATGGACATTGTCCAGACTGGCTTGTCTCACTGGACTTTGTCCATGGACTCACTGGACATTGTCCAGACTGTCCTCTGAGTCAATGGTAAATTTCCACCGAGTCCATGGACAATATCCAAGGAGTCCACTGAGTTCATAGACTTTGCCCAAGTTCCTACTTCTGTATGTATTCTCTGCTCTTGAAGGAACTTTTTAAGATTTTAATTTTACCTCACTGCAGCTGGTGTTGTGCCGTGTGGAGGCCGTAAAAAGTCTCCCCGTACATCATCCATAGTGCAGATTATATTTTATTTACATCCTTTGAGATCAGAGGATAGACTCTGAGAAATCTAAAATTTGTGATTGATGAAGACTATTATTCTAGATCATCGTCTTTTATATTATTTGGATCCTTTTGAAACTAATCAGTCTTTGAATCGACTGCCCAATTAAAATTAAGAAATTACAGTATACTTTTTTCTGGTTTCGTCACCAGATACTGTCAGGGTCACTGACGAGGCTTTATTAGCTGAAACTACGTAGTCTGGCCCAAGTTCCTACTTCTGTATGTATTCTCTGCTCTTGAAGGAACTTTTTAAGATTTTAATTTCAACAGATGGTTGGGCTATGAAACACAGTTGGAATGCAGTAGAAACCAGTAGAGATGTGATAAAGTCTTGGAAGACAGTTGAATTATGAACATGTTCAAAAATTACATGGCGAGGACGTAGTTGAATCAGAAAGCAGTTATAAAGAACCTAACAAGGACATAGAAAAGACAGCATTGATGTAGTACCTTTGTAAAATAAAGCGGAAAATTAAGGTGGGTTGGCCAAACCTGAAGGTATGATGGTTTTATACAGGGCACAGTGAAAGGAAAAAGAGGAAGAGGTAGAAAGAAGAAGAGATGGAAAGATAATATTAGATAGTGGACAGAGATAGACTATGACATCACAGCTAGAGCACCTAAAAACAGGATCAGGTGGAAAGGAATTGTTGCAAAATCATATATGCCCCAACAATCTTGCAAGATCATGGAACAGAATAGAAATAGAATACTATAGACAGCCTGATGGCAGAGTTAAGAATGGAAGACCAACTCATTCTTCAGAACCCTCAAGGGCCGTATACACTATCATTTTTTCTTGTACAACTTTATTGTACAAGAAAAAATGACCAAGAAAAAGTGACAATGATGAGGTGTATACACGTATCAAGAATTTTACTCTGCTGTCAAACTTTTTGCGGGAAATTACACAATAGTAGCAATGGAAACAGAAGAAGAATGTGTTGCATTTGTTTTGTGCATTTGATGCATTGTGATTTTGAGAAGGAGATTAAGTACCAGATACAGACATGTGTGATCTCGAGATTGGTTACTGCATGTAGAGACAGCAGCATAGTGCTTATCATACACTTCTACAGGAGCCTCACAGACTTCAAGAGCTGTCCTTTTTCTCAAATCTCTGTTCTTATAGTCTTTTGACCTAATATTCCATATAATCTCATTTTCTTCTATTAGGTCAATGAGTCTTGATGTAACCATGTCTGTCCAAATAATATCTGCCATTATTTGTTGGCACTGAAATCTTCTTGGAACAATATTTCCCCCGCCAAATATTAGCCATGTGCTTTTGTTTACAATGCTGCTGCTACAAATTCTCTTGCTTTTGATTGGCTATTTGATGGCAAGTTTGATAAGTTATCACTGAAAATAGGATGAGTTTCTATTCGTCAGTTTTTCTTGTACAATAAGAAAACTGATCATTTTCTGCTGTATACACGATCAAATTAAATGACAGTTTTTCTTGTACAAGAAAGTTGTACAAGAAAAAATGATAGTGTATACGGCCCTTCAGAACTCCTCCCCAGATGTTTGGTGAGCTGCTTTCAGGGGCATGAGTTTGGCAACTTTACTCAAGAACCCTTGCTGAACAAAGGAGATGCAGAGTGCCGGGTTCAGTGATAGGTGAAAAAACAAAACAAAGGTATCTGTAATCATATGGTCCCAAGGAATTGATTCTACTGATGGCATACTCTTATTTGCAAAGGGTGCAAATCAATAGAGAAAAGATTAATTAATTTTCTTTAAGAGCTTCTCAGAGCCATTATCTCTTGAAAAATGAAACCGATAAATGTTAAAATAGAAACTGATAGGCTTGGCTAGATCTTATTTAAATTGCTGAGCGAGCTTCTTTTAATATGCCAAATTATCTAAATTGTAATCTAGCTGGTGTTTTAATAAGAATCTATGCTTTTTAGCAATTTCTAAGTGCCTAAATTTGTTGCAAATTGTAGAAATAATCTTTCACTACAGCCATAAATACAATGAATATGTCTCTTCCCATGTGCCAAATAAAACTTTCTGAGCTAGGGAAAACCCACAAGTTAATGTAAAGAGTAAAGGGATGGCCCTGAGACCCACCTTAGAAGATGACTTTTCCAATGTGATGTTAATTGATGTCACCTGACGTCACCTGATACAGTTTAACTGACCAATGCAACAACTTACTGTAGCTCATGACATAGTCCCACAAACAAATCACATATTTGAAAGTCCCCCAATATGTCCATGATTTTACCATGCAGTTAATGAAGAGAGTCAGAAAACAGTAAAGTGGGACTTTGGGGGACCTTGACTGTAAGCGCGAGTTTAATATGAACATTACTGGCCAAGTGAAATGAGATCAACTGCAGTGTCAGAATAAACTCTTAATATAAATATTGCCAGAGATATGTCAATATCAATGGACAGTGGAATGTAGGTCACAGTGACCTAAAAGTAACATGAGGTCAATCGCTGTATTTGAATGTACCATTACACCAAGTATAATAGAATTCGAAGTCAGTGAAATAATTTAAGTTCTAGAGATATTGTCTTACATCACTGGACCATGAAGTATAGGCCACACTGATCTACAATTAGTATGAGGTCACTCACAGTGTCAGCCCACACCCTAAAGCAAAATTCTTGATGGTGATATTTTCAGTGTGTTGAAGTGTGTTATTTGGGTTGCCTTGTAGGTGATGATGACCTGAGGTGGGCTGGGAGGGGAGTGGAGAAAAATTGGCAGGGGGTGTTGAAAAAAAAAATAAAAAGAAGTGATCGAGTACTGTGTTTTCAAAGACATCATAGAAAGTATCCCATTGGGCACACAAGGTTGAAGCAATATTGAATAAACCTCGATTCAACATCATATGACATTGAATCAAGGTTGAATCAGTATTGATTCAACCTTGTGTACCTGCTGGGATTTAGATCTGTTAATGAAGCTCTCTAAAATCCTGAAAATCTTGTTGTTGCCTGTCTAAAGGAATGGGAACGCTGCTTATTTCTATCATGGAATCCTATTTTTAAATTGGAACAAGCTTACGACTCTTGGCTGGATCATGGCAGACTGTGCAGACCCTGATCAGACTGCTCCTAAGGAGCAGTCTGGTCTTGGTCTACACTGTTTGCTCTGTCTTTTCTGCTTCTTTGCTGCAATATATTTTGTTGTTTTGGGCAGTAATTCTCCCATAAATTTGAGCTTTTTTGAATTTTGATAAGAATGATAGTCTTGCGAATTGCAGATAAGATTGCAGGCAGAAATTCTGTCAGAACAAATTGTTGGAAACTTTTATTTCTGGTTGAAAGAATAAGTGTAAATCAATTTGTAAATATAAACAAAAACACAAATACAAGAAAAAGAAGGCAAAGATTATAGAAGTATAAAAGAAGCTTTATAACTTGCCAGTGTGTATTGAATCATTTACAGTATATTTCTTCTAATAAATACACTGGGCTTCTTGCAATCTAGACTGGTTCCAGACTCTAGTAATAACCATAAGCAGGATGAAAAAAATAAAATAAATGGGTATCAGTGTATCACCTATCCCTAGAATCTCTCCCGGTTTGGGAGGCAATAAATCGGTGAAATAATCTTGTGGTTTTCAGCTAGTTGTCATTATTATCTAATACCACTTTCCAGAGTTAATTATTCTCCAGATGTCCTAGTATCAAATTAACACTTCAGCCAGCAAATTCCATTTCATTGTTTCAAACTAGAAATATATTTCTTTCAACAGTTATTTTTCTTTATATCTATTAATTTTCCCTAGCTATACTGGACCAAAAGCGGTTGTTTTAAAAATCTAATACATAAACTAAATGATTATAACAATCAGAAAAAATAAACCAAAAACCTATTAACATGGTGAAAGAATATTTTCAGAGGTCTAGCGTCTTGGCAAGCCAAGGGTACTAAGTCCACTTTGTTCTTCACGAACGCCAAGGGTTCTAAGTCCACTTTGGTCCTTACGTACGTAAGAAACGAAGAAGATTTAGTACCCTTGGCTAGCGAAGATATTCGTCGTAGCAAGCTAAGGGTACTAAGTTAACTCTGTTCCTTACGTACGTCCGAATCAAAATGGACATAGTACCCTTGGCTAGCGAAGATATCCATCTTAGCTAGCCAAATGTATTAAGTCCACTTTGTTCCTTACGTACGCCAAGGGTACTATATTCACATAAGCAAGCCAAGTGTACCAAGTCCATTTTGTTCCTTGTGTACGCCAAGGGTAATAAGTCCACTTTGGTCCTTACGCACGTAAGAAACAAAGTGGACTTAATGCCCTTGGCTAGCGAAGATATTCATCGAAGCAAGGCAAGGGTACTAAGTCTACTATGTTTCTTACGTACGACCAGGGTACTAAGTCCACTTTGTTCCTTACATACCCTTTATCGACGGCGTGTTTTTGTTAATCAAATTTAACTCTGTGGTATTTCACTGGATGAGAATATCGTGTTTACCGTGAACAATTACCAAAAAAGAGCAGACGGTCAAGATTCAAAGGGTACTAAGTCTACATTGTTTCTTACGTACGACCGGGGTACTAAGTCCACTTTGTTCCTTACGTACCCTTTATCGACGGCGTATTTTTGTTAATCGAATTTAACACTATGGTATTTCACTGGATGAGAATATCGTGTTTACCGTGAACAATTACAAAAAAAGAGCAGACGGTCAAGATTTAACCAGTTCATCATTGTTTTAGAACAATTATGCAAAGTTATGGATTACCTGTGTTTTAACACTGAACTGGTCTAAAAATAACGTGGGGATGAGGACAATTCGCTGCAGCCGTAAGGTGGCGTTGCAGAAAAATCCTATCTGTGAATAGGCCTTCGGCCAAGGGTACGTAAAAAACAAAGTGGACTTAGTACCCTTGGCTGGGGAAGATAGAGTTTTTTTTTGTACATCAAGCGAACTTTTGTTTTTTATTGTGATATAATATCCCTTTATACTTAAAACATATGCTGTTGCCCCTCATTAAAAATTCCTTGACAATGGAAGTCTTGAGGAGGGTAACAATTTATTTAAAATTCCTTGCTGAAAATGTGTACAAAAAGTTAATTGAAACAGACAGGACAAATGCCTTTTAATTTTCACTATCTTGTTTTGGGGTTACAGTTTAGCTGTAATAATAATTTATTTGTCATGCTAACAGATTGTAGAAAAGAGGTTTTGTTATGAAATCTTTGCAATAGGTGATACAGTGATTTGGGAAATGCCAGGGAAAAGCGGCTGGGAACAGTCAAGGAATTTTGAAGTAGAGGATGAATGGCAACCTTGTATTATTTTCTCCTCTGACAAGATATGATCTTGAGGGAGAAACACAGCATCTTTAATATGACCTGAATATTTCATAATTACTGAAGTTTTATTGGAAAGACTGGAGGAGCTTTGGTTCAAACCAGTGACCCCCGGATTGGTAGTCTTGTGCCTAAACCACTACACTACCACTGCTCCTAGAATCTATGGACACCAGGTGGTGCCTTCCTGGATGCTCAGTTGAATTGAAACAGCAACAATTATTTATGGTAAAATCTAACAACAGTCTTACAGCTACCATAAGAATTAAAAAAAAATATGATACATCAAAATGATTATTGTTAGGTTCTTCAATGCAGTAATGCATCAACAAGATGCAGATGAGATGGAATTGCAAGTATGTAGACCAGACTGTGCCTTTGAGATCAGTCTGCACTTTTTGCTCACACTTGTCTGTCCTTATTCTTGGAATTTACCATAATAATGTGGAACTTGTTGATTTTGTCAATATTTTGATGCTTAACATTATAATACCTAAAAATATCAGGAAAAACAGGCCTCTGCAAAAACCCATAATAATGTGGAACTTGTTGATTTTGTCAATATTTTGATGCTTAACGTAATACCTAAAAAATATCAGGAAAAACAGGCCTCGGCGAAAATTGCAGACCCTGATCAGACTGCTTCTAGAAGCAGTCTGATCAGGGTCTACAATGTTTGCCAACAGAGTTATTCAAAAATTCTGTGTCAATTTGGACTTACTGTAATGAAAGGTAATGCAAAGAATGCTATGGTAAATGATGGTACTTTATAGTTATCAAAATTATTGGAAATACTAAATAGGATAAGTCGAAATAACAAACAACATATCAAATTGTTATTCTTTATTTCCTGTCAGGAGTGTTTTCATATTACTGTAATACTTTGTCGTGGAAGGGCTGGTCAATAAAATATCTGAAAAATACAAAAAAAAAAAAAAGAAAACAAATACATACACTACTATCAACCTTATTAGCTCCCTGTGCTTTTTACAGAGTTATCAAAATTATTGGAAAATACTAAATTGGAAAAGTCAAAATAACAAACAACATATCAAATTGTTATTCTTTATTTCCTGGCGGGAGTGTTTTCATATTACTGTAATACTTTGTTGTGGAAGGGCTGGTCAATAAATCATCTGAAAAATACAAAAAAATGTCTGATACGTACACTATTATCAACCTTATTGGCTCCATGTGCTTTTGAACTTTCCAACATGGTGGCATGACTTGTACTAAACTTTCTTTCTTGAACAAATGTAACTTTTAAAGGTTAAGCACCAGGGAAAAGCTGCTTTATAGATGGATAGTGAAACTTTACAAGTGAAAAATGAAAGGTTTTATAGAATTGTCAGCTCTTGTAATGAGCAAATAAAGGATAAACCAGTAAAACTATTATGTGTCATGAATATGAGCCAGTCTCTGTGAAAACCGGGCTTAATGACATAAAAATAAAAAAATAACTAATTAAACTGCATTACTGAAAAGTATAAGCTTTTCTAAACATTTCCTGAAATGTTGAGATGGTTAACATTATTCAGTACTGAGATATGGATTTAAGAAGCACACAGGTAGTGCATATTCTTTATATGACGTTATTAACGTCATGCAAGTAGTCTGTTTTGATGTCAGTGTCATCACGTTTGTTTGAATGCGCTTTCGGTGCTCATTACACAAAAAGCCTCGGATAAAAAGTGTGTTTGCTCATTTTCAATGTGTATTTCATAGCACAACCATGACAGTTTGAGTAACATTCTTTCTCAAATGATAGGTCTTTGTGATGGTATACCATATCTTTTCAAGGATTTGGGGTAACCGTGGAATAAGCATTGTCATGGCAACATATGTCATATTTATGGCTGGATTTTGTCTGAATTCAAAGGCTTTCTGTTATGTTCCAACGCCTAAGGTATTTTCATGGAAATAAATAGAGGCCCGAAAAATCATCAATTTTGGTGTTTTTCATCCGTTCACAACGTAATTATAAGGTAATGTCATTAAGCCCGGTTTTCACAGAGAACGGCTCATATATATAATGCTTCAGAATGTGCCATGATGTGGGCTTATAAGGGCATGTTCAGTAAGTAGGTTGAATACGGTACATTTAATTCAAATATTTTTACTTTGAAGACAAGGGTTAGCATGTTTATTCTTGGAGGGTAAGGTCAAGAAAAATATAAAAAAAAGCCATGTTTCCAATACCTGCAAAATAAAAAAATAAGGGTCATACTGCAGTTTATCAGCTAAATTTTTTGTTTTAATTTACAACTACCATCTCAATACATGTACTTGAAATTAGAAAGGACTTAGCTGTCTGTCATATGAAAATGTATTGCATGTATGCAGGCTCATTTCTGTCTCCTGATAAAATATGAAAAAAATATACTTAGCAAAAATAAAAACTTGACAGTCGCTGTTTTTCATCCTACTGTAGTCGGGAAAAGATGAGACATGAAAATTATTTTAATTTAAGAAAAAATAATCATTTTGTAATATCATAGGCACACAAAATTCAAGATTCCTTGAAAACAGCAATAATGAGGCTATTGAAAACGTCACGAGGGTACTTCTTTCTGTTTTCCATGCTCAAAACCAAACAATTACCGAATTTAAAACTTTTGAAATCTGCTTAAATGATAAAATTTCTGTTGGCAATCCTTTTCATTATTCAATCCAACCTGTATGGACTCTTTAGCTGAAATTATGCCAATGCATGGTCGACTATGAGGCCGTAAGGATCAGACAAAAAACCTCAATCCAAACCATTATGAAGTCAGAAACTCAGTTTCAATGGAATTACCATTACACATTAAAGTCTTTATGGCAGTTTAAGGAATGATTTTCAAATAAATTTAGTAATAAAGACATTGAGCTTGTAAGACAATCAAACAAATTTCGAAGAAAATAATAAAAACAGACGCAATAGTATAGAAACTACGGCATCTCAAAATCTCTATATGTTTAATACAAAGGGAGATAATCTCAAAGTTTTGAATCTTCAAACATTATTTTTAGATTATGATTACAATTAACATAAACGTTTAAAGTGTTTTCTGTGCGTACTCGAACTATTGTTTATTGTGTATGAAAACACTTTCTTCTGCGCATGCGCAAATTAAAGATCTCGTCTAAATTATTAAAATAGGAATAAGTAAGATAACTCCGGACAGGACAAAAATAAACCAACAAATTTTCATGATTAAATTATTCAGACGACTGTCCAACCCAAATAAATCCATATATACATTACATGTTTGCTAGGTTGGCGGTAATTAAGATATTAAAACCGTCAAGTTTTTATTTTTGTTCAGTATATTTTAAGAATGCTGTGTATCAATTAGTATCAATTTGTATGAATTATGAAGCCCCATTTCCATTCTAACTTTGAGTAAAGCATTTCTTTAATGGACTTTCCCATCCTTGCATTTGGGCAAATCCATTTTCTATCAGGGTATGATTAATGAAATTATTGGCAAACAGTGTAGATGCTGATCAGACTGCTCCTTAAAAGGAGCAGTATGATATGGGTCTACACTGTTTGCTTCAGGGTCCCTGCCCAAACACATACCGGCTTAATATATGGATCTTTGATCATTCTGTCAAATAATTCTGAGGACAGTTGTAGGAGGATTTAATGTAACTTTGTACTGCATGCATATTAATTGAGGAAATATAAAAGTTGTTGGGTCCACAAGTACATTATGAATTTCAAGTTTCTTTTTAAAGTTGACCTTGAAGTGGTAGGGTCGGGCAATAGTGCTACTAATTAAAGAATTTGTAGGATTCCCCACACTGAAAGTTATCCAGGGCAAGGTCTGGCTGTGCTTGCAAGTGAGGTTGGTTTGGAAGTGTTTGCTCTTGTCTGTCCTATATTCCTTTTCTTTCTCCTCTTTGTAGGAGATGGCTTGCTTATTATAGTCTGAAATACTGTCTCAAAGGGCTGTTAAATCCAAACCAACCAACCAACCAACCATCCAACCAACTAATAAGCCAAAATTAAGGTGACCAGGTGTGACCTAAATAAGAGTGACAATTTCTATCAAAATGTTGTGAAGTTACAATTTTAATAAAGGTATTTTTAATAAGAATAGAAAGTAAAATTATCTCAGATTCCAGAATCTGGAATACTGTGATTTAGCAGAAACAACAGTTGGAACCATTAACCATTGAAGTCTATACTTGTTTATTTAGTTACAAAGACAGATCTGTCAGTAGCAATAATTGTCAAAATAAAAGCTAATTTTTAAATCAGAAAATCAGAGAAAGATAAAAAATATTTTGAACGTTCTAATTTCCTGTATGGAGATTTGTTTACAGTACTGCCATATTTATTCAAAATATTTGGCTAGATTGGAAACCTTCAACTCAGCTTAAAGAGGAGCCCATTTAGTTCACTGGGTAAAATGCTGTCCTACTGATCTAGCGGTTCCAGGTTCAAGACCACTTGAGCCGGAAATCTTTCCAAACATAAACAAGATTCCATTGCACACAGCCTTTCGTTATCACACACCCTTTGTCCTGGTATGCCTGAAATACTGTTGAAAAGGACATAAAAGTGCAAGTCAGCCATCCATATCCAGCTTTAAGGTGTATAGGATCACCACCATGCTTTTTTGGCCATTTTTAGCTCGCCTGTACAGGAGTACTGAGGAGCCATTGTTGTCACCCTGATTTCAGCGTCAGCATCCACATTCCCGTTGGGGTCAGCAACCAAATTGGATGCTTTGGGTAAAGTTTTTGTGTGATGGGCAAGGTGCTGTCAGATGAGGTATCCTGTTCATGGAAAGGTCTTGTTTTCAATATATGTGTTACATAGGGGAACAACAAATGATTTGCTGCCCTTGAAAATGCATCCCTTCCAAATGGGGTGTACTCTCAAAGGAAAGAATTTGCTCCTAGAGGAGCAAATTCTTTCCTTTAAGAGTTGCATGACCCCAACAGAAAAGGGAGGCAAAACAAGCAAATGGCAATTGCATCCCTTGAAGTGTACCTTAATATAATGAAATCTGAGACAAATCTCTGTCTAATTGTGGCGGCCATATATATAGCATGAGTAGCAATGCAATGCCATATATAGCATTAATAGCATTGCAACAGAATAAACAAAAAATCCCAGTGGTATCTTGGGTGGCAGAGCTTCTATTGTTGTTATGCAATCAGGAAATTATGTTCTAAATCAGAAATTGATGATTTATTAGGTTACAGTAGTAACACGTTAGTGGCAGGCAATATCACTTTCATTATTACGCAATAATTGATAGTTCGGAGCAGCACACCCAGTTGTCATTGTATAATTGGACAATGCAACGATAACTTAGTACGTGACATAGTCCCACAAACAAAGTTACACATGTTGAATGCCCCACAAAGTTTGTTCAACTGATTACCCTGCATTGACCTTGATCTAATTAATGGCAAGGTCAACTTTGATCTGTTAAGCTTTTAAATGAAAAAATGGTGAAACAATGGATTTGTCTGACACTATTTAAGTCCAAGGTATAATATTTGGTATATATGGCTAACTAAATTAGCAGATTTAAGGAAGTTATCCTCTTTTTGTTGCCATACCAATCAAAATGTGGAAAATAGTTATATACTTTGTTATCAACTTAACAGACTGAGACTTTGTAGGTGTATATTTTGTATTTATAATTAACTCTTTAAGCCCCAGTGACGCAATTAGCAAAATTTGCAAACAGCGTAGATCCTGATGAGGCGGCTCATAATGAGCCGCCTCATCTAGATCTACACTGTTTGCCCTCTAGTCTTTGAATTCTCAATATAAAAAGTCTTGGACAAGGCTTTTTTTTAATTTTTGCAGACGTAAATTTTGTCGTCTGCTTTTTGGTAGTGAAAGAGTTGAGTCTGTACAGTTTGAGCCTGTACAAATGAGGTAGCAATTTTCAGCTAGAGATCCAGTGAGCTTTGTGTGGCCCTTTGGCCTCTTGTTTTAAACCTACTGATCCCTTGAACTACAGGGCCCAAACTGCTTAGGAGCAGGCTCATTGGGTCATCACTGTTTGTTTATTCACTTCCATCATATTCTTTAGTCTTAGCCCTTCTCTTGTTGAATTTGTAGCTCACCTAGCTGAACCTAAAATGGGGGTACCCTTACCTTAAAAGCTATAAATTTCACAAACTTTCACTACTTTTGTTGATATTTTTCCCAGTTACGATAAGGACTGGAAGCCGCCATGTTTCAGGAGTCAGGCGGTCATGTAACATTCGAATATGGGGGTCATGTGATTAAGACACATAAGTGGGGAAAAAAAGAAATTCAAGATATTGGCCCTCAAAGTGTATGCAGTGTATGATAAAATTGATTGGGGCCTGGTGTAATTGCTGAACATTTATCAACAGAAAAAGTTTAGATGGATCAAGTTTAGTTTCCAGAAAATCAGGATCAACCAAGTAAGGGTGTTCCTGAAAAAGCTGTTAATTGGAAAAATCATAAATTATTGATATATTCATAAATCATAAATTATTGAAGTATTTATGGTTTTAAACATCTACAGTACCAGTGATGTGGGTTAAAACTTGCTCTGTAAGAAAGCTGTTGGGGTGTACTTGGTGTCTAGTGTGCTCTCAAAGTGACCCAGAAATAACAAATGCCATGATCAGCTAGAGAATACTGTATGTTTCTCAGATCTGTTCATAAGGGTTGGTGTATTAATTTTGTAATGGATCCTGACAGTGTTTCCATTAAATATTCATGCAGTGTTTTAACTACTTGTAATCTAGATTGGTCTGTATGTCACGTAATGACATATTAAACTTGTCCCAAAGCACCTTGGTTGTTTGACAGAATAAAAGACATTTTATGATGGAATAGGCACTTAATTTACGAGAGAACATTATTTTTAGCATGTTGCATCAAATTTACTATGTATGAGCAGGGGAATTCATTGCTTTAACTGTTATCAGTGCTCTGAAGGTGCTGGATGGTGAAGCTGAACATGCTATATGACCCTGACTTCTGTTTTATGGTTCATTATAATACCCTCTCCCACCCCTACCATACAAACCCCAACATACAAAGCATATCAGAAGACTTACAAAGTATGTCAGGAGGTTTTTCCCTTTGTTTGTCTGATAGTTCATTAGTTCATCCATCAGTTCATCCATCCATCCATTTGTCCATCCATCAGTTCACCCATCCATCTGATTGTGTACTTTATGTCAAAGTTTCGTTTTAACCTTTTTGATGGCTTATATCTTTTACCACACGTCAGATTCATATTATATAATTATGCATCTTTATAGCATTATCTATGATATAGAATATCTGAACACTGGGGTCAGGCTTCTGGGTAGGGCCAGGGGTCAGTAATTTTGACTTAGTTTACCTCAAAATTTTGTGAAATGTCATGGACAAGGCATTTTTTTAATTTTTGCAGACGAAAATTTTGTTGTCTGCTTTTTGGTGCTTAAATTTAAGAGTTAAACTATTGGTTTCTTGCGTACTGTTTCTTCCCAGGATGACCACTGCTGTGAAAGTGTGAGACAGGTGCAGTGTTGTTCCCAGAATTCTGGTGTGACACAAATGAAATTATAGGTTTAGTAATCATAAAGCCTAGGGCTTGGACTACCATTCACAGATCAATGGATTATTTACCCTTGTGTCTGGAGAAAGAATACCGAAAGCACCCATTAGTATTTGACCTTGACCTTCCTACTGTAGTGCTGTATCTAAGTCTATAAGCAACTTTTTACCCCAGGAGGACAGCTGAACCCATTTATGCCAACTGACCCATAAAACGGAGTCTTGCAAATAGTGTAGACCCTGATCAGGTGCCACAAATATGGCATCTGATCAGGGTCTATACACTGTTTGCCTTAAATATAGGATATTAATAAATAAACCTGACACCCCTTAAATTGGAAAGGGACTTGTCCAAAGAATCCACTCACCAGTGGGTTAAAGTTAAATTTAGTATGACAGTGCAGGGATGTTATTTTTATAATTAGATTTTCTAAGTTTGACACATTTAATAAAGTTTCCTTTTAAAAGGAAAGGCTTGGAGGTTAGCGCTTTGTTTCTGAAATACATGTAGCTCAATGTTTGTGGTATTATGTGGTTTATAGTTTGTGGTCTTGGGAGATGGTATCTTACTTGGAGACACTTTCTTCATTTCAAAATGTCCACAACTGTAGTAAACAATGAGGTTACACTACATTTCGGCTGTTCTGACAAGAATATGATAACCTTCAGTGAAAAGGTCATTTTTAGCTCACCTGAACAAAAGTTCAGAAAGAGCTATTGTTGTCACCCTGGTGTCGGCGTCGGAGTCCGCGTCCGCGTCCGAACTGGATGTTTTGGTTAAAGTTTTTTAAAGACCTATATTTTAACCCATGGATGGGCAAGGCACTGCAGGCGAGCTATCCTGTACGCGGACAGGTCTTGTTTGTATTACTGCGAATGAAAAATATTTCATAAAAGCATTTAAAAATAAGGATTTTCTTATTCTGTTATGTATTGTTATATAAGAAATTTTAGGACATTAAGTCTATTGGGAGTTTCATCGTTTTTAGCTCACCTGAGCCAGAGGCTCCGGGGGAGCTTATAGGATGGTAAGGCTCCGTCGTCCGTCGTCGTCCGTCCGTCGTCCGTCGTCCGTCCACAATTTCAAATGACTTCTCCTCTGAAACCGCTGGGCCAATTGTAACCAAATTTCATATGTGGCCTCCAGAGGAAGGGGGAACGAAAAATTGTTCAAATGGTCTTGGTCACATGACCAACATGGCCGCCATGCCCATATATGGTAAAAACCTTTAAAAATCTTCTTCTCCAGAACCAATGGGCCAATGGCCTTGAAACGTAGTATGTAGCATCGAGTACGCGAGTACTACCAAGATTGTTCAAATTATGACCTTGGGTTGACCTTGACCTTTTTTACGGTAAGGTCAAATTTGCTTCGTTGTGCTTTTATATGGCAAAATGCTAGAACTTAAGATATCTTGGAAACTGTTGAATATTTTAGGCTAAAAATTGGTATCTACAGTCATCTTAATGAGTACATTAAGATTTATGAGTATAAGAGGTCAAGGTCATTCGTTGACCTTTGACCCTGGATTCTGATATTTTGACAATTTCAAACAATCTCCTCAAAAGCCACTGGACCGATTGTAACCAAATTTCATATGTGGCCTCCAGAGGAAGGGGGAACGAAAAATTGTTCAAATGGTCTAGGTCACATGACCAACATGGCCGCCACGCCCATATATGGTAAAAACCTTTAAAAATCTTCTTCTCCAGAACCAATGGACCGATGGCCTTGAAACTTGGCATGTAGCATTGGGTACTTGAGTACTACCAAGATTGTTCAAATTATGACCTTGGGTTGACCTTGACCTTTTTTATGGCAAGGTCAAATAAAGGAAAATGCTAGAAAACAAGATTTCTTGGAAAGCTTTGAAGATTATGGCCTAAAAATTGGTATACACAGTCATCTTATTGAGTACATGAAGATTTGTGAGTACAAGAGGTCAAGGTCATTCTTTGACCTTTGACCCAGAACTCTCATATTTTTACAATTTCAAACAATCTCCTCAAAAACCACTGGACCAGTTGTAACCAAATTTCATATAGAGGTTTCAGGTGTTGAAGGAATGAAATTTTGTTCAAACGGCCCAGGTCACATGACCAACATGGCCGCCACACCCATATATGGTAAAAACCTTTAAAAATCTTCTTCTCCAGAACCAATTGACCGATGGCCTTGAAACTGAGTATGTAGCATTGGGTATTCCAGTACTATCAAGATTGTTCAAAATGATGACCTTGGGTTGACCTTGAATATTTTACGGCAAGGTCAAATATGGGAAAATGCTAGAACATAAGATTTCATGGAAAGTTTTGAAGATTTAGGCCTAAAAATTGGTAAATACATGTACAGTTATCTTTATGAGTACAAGTGTATGGTCATTCTTTGACTTTTGACCCAAGACTCATAGTTTGACAATATCAGACATAAGAAAAAGCCACTTTGCCAATTGCTCGGGTGAGCGATTCAGGGCCTCATGGCCCTCTTGTTTTTTTTGGTGAAACTAAGCAGAACTGTGTACTTTGGAGCAAATGGACTACACATAACTGGTGAAGTGTAATGAAAATAGTCCAAGGGGTATTCAAGTTACAGAGTGGGAAAGAAAATGTAAATGGATGTACTAACATACGGGTTAGAAATGATAGATATCTTGTAAATACGATCAAACACCTTGTCTGTAAAACCAGTAAATGCTTTTAAATAAGACTGTTGGCACAGACCCTGATCAGACTGCTGCAACCAGTAGTCTAATTTGGATCTACACTGTTTGTACAGGCATAACAACTTTTGTTAAAATATTTTAGTCCAGATTTTACAAAATCCAGAGTCCAAAGTCCAGGTTTTACAAAGTCTGAAGTCCCAAGTTTTCCAGAGTCCAAAGTCCAGAGTCCATGTCCAGTCCATATTTTACATAATGCCCGCGAATTGCGCATGTCGTTATTTGACCTAATTTGACAGTGGACAATTAAGAAACATTCAAATACACCGGATAGATAAATAAAATAATAATAATCACACATTTTTTTAGTTAGGCAGAAGATGCTAGACATGTTTGATTATTTGATATGCCAGATTGTGGCGTGTCGTTATTTTACCCTGCATAGGTAAAAGAAACAGTTGAACAAAGTTACGCCCAGTAGACGCTCTCCATATATTGGTTCTCCACTTGCAATTATGAACTATTCTCGAAGCTGGGAACAAATCAGCGTCTTCCGCTTGAGTGCGCATGACAGGAAGTGCGAATCCATCTGAATACATAGGCTTGCAGCCAAAAAGTACAGAATTTATAATAACATAATGTTACCTAACTACTACTTTTTTGGCTTAGAGAATGACCCAGGATTATTCTACTGACTTAGGTCACACCAAGTAATATTATGGTTCAAATGGTGCTACCTTTTGGCCTAAAGAATGGCCCAGAATCATTCCAGTGACTTAGGTCACACCTAGTAATATATGGTTCAAATGGTTTGGCAGCTTATTTAACTAGTTTGTCATCCAATTTATTGTCAAGCAATATCCTGTGCAATATTGGCTTCTGGTAACTCAGTATGATTTTACTGTAATTAGCCGAAATATTGAAATACCTTAACCAAACGCCATAATTTACATAAAATTTTAACAAATTGATTTTACAATGCTGCGGGATGGGTAAAAAATTGCATGTGGAATAACAAATATAAACAGTGTGTAACATGATCAGACTGCTCCTTTAGGAGCAGTCTGATCATGATCCACTCTGTTTGAGTAGATACACCGGTTGAAATATTTAGATTAAGTACGGTATTTATTGTAGTTCAATTTTGTGCGAATTATTGTGCGAGGATGATGGATCTTGTACGACTCTATTGCATGTTTTGTATTAAATTGACCATATTGATGCATCAAGTTGTCATTACAACCGCATCCAATCAATTTGGGAGTTAATTGGCTTGTTATTTTGTTGAAAGGTGATATATCTTATGCATATTTAATTGTTATCAATTACGAAGTGTCCCATAGTGCCAGGCCAGGATACTGGGGCTCTTTGGTATTCGTTCTAAATATTCATACATCTGATATTACTATAAGTGTAAGAAGGGTTCTCTTACTTCTATTGTCTTTACACCAATGTTGCATTTTATGATTGTTGATTTTAAAATCAAATATATTAGAAGGATAAGTTCAGAAGTCATTGGTACATTTTCCATCTTTTATTTTTTTGTTTTCTTCTTTTTGATCAATCAATGATTTACAAAATGTATTTCAGTACTTTCCACCAATAATGTCTGTAGCACCCAGCCTATGGCTGGTGCTTAGGTTAAAAGTTCCTTTTTACATTTTCATCACTGTTTTATATCCACATGATGCTTACTGCTTGAAAGCTAAATCTAAACTGTCTGGTAAGAGGCATATTGCCCTCTTTGTTTTGGAGTTTCCAATAATGAAACAAAGAAATGGATATCTTGATGCACCTATGCACATGTTGTCTTTGAATAATTAATAGAAATCTTATTGTGTGTTTTTGACCAGTTGGTAAATATTGGCTAAACAGCATAAGTCATGTAAATAATAAATCAACTATTAAGAACCTACAAAAGATAAAAGAATATCAAATTATTGTACATCTGCTTGCCTTGACCATTTTAAAGATGTCACCCTTTCTCAAATAAAGAACAATTTTATAAATCTTAATAAAACAAAGTGAAACCTAATTTATCTCTATGATATAAGGTTAAACAATTTGAAAAAGTTGAAAAACCTGGAAGAAAGGCAAATAGTGCTGACCTTTACCAGACTGGATCTATTTTATACATATTTAATTGTTGTCAGTCACTAAAGTTTCCCATAGTGCATGCAGGCCATGTAGTTGGAAAGGTAACAATCGAAAATATTTGGTCACTTCATCTTGGAATAAATTGGTTTTAACTCTTTAAACAGGAATAAGCAGAGAACAAAATTTACAGGTCAAGCTATTATGGATAGATTTGGTTTTGGTGGCAATGACCACATTTTCAAGTTCACATAAGGACTTTCCATAAAAGAATATACTCTTTTGAACCATTGGGTGGTGTCACCAAACATGCATGGATATATCACTGAGGCAAACCAGAGCTGATTAGGTTTGGTTACATTGTCCCCATTTTCTATGTCACATAAGGACGTATCTTGTTCACACAACATTTCATTAAGTGACGGGTAGATTTTCACCAAACTTGTGCAAACATGCCATAATGGGACAGGCCAAACATATTTTTTTTTCTGATATCAGATTTTGACCAGAGTACTCGATTGATAATATTTACTGGCCTATGATTGGCATTATTTTCAGGTTAACAAGTCAACATTGTGAGAGCTTTGAGAAACAGACACACTTGAGAATGGGGGGAAGGTGGGTCAGGGGAGAGAGGAATGCAGTTTTAAGATATTTCTAGTTGCTGTTCTCTGAGATCTCAGTAGCAGGTAATTTTAAGGACAATTTCATTAAAGACAATTTCATTTTCAGTGAGCCAGCACTATTGTTTCCGCTGAAGCTTAATGTGCCAAAATCAATTTGTATGCAAAGACTTTGTCTAAGTATAAGTGTTGAATAGCACCTTAATGGTATTATTTTGTCTGCATGGCCTGTGGGCTTCTTAATTTAAGAGATGCCAAAAATTGCAAGTATTACGAAATTGAAGCCTCAAACTTTGTTATCGTGATAATTGTTAATCAACAAATGAATAAGACTTTTGGCTTGTGTAGCTTGCGTAGAGAAGATTGATCTTGAAGGGGAAAAAACTCATCTTATACTCGAAAAAATACCTAAGCCCCAAATAAGATGGGGGACAATTTGTGTTGGTAAAATTATGTCCTTTGGAAGCTAGTGTGTTCCCATTTACCTTAAGAGCACTTGGGCATTCAAAAGGTTATTGATTGGAATCCCAACAAGCAATTCTGTAAGCCCAGCAATATATGGGTATCTGATTTGACTGATAGAACTGAAACATGGATCACACAAGTTTCATTGAAATTCTAGCTTGGTGATCCAGTGGCGGATCCAGAGGGGGTTCGGGGGGTTCAAACGAACCCCCTCTTCAGTCTAAATTATTTCATTTTCATAGGAAAATTTGTCAAACTGCACAAATCGAACCCCCTTTTCAGCTGATTCGAACCCCCTATAAAAATTCCTGGATCCGCCCCTGGTGATCACACAAGTTTCATTGAAATTCTAGCTTAGTGATCACACAAGTTTCATTGAAATTCTAGCTTGGTGAGCACACAAGTTTCATTGAAATTCTAGCTTGGTCATCTGTAATTTTTGGATTACGGTCTTAGCAGATTTTGATGTCATATAGGACAGATGGGAAAGTTACTCTGGAGGAGCAGCTCTCAGTGTTTAGAAATTTACCCTGTGTTCCCTAATATGCTTATATATTGGCACACCTAAAAAACATTAATTTTCCATTTCATGATTTGGAACAAATGGAAAATTAATGGTTTTAGGTGTCCCACTACTTAAGCAATTTAGGGTATATAGGTACCACTGCTTAGAAAATAGTTCCAAGTTTTTGATCAGAGGATTTATTAATGTATAAAACCCCTTTACTGTTCGCTTTTGATCATTCAAATAGCACCAAATTAGCATTCTATTTAAATGTAGAGTTAGAATTGCATTCAAATGTATAGGGTATTTTGTTCTAGTCTACATTACTGCCTCACATCACGTCACAGTGCACAGAAAAAACAATAGCTGTTATTAATGGGGATTTAACTCTGTTAATGTATCTGAATGCTTATCCAACTGTTACAAAGGACTTCTTCGATTAAGGCGAGGATTTTCCCCATTAGACCGGCGCGACAGGTCCGAATTTTCAAAAGTATAAAGTGTGCAAATTTTTCTTAGCGGAGCTTCCACAAATATGTAAGGCGTATGAAATCAGATCATTTGTGATTCAGACCCAAAGACATGGGGAGATAATCCAGTCTGACCCTACCTACCCTTAATTCAAGGTTTTCGCATACCTCAATTTTTGAGGTAATAAAAATATTGAAATCAGTCATTCATTTCATACATTTTTGTCATAAATGCATGCTAAATACATGCATATCACAATACAAAGCAATGATTTTCTTCTTGTTACGCCTGACTGGCATTTAAACATGCAAAACCACAGTTATACTTCCGGTCAAAGCGGCCAAAAGAGAACGCTTCACTATAACTAAAATACAAGTACTTTCCCCCCCGTGACCCAGCATTTCCTTCATGCAGCAGACTTATACGATGCAAGTACGCAATATATATGAGTGGGAAGCTGGGTCACGGGGGGGAACGATACTCAATAAGCCAAAGAAGAAGAATGGTCAACAGTAGCACTGTGATCTTCAAGGATTTTATTGTGTACCATGACCTTGAAATGAGGTCAAGGTCCCATACATACAGTCAAAAGTATCCAGTGTTATCTGTTATGTAAGTAATGTAAGTCAAAAAAGGCTGAAATATATACAATAAATCATTATTTCAACGAACAGTTTGAGGAAAATTTACAATTTATCTCAACAATAACGTCAACGTCAACGTATGTTTAACGTACTTTACATAGACACAAACACTTGAAAATTCATTTTCCATGCAAGTTACAAGTCATAGTCATAAATGCAAAGCAAAAGTCAGTGATCCGTATAACTTTTAAATCATGGGGAAAATTCACGCCTTAATCGAAGAAGTCCTTAGTTTAACGGCCAAACAAGAAAAAACATAACAAGTTTACCTGGCTTGAATAGATTCCTAGAAAACAATAGAACTCTGTAACTTCAAAGAGATTACCGTATCCAGTATTTATCATACGTTACTGTTATTCAGTGGATAACGTCGTGTCAAAAAAATCATATGACCACACATGTAATAACACTTTGCTGCATACACATCACGTCATTGACAATGTATGTCCATGTCAACAATGCATTTTCTTCTTGAAATAATGTTCATTTTGAAGGCGATAAAATCCCATTTTAAATAGTCATATGATAAACAGAATCTTACACTTGTGGTCATTTCATATGAAATTATGAAACTCGCCGAAGGCTCGTTTCATAATTTCATATGAAATGACCACTTGTATAAGATCCTATAATATTCACACAGAAATGTATAAGCAGTCAGTGCTGACTGTGATTGGACAAATCTCCGTTTTAAGGCAGTAGCTTTTATGACTTCCTGTTTGCTTCCCTGGAACATGGAATTTTTCCAAAAAGGAGTCTTTTCGAAAAAGGATGAATTTTCTTGTAGGAGAGTGCATTCTTTAACAGTTGCACCTCATTTAGAAGGGAGGCAGAACTGAAAATTGGCAGAGTTGCTTCCCATGGAATGTACTTCCATTCCTTTTAGTACTCATTAGTGGAATAAATGGATAAATTGAAGGCAAACTGGTATGTTACAGAATAGTTGAGGTGAAGAGTATGTATGATAAGGTTGCTTCAGAGTATGTATTATAAGGTTGCTTCAGAGTATGTATGATAAGGTCGCTTAGGAGTATGTTTGATAAGGTTGCTTCAGACTATGTATTATAAAGTTGCTTCAGTATGTATGATAAGGTTGCTTCAGAGTATGTATGATAAGGTTGCTTCAGAGTATGTATTATAAGGTTGCTTCGGAGCATGTATGACAAAATTGCTTCGGAGTATGTATGATAAGGTCGCTTGGGAGTATGTTTGATAAGGTTGCTTCAGAGTATGTATGATAAGGTTGCTTCGGAGTTTGTATGATAAGGTTGCTTCAGAATATGTATGATAAGGTTTCTTCAGAGTATGTATGATGGGGTTGCTTCAGAGTATTTATGATAAAGAATGATCTTTTGGAGTACGATGATAAGGTTGCTTCTGAGTATGTATGATAAGGTTGCTTCGGAGTTTGTATGATAAGGTTTCTTCAGAGTATGTATGGTAAGGTCTTCTTCAGAGTATGTATGATGAGGTTGCTTCAGAGTATTTATGATAAAGAATGATCTTTTGGAGTATGTATGATAAGGTTGCTTCTGAGTATGTATGATAAGGTTGCTTTCTACCAGTACCAAAATTTTTGTAATCCGTTTAACTGAATTGCCAAAAAATAATTTCCTGCAAACATGAAAATACACTGAAGTCTATGGGAAAATTCATTTTGTGGAATTACTTTTGGCCTTTGACTGGGAACATTTCCTTTGTTTTCTCTCTCATACAGAATTTTTTCTCTCCTGTAAGAGCTGACCGATTTATTTATTCGGGGAAACAAATTGGAATTAACAAAATTATTCCCTTTGTATAAATGGAACAACTTTGTGAATTCCTATTTGCTTTCCTGGTTAAAGAAACCATTCCAAAAAGGGGTCAGCTCTAAAAGGAAAGAATTTGCATCCAGGGAAACAAGTTCTTTATAGGAGACTCCCATTAAGATAGGCAGCAAAAATGAAAATGTCAGAGTTGCATCTCTTGAAAGATTACCCATACACCGTCATTTGAAAGAAAGGGTCTCAAAGCTCCCTCATCTAGAGATGTCCCCCCCCCCCCCCCCCCCCCCCCGCGTCCCCCTCACATTAGCACCTTACAAAAAGGAAGTCATTTATCAAGATTGGCTATATTCCACCCAGATTTGTTATTTTTGGCCCACATTTGGAGTCAGTAGTGCCATATTAAGGACTTGTGAATTGCAGTTTCCCCCTAGCACACTAATTGGAAGAAATATAGTAGTTTCAGTTTGATTTTCTTGCTAATTCTGCACATTTTTAAAAGAAAAAGGATAATTACAGGTAATTTAATTAGTCTCTATTTTCCTAATGAACTATATTTCTAATGAAACATATTGGCATAATGATACTGTATTTCTTTGGTTGTAAGATGGAGATTTTTCCCTTCCAAAAACAATCCCAAAAATCTAGATACATCTTTTAAGATGGATCTAGATCTTTGGGTTTTTGGGAAGGGAAAACTCCATATCAATCAACAGAATTTCATAAGACTGATTTAGAATCTTGGATCACTGCAGAGAGGGAGAAATTCTGTATTATATTCAAATAGATACAGCGCAGGTTCCCCAAGTCTGCATTGCAAGCAGCCTAAAGAGACCGAGCAAGACTGGCAATCTGATCTGAGCCTTTTGCCCAAAAAGTACCTTTTTGGCTTGCGGCCTAAAGGCCGCAAGCCATATAGATTGGAAAGCTCGTTCTGGTTTGAGACTGCATTTGTTCATGTTTTTCTTCACAAATACGAACGTTTCATCGCAACAAGCGGAGAACTCGTCCGAGTTTGTCTATTTATATCCATATCTGGTTTACCGCATCTAATAAAAATAACAGCTGGAATTTTAATCTATTTTTGGTCGCATTGTCGCCAACGGTCGGCACTTTCTATACACATGACGCTTATCAAACAAGTATTAGCTTTTCCAAAAAGCTTGCTGTTTTAGCATACCGCGGCGTTTGGGCGAAAAAAGGCCTAAGGGTATTGTGTAATGTAACTACGTGGAGCAGACACCACTCTCGATCTGATGCATCTGTGCAGACTGATCAGGGTCTTTCTTTTACTGTATTCATATTGTCCATGATCCAGGAATATATGTCATTCTGAGGATGGATTGATCAGACTGCGCTGATGCTTTTGGAGATTTGTGAAACTGGAAACCTTGTCACAGCAGAAAAAAAATCAATGTTCAAATTTATTCTTTAAATTCAACTATCAGGCGCTTCTGAAGATTTTCCCTCATCGCTCATCACATTTTACCAAATAAAGTATCCCATCTATATCTGTGTTTGTGGCTAATATGCACAGTGACCGTGTTAATATATGCAAAATATGGTAACGCCGGTGTATAAGTAACGTGTATTCATTGTAAAGGCCATTTTGATGGCAAGCAGCGATGTAATGTACACGATTCAACATCTAATACAATACTGTTTGACCATTCATGAATAGTCTGTCCTGGAAACCTCTTGTAGGGATACTGGTAACGAAAAGAGTGGACAGTTTTAGAACCGTTGAGATTTTAATCTCTTTGACAGTTTTGAGACAATGGATGAGGCACTGGTCTATCTCTCTCAGCCAGAACAGAACCAACACTCGAAACTATGGAAACATGCCACGTCTCGCCTGTCTCCAAAGAAGGCAGTGACTATGCCTTCAGCTGACAAAGTGACCGCTTCAGTCATTCGGGATTCATAAAGTGTTTTCATGTTAACCACCTGTTCAGGGACAGGTAAATAGTGGGATATGCGAGGTCAATTACTGAAGCAGCTGAGACAGAAAATCAAGATCCATCGCCGAGAAAAGTTATCAGGCGTGTTGTCCATGCATTTCTGTTGATTACTTCCACCGTTTTCAAGAATTGGCTGGGAAGCAGTTTGCAAGTGATTATGACGTCATTTTGGTTGTACATGAATTTCTTGACATGCAAGAAGAACCTTTTTATGCAACTGGAATCCAAACACTGCAGAATCGCTGGCCTAAGAGGGGATTTAGTTAAAAAATAAATTGCAGTGCTGGAAACTCGCAAGTTTAATGTGGTGGCCCAAAAGCTTAGTAGGCCTAACTTTCAGTGGCCCAAATTATCCACTAGCTAAAGTTTCCATTCATTTAGTATTGCCAGAAAGATAAATTTGGGCCACTAAAGGTCATATTTTGGAGATTTCTGGTGGCCCGAAACAAAAATTAGGAGCATTTGGCCACCGGGCCACTGGCCATTTCCAGCACTGAATTGTAACGAGAAGTGTATGACAACAACATCATAATTAGTCGAAATTCCTTTCGTTTAGTCCTCATACGCTAGTTCTCGTAATTCTCGTTCCGTTGATAATAACCCAGCGGGCACATAACGTCAAAATGACGTAGATGTGACGTGCTTACATCGCAGAACGACGTCAGTAAAAACTCGGCAAGCCTTTCCTTTTTAAAGGAAACTTTATTCTATGTTTAGTCTGAAAGGAAAGCTGCACAGATTATGTAAATTATGACGTAATTTGCATTCTCACCTGAAGTCTTGTAGTTGTTACGGCAGCAGTTTATAATGTAAACTGACAGAATCACTTAGTGCTTACCTGAACATTAAAGGTCTGGGGGGAAAAAATGTTAAGAAAATGCAATCCTGTTGAAACAAAATCAGAGGTATTCAGCTAGGATATGTGCTAGTGCACGCTTTCCATTTTATGCATTTAATGCTAGTACATGTGGTTAAACAGCACCACCAAATACAACATTGTTACCATATTTCTTTGATTTTAAGTTGGAGGATTTACCTTTCAAAACAGTCCCAAAAATCTAGATCCATCTTACAAGATGGATCTAGATTTTTGGGACTGTTTTGGTATCTAACAGCCGTAGTATACACAAGGTATTTGGAGTACTTTATGGAGAGATATTATCCCATCAAATAGCTAGATAAATGCATTTTACAAGATGGATCTATATTTTTGGGACTGTTTTGGAAAAGAAAAATGAACTGAATGCTAGTACATTCAGTTGAACAGCATCACTAAATACAACATTGTTAACATATCTATCTTCCTTTACGTCTTAACCCCCGAGGGGGACGTCAGACGGGTTCCGGCGAACCAAGTGCTGAAGGGGGTTAGCTGAAATAAAAGTATAGGAAAGTGTGTGAGATGAGTTTGTACAGTGCGATAAAGAGTGTTAGTATAGTTAAAAGATAAAAACAGAAATTGGTGTTTAGGGAGAGACATGGATCACCTGGCAGACAGCACTGCTGAACTGCACCAAGGTAGGAAGGACCGGTATGAAGGGTGGGAGGGCATTCCAATGGATGATAGTCCTAGGGAAAAATGTGAACCTGTAATAGTCTTTATAAGTGGGGATTTGCCGATATGAAAGTGGATGGGTATGTCTTGATTGTCTAGTGTTATGAACAAGGTACTCAGATGCAGGAATGGCAACAAGGTCATATGTGACCTTGTACATCATTATAAGACGACAATCTATACGTCGTTGGTCTAGGGGACGCCAATTTAGGTCCTTCAACATAGCAGTAACGCTGGATGTGTAATTATAATCTCTTGTCGCCCACCTGGCAGCCCGTCTTTGGACTGCTTCCACTTTATGTATATCAGTGGCAGTGTGGGGGGACCATACTGTTGAAGCGTACTCCAACTGGGGCCTTACTAATGTTTTATAAGCTACTGATTTCAGGTCCTTATTATGGACCCGAATGTTTCTTTTCAGAAATCCAAGAGTCTGGTTAGCGCTCTTGGTTATATTATCAATATGGGTACTCCATGTTAGGTCATCCGAAATGGTGACCCCGAGATATTTTGCAGATGAAACACTATCCAGCTCAGTATCATGTAAAAAGTACTTAGTCTGAATGGGGTTTTTAAGACGAGTGACGTGAAGGACCTGACATTTAGAGGGGTTGAAGTTCATATCCCACATCTTTTCCCATTGTTCTAGGCTGAGTAGGTCCTTTTGGAGGACCTTGCCTTCGGATGGTGAGCTAAGAGCAAGGTACATTGCAGTATCATCTGCAAAGAGCCTTACTCTTGATTTGACCTGCTCAGGTAGGTCATTGATGTATGCAAGGAAGAGAATTGGTCCGAGAACTGAGCCCTGCGGGACGCCAGAGGAGACTGGGATAAGGTTTGAATTTAGTCCGTTAATTACCACAGCCTGCTTTCTATTGTCTAAAAAGTCCTTAATCCATTGTAAAGCGACTCCTCTGATACCATAGTGATGCAATTTTTGAAGAAGTTTTTCATGGGCAACTTTGTCAAAAGCTTTACTAAAATCTAATAAAATCAAATCAGTCTGTTTGCCCATCTGCATAGTTTTAGACAATTCATCAATCAGCATGATAAGCTGCGTCTCGCAGGATCTCTTTTCTCGGAACCCATGCTGTAGTTCATAAAGAATGTTCAGTTCAGTAAAGTGTTTAGATAGGCTAGATGCAACAATGTGCTCTAGTACCTTACAGAGGACACAGGTCAAAGATATGGGCCTATAGTTAGCAGGGTCGGCTTTGTCCCCTTTCTTAAAAATGGGGGACACATTTGCCTCTTTCCAAATATCCGGTAATTTTCCAGTATCCAAGGATCTTTGGAACATATTTTTTTGGTTTTAAGATAGAGAATTTACCTTTCAAAACAGTCCCAAAAATCTAGGTCCATCTTACAAGATGGATCTAGATTTTTTGGAAAAACAGTCTCAAAAAATCTAGATCCATCTCGGTCCATACCTGCCAAGTTTTCAATTAACAAAAGAGTGAGACTGCGCGCAAAGCCTTGATTTAGCCCCCTTTTTCGCGTTAGTTCATTCGCGGAGAAACCCATTGACAATGGAAAAGAGTGAGATTTTTGTGTCTTTTTTTTTCTCTTTATGTGAAACTAGAGATTGGGGATGGCAGTGGGGAGGAGTAGGATCAGTAGGTACTACTTAAATGAAGATAAACATCAAGTATTCTTATTTGCTAAAATTTTATACATTGAGTTTATTAAAGTGATCTGCTATCAAAAATGGCAAGTTATGTTCTGCAATGAAGTTGCTAAAGAGAGTTTCAGCTCTGATAATATCTTGGTCTGTCTTGGTAATAACAAAATCAGATACCAATTGCAAAAGTTTTGACGTTTTCAATGACCGACTGTGAAGATCTGTGTTTAATAAATCATTTTTTTCCGGCGTGGGAAACACTGAAATGCCTTTGGCAAAGTTTACAAAACGCAGAGCTGTTGCCCTTCTCAACCTTACTAACCCAGGTAAACTCGATCTCCCATCCATTTTGTTACTTTGATTTATAAACCTTTCTTTTTCTCCAGCGTTTTCAAGTCGTCAATATTTCATGTACATAAAAACGGAAGTACACATTTGGTCGTTTTCGGCGGGGTACCTAAATACCGGAAAGACCCGGAAAGACGCAAAAAGACGCGGAAAGACGCAAAAAGGCGCAAAAAGACCCGGAAAGACGCAAAAAGACCCGGAAAGACGCAAAAAGACGGCAAAAAGACCCCCCAAAATATATTGTATTATGTTTTAGCTTTCGAAAATTGGCTTACCAATGTGGTTCTCCATAATGCAAGCAGGAGGGGCCCCAAAACTTTGTGCTTAACTGATTTTTACCAATACAGGCCTATGTAAGCAGCAAAAAAAACACCCAATTTGTATTAAGGTTTGAAAAAGAAAAGTATGGAGTAATAATTAAACCTTTTGCAATATTTTATTTTACATACTATAGACTAAAGACGCTCAGATCAGCGGCAAAATGGTCCAAAGGAGATAGCAAAAAGACGCAGAGAGATGACAAAATGACAAAAAAAAAAAAACAACAAAAAAACAAAACAAAAAAAAAAGCCTTCATGGCAGCAAAAAGACTAACCAAAATAATTATCTTGAAATGTAAAAAAATATACATATATATATACAATATAAATATATAACAATTAAATTTCTTTCATTATCGTTTCTAGTGTTTGACACTACAGAACAAATGCTCAGAGCGAGGACAAAAAGTCCATTGGAGACGGCCAAAAAGGCGCAGAGAGTTAGCAAAAAGACCTATAAAGTCAGCAAAAAGAGAGACTTAAATAGTTTAAAAATCAGAAAAAAGTATGAATATTTTTTTTTTTTTTTCAATATCTTTCATTTCTTTTTATATTAGATACTACCAGGAAAGTGCAGAGCGACGGCAGAGAGTCTAATAGAGGTAGCGAAAACGCGCAGAGAGACGGCAAAAACGCGCAGAGAGACGGCAAAAAGACGCAGAGAAACAGCAAAAAGACGCAGAGAGACGGCAAAAAGACGCAGAGACGGCAAAAAGACGCGGAGAGACGGTATGTACATAAAAAGACGCAGAGAGCGGCAAAAAGACGCAGAGAAACAGCAAAAAGACGCAGAGAGAGGGCAAAAAGACGCAGAGATGGCAAAAAGACGAAGAGAGAGGGCAAAAAGACGCAGAGAGACGGCATAAAGACAAAGAGAGACGGCAAAAAGACGCAGAGAGACAGCAAAAGATGGCAAAAAGACCTAAAAGGGCAGCAAAAAGACCAACCAAAATAATTGAATGTTCAGAATCAGTATTATCTAATGACAATTTTATGCTCTAGTATTACACTCTACAGGAAAAGGACGAGAAGCGAAGACAAACAGTGCAAAAGAGTCAGCAAAATGCAAAAAGTGAGTGAGTGAAATGGGTTTTACGGCACAGCATCACAAAAAAGTTTTTTTTTTAGCGCCGAAAAGGCTATAAAAGAGAGGCTGCAAAAAGACCTATCAAGGCAGCAAAAAGACCAACCCACATGCATCAACTCTTTATAAACTATATTCAGGCTCGGATCCAGACCACTGATAACTTGTGGGGATGGGAAGCATGTATCGAATAATACGTTTATCTGTGACAGGGTATAAAGCAACTAAACTGAGTTGTGATTAACTTTCAAGTCGGTTAAAAGTTACTGTTACAGGTTTTTAAATCTTTTCGAAAGGAAGACATCATAAAAAACTGCATTTTAACGTAATATAAGACACGACACGAGAAAAGCAGCAAAGTGTTTATGCGGTCAGCGCACACTCAGATCAGCCTGGATATCGCTAACCACTTAAAGGGTAGCTAAGGGTCTAAGCTACCTCCATACGGACAGCGAAGACTCTGGTCAGACTGGGCCGATGCCCAGGCTGATCTGCATCTACGCTGGCCGCACAACCAATTTGTTGGTTTTGTTGTGTCGCGGCTCATATGTGATATGTTGCATGTTTGTTCACAAATGCACATTATTGTTATTATTATCATTATTATTATTATTATCATCATCGAATAGCGTGTGCTTTTTGCCGTCTCTGCGTCTTTTTGCCGTCTCTCTCGTATTTTTCAAGCACATATGTCCGAAACCATTTAGGATAGATGGATGCCTTTTGCATTTAAACAGTTTTTCACAACAGTATTTCAGTCATTCTGAGATGTTGAGGAAGTTATATTAAAACACTTTGTGCAGTAGAACCCCGTTCTTGTCAGGCATGAATACATGTTTTCAGGATTCGAATATTATTCTTCTTTTTATAATTATTATTAACATAATATATATGCCGCGCCCACCTACAACATGCATTAAAATATAAGCCCAGTGCGCATATACAGATATGCACACGGCTGTCACTGGTCTGGTTCTGCGCATGCACTTTTTTCCATGTGACTTCTCGCGGGTAATTATTTCATTTTTATTTATATTTTATTTCATTTTTTATTTATTTACTTATTTGTTTTTGGTCTTTTTTTCATGTCTCAAAAGTGTTTTCTTAAAGTAAAACAATTAAAGCGTTTAAACGCTTAAGGAGGTAATAATTGCATTAAAGACACCTTTTTCGCAGAAACAACATCACACCTTTGAGTAATCGATCACGCCAGACATAATCGATATAATCACACCTACTCTAATCGATACGTGTGTCGATAATTCAGTCAAAGTTTTTTCTGGTCTGTATATTGAAAAAAGTTTACTAAACACCAGATAATGCAGACCGTGATCAAAATGATTTTAATACATAGATATTTGCCAAACCTGTCCCAAAAACTGAGTTTTCTTGAGTTCGTTATTTCAAAACTGAGGAGCTTTGATCACATATTAATATCATTATTATTATTTATAGTTCCGGCTACATTTGTATATTGTGCCGAACTACATACGACGGCAAGTTTGATTTCTTCATGGGACTTGAAAGGCTGAAACAGGTGAAATTATCATTTTGCTTCATATAGTTATTACACGGTATGTAGGCAAATTTACGTACACGGAAGTATTACATACGAGACATTGCGGGAAACTGCGCGTGACAGGTAAAAAACTTTGTTTGTTTTTTCTGACAGTTTTTCTTAGATTTAATATCTCTGCACTGACAAAATATTTTACAGATCTGTTTTTACCATTACATGTATATTTGGCCTATTTCCTTCTATCCAGAACCGTTGAGACGCTGAAGATGCACGCATGCATCTTTTCGAAATTTCATGGGCTCTGTCTTAAATACTTTAATTTACTCTTTGCAGAATAAAATAGAAGAAGAATATAAGTATAAACCTATCAGTAGTCTTCGAAAAGTCGTAGTATTATGTTGTTTACTCATTAATGTCAAGTGACTAATTAAAGGAGTCTGAGACAACATTGCAGACCGGCTCATTTCCAAGTCACAAAATCGTTCATGCAAGGCACACAGAGTAGACCTACATAAGAAACTGCGCTTTGTGGCGCCGGACCCATGTCCAGTTTTTAGAATAGTTCACTAGACAAAACTGTGCAGACTCAGACAGACGCCGCAAATCGCAGTTTCTATATTAGGTCTACTCTGTTTGCCTTGAATGAACGAACTCATAACTTGGCAATGAACCTGTCCATACTGCTTGATGAAATAATAATCATAATTAACCGTAAAAGTTTTGAGAAAATGCATGTTTATTCGATGAATGTGGAATGAAAA
Organism: Ctena decussata; assembly: GCA_963989385.1. Taxonomy (NCBI): domain Eukaryota; kingdom Metazoa; phylum Mollusca; class Bivalvia; order Lucinida; family Lucinidae; genus Ctena; species Ctena decussata. Next base: position 41,987,536 of record OZ022503.1, on the reverse strand, counting down.
ATTATCTTCAAATTAAAATGCAAATTACCTATTTCCTCACGGCCTGTATGAATATCGATTTTGACCACGTGTGTCATGTGATCATGTAGAGGTATTTTTCTTATTCGTGCACGTGATTATGACGTATGAATAAATTATTTTTGTCCAATAATGCGATTTCAACCGCGGTCCGCGATTGTATAAAAATTTATCTTATTTTTTGTTTACAGTCACTTTTATCAAATATTATCTAAACTCTAATTCAAATGTATTGTTAGACCATGTCGGAGGTATTGCATGAAATATTTCAGCAAATCATTTTTGTTATTATTATAAAGGGTGTAAATCTTTAATAAAAATGACATATTGGCGCACGTTAAGTTTGCCGTTCATGATATACTATGGCTATAGTTTATAAAGAAAATTCGGTGTAAATTTGAGAAGACTTTTCATACTGTTATATTTCATTACTATACAGAGTGACATATATTAGAACCGCCTCTTCGAGGCGATTCTAATGGAATGCTTCACTGGATAGTTTAATTGAAAGGTAATAAAACTCTTAAATACTCATCAAATACTCCTTTTTGTCTGATCCTACGTTATGTATATTAAATCTATGTAATATTGACGAACTTAAATTTTGGCGCTCTTTGCCTTACCGCTAAAATAATAATAAAAAATCAGAAAAAAAAAAGAAGAAAAAACCCCCAGAAAAGATGAAAACAATAGATCAAAAAATATATTTAGGAAAAAAATAGAATAAAAGGTTGGTGAAGATTGTTAGAAATACCTTTTTTCTTTTCTTTTCTTTCTTTAAAATAACAAAATGAGGAAGGAAAAGAAAAATAAAGTTTTCCTAACAATAAGTCCTAGTCACACCTCTACGTGGTACCAACTGGAAACTGCATATTCAGAACTCAGAGAGATTTTTGAAATGCAGGCCGACGTGACAGGGCGAGGAAGTATATGCTACTATCTTTCATCCGTTTAAGAAGATCATGAAATACTGACACCTTTGCATATGGGTCTGTTCCATTTTTGCTGTCTTTTGGCAACTAAACCTGGATAGTCTTCATTTGTAAATAATGAAGCGAAGCAAATAAATAATTCACATTAACTATTTCTATATTTTAACAGAATTTGGTTGGTCTTTTTGCTGCTTTTAAGGATCTATTTGCCGTCTGTTTTTGTGCCTTTCTGATGTCTTCTAAGGACTTTTTGCTGTATCTCTACGGGTCTTTTTGCTAGCGTCTTTCTTCTGTTTCTCTGTGTCATTGAGCTTCTTTGTCACAAATAATATATAAAAAAAGATACTGTAAAAGGTTCGTACTGTTTGTATATTCAAACAAAGTTTACCTGGTCCTCTCGTTGTCTTTTTGCTGTCGCATAAGCCCAATTATTATTATTAATAATAATAAATAGAGGGAACGCAATGAGTTGGAATCAGCATGTATATATTAGATACATGTATGAAGATCTAGTTAATGAAATCATGTATGTCCTAGGAATATTTAATAGGTCTTTCCGCAGACTTGTATTCAAAGTAAAATAAAACAAATCAGTTTAAAATTAGGTTCAAGACGTCTTTTTTTTCTTGTATTTTTTGTCATCTATTTCTTGATATTGAAATCAGTTAAAACTATATTTTACGGGGTCTTTTTGCTATTTTTCCGGGTCTTTTTGCCGTCTTTTTGCGTCTTTCCGGGTCTTTTTGCGCCTTTCCGGGTCTTTTTGCGCCTTTTTGCGTCTTTCCGCGTCTTTTTGCGTCTTTCCGGGTCTTTCCGGTATTTAGGCACCCCCGTTTTCGGCTCTTATCGCTATCGAATACTCTAGTTATTTTTACACACGCTATTTTAAGACTATTGGAAACCTTTACCTTTACCTATTTTTAGACCAGGTGACGAATTTTCCCGGAGATAAATATAGATTCGGTGACCGAGATTGTCCGAATGTAGCGGAAGTTGAGAGAAAACACATTTTTGACGATCGAGAGAGCACAAAAAAGACCCTTTTTAGTCAAGCCGCAAGACGGCTTGACTATATATTAATATGAGTCCAAGTTTTTTATGTGATGCGTTTGGTGTTTTAATTGCTTACCGACGAATAAAGAATCGGTTATACGAGAAAGAAAACTTAAAACCTGTCTGTTAACAGTCTCATGTAGATGACAATTATTAATTGAAACGTGGGATTAGATCTAGATGCGCAGGTGTTAAAGGAAATGAGTACTTTGGATTCGGTCCGTTGAAATACCGGAACGAGAATGGAGAATAGATAAGAACAATCGGAACACCGCTCGGCCAATTCCGTGAATCAACCTCGGATGTATGACGTGGGACTACTTACGTCACACGACTGTTGTTAGGAACAACGATATAAACAAAGATGGCCGCACTGTCGCACAGAGTAAATAATAAAATGAGAAGAAGCAAATGTCTCGTCATTAATAATTGACTATTTTATTTTAACATTAGCAAAGCATTAAATGAATGTCCGTGCAACAGCTGTAAAAGGTCGCAGGTCGAGAATTAATTCATTCGTAGACCTAGAGATCTACGGCTTCGGCGTATACTTTCGGCCGAAGAACAAAATGTTGGATTTTGCTGCATATTGCTCCGCCTTACATACGCCCGAGGTCTGATTCATGGAATTGACCGAGGAGTTCCGAATGAGATAAGAAGTGTAACCCGCACCCGCATCCGCGTAAACCGCATTGGAATTTTATGAATGGCTGAACATGTATGTAGCAGCAAAATAAATAATGTTAAGGCATTGAAATAGTTACATATAGGACTAATCATTTCAAACCCACTAAGAAAATACGTAAGTCTGATCTAGTTGAGGCTATAAACACAAAAAGTCGAATTTAAAGTAGGTAAAATGTGTAATCCGTACCAGCGATAGAATACCCGCGTTGGTAGTTAAAATCCCATAAATGCCCTCTTAAGCGGTAGAATGTACGTCTAAAGATGAAGACGGTCGTCCCTAAAATACCTAACTTAAAATACCTAACCTAACCTAACATAACATAATACATAACACTAATTTACCTAACCTAACCTTATTTATACCTAACCTAACACACTAATTTACCTAACAATAATAAATTAGGTAAATTAGTGTTTCACTAAAATACCTAACATCCTGATGCTGTATGACATTGTATGTAACGTCATTTGACGTTAGTTACATGACGTAGCGTCATAGTGTTAGTTGACGTTAGATACAAAGAAAGGAATGAAGAAATGAAAATAAGATGAAATAAAAGAAAAATAGAGTATAAATGTCAAAATAAGAATGGCTCAGGCTTATGTGCAGCTGAAAAGGAGCACACATGCAGCACATACATTTATAAGGGGGAGACACATGCCCTTTGCAACAATAGAAGCAATTTCCCTGCTGGACTCAGAATCTGATTATACAGACATTTTACCATTCCGTCTCAAAGGTAAGTTTATTTATATACTGTTCATATCAAAAGTCTATATAACATTGATGCTTTTCTAAATTCAATCACTTTTCTGAAATTAATCACTTTTCTAAAAATTAAACAAGTATACCTGTTCCAACCAAATGACAGAAGTGAATCCCAGGACTGGCGTTCTGATATGCACAGATGGTATAATAACACCAGACTGGACATGCCGAAGGGAAATCCTGTGGTTACTAAACTCTACTTCTACCTCGAGACAGAGCAAGGGATAAACAAAGAATTTAGGAAACAGGTTTTCTTTAAAATTAACAGTCCACATGGTCCATTTCTCTTACACTATATTGGGGATGAACAAGTATCGGTACCAAGAAGTCATGGCAATTCCTTAATACAGACAAAACTGTTTTTTCGCACGCGCCCATCAGTGATGGAGAAACTTAAACAGAAAAGCCAGGAAAAAGAGCCAAGTAGATTATACAAAGAAGAAATCGCCAGTATTGATGAGACCAATGCAGCTGGCGAAATACTTCACAAACAAAGAAATAAGAAACAACTGGAGAACATTAGAAGTGGGATAAAAAATGAGAGCCGTCTAAGCAGAGATGCTGTGCTTAATGCCCATGAAATTGCCTATGAACTAACTGACTATGTGCACTACTTTGCCACAGTGCCTTACCTAGTAGTAGTTGTTGGCTTAAAGGAAATATTCGAAGAGCTGGAAACACTGCTACTGACAAAAGACAAGAATCAACTATTGTCATACGATACAACCTTCCAATTGGGGCCCTACTATGTTTCAGTGCTGCTGTTTCGGCATGTGATGTTCAACGAACACCCTGTTATGCCAGCTGCTTTTTTTAATTCATGAAGCAAAGCGGCAGGATATCCATGCAATCCTGTTTTCAATTCTCAGACAAAATGTCAAAGGTCTCACAAAAAGTGTGCCGATAGCAACTGATGAAGAGGATGCAATTGTAAATGCAATTGCTGAAAAAACAAGTCTCTATCGAGTTGGATGTGTTGGTCATCTGCGGTCAAACATAAAGGAATGGGTAGACTTTCATCAAGGTACAAAAGAAGATAGACGCTTCTATGTGGGAGAAGTGATGGACCTTATACAGTCAGAAAATGAGCAGGTATTTCACAAGTCATATCTCAAGAACCAACAAAAATGGAATGATGACTTCAAGGAATACTTTAGGAAATCAATTTTACCTAGAATTTCTACATTTGGCCTATGGGAAATAAGAAAACTGTTTTCTTTTGATGTTAGTAGTGGCATAACTACAAACCAGGCTGAGGGATTCAATTTTCTATTGAAAAGCCTAAAGGGTTGGCATGAGGTCCCTGTTGTTGTGATTATGTATGCTTTCCACATGCTCCAGAGATTTTATCTGAAAGAAATTTCTCGAGGAAAGGCGGGTCTAGGAAATTACTCCTTATAGAATGACTACAAAGATAGGATCATCGACATTGAAGAGATAGGCAACTTTCCTGTGTGTGCACCAGAGAAGATTATAGAATCTATCAGGAACAAAAAAAAAAATAGAAACTGTTCCGACAGAAAGTGCTGGTACAACATCAGACATGCAAGAAGTTAGGGCACAAGAATTATTGAAGCTGGTGGCATTGGTTTCAGTCCAAAACTAGGCATCTGATTGAATGCTTGGAAAACAGATCCATTAGCATCTTCCCAAGAGTAGGTATATTAGACCCAAGGACCCAGCATTGTCTAGTTATGAAGATCCCTGTGTTTTGCACTTGTAGGATGCCGGAGGACAATGAACTATATTTTAGTTGTCTTTCGGGTAAAAATGGTTTCATACAGCATGCCAGGGTCTATCACATTTTACAAGGGCACAAGTCAAAAAGTCAAGAAATATATACTGTATACGGTGCTCACTTAAGAGTAGGAAAAGTAAAAAGTAATTCATTGTGCTTACTTCTTTGTTGATAATTCTGATCTTATCCAACCTAACCTAACCTCCCCTAACTTGACCTAACATTATCTAACCGGTGCCCACCTAACTTTATCTTACCTCACCTAACCAATGCTGACCTGACCTAACCTTACCTAACTTGGCCTAACTTTACCTAACCAATGCCCACCTAACCTAATCTAATCAATGCTAACCTTACCTAACTTGGCCTAACTTTACTTAACCAATGCCCACCTAACCTAACCTAACAAATGCCAACCTAATCTAACCTTACCTAACCTAAGCTAGCCAATATCAACCTAACCTAACATTACCTAACTTGACCTAACCAATGCCCACCTAACCTAATCTAACCAATGTCAACCTAACCTAACATTACCTTACTTGACCTAACTTTACCTAACCAATGCCCACCTAACCTAACCTTACCTAATCTAACCAATGCCCACATAACCTAACCTAACCTAACCTTAAGCCCAACATAGCCTTTTCAATGCCTACCTAATACCATAATAATGCAATATTCAGGTATGGTATTAAAAGTAGGTAACAATGACCTAACTTGACCTAACCTCACTTGACCTAACCTCACTTGACCTAACATAACATAACATAAAGTTAGGTTAGGTATTATGAGTTAGGTAGTTTAGTGTTCAGCGATGAAGACAAATGATATATATAATACGCAATGTCTAATCACACTAACGAAATATGTAAAAACACGAAAATACGGGAACGCACCAGAATGCACGTGTTTTACCGAAACGAACTATATATGTATATAAATAAATATGGTTTTCCAACACAGATACTCCATTTTTGGGGTTTTAACATGAAGTGTTTATTTGGCGAAAATCATTTTTTGAGCCATATACTATTATTGTGCAGAAGAAAAACATACACGATACCCTTTAGTAGCTCCTAAAAGAAAATGCATGTTTGGGAATTCTAGTCAACTGATTAAATTTCTTTTTCGTAGTTTTACCTGTACAGCACTTGTTTCATATAAACACATCCCCACTATTATTGCCTCTCTTGCAACACAAAATGCCCTTAATCTCTTGAGAAACAAGTGACTGTGCTGTACAGGAAATCTGATTTGATCAGGGTATCATACCCCACTCTTTGCGGTGAAGTTTTATAATATAATTACCCTTTCCTCTGTACGCAACTTTTAAGAAGTGTTTAGACGATCATTTTCTGTTGTACGTCATTTTGATGAAATTTTCATATGAAACTCAAACTAAAAAGTCAAATTCCTGTGTTCTGATCAAATGCTTAAAACATATTAGGCATATTCCGTGCCACCCAGGTACACATGGAAATTCCCGGAAGTTCTGCATTTTTTGTCTAAAGACAGAGTGGTACTACAAAAGAATGATTAACGTCCATTATCTAATAAGCTAATCGCTACGTGCCTCTAGTGCCGGATTACCCTAAAATTCTAGTCAGTCACTGTATACTGTATTCAGATTGTCAGCGTATGTGTACTTGATCGTGTGCGTATGCACGTCCCCAATCTTGTTAGACTCGGGTATAGATTTTTGTAAGAGATAGATGAATAGATTGCCTGTTACGGTAGCAACCTGATACTTTAGTACATCAGCAATGTGCAATTACCGATATTACCAGGGTTTTTTTTACCCATATTTCAATGTCCACTGATTTTGCATTTTTTGCTACTTTTATACAGTTAATATAATTGTACATATTCAGTTCAGGGCAGTATAGTTTTTAGATTGTGGCCAAAATCTGAATATTTTGGCCATAAAATCCCCATCAATAGACCAAAATAAATAATAATAATAAAGAACCTGTGTATTTGTCTCGACTGTAACAAGTATTAGCTCTCTGAAAACTAACGACTTCATCTCTAAGAACAGCCCAAGCAGTGCAATGTTTTACATTGCTGATACATAAATGTCGTTCCTGAGATGGACTTTCACAATGTGGCTTGACTTCTCTGACGGCATTTCGTCAGAACTAGCTTGTTTTTGGTATAAAGTGAAATCGTGAGCAAGTGAAGGAAGCGTGAGTTATGGCTATTTTTCAAAATACGATCGTGAGGTCGTGGGAGGCGTCCAAATTCGTGAGGGTCACGCACAAATCGTGAAACTTGGCAGGTATGTCTCGGTCCCAAAAATCTAGTTCCATCTCAAAAGATGGATCTAGATTTTTGGGACTGTTTTGGTATCAAACAGCCAAAGTGTATACAAAGCATTTGGGGTACTTTATGGAGAGAGAATATCACATAGCCAGATAAATGCACTGACAAGATTGATCTAGATTTTTGGGACTGTTTTGGAAGAGAAAAGTGTATCTTACAGCCATTGAATATACCCAATTCTCCTATTTCCGTAGTTTCCGCTATTTCCGCAGTTTGCCGGCGTCTATGTCAACAGCTGATCACGTGACCTGCCATTGCTAGTACAATATCTATAGCACAGTTCAAATCACCATATATTGAAATTATCTGATTTCATTGCAATGTTACTCTTTTATTCCAGAATAAACTTCACAGAATAGATAACTGGAAATATGTGTTAATAAAACTGTAGGGTCTGTGTTCAAAATGATATTTGAAAACTAAAATTTTTACTGAAACAGGAATTTTTTACACATGTGAATTAAGCAAATCCACTTCTTTGAACTGCACTGTAGTTTACAAAATTTTTACACCGTTTGACCTCAGGAGGCAAAACTTCCGTTTGACCTACGGACCTCAGGAGAAAGTCCCTTACAGTTGGCAGTGATTTTTAAAGAAAGATTTAACTAACATATCTTTAATGCTGTGACTTCATATTTGACATGTAAGTCCTCAATATCCAGATATTTTATTTCACATTATTAAACTATTACAACACGCTAGTGAAAACATTATTTCACTGACTTTCATTTATTGCTACGGAAATAGGAGCAAAGGGAATACACAACCTATTTACATGGTGGGTACTTTATGGAGAGAAAAATCCCATGTTATAGCCAGATAACGTCACAATTGCCACCCCGGCCACCCTGAGCTGATAGCAGAGGTGAAGAATCATGTTATATCTCCTTTTGAAAAAAAATGTGGAAGAAACATGACGGAGTACCCTTACTCGTAAAGTGCATTATTGTATTTTTATCAGGTGAGATTAATATAAAAGTCTGTGACAAGAAACGATTTTGTTCATGTCATCAATAAAATGCTCATTTCATGGTGTGGATGACACACCCATACTCCATTTATGATGCTGTGATGTTTTGACATTTTGAAGTAGTGGATGATTATTGAATGTTGTGACACATGTAATAATCTGTAGACATAAAGGCCTCATTATTGGTTGAGCCCGCAATTGAGAAAACCCACAGTCTGGCTCTTGTACATTAATAAAATAACAATTGTTATTAGCATGTGATTGTGACATACGTTAACGTATGTCACAATCACATGCTACTAACACTAAACAGTAAACACCTTCTGTTTCAAAATAAAAAAAAAAAAAGTATCTCAGACCAGGTAAGAAAATCAGCTATATCTCGGGGCTTACTGGGCTAATTTTAATGTCCTAAAAAGCAGTTATCTCTTGCTAATGTCATTTGTTTGATGTTAATATTGCCGTTTTTCTTTTCAGCAGAATCACTTTACCCTTAAATATGTATAGGGGTAGGTTTTTCATCTTTTGTCCATTTTTCATCAATACCCATTATTATTTGAAGACCTTCATATTATAGATAACACAGGCCAAGGTGGCGGAGCTGAAGCCCCAAAGCCCACACCCCGGATCCAGGGCTGGCATTACTAGCCTATATAAACTTTTTTGAGATTTCTGGTTTAGCTCCTGTTTTCTGACACTGCACAGACAGGAGAGACACTGCCTCCCACAGAATTCTTAACTTAGTTTAAATAATGATATAACATTGAGACTTTTTGTCTGTTTTTATGAATGTCAGAAGTATAGACATATAACTCATCAATTTATATTTGGACATATCTCTAAATATCATGGTGATTAGGCTACCCTGGAGAATATTCGAAGAGACTGTGTAATTATTATACTGTAATTATCCTCAAATAATGTATGGCCTTAAAGTGAATGAGTATAAAATTTCAGGCAAAGCAACTTTGCTATTTTCAAATTTGCCTCCCATGTCAGTGGTCTGACTCAACCAGCTGGCACATTTGTTCGGTTCAGTATTTGCTGATTATTTTACTTGCACAAGAACAGTTAAGGCGGACGCCATCCCTCATAATACAACTTTTTTCTGGCTCACTGGTGTAGTTTTCCTGGTCAGTTTATATTAGCATGAAGAAAATGATCTGACGTATGTTGGCAATTTTCAGTAAAACCATAGACACTTGAATGGAAGGCAAACACTCAGATCACTTTAGGCCTCAATAACTCTGGTCAGGAGCCCAGGTGGGTTAAGTGCTGGTCTGTTAGGCTGGTGGTCTGGGTTCAATTTTTGCTGGAGTTGGAAATCTTTTCCATTGCACACAGGCTTTCATTATCACCCTCCTCCTAATACTGTGTTGAAAAGGATATGAATCACAAGTTGTCCATTTGTCCATCTATCCTAGATGACCATGCCTTTATATACTGCATTATTGTGGTATTTTCTAAAATTAACACTGTTTTAAATAATAGAAAAAATCACATTGTTCCAATTTTAGGATACAGTCCCTACATGTTAGGTATCTTATATGATATACTTAAAGACAAAAGTTCTGCCATCATCCGTGCAGAACTTTTGTCCTTGAGTATAGTTCTGTTTTGATAGAAAAGCAATGTTAAAATAGAAAGGAGGTAATTTTGCAAACAGCTCATCTGGATCTACACTCTGATAGAAAAAGAAAAAAAAACAGTTACAAAGAAGAAAAGTTATACAATAAGTTTATCATATGAGGTCCCTGTTATTCAGTGGATAACATCTTGTCATAAAAATCATAAAAAAACCCATAAAAAACACTTTGGCACATACACGTAAAGTCATTGACAACGTCCATGCCAACAATGCATTTTCTTATTGAAATAATGTTCAGTTTGAAGGCATTAAAATCCCATATAAAAGGATCATATGATAAACAGAATCTTACACTCATTTTCATTTCATATTAAATCTATGAAACTTGCCAAAGGCTCATTCAAAAAATTTCATATGAAATGATCACTCGTGTAAGATCCTTTATATTCTGAATTGTCTGGTGGTGTAGTGATATGATGTTTATTATTACTAAATGGAAATGACAACTGGCTAGCCTGCTAAGTAAAGATATTGTAGACTAAGTGATAATTCATAATTTTGATGTATGAAAATGTTTAAAATCTTGGCATATGCATCTTCTTTTAATTTATATAATGTTCCCAGCAGTAAATTATATTGGAATGAAAATATTAGGTAGAAAAAAAGCTTAATTTGTTTATGGAAAGCCAGCAAATAGCTTAACCCATTCCATTCGGGATACCCCTTTAGGGGTATCTGGGCAAACAGTTTGGATCCAAATCAATCAGGCCCCACAAATGTAGGGCCTGATCTGAGATCCAAACTGTTTGCTGCCTAGACATCATTTCTACAAGAGTTAGTTAGACTATTCCATTTGGGATACCCCTTTAGGGGTTTCTGGGCAAACAGTTTGGATCCAAATCAGGACCCACAAATGTGGGGCCTGATCTGAGATCCAAACTGTTTGCTGCCTAGACATCATTTCTACAAGAGTTAGTTAGACTATTCCATTTGGGATACCCCTTTAGGGGTTTCTGAGCAAACAGTTTGGATCTCAGATCAGGCCCCACAAATGTGGGGCCTGATCTGAGATCCAAACTGATTGCTGCCTAGACATCATTTCTACAAGAGTTAGTTAAACTATTCTTGATTTTTTATGCAGACGACAATTTCAGCAGACGGCAAAAATACCCAGAATGCAATAGCATAAATTCTGTAACTGTTGTGAAACTGGTAGACTATACTCACACAATACAGCATGTCACAGCACAATGCATCTGATGATCTAGCATAAAACAGCATGCACCAGCATAATAAAGCCTCTGCAAGCACAATACACTGTGAACACAGTACAGATTGGAGTAACATGTAAAGTAGGTGCATATACTATAAGAACAATAAATTATCTAATAGCATAATACATCATCTGTTGCAAAATACAGCATTTGCAAGCATACTATTGCATCTTAAGTCATAATAGAGATTTGCTAGCATAATACAGCTTACACTAGCATAATATGGCAGAGAATACAGCATCTATTAGCGGAATAGAGCATCAGCTAGTATTATACAACACTTATTAGCATAATTTAGCATTTAATAGTAGAACACAGCATTTCAGGATAGTATACCACATCTTATAGCATAATACTGTATCTTATAGCATAATTTATACATAACCAACAATGTTATTTGAAAATACAGTTTATTATTATGTTAATACTACATTTCATAACAAGAAAAACTTAAATACAATAAACGTAACTATATCTTTAAAAGCTATCATTATTTTTGGCTCTGCCATTCTAGGGGCCGCTCCCTCATAGTTTGACCCTGAAATTGCATAACTGAGACCTGGGGGTAGCCTTGTAACCGTTGGGTGCTAAAGAATAGGCTTTGCTTTGCCAGCCTGAGGGGAGGCTTGACGGAGCTATCCCAGGCATTAGAGAGGCTTGAATAATGAAACAATGCAAGGAGTATTCCCGTGATACCTGAGGGGAGGCTTGACAGAGCTATCTCAGGTGTTAGAGTGCCCTTCACAGGGAGATCCTGTGATGCCTGAGGGGAGGCTTGACGGAGCAACTCAGGCTTGAAAGAGGCATGTAATTGAGACCTGAGGGGAGGCTTGACGGAGCTATCTCAGGTCTCAAAGAGGCTTGGATACCTTCACAGGGAGATCCTGTGATGCCTGAGGGGAGGCTTGACGGAGCAACTCAGGCTTGAAAGAGGCATGTTATGGAGACCTGAGGGGAGGCTTGACGGAGCTATCTCAGGTCTCAAAGAGGCTTGAATACCTTCACAGGGAGATCCTGTGATGCCTGAGGGGAGGCTTGACGGAGCATCTCAGGCGTGACAGAGGCATGCTGCGCAGACCTGAGGGGAGGCTTGACGGAGCTATCTCAGGTCTAAAGAGGCTTGAATACTATTGAATGGAATGATTCCATAGCGGCCTGAGGGGAGGCTTGACTGAGCTATCTCAAGGCCTAAGTGATGCATGAATACCCGAGACCTGATCAGGCTACTCCCAGGTATGTCTAAACCACACCATGATTTTGGGGGTTAGTTAAGGCCCCAACTGTGGAAGAGCAGCCACCAGAATGGAAACTGCAACTGACATTATTTAGTAATGATGGAATAACATGTGGCAAAATAACCTGAAAACATAAGAACTATTTCAATAAAAATGTAACAATACAGTTAAAGTTGATAAACACTAAATGTAGGAGGTGCTGGGGTGGATGGCTGGGAATGATTTTTATCTGGAGACAAGCTGATTCAACAATGTCAAAGTCACAACTGACCCAGGTTCTGCTACATAGTTCTACTTGATAATCTCTGACTGTTGCCCTGAAGTATCAAGTCCTCCCATTGGTCAGATCTAATGACCAATAGGGAGAAACTCCTTTCTGAAATAACACCTTGCACCTGCACTCTTAGACAAAGAGACAGTTATATAATTCCAATATACACAGTCTACTGGTATTTAGAAAAGAATTCCATTCCCTAATAAACTTATTGCACCTGCAGCTTTGGACTGAGCCAATACACAAGTTAGACTGCAGGTGTCCAGAACACTTGCAGCTATTAAACAGAAACAAAGTTAAGGCCCAGTCTGATCCTGGTCTGTCCAGATCCAATCCTGATCATAATCTACATATACAGAAACTGACTACAGTACATAACCATTGATAATGCTTTACACTAATATAAATTTCATTATATGCTAAGACCTGTGGAAACAACACATTGTCAGGTCATAATCTCTCTCTGTCTGATCATGATCTACAGTGAGACAGACAACTATGAGTAAAAGTTATGTATAAACCACAATTATAAAAATTGCCATTACACCATTTTCTAGCATTATACAACATTTAACTAATATATTACATCTTCTGACATAATTGAATATTTAATTGCATAATGCAGCATCTTCTATCATAATAATGCATCTGACAGCATGATAATGTCTGACATAATTTCTGTATATATTTAATGTTATATTTGATAGCATAGTAGTACAGCATCTTAGAATGTTATTTAGATTCTTAACAGCACAGTATAGCATCATATAGCATAGTGCAGCATTCTATAGTATATCATGCAGCATATGTTAATAAAATACAGATTTTAATGCCATAAGGACCTCTGGCAGTATCATTGCAAATTTTTCTTTTTCAACAAATTACTGCAGCTTCTGCGGGCAGCAAAAGTTGAAATATTTGTCATAAATAGGTCATAAATAGGTAGACTTGTGCATTATAAAGACATTTTAACAACGGTTTTGAAAATATCATACCTCTAGAGTAATTTATTTTTTGGTCTCTGAAAATAAATTCAATTTTTCGTTTTTCTGATATATTGAACTTTATTATAACAATGTATTGAACCACTCTTATTTCAAATTTTCGGCCTTAGGCCTTCTTCAGGAAATTTGGAAACAATTATTTCAACTATGTGGCATCCATTTTGAAATCATGATATTTGTATCAGTAGTTGACAGGGGTGACGTCACATCATTTCCTGTATAGTTACTAATAAGTTGGCGTAACGTCAAATGACGTGACGTCACTTCCCGCCAAAACAGAGTACAAAACCACTATTCCAACATGCCATGGATATTAAGAGCAGAAGAACAACTCACACTTAAATAAATAAATAAAAATTAAAATTAAATAAATAAATGAAAAAAATATAGATAAATAAATAAAAATTTTATATAAAAAAAAAAAAAAATCATAATAATAATAATAACAGCAACAATAACAACAATAATGTATATAGGAGATATATATATATATATATATATATATATATATATATATATATATACATTATTATTATTACTATTACTATTTCAATTATTATAATATTATTATAAAACAAAAAAACAAAAACTCTAAACTGTCCCCTGTCACAAAATAGCATCCTCAAATCGTCTGCACTGCACTTAATTTAATTTTATATTGCATCCTTGTGGCATTTTAGTTTTAAGTTTCACTATCCACTGTTCCTCAGCTAACTGTCTGTATATGCGACCTTCTCGAAACATTCTTTGTAAGATGGAAACTCTTACATGCTGCTCCCCATGGCCTTCAAAATGTCTCATTATTGGTTTTTCAGCCTGCTGGCGGACGTCCCGTAGATGTTCATCTATTCGCTCTTTCAGTGTCCTCTCAGTTTCTCCAACATACACAGTCTTGTCACATTTGCTGCAGATAAGGGCATAGACAACGTTTCTATCCCTGCAACTCACGTTCTCAGCCGTCTTGTATTTGGCGTCTTTAGTCGAACTCCATACTTCATCTTTATGTATGGCATTGCATACCTTGCAGGAGCATGTGCTATCTGTCTGTTTCACTGCCTTGTTTGTCTTCCCATGAACCAGGGTATCAGCCAGATTTTTGTCTCGTCTGTACGCCACTATTGGAGGCTTCTGGACCGCTTTAGCCATCTTATCGGACCTATGCAGCACAGGTAGGTGTTTTCTAACTATCTTATGGATGTCTGGCAGGTGTTTTGAAAAAGTAAGCACTAAGGGTACTCTTTCTTCTTTCTTTTCTTTGGTTTTCACATTAAGAAGGTCATCTCGTTCTAGGTTATCTACCTTTTGTAGCTGTTTTTCAATAGCTTTACCACAATAGCCCCTTTTCCTCAATTGGACCTTCAACTCTTTTCTGTGTACTTGATAGTCCTCTTGTTTCTCACAAATTCTCCTTAGCCTTAATCCAAGTCCATAAGCTAGGCCTGATTTTGTGCTTGGTGGGTGATTTGATGCCTTATGCAGGTAGAGCTGTTTGTCAGTAGGTTTCCTGTAGAGACTAGTGTAGACCCTGCCATTCTCCAGGTGAACCCATGTGTCAAGAAATTCTATCTTCTCCCTACTGTATTTCAGCTCTATCTTGATGTTCCTGTGAATTCTATTGGCATACTCTGCAAATTCCTCCAATGTGTCCGAGCTACCCGTCCATAGACCAAACCCATCATCAATGAAGCGTTTGTAGAAAAGTGGTCGATCATGGTATTCCATCAACTGCTCGTCCCATTTCCTCATGTAACTGCAAGCAAAGTTCTTGCCAAGCTTTGAACCAATCGCAATGCCATTTGTCTGTTTGTAATGCTTGTTGCCAAGATTGAAGTTGTTGTTGTCCAAAACTACTTCTATCATCTTTAAGACCTCTTCTGTAGGAACTATGGATTTTGATCTGGAGTTGAGACCTTCTCTACATGCTTCAAGACCTTCTTCTTTGGGTACAGATGGATAAAGCTTACAAACATCAAAACAGAACATGAATGTGCCCTCTGGCAAGGGTCCCTCTATCTCTTTCAAGGTGTTGATGAAATCTGTTGTATCCCTTATGTAACTGGGTGAGGTGATGACATACTCATTGAGTTCATACTCTGCTAACTCTGCAATCTTTTCTGTGGCTGTATTCATCCCATTGACAATGGTTCTCATTGGTGCATTACTCTTATGCAGTTTTGGGTTTCCCTTTAGTGAGCCTGCTTTCGGATACCGTGGTATTAAGAACTGCTTCATGTCTTGTGAGATGGAGCCATCCTTGAACATCTTGTTGACAAGCTTCTTAACTTCTCTCAGAGACCTTTTAGTCTGGTCATCTTCAGTCATAGTATAGGAGTCACTTTCTTCCATCTCTTTCTGGAGGCTTTCTGGAGGCTTTCTGGCGGACCTTTCAGAATGGGAGCGTAGGATGCGACTTAAAGAATTCTTCTATGAAGAAGGTACTGAGGCACAGACCAAAGAAGATGAGAACGACCCACTTGAGAAATTCAAGGTTCCCAAAAAGAGCACTTTCACTCCAAACAAAGGACGTGATATGTGGCTGGATATGTACATTGAGATGGTTAAGACAGATATCATCAATAACCTTAAGAAGGTGGGGAAATTGAACATCTCACCAGAAGAAAATGATGCATTTCTATCACTCTTAGGGACCGACCATTTGATATTCTGGGGGGGGCCTGGTATTCTTGATGGAGACACAACATTTTATTTCACTGGCCTCTAGAAACAATTTCTTTTTTTTTCACCTTATGGAAGCTAATTTATTTTTTTTACAAGCTAACTCAAACAGGTTATTTTTTTTTATTTTATAGCTGACTATCAGATCCTTGTTTACTTGATCTTAAAAGCCTTTTATTTTAAATACTGGAAAAACTAAGTTAATGCTGATTACTACTCATCAAAAGAGGGCAGCTATGAATACAGATATTTTGTTTTTGAATCTAAATAATGAAAATTTAAATACAATAAAAAATGACAAGATTCTTGGAGTTGTTGTGGATAATAACCTTTCATGGTCAAGTCACATTGATAATATATGCAAAAAAAATAAAATCAAATTTATGGCTCTTAACACGAATCAAGGAATACCTGTCAGTTGATCATAGGATTCAGTTCTACAAAACATATATTCAACCACATATAGATTATTGTAATATAGTATGGGGTGGGACCTCTCCAAGTAATTTATACAGAATATTTCGTCTTCAAAAGCGTGCCTGTAAGATAATCTTAGATTACAACGTTGACAATATTTTTGATAGCATGCAAGATTTAAAAATACTCACAGTTTTTGAAAGATTATTT
Organism: Ctena decussata; assembly: GCA_963989385.1. Taxonomy (NCBI): domain Eukaryota; kingdom Metazoa; phylum Mollusca; class Bivalvia; order Lucinida; family Lucinidae; genus Ctena; species Ctena decussata. The sequence goes on along the minus strand of OZ022503.1, from coordinate 41,970,366 downwards.
CTGAGAAAAGCCAAATTTATGTTTAAAGTTGAAAGATCTTTAACTCCTCCATATATATGTGAAATGTTCCATCATAGAAATCAGAATGAAAGTTTGCCTTTGTTAAGATCAACAGCATCTTCAAATTTCATCCCACCCAGACCCAGAAAGGAAATATTCAAACAAAGTATAATGTATTCAGGGCCTATTATTTGGAATAGTTTGCCTACTGAACTTAAAAATTTAAATACTGTAAACTCTTTCCATAACTATTTTATAAAATGGCTTAAGCATTAATATGAGCCACTGTTTAGTCTTTAGAGTAATAAATTTGTAAACGTGTTTATACGGTGTGCTTGTGTGTGGATGGTGGTTCACCTGACAGAGTGTACTATGTATATAGAATTGTTTTCATTAATGCTGTGTACCATAGCTACCCTAGGTAATGGGACACCATGACAGATCATTTCAGTGGTGCTGAGATTTTAGCAGTTTTGTTGTTTGTTGTTTTTTTTTTTTTTTTTTTTTTTTTTTTTGCTTTATAATGCAGTGGTTTGATGTATACTGCCAGCAGGGTAGCAAATGGTGCATACCAAGATCATACTGATCCATGATACTTGTTCTGCAGTCTTTGTCACTTTCTGTTTCAATATCTGGGATAGTTGTGGTTATTTTGGTAATTTCTATATTAGATATGTGAAGGCATGTGCATGGATATGTGTGAAATAGTGTGTGCAAGGAAGTGTTTTTTTTTTGTTTTTTTTTATTATTATTATTATTTCAACAAAACCTTTGTTGCATGACTATTGTAAATATGTTATTAGTAGAGGGCCACATGGAAGAATAGTTTTTACTAAATGTGTTTTACCCTCTGAAAATAAAGTCGATTATTATTTATTTTATTATTATTATTACCCACATCGGTATTTTTTACACCTTTTTTTCTCACAAAAAGAACATGGTGCTGTCTTTAACCAGGCGAAGGGCATGGCTTAGCTTGCTTTTGCAAACCAGTGCCTGGAGCATGTTACTCTTTTCATCTAAGGTACAGATACAAACATCCCTGTATGAGTTTGGCAAAAAATTAGGCCTTAAATTAGGGATATTTTGGCCAAAATTTAGGGCTATTTTGGCAAAGTTTTAGGGCTAACATTAGGAATTTAAGTTTTTTTTTCTATCCCAATATATGGGCAAACATGCTTTATTCGTCCTCTAGAAAGTTTGATAAATACTTACTGATGGAGTCACATTATACATGAATGGCAATTAATAAAATGGTTGAAAGTTATGTGCTAAGAAGTTAAGAAAGGGGGGTCTGGGGGGCGTTGCCCCCCAGAAGCTAAAGCAATTTCCCAATTTCAATGGCAATTTTAAGACTGGAAACAAGAGAAAAACTAGGAATGATGGTAAAAATAAGGGTTTTTATATTGGGACTTTTGCCTTTTACAGTGTTTATTTTGCCATAATGGTTTTGTCTCCCATGAGCTAGTGACTCTTTTGCAATTCAGTTTTAGTGGAAACATTTACTTAGTAATGTGGCAGATCAATGATACATTTATGTGAATGTTGTATAGGATTTTATTGTAAATGTATGCACATGCGGGCCCGCTGGTGTAAACCAATTGTAGATAATATTAAAATATAACTATAAATATGGGGGTCTGGGGGCACAGCCCCAAGAAGCCAGAGAGATTATAAAAACTCAATTCCAATGGAATTATCTGCAGACTATATTTTTTTTTTTTGAAATTTTGGGTGGAGACAGGTTATTTTTTTCTCTTACTTTAGAAGCCAGATTATTTTTTTGAACCTCCTTATGAGCCAGGTTATTTTTTTCTTGCATATCCAAAAACAGGGAATTTTTTTGATAAATATACCAGGCCCCCCCCAGAATATCAAATGGTCGGTCCCTTACATAATGATGACATTGTGATAAGACCAGCAGACAAAGGTTCTGGTATAGTGGTACTTGATAAAGTGAAGTATGTCGAAAGGATGTTATCTGCTAGCATAATATTGAATATTATAGCATATTAAGGCATTGTCTTGCATTTAATCATGTAATACTTATAGGTTATTGAATTTATATTGGGAAATATTCGGCACGAGTTCATATGGCCAATGACGCACACAGCTTGCGGAGACCGCCATATGAACGAGTGCCGAATATTTCACAATATAAATTCAATAACCTTTTTATTATATACCTTTGTTATAAATCTGCTAGTTTGATCAGTGCTCTCTACGTACGAAATCAAAATATAATATTGGTAAAGCAACCACAACTTGTTTTAGAACTGAAAATACATTATGTCATATGGTGTCTTCATACACGCTAAAAGCCACGCCTGATGGCGCGAAAGTTGAAATGACGTTTCGTTATCAGACGTGACGTCAGTAAACAAACTTTGATGTTTACAAGAACTGGGCGCCATTTTCGAGTCTTACTCTCAGCAGCTCTGACGGAAATCTCCCTTATTATCACAGAATATTAATTTAAAAGAGTGACAGATCAAAGGTAAATGATATTTAATTGTCTTTTATGCAAATTTATACACCGAAACCGACACTAGTGCTATTATTCTACTTGCTTTTGAATTGCAGTCGACGACAAAATGGCCGCCAAACTTTTCTTCTCTCAAAACAAAAGTAGTTCTTGGGAACGCGACTCCTTAACTCCGTGCAATATGCACTTGACTCCGTGCAATATGCAGAAAATATTGCATGGTTACTCTAATGTGAAGTGAATGGGGGAATTTCTTAGGTATATAATAAAGCATCTTCTAGCATAATACGGAATCTAGCAAAATACATAATCTGCTAGTATAATGCAGCCTCTGACAGCATAATTCAGCATCTGCTATCATATATTATGGCTTCTAATATCGTAATATAGCATAATGAAGCATTTGGTAGCATAATGCAGCATCTTGTAGCATAAGAGAGTATTTAATAGCATAACACAGCATCTGCTAGCATTATAGAACATTCACAGCAAAATATAGCATTTGCTTTCACAGTAAAAACCCATTGGGCACAAAACAGATATAAAATAATCACAGAACAATCTATGTTTCTTAGGCTGTTACAAAAAAAAGTCATAGTTCCAAAACTACCTTGTCATCATGGCTAAACAAATATGTTTAGCCATGATAACCAGGTTGTTTGGGAACTAGGACTTTTTTTCAATTATTGGTAACAGCCCTTGTAGATATATAGTTAATCAGGAATGACAATGTCTCCCGTAGCATGGACAAGGATTGGGTATTGAGATGTGTTATTATGGGCAGAAGAAAAATAATTTGATACCAACATTTTATACAGATCTGGTTTTCTGGATACTGTATAAAAATCCCTATCTTTCCTGCTTTTTATGATATAAACAAACTGAAACCTTATGTCAAATTCCTCTTATAATTGCACCTACTGCATAAACAGGATTTGTGCTTTACATTAGAAAAATAAACAAGATGAAGCGAAACACTCACAGCAGAGCTCTAGATTAGAGGGGTATTTGATGATAATTGAGGGATAATTTTCTTTATTTCTCATTGAAACCATATGTTGTGACCCCTCATCTGAACTGTCTCACTGAGACAGTTCAGATGAGGGGTCAATAACATACGTTTTTATCCAGAATTATCAAAAATAATCCCTTATTATCATCAAATACTCTCTCTTATCTAAGGCTCTGCTCACAGGATTGAAAGGTTTGAGCATGTTGAGTTGAAGATGATGAATGGACAGATTTGTTTTCTTGTTCTTTTATGAGGTGGTTGGGTGGTGAGCAGTAGCTCAGTTGATTGTAGCAGAACCTTGTGGCTTAAACCCTGTCACACATAAAGGAGCAATAAATTATGTCAGAACTGGTCCAAGGGCAATGGTTGATGGGGTGACAAATTTGGACTCTGTCAAGTCTGTTGTGATTGTTATAATTACATTGTAGGTCTTTGAGAGTTCATTTACAAATTGCTTTTCACTGCTTTTGAGACTCTAAGGACACTTGAAGCAGAGGTCAAAGAGTTGTCAATTAATGGTCAAAAGAAAGCAAGACAGAGTCTAGGTATAAGTTTTTGTTCTGATATACACAGCAAAATGTTATTTATCTTTTTTTTGATCCACTAAGTAACTATATAGACGTGAAAGAATCATTATGGTGAACCTTGATATGACATTTCATGGGCAGCTCATGTGATTCTATAGCTTTTAGAAAATGCTTTATTTTCAACAGATTAAAAAGAAAGAAAGAAAAATCAAAATTTTGGCCATGAACCAGTACAGAATGAATTTTTCTCCAAACTCTATATTTGGTCAAGTACTTTGTTCCTCTTACAATATGCGGAAATTGAAAATGCAAATGTGCACTTAGTCAAGTTTCAATGCTTATGGAAAACTTTAAATAATTTGAGCAGAGATTTCCTTTTATCAGTGGCATGTATAGATTCCTCTGAGATCTTTGAATGAAATATTCTGATATGTGTGATATCCATATCATAGGTGTACCGGCATAATGTGGACCCTTGAAAACGGGGGATGAGAATTTCGCAAAATTTTCAAGGGGGAGGGAAGGCGGGGCAGGGAGTTCAGAAAACCCACCAGATTCAGAGGCAAACTTTAGAGTGAGTGTTAACTATGAAATGATTTGTCCAATTAGGGAAGTGCATTTGCACTGTCTGCACCCCTTCTGCATACAGGCCTATGTGCACGTCTTTGTAATGTGATATCCATTGACAGGAAAAGTGTAGGAAAGACATTAGACTTTCAAGCTCTGGATTTTCTTCTTTTAATTGACATTAGTATATTTACTGCCTCATTCATGGGAAATAGATTCTGGTACCGTATTTCGTCAGTTTTAAGACAGGTTTTTGTCCGTTTCAAAACAATTATTAAAATCTTGATTCTATCTTCTAAGATAGACCTAGATTTTTGGGATTGTTTTGGCAGGTAAAAACCCATCTCGTAGCAGAATTTCATACAACTGATTTAAATATTTGGGGTCCTTCTATGGGGGAAAACATCATTTCATAGCCGAAAAAATATGGTAGTGTACTTTGGAATGTCTGGTGTAAAAAAGACTGAATTAAAGGCATTATTCAAGTTAATGAGCTGGTAATACAGTTTGTTAAAAATTCTGGAATTGTCTTAAAGCAGATGTATTGACTTGTAGTAATTGTGATGTATAGCACTACTGTATTCATTCTGTTAAAAGACAGCTTTTTTACTTCCAAAACAGTCCCAAAAATTAGATCCATCTTTAAAGACAGATCTATATTTTTGAGATTGCTTTTGAAGGGGGAAACCCATCTAATGACAGAATTGCTCAAGACTTATTCAGAATCTGATAGTTGGGGACATTTTAATGGGGATTGGGGGTGGTAATGTGGGGTGGGGCTGGTGGAGTTATGGCACCATAATTATTTAGTATTTGGACATATTAACAAATGTCTATTTTTGAGCTAGCTTATATTTGGCTATATATGGTGATATATAAAAAATCGCTAGATGTAAGGGAAACAATGCAAAACCTATTCATGCTGCTTCTTAAGGTCAAGAATACGTAAATGGCACATACATAGATTTTTTTTTAATTTTGCACAGGGATGCATTTTCATGTGTTACATCGAATTGTGTAATAAAAAAGATAGGTCACCGAGTTCGTTTAGTCGCTAGATCAGATTGAAAAACGTGAAATTTTGAGGCCGTTTCCATTGACGGCAATGGGAATGCGATGAAAAAACTCAGATTTTAAAATTTAAACGCACACAGCTTGTTTGCTACTACATAGATTTTTTTCAAAAACTGATATTTTATGTCACAGGATCTGTCGATTAAAATGAGGAAAGAAAAGTCCTTGACTACCGAGTTCGTTTTTCAACTAGCGCTTGATAATCAAGCATAGGTATGTATAAATTTACGCCATTCCGCGACGTCATTTATAAGCGACGTTGCAGTCGTTTACTGGCGACGTTATGAGACATGCTAAGACCGTTCTGAGAATACGGAAAGATGAGGACTAATAGGGTTCTCATGATGAATGCCTTAAGCTTCGTTCATACGGACAAAGTTTCTGTGACAAAGTACGTTTGGAAAAGAAAAAATTGCTCGTGTGAATGAAACAATATACCACATTTTCATTGCCAATTTTTTCTAGTAAACTTTTTATGACAAACAAAATTTGTCCGTGTGAACAGAAAATTTGCCATAGAATATGTAACAAACAAACTAGCTATGGATATAAGAACAGAAAACTTTGTTCATAATCAGATCGGTTTGATTTTGAACAAAGTATATTTAACAAAGAAACTGTGGCACGGTTGGCCGTTCACATAGGCAAAGTTTATTTGTCCAGGTAACCTTGACAAATAATGTTCGATCGTGTGAACACAGCAGCAAATATTTCCTTGCAAAAGTTTATTTGACAAAGATTCCATGCCACATTTTTAACAAATAATTTGCTCCGTGTTAACGCGAAATGTTTTGCAAACTTTCTTTGTTAAAGATTCTGTGACAAAGAAACTTTGGTGGCGTGAACGAGGCTTAAGTGAAAGAATTTATTTTTCAGACTCTGTAAACAAAAATTAGTACAAATTGCAACCACTCTTCTAACAGTAATATGGTTACTGCAGCCGACACGATTGAGCCGCACATAAAAAACTGCGTTACCCTAAATCAAAAAATGCGCCGTGGCATGATAAAATGGGTTCTTTGTGGCATATACGGTCAGCGGAAGCTCAGATCAGTGTGCGCACCCGCCCAACCTGACCAGAGCCTTTTTTGTCCTCTGGTACAATGATTCCATGAGGAACAGCAGAGATTTATTAGTCTGTGCGTATGCGCAGGCTGATCTGTGTGCATGTATCATATTACTGACGACTCGTGTTCTGTCGGTGTGGCTCATGGTAGTCAGATAAAATTGATTTTTGGACAGTATTTCAGTCATATCGAGATGATGGTAAGTTACAAGGTCAACTTCCAAATCCACCGTCGGCGGGATAGGTAAAGGTAAAGACTTCTTGTAGCGTAGTGGCCGTAGGGGTGGTGTGAGTAAGAGGCCCGCTATATCTTTGGCAATGGAATACAAGTGGAAGAAATATTGTTTCATTCTTATTTTGTAATCAAAATAAAATTTTCGATGTCCAGAAAGGAACTGAATATTAAATTCGCAAAAATCGGCATTATAATAGATATTACATTCCGATCCCATAAAGCTCTAAAATCAGCTGGCATACATTTACATGGTTTATTAATGATTTCGGATGCGCAAGCCAACCGGCGCCGCGGACGTTCGGTTATGATGCAGACGATCGCGGGTTCGAATCCGGATTCGGCCAGCTAGCGACTGGAAAAGTCTTCTTGTCAAGCCAGCAGTAAATAGGTAGCTTTTTCAAATCAGGGAAGGATAACTCGCTGAAAGGAGAAAGATGGGCTCCGCCTTTCATATGTGTGTCTGAAAAGTCCTGTGAGCCCTGTAAGCAGGCCGAGGGAACATGTATTCCGGCCAGCCTTAAAGTGTTATACACATAAAACTCTGTCTGTCTGTCTCTCTCTCTCTCTCTCTCATTAATTTTGTATGAATACACTTATGTTGATAAAATAACTTCAAACATACAGGGAAAAAAGAACATTGCAATATCTGCAAAGGGCTTGAAAAACAATGCCAACAACTCCGTTTTCCACATGTTTGACGTTATTATTGAATGTCCGATGGGGCCGTCATATTGAAAATAGCATTGACTAGGAAGTATTTCGTGACGTAACGTCCTTCGCGACGCACGTAATTAATTGCGCCAGTCATTTACGTATTCTTGACCTTAAGGATCTGGAGTTCATGCTGTTTGCTTGGGCACTTCTGTCCTAAAGAGTAAGGCTCATCATGATAAGTTTGTATGATTTCTGAAGTGAAATATGGCTTCTCTTGAAATAAAGTTGATTGACTGCATAGAGCAAAGACAGTTTGGACCACAGCAAAGATGTTCAGATTTCTTTAAAAAAAATTGAGTTCCCAACAGTATTTTACAATCCCCTACTGAGCTCTGCCGACAGATCTTATTTCTGTCTCAATAAAAATACCATAATTATGTTACTGATAAAGTCTAGATCAGATAATCCTCATAATTTCATATTATATGAATATATTTTCTCATTATATCATTAAGCTCCATAATAAAAAAGAGAATCTTTTGTTAGTCTTAGACTACAGTGCTCCAGATATTAGAAAGAGTAACATAATTTTTCATATTTCTCCATAAAAACAATTATGCATGTTTAGACCAATGAATTATTTTACTGCATTTATTTGGTTATAAGGCAGTTTTTCTCTTTTCCAGAATAATCCTCAAAATCTCGATCCTACTTACAGCTTACAAAATGAAGATTTTGTGGTTTGTTTTGTAAGAGAAAAATCCAACTTATAGCTGAATTACACAATTTTGGAAGGGGGAATTCCTCACCATATAGCCAAATAAATGTGATAAAGTCTATAAAGTTTTGCTCATTTTAGTTTTACTATTCACTCGTTAAGCCCAGTGAAGAAATTAGCAAAATTTGTTAACAGCATAGATCCTGATGAGGCGGCTCATAATGAGCTGCCTCATCTAGATATACACTGTTTGCCCTCTAGTCTTTGAATTCTCAATATGAAATGTCTTTGACAAGGCATTTTTAGCTCACCTGTCAAGGTGAGCTTATAGTATAGCCATGGTCCGTCGTCTGTCGTCGGCGGCGTTGGCGTCGTCGGCGTCGTCCACACTTTTAAACATCTTCTCCTCAGAAACCACTGGGCCGATTGAAGCCAAATTTCATATGGAGCCTTAACAGGATGGGGGAACGAAAGTTTATATATTTGACCTAGGTCACATGACCAAGATGGCCGCCATGCCCATATATTGTAAAAACCTTAAAAAATCTTCTTCTCCAGAACCTCTGGGTCGATTGCCTTGAAACTTGGTATGAAGCATGTTGGACTCCAGTACTACAAAGTTTATATAAATGATGACCTTGGGTTGACCTTGATCTAATTTATGGCAAGGCCAAATTTGGTCCCTTAGGCTTTTAAATGGGAAAATCTGAAAAAGTGCATTTTTCTGTTGCCGTTGTGCTCTGTGATATGGAAATGTAGTCAGTTTCAACACATATGGATATTAGAGGTCAAGGTCATTTAGTGACCTTGACTAAAGGTCATTTGTCCATTGGGTGTCAACATTTTCAAACATCTTCTCCTCAGAAACCATTGGGCCGATTGAAGCCAAATTTCATATAGAAACTTAACAGGATAGGGAACGAAAGTTTATATATTTGGCCCAGGTCACATGACCAAGATGGCCGCCATGCCCATATATGGTAAAAACCTTAAAAAATCTTTTTCTCCAGAACCACTGGGCCGATTGCCTTGAAACTTGATATGAAGCATCTTGGACTCCAGTACTACAAAGTTCATATAAAAGATTACCTTAGGTTGACCTTGACCTATTTTAGCGAGAGGTCAAATTTGGTCCCTTAGGCTTTTGAATGGGAAAAGCTGAAAAAGTGCATTTTTCTGTTGCTATTGTGCTCTGTGATATGGAAAACCAGTCATCGTCAACCATTATGAATACTAAAGGTCTAGGTCATCGTCGTCTTCGTCCGTTGTCAACATTTTCAAAGGACTTCTCCTCAGAAATCACTGGGCTGATTGAAGCCAAATTTCATACAGAGCCTTAACAGGATAAAAAAAACAAAAGTTTATAAATTTTTTATCCAGGTCACATGACCAAGATGGCCACCATGCCCACATATGGTAGAAACCTTAAAAATCTTCTTCTCCAGAACCACTGGACTGATTGCCTTGAAACTTGGTCTGTAGCATCATGGACTCTAGTACTACAAAGTTTATATAAATGATGACATTGGGTTGACCTTGATCTATTTTATTGCAAGGTCAAATTTGGTCCCTTAGGCTTTTGAATGGGAAAATATGAAAAAGTGCATTTTTCTGTTGCTATTGAGCTCTGTGATATGGAAATTCAGTCAACTTCAACCTCTATGAATGCTAGAGGTCAAGGTCATTTAGTGATTTTTATAGAAGTGGCCGTAGTAGAACAGTTTACACACTCACCATCCAATCCTATAGAATTGAAGCCTTGGTATTAGCCTACCTGAGCCCAAAGCTTACATTTTGGCCACTTGACCTGAGCATATTCTGGCAGGTGAGCGATCGTTGCCCTTGGGCGACTTGTTTTTAATTTTTGCAGACATAAATTTTGTCATCTGCTTTTTGGTGCTTTAAGAGCTAAAGGCAGCCAGTAAGCATCAGTTTGAATGATGATTTAAGCTTTCCTCTGTCCAGTTAGTTATGGGATGGTAGGACTGAGCCTTTAAATGTGCATATAATTGTTTAATATATTATGTTTGTTTTTTTAATTTTTAACCTTTGATGAATTAATGATGCTATAATGAGTGATAGGAAATGGAAAAATTAGTCTTTTTTTTTTTTTCGCGCCGATGTGGACACATTGATAAACTTAATAGTTCTGTACATGTCCAGGGATTTTCTACTCACACATTTATCTGGATTTTTGCATTTACAGTGCTTTTGCACCGCCTTTTATGCACCAATCATTTGCAACCACGGCCCCCCTGGGGCCAGGGAATAGCGGGGATATTGACTTTTCACTCTGCAAAGTCCTGGTATATGCCCTGCACTGTGGGGACGTTTTTTTTATGTCAAATCCTTGGTAAAGGTCTATGCCCCTGGGGGATCATATAGATATAAAAATCCATATTCTGACAAAGTGTCGCAGTAAATGTCGTTAAAAACACTCCACTATTTTCCCCACTGTTTTGGCGGGAATCAAAAGCATGGCGTATTCACAGCACTGCCGGGACACCTCTTAGGTAAAAACACGGTACTTAAGCCCCGCTATGTCACCCCCTATCCCCGGCCCCATGGGGGCCATGGTGCAAATGACTGGTGCATTACTATAAATTCAATTTACTTGAAAAAGAAATGGATTAAAATGAGAAAAATTGTCTGCACCAGTCAGACTATAACCACAGAAGCATACCAAGGTCTGATTGTTTGTTTAGATCTGTAATCATATTGAATTGCTTCGGTAAGCATCACTTGAAGCACTTACATTATATTGTATCCCTTGCCATTAGACTGTAGACAATTTGTTCTCTCTTAATATACCATGGATATTTGGCATATTGTTACAGATCTTGCCTTTATTCAGTGTCTGATCAAATCTCTGGTTCTGCACCAGGTTCATTGTTTAAAATGTTTAAAGGCACAAAACTAGATAAATTTAATTGCAGTCACGCAAATCAGTAGGCTGATGACTAGACTGATTTCAGTGGAAGATGTTAGAAATTCTGTTAGCCATATATTATTCATATTTAAAAAAAAACACTTTTCTCTGAAATCTTTATTTAATCTGATATAGATAAGAATTTGTTGGAGGCATATATAAAGGTATCAGAGAGGCAGTGCACAGGGTATAATCGATTCCGCCAATTTTCGCTTCCTGCAGAGACTGTCCGTCATATTTGGCTTCCGCCGAGACTGTCCACAAACTCTTGCTTCCTGCAGGGACTACTGTCCTAAAAAAATGGCTTCCTGCCGAGACTGTCCACGTGATTCTGCTTCCTGCCGAGAGCCTCGGCAGGAAGCAGAATCACACAGACAGTCTCTGCAGGAAGCCATTTATCATGTACAGAAGTCTCGGCAGGAAGCAAGAGTTCGCGGACAGTCTCGGCGGAAGCCACATATGATGAACAGTCTCTGCAGGAAGCGAAAATTAGCGGAATCGATTATACCCTGTGCCGTGTGAGTTTCTAACATTTTCAACGACAAAAAGTCTAGCATAGCTACAGGAAGTGTTAAAAAAAAAAGAGATAGGACTCTACCAATGTACTCATAATCTAACAAATCTGTCCCCCCCCCTCCCCCCCCCCCCCCCCCCCCCCTCTCAAAATAATCTCCATGCAAGCAATGCACCTCTGTATTCTGCCCCTACATGCATCAGAGTTCTAAGGAATCCTGTTGACCCAAGTCCCTTGATTTCTCAAGCATCAGCAAAATATGATCACTACATAGGCACAGTTCTTTGACTCACAGAATGTTGACCCCCTTTAACATCATCCTGTTGGGGGTGGGCCAACTTATAAGGACCAAAAGTAAAATATTAACTGCACTATGGTTGATGTAACTGCTGCCACAAGGCACACACTAGTTGCAGCCATTGCTAATAAAACTCATGAGTACAATTTTATAAACTGTACAATTTAAACATTGTCAGAAGAGTACAAAATTTATACGAAGTAACACAAAACAGTATCTTAGCAACTGTTAATTGTAATTAAGTGTAAATTGTTCGACATAGAAGCCTTCTTGTTTAAGGAATGACTGGAATTTATTAACCGAATTTTAAAGGTTCTTGTAGAGTTAATGTACCTAGAAATTGCTGCCATGTTTTTCTGTGTACAACAAATTAAGTACATGCGTCAGAAATTAAACCCATTATCTGTCTAATTTGCTTGAAAATGCAAATCTAATGAGGTCAGTGGGCTGTTGTGAGAGAATTTTTTTTTTGCTGTTTTCAATACATACACTGCTGTTTAATTTAGATGAAGCTTGCAAATGGAGAAAATCTAGATGTAATTCACTTGCGTAATTGTCTTTCTCTTAAAAATTGCTTGTTCCCTATATCGCAGTTCCCATAGGCCCAAGTCCTTTCCAAAACAAAATCTAGGTCCATCTTATAAGATGGGTCAACCTGTTTTATAGCTGATTAAGTATAGTACCGCAATGTCTAGTTCTATCAATTATGTGCTGGGCTCCTCTGGAGCATCTTCCCACATTTACTATTCACAAGCAGGCATGTGACAAGGGATGTAAAGTCCTGTACAGCTTAAAACTGGTGAAAAACATCCGTGTTTACGGGTGCCCACCCAGGATCAAAGTCTTGAAAGATTCTAGGGACTGGGCACTGACTGTCTCTGTAGGCAGGCTGTTCCACAATCTTATCCCTGATGGGAAGAAAGCATACTTGCAGGCATCTACACTGCAGTATGGCATGAGATATCTGTGGTTATGTCCTCATGTTTGGGATGCACCACCATTATGTCCATAATATACACAATTTCAAACTCAGCCTGGTACCTCAATTAGACTTTTGAAAGTTCATCATTTTATGCATCAGACTGCCTTCAGGTTTTCAGGCTCAGCCTGGCACCTCAGTTTCCATAAGCCCCAGACTTTTGAAAGTCCATCAGTGAGTACACCAGACTGATTCAGATTTTCAAGCTCAGCTTGATTATGTAACCTAGTTTCCATAAGCCCCAGATTATAAGTCCATCAGTGAATACTTTATGCACTGGACTGGCCCAGGTTTGCAAGCTCAGACTGGTACCTCAGTTTTCATAAGCTGTAGACCTGTGAAAGTCTATTAATGTATGCACCAGAGCATCCCAGCTGTTTCCCAACTTGGCTTAAACTCAGGTTCTCCTAGCAAGCTTAATGTAGCAGAATTAAACTTAAATTGCTTAAGTTGTATGTGTTACACCCCAATTTTTTTTACCTTTTATCAAAGTAAAACAACTTTTGTGACTTCATGATTATACTTCTAGGTGTGACAGAATACTTCCTAACAGGAATTCACTCTTAAAGGAATGAATCTCCAAAGGGGAGCAAACTCTTTCTTGTAGGAGTTGTGCCCATTCAGAAGGGAGGCAAAAATGAAAACGACAGAGTTGCCTCCCCTGAAGTGTTCCCACTCACCATAAGCTTGGCCAATATTTAGAGTAATTACCATACAGTCATATCATTACAATATTAAAGACCCCTTGTTAATGAAGGTTTAATGTGTTTATTGGTCTATAATAAGACAATTAATCAACATAATTGCATGTCTATTTAATTATCAAAGCTAACAAGCATTTGTGTCACATGTTCAGGCAATTGTCGACATGTGCCCATATTGTACCAGGTCACCTTGTTGCATGGCGGAGGCAAAGAGGGATATGGTAATGGTCTCTGTATGTCTGTCTGTCTGCCTTTGTATGTGAGTAAGGTTTTTGTCCAAAGCATAATTCCAAAAGTAGAGAAGAGATTTTGTTGAGACTTCACACATTCTTGTGACTTGCATCTTTATCCTGAATGTTCAAACAGAAATATCTCTGCAAGTAGGTTAGATCAGACTGCTGTAACGTCCAGCTTGATCATAGTACCCAATGTTTCTATTATGTTCTATCCCATAACCTTACTAGGTCGTTTGGGGCACCACAGATGATTGGGGAAACAATCCCTGGACCCTTTCCACCTTGCCCTGTTTTCAGCTACCCTATGGTTACCTTCTTGTTTATCCTTTAAGCCTCTAAAAAGCAGATAACAACATTTACATATAATGAGCCACCTCATTTGGATCTATCTAGTCTTTGACACTGGGTGAAACATTATGAGCAAACTCATCAGATTCTGGATTTACGCTGTTTGCAAACTCAGCTATTTTCAAGCTAAGTTCGGAAGCCATTTTCTGTAGTAGAAGGGACAGTATACAGTTCTACTACTTAGATTTTTACTCCAGCTTGAGTAGTCTCTCTTCTGGAGTGAAACATATACAGCTGATACATCCTTTTGTCTGAGTTGACTAAATTGTAATCATGGTGCTGGAGAAGAATCCCAGCAGGCGCATAACATCAAAATGACGTCTAACTGATGTCGAAGCAACGTCATCACGTCGCATCGATGTCAGTTTGATGTCATTTCGACGTCATGTGCCCTCTGGGATCACAATCCAAAATCTACTTCCTCTGTGTGGATGTACCTCCAAGGAGGATCACTCTGATTTAGAAGTGGTTGTCTACCTTCTCATATGGGGCTTTCCTCAAAAGAAAGAATTTGCTCTCTGTGAGAGAAAATTTTTTACTTGAAGAATGGCCCCCATTGGAGAAGAGAGTCACCTTCCAGAGAAGCAAATATTATTCCATTTGAGTTGTCTCCATTGTAAAAATGGCATCCAAATCAATCAGTCTGTATCAACAGACCTGAAACCAATGAACTCTAGATTAAGAGCCCAGGCCCCGAGGTTATAAAACTTTTTTCGTGCTCAACTCAGCTGAGCATGAAATTTTCTCTGCTGATAAACATGAAAATGCCAACTAATGTTGGCATTTTCATATTTATAGGCAGAGAAAATTTCATACTTAGCTAAACTGAGCAAGAAAACAACTGGACTTGTCAGTAATTTGCTATTTATTAGCTGGTAAAATTTCATGCTCAGCTGAGTTGAGCATGAAAAAAGTTTTATAACCTTGGGGCCTGAGTCCGCATAGCCTCTTGTCCAAACTGAATAGATTCTAGCCATGGGTGCACATGGACTATTTTTTTTATATATTCCTTTTTCTTTGTTTTTACAGATTCTGTAGATGCCATTCGTTGCTGTATCACTGCAGGATTTTTTGCAAATGCCGCTAAACTCCACTATACAGGAGAATTTCGTACAGTTCGGGATGATCATCCTCTACACATACATCCAACATCAGTCTTGTTTACAGAAATGCCCCCACAGTGGTAAGTGAGTTTTGAAGAAATAGTAAATGTGAACTGGTACACTTTCAGGGGAAGCAACTCTGCCATTTTCATTTTTGCCTTCCTTCTCGATGGACTAATGCAGACAAGAAGATATACAAATAAAAAGTTGAGTTGTCCCTGTATTAACAGTAAACTATCCCAATATTTACTGTGAATTGCCACATGTACAGTGAAATGTTGTATTATGTACAGTGAATTATCCCAATATTTACAGTGAATAGTATAAAGAATTGTCAAATTAATAGGTTATTTTCTCATTGTTACAGAATGTTTCCTGTTACTTAAATGAATTGTACAGTAAATTGTCCCATTATTTACAGTAAATTGGTCACTATTTACAGTGAATTTTTCCAGTTAATACAGTTAGTTATCTGTTTAGTATTAAAAGTGACTTATACCATAATTTACTGTAAATTGTCCCACTATTTACAGTGACTTGTCTAATTACTTAAGTAAATTATCTGATTAGTGCATGTTTTAATTGTAAATTGTCCCTTTATTTACAGTGAATTGTCCCATTATTTACAGTGCATTGTCCAATAATTTTACAATAAATTGTATCACTAGGCACATGAGCTATAAGCTAACAATGTTCCATTTCTTAAAGTGAATAGTCCTATTTTTACATATAAACATCTCATTATTAACAGTGAATTTTCCCAGTATTTACTGTTAATTATTCCATTATTATAGCAAATGATTTACATTATTTCCTGTAAATAGTCCCATTATTTCAGGAAAACCTCAGATTATTTACAGTGAATTGTTCCATTATTACATCAAATCAATCACATTATTTCCAGTAAATAGTCTTTTTATTACAGTAAAACATCTCATTATTTACATTGAATTGTCCCATTATTACAGCAAATCATCACATTATTTACAGTGCATTTATATACTTTTTACAGTGAAATATCATATTATTTACTGTGAACTATCCCATTATTACAGCAAATGAACAAATCGACCCATTTACGTAGACCATAACAATATTTACAGTGAACTATCTCACTGTTTACAGTGAATGGTCCCAAATAGGTATTTAGTCACTGTGTCTCTATTATTTTCAGTGAATTGTGAATCATCACATTATTTACAGTCAACACAAAACCAGCAAACTGGCATGTGTGCCTAGCAAAGACAGGGATCAGCTGGGCATCTGCCTAGTCTGATCAGAATTTTCATTGTCTGCATGAAGCTAGCTTAGATCTCCTTATTTACCCTCTAATTGCAAGCAAAGACTGATCACACTGGGCAGAAGCCCAGGCTAATCTGAGTCTTCACTGGGTGCACATGCCACTCTGTTGGTTTTGTCATGTAGCGACTCATATAATTGGTTTTCAGGGTTGTTTTCAATGAAGTAGTTCAAACAACAAAAGACTTTATGCGAGACATTACTGTGATAAACCCAGACTGGCTGCGTGAGCTGGCTCCTGATTTCTACCAGTTTGGAACGGTAAGGCCATGTCATATTTTATGCCCTTGAAAGAACAATGAGCACATACGTAGCCCGCTCATCTGGGTCTTCACCGTTTGCCCTCTAGTCTTTGAACTCTCAAGATGAAGCATTTTTCTGAAATGTTGCAGTCATGAATTTTGTCGTCACCTTTTTAGGTGCTTTAAGAGTTAATTTTGCAACTGTTTTGCCATGAAAAAAAGAGGTGATTTCAAGTACTGTAGAATCAGTTATCACAAAATTTTAGTGAATTGCATTTTGACCTTTATCAATGCAAAGGCTCATTATGAGAATTGTGAATTCAAAGCTTCCTTTCCTTTAAGGTGAGTGGGTACACTTTAAGGGGTAGCAACTCTGCTATTTCCATTATTGCCTCCCTTCTCAATAGGGTCAACTCTTTAAGGAAAGAATTTGCTCCCTGAGGAGCAAATTCTTTCATTTAAGAGTAAACCCTATTATGGAAGGGTTTTTGTCATCCAGGAAAGCAAACAGGAAGACAAAAGTTGTTCTGCTTGGTAAAAATGGCAAAAAATATGGAGGAATACCCTTACATGTTAGTCAGATTAGCGAAAATTGTCCCAATTTACAGTCATGAGTCACAAAAATGCTACTGCTTGTGAAATATCACTATGAACAGCAAGGCTCCTGATCAGACTGCACAAATGTGCAGTATGATCAGTGTCCTTTATGTTTATAGATGTTAAACTGGATGGCCTATTAATTTTGTTACATACTGTGTTATGTATATGTAGGAAAGGGAAATAGCAGAAAAGCGACCCAGACTGGACAGCTGATCTGAGGCCGAAAAAAAATCAACAACATGAGATAGTTTATGCCAGAAGAAGACTCGGACAGTTAAATGTGAAGAAATACACAGGATTATTGGAGGTAAAAGAAGCACATGACAGTTAAAATGAACAAAAACACAGGACAATTTATGTGAGGGAGGAAAATGGACAGACACTATGAGGAAATACATGGGAAAAAAATCAAGGTACTGAATGCAAAATATAACAACAAAAGAGAAAATGCAGGACAGTTAATGTGAGAAAATACACAGAAAAGCAAATGCAAGGACATACATGGGACAGTTAATGTGAGAACAAACATGGGACAGTTACTGTGAGGACCAAACATGGGACAGTTAATGTGAGGATGAGCATCAGACATTTAATGAGAGGACAAACATGGGACAGTTAATGTGAGGATGAGCATCAGACATTTAATGAGAGGACAAACATGGGACAGTTAATGTGAGGATGAGCATCAGACAATTAATGTGAGGACAAACATGGGAAGTTAATATTGATTCAATCATGGGACTGTTAAAATGAGGACAAGAATCAGACAGTAAATATTAAAGCACAAACATGAGACAGTTAATATTGATTCAATCATGGGATGGTTAAAGTGAGGATGAGCATCAGACAGTAAATGTTATAGGAAAAACATGAGACAGTTAATATTGATCCAATCATGGGACAGTTTAAATGAGGATGAGCATCAGACATTTAATGAAAGGACAAACATGGGACAGTAAATATTGATTCAGTCATGGGACTGTTGAATTGAGGATGAGCATCAGACAGTTAATGACAGGAAAAACGTGGGACAGTAAATATTGATTCAATCATGGGACAGTTAAAGTGAAGATGAGCATCAGACATTTAATGAGAGGACAAACATGGGACAGTAAATATTGATTCAATCATGGGACTGTTAAATTGAGGATGAGCATCAGACAGTTTATGAGAGGACAAACATGGGACAGAAAATATTGATTCAATCATGGGACTGTTAAAGTGAGGATGAGCATCAGACAGTTAATGAGGGGACCAACATGGGACAGTAAATATTGATTCAGTCATGGGAGAGTTAAAGTGAGGATGAGCATCAGACAGTTAATGAGAGGACAAACATGGGACAGAAAATATTGATTCAGTCATGGGACTGTTAAAGTGAGGATGAGCATCAGACAGTTAATGAGGGGACCAACATGGGACAGTAAATATTGATTCAGTCATGGGAGAGTTAAATTGAGGATGAGCATCAGACAGTTTATGAGAGGACAAACATGGGACAGAAAATATTGATTCAGTCATGGGACTGTTAAAGTGAGGATGAGCATCAGACAGTTAATGAGGGGACCAACATGGGACAGTAAATATTGATTCAGTCATGGGAGAGTTAAAGTGAGGATGAGCATCAGACAGTTAATGAGAGGACAAACATGGGACAGTAAATATTGATTCACTCATGGGACAGTTAAAGTGAGGACAAGCATCAGACATTTAATGAGAGGACAAACATGGGACAGCTAATATTGATTCAATCACAGGACAGTTAATATGAGGACAAACTGGGACAATAAATGTGGGGACAAACATGGGACAGTTTATGTGAGGAAGAGCGCAAGACATAATGTGTTGACAAAATCATCAGACAGTTATATTGTGATGAAAACCACAAGATCTGAAGTTGATATTAGAAAAAAACATAGGTTTCATAGTGCATTAGGTGGAAAAAAGATTCAGGCATTGAAATTAGAAAAAAACAACAACATACAACAGTAATGAATACGAGATGAAAGATGAACCATTACATGAGCCACGACACGAGAAAACCAACAATATGGTTGTGCGCCCAGCGCACTCAGATCAGCCTGGGCATCTGCCCAGTCTGATCAGAGTCTTTGCTTTCCGCATAAAGGTAGCTTAGACCCTTAGGTACCCTTTAAGCGCTTAGCAAAGAATCTGATCAGAATGGCTGAATGCCCAGGCTGATCTGAGTCTGCGCTGGGCGCACAACCATATTGTTGGTTTTCTCGTGTCACGGCTCAAATAAGAGAGTGGCAGGGGATATGAACTTAATGTCCATCATATAGTTGGAAAATTATGCTAGCTATTTTCCAGGAACAACCTATGAAGGGATGGTTTATTTGAATTTTTGCAACCCTTTCAACAGTATCTAGGTCATTGTGGACTGATTGAGGAAGTATAATGATAGGATGAACTGCCAGTAATTCATAACTCAGACAGCACACACTGATCTTGAGCCAGCGATGCTGGATTTAAGCAAGCAGTATCATAAAAGTTTTAAGTATTGGGACAGATACGTCTGAGCAAACGGTGCAGACCCAGAACACATTTTTCATCCTATATGAAAGGCACAAACAATGCTTTTCTGTTAGGATGGATTCCCATTCAATAGGGAGGCATACAAGATCAGTTTAGAGTGGTCTGTCTGTAAAGAGTTACTGTATTTCACAGAAAACAATGTTCGAAATTAATAGTAGCAAGTAGCAAATTTGCCACCTAAAAATCTCATTTGTCACCTGAAGAAACAAGAGGGCCATGAGGCCCTGAACTGCTCATCTGAACAATTGGCAAAGTGGCTTTTTCTTATGTCTGAAATTGCCAAAATACGTCTTGGGTCAAAAGTCAAAGAATGACCATGACCTCTTGTACTCATAAATCTTCATGTACTCATTAAGACAACCATATATACCATTTTTAGGCCAAAATCTTCAAAACTTTCCATGAAATCTTATGTTCTAGCGTTTTCCCATATTTGACCATGCCACAAAAAAGGTCAAGGTAAACCCAAGGTCATCATTTAAACAGTCTTGGTAGTACTCTAGTACTCCAAGCTAAATACCAAGTTTCAAGGCCATGGGTATATTGGTTCTGGAAAATTAAATTTTTTTAAATATGTGTTTACAATTGGCCCAGTGGCTTTTGAGGAAATGTTTGAAAATGTCAAAATATGAGAGATCTGGGTCAAAGGTCAAAGAATGACCTTGACCTCTTGTACTCATAATTCTTCATGACTTCATTAAGATGACTGTATATACCAATTTTTAGGCCAAAATCTTTGAAACTTCCCATGAAATCTTATGTTCTAGCATTTTCCCATATTTGACCTTGCCCTAAAAAAGGTTTAGGTCAACCCAAGGTCATAATTTGAACAATCTTGATAGTACTGGAGCACCAAATGCTACATACCAAGTTTCAAGGCCATCAGTAAATTGGTTCTGGAGAAGAAGATTTTTAAAGGTTTTTACCATATATGGGCATGGCAGCCATGTTGATCATGTGACCCAGACCATTTGAAGAAATTTTCGTTCCCTCAAACCCTGAAAGCTCAATATGATATTTGGTTACAATTGGCTCAGTGGCCTTTAAGAAGAAGTTTGACTGTATTTACCATTTTTTTTGCCTAAATCTTCAAAAATATCCATGAAATCATAAGTTCTAGCATTTCCCCATATTTGACCTTGCCGTAAAATGGTCAAGGTCAACCTAAGGTCATCATTTTGAACACTCTTGATAGTACTGGAGTACCCAATGCTACATATCAAGTTTCAAGGCCATTGGTCAATTGGTTCTGGAGAAGAAGATTTTTTTAAGTTTTTACCATATATGGGCATGGTTGCCATGTTGGTCATGTGACCTGGACCATTTTAGAAAAAATTTTCATTCCCTCAACCCCTGGAGATTCCACATGAAATTTGGTAACAATTGGCTCAATGGTTTTTGAGATGATTGTTTGAAATTGTCAAAATATGAGAGTTCTGGGTCAAAGGTCAAAGAAAGACCTTGACCTCTGGTACTCATAAATCTTCATGTACTTATTAAGATGACTGCATATACAAATTTTTAGGCCTAAATCTTCAAAACTTTCGATGAAATCTTATGTTCTAGCATTTTCCCATATCTGACCTTGCCGTTAAAAAGGTCAAGATCAACCCAAGGTCATAATTTGAACAATCTTGATAGTCCTCAAGTACCCACCCAATGCTACATACCAAGTTTCAAGGCCGTCAGTTACTGGCGAAAGTATGTGCACTTAGTACTGGTTAACCGCTTAGGAGGTCTAAGCCTGCCCAGGAATAGTGTGGTTAGGTTAACTGACCGTCCCGACATGACCTTAGTTGTTTACCGTGGACGTTAAGCATCAAATTAACCAACCAACCAACCAAGGCCATCGGTCAATTGGTTCTGCAGAAGAAGATTTTTAAAGGTTTTTACTATGTATGGGCATGGCGGCCATGTTAGTCATGTGACCTGGACCGTATGAATAAATTTTTGTTCCCTCAACCACTGGAGGCTCTATATGAAATTTGGTTTCAATTTGCCCAGTGGCTTTTGAGGTGATTGTTTAAAATTGTCAAAATATGAGAGTTCTGGGTCAAAGAATGACCTTGACCTCTTGTACTCACAAATCTTCATGTACTCATTAAAATGAGTGTATTTACCTATTTTCAGGCCAAAATCTTCAACAGTTTCCAAGAAATTTTATGTTCTAGCATTTTCCCATATAAAAGACACCGGAAAGCAAATTTGACCTTGCCTTAAAAAAGGTCAAGGTCAACCCAAGGTCATAATTTGAAGAATCTTGGTAGTACTTGCGTACCTAATGCTACATACCAAGTTTCAAGGCCAACGGCTTATTGGTTCTTGAGAAGAAGATTTTTTAAGGTTTTTACCATATATGGGCATGGCAGCCATGTTGGTCATGTGACCATGACCTTTTGAACATCTTTTCATTCCTAAGGCCCCAGTAGGCTACATATGAAATTTGGTTACAATCGGTTTAGCGGTTTCAGAGGAGAAGTCATTTGAAAGTGTGGATGGAAAAACGTACAGTGGATGACGGCCGACGGAGCCTTCCCATCCTATAAGCTCCCCCAGATCCGCTGGCTCAGGTGAGCTAAAAAGTGGGTAGCAAAAAGTTGCTGCCTAGGAATTCTTTAGTAATATTTGTTTCTTTGAAGTACTAGCTGATTTTCATTAAAATACTGCTTCTATGTGAGTTTTGCTGTACTACAATCTCAAAAGTCTAGATCCATCTTAAAAACGGGTTAAGGGTTTTAAGATTGTTTTAGCATACCGTATTCGCCCCATTTACCGCACGGTGCGCTTAACTTTTTCAAAATTGCAACAAAAAGGTGTGGTTAAAAACCTTTCTAATAACCGCACACTCAGAACGAAAAAACAACAAACGAACAGTCGAAATAGTCGGCAATACTGATCGGGGTGTTCGAAGTGTCATGAAAATATTTAGTGTTCGAACTATTTGAATTGCCAATTTCCGGGAGAAAAACGATCTCATGTCAAGTCGCAAATTATGTCTCATACCTCTCAGTATTAAATATGTCCTCATTATGCATGTATTTCATTCTCTTTGTCCTTCTTCATTATTCCAAATAAAATATTCCGAAAGAAAGGAAAGTATTTCAACACATTTACAATGACCTAATATAAGATTGTTTAAACACGTCAGGTTAGTTTGTCAGTGCTCTGGCTATTCATTCATCGCAAGGGGTCTGCTTTAAATTCACGGGCTTCTATTAATAACACACTCATTCTAATTCTGGAAGATGCGGTCCTTTTGATCTTCTTTGATTTTCGGTCTGTCCTATATTACGTCCAAGGGTGCAGAAATATTGGCAATGTGTCATGAGAAAGGTACCATATTACATGTGCAAACAGCAAAGCCTTAGACCAGTCTGCGCATCTTAAACAATTATTTTGCAAACTATCGGCGAATCCTGGAGATTTGTTAGACTGGTCAGTGTTCGCAAACGCACTGTATGATGCGGGTGTTTGCTGATCGAATGTGTCCCGAGGCCCTTTTGAGGCCCACGGGCCAGGTATGCCAATGATATTAAAGCTATCCTATGGCTACCGCGAACTTTGAATGCACATACCATGCATATGCGCAGGCTGACCGCTTCGTTCAGTTTGCGCATGCATTCAGACTGATTTTGTCAGGGAACAGGAGTTTGTCGTTATGATAATTTATTTGTTTCTCATCTGTCGTTCATGTATCTTTCCAAACGATTGTTGATGCAGACAGAGAATACGCTAATCAGACGGCGCAGATGTGTAAGCTGATCCGAGTGGCTGTTCGCACTCGTACACATCATAACACTTCAGCCAACTTCGTAAATATCGAGCTATGTTTTTATACCACATATGGCTGCTCCGAGCATGCGTTAACTGCCCAATTATGGTCACTCCGAGCATGTTCGATATTGACAAAAATTGCATTTTAGAGCAAGAGTTCCTGTATATAGTCAACCTCTGTATAGTCTAGCGGCATATAATGTGTGGCACTAACTTTGAATATACTTATATTGCATTTGGGGAAGCCCAACACACATGCACAATCCTACTTCTATATACTTTGTGAAGCGGTTGCTCCGCGCACCTTTTTTTTGCCAGCACGCGCATACTTTCCAATTTATGTGGTTCCCTAGCATGATTTTGAAAAAAAAAAAAAAAACGCTCGGAGCACCCTGCAGCATGCTCTGGGTGACCAAAACTGGATTGTTAACGCATGCTCGGAGCAGACAAGTGTGGTAATAAAACATACCTGAAATATCGGCGAGGACCCCCGATTGACATTTAGACCGATAGAGTTGCTCTCTTCGCACATTGCGTCGGGAAAACAAAACTGAAAACACTGTCGCTGTTGAAACAGTAGTGGTAAGTTGAACTTGATGCATTTGATTTTGTGAGTTTCAAAAGGAAAAAGCAGTGTGCGCTTATGCATTTTTTTCCGGAAATGGCCTTGGTGTGCGGTTATAGGGGCATGTGCGGTAAATGGGGCGATTACGGTAGTTATAATCCAATGTACATGAAACTTTGCCAGAATGATTATTTTTATGAAATCTAGACAAAATTTGAAACTAGGCCATGTCAGATAAAAAACTAGGTCAGTAGGTCAGATCTTAGAAAAGCTATGTGAACGCTCCAGAGGGCACAGTTTTGTTCCAATCTTGGTGAAACTTTGTCAAAATGTTTATCTCCAACAAATCTAGACCAAGGGTGCAACTTGGTCATGTCGGGTCAAAAACTAGATCACTAGGTCAAACCTTAGAAAAACATTGTGTACACTCTGCAGGGCACAACGGCCTATTGGTTCTTGAGAAGAAGATTTTTAAAGGTTTTTACCATATATGGGCATGGCAGCCATGTTGGTCATGTGACCATGACCGTTTGAACATCTTTTCGTTCCTAAGGCCCCAGTAGGCTACATATGAAATTTGGTTATAATCAGCCTAGCGGTTTCTGAGGAGAAGTCATTTGAAAGTGTGGACGGACAACGTACAATGGATGACGGCCGACGGAGCCTTCCCATCCTATAAGCTCCCCCAGAGCCGCTGGCTCAGGTGAGCTAAAAAGTGGGTAGCAAAAAGTTGCTGCCTAGGAATTCTTTAGTAATATTTGTTTCTTTGAAGTACTAGCTGATTTTCATTAAAATACTGCTTCTATGTGAGTTTTGCTGTACTACAATCTCAAAAGTCTAGATCCATCTTAAAAAAAATAAGATTGTTGTAGCAGGGAGAAAGCCACCTTACAGCAGACTGATTGAGATATTTGGGGGTCTTTCTTGAGAATGGAAAAAACAATTTATAGCCGCATAAATACGGTACATCAAAATTATCAGTGTCTGTAATTGGTATAAAAAGACAAGAAACGCATAGCAAAAAGTCTACAAGAATGTCTATTTGATAGAAAAAAAATAGAACATGAATAAAATAGAATATGACACATACTGAGTATTTTACTGAACCATTCAGAATGGCATATTGGCTATACTTTTATAATTATAAACAAAATAAAATATGCATAGTAAACTAAGGTAATGTAGATATCAAATTGTTGTAGTATCAATAAGGCATTGGCATCTTGTAATATACGGCAAATATCTATGAAACTGGCTATTGTAAAACATTAAACGAGTGAAGCACATGACATTGAAATGACGTTATCACATCGCATCAATGTCAGTACGACGTCATTTTGACATTGTGTGCCCACTGGGATGGATTGAGTTTCCCCTTTCATGCAAGGGATTGTGGGTTTGACTCCTACAGGTGACACATCGCCAGTTGTTTTCTTTAATCCAATATACCAGAAAATCCCTGAGCTGCAAAAAAAGTTGTATCAGGATGACAGTCTGTGATTGCAATTGAGCAGAATTTCAACAACAGTGGTGTCAGCCATATCAAACCAGCAAATCCCTACATATGCTTGCATAACTCAACACCAAAATAATGCACCTATTACGATCTAATACCCAGGGAGCAAATTCTTTCCTTTAAGAGTTGATCCCCTTTGTAAAGAGAGGCAAAACTGAAAACGATAATTGGTGCCCCTGGAAGTGTATTCATTCATCTTAAAGGGATACATAACGAGGCTTCCTCCCCAAGCCCTGGCCCTTTGCAGGAATTTCTTCTCTTCTCTCTGTTGATTTTAACCCGACAAAAAATACCCAGAATGCAATGGGTTAAGGAAGACAAGTCAGCATTTTCTTCCATTAAATGTTTGCCCAAATCATTTTAAAATTCTTCAGTCTTACAATCCAACCTGTCTAAAGGCCACCTCTATAAAGCAAAATGTATCTGAAAAGGCCAAAAACTCTTCTCAATAAGCAGCATTTTCAGTGTAAATCTGTATCAAGCAAGCACCTGTCTTAAGCAAGCAAGTTTGGCTCTTCCCTTGGGTGATTAACCCATTGCATGCTGGGTATTTTTGGTCGTCTGCTGAAATTGTCGTCTGCATCAAAAATCAAGAATATTTTGACAATATTGGTCTAACTAACTCTTGTAGAAATGATGTCTAGGCAGCAAACAGTTTGGATCTCAGATCAGGCCCCACGTTTGTGGGGCTTGATCTGGATCCAAACTGTTTGCCCAGATACCCCTTTGGGGTATCCCGAATGGAATGGGTTAAGACAAGTTTGACCATATGACTGCTGATGATTGATAATGAAATGTGTAACACTCCTCAGTATCTCATTTGCATATTTATATTTCAACAAAATGGCACAAAGCCCTTCCAAAATTGGATCTACTCTTTAAGGGAGCAAATTCTTTCCTTTCAGAAATGGTCCTCAGTGGGATAGGCAGCAAAACTGAAAATGTCAAAGTTGCTCCCACCAAGTGTGTATCTACATTGTAAGAACTCTTTGAGTATTTCATAAAATAAAAGCACAGATAAATTGTAATTCAATAAGAGTCTGTGCTATAAAAGTTAGTTACCTTAATTATCACTTCTATTTGTAAGATTGAAGGGCAAAAAAGAAAAATAATCATGTACAAGCATTAAATTTCAACTGATACTTCAAATGCAGTTGCAGTATATTTAACTGTTAATAAGTATTTGTTATTAAGGTATTCTGAGAATAGTAAACAGCTATTTTCAAACACATGCATGTGGTTATTTTGTCTTTGATCCCTTCTTTTTATACATTTTGTTTCAATTAATTAACAAAACAGTCTGCTTTTAAAGGAAAAAACAAAAAAAAAATGTCTTAGAGATTCAGTGCAGTCCTCCACAGGTTTGTTAGTCATTCCTTGTGGTTTATTTTTCAACAATAATGCCAGCTGATCCTGTTATAAATCTCAGTTGCTTGGAGTCAAACTTGAAAGTGACGGTGAATTCTCCACATCTCTTGGCCTTGAGGGTAAACTTTCCTGTGAAGGTACCCATTGATGGCACACTGAAAAATAGTCAGAAATGTTGGAAACTGGACATGTAAAAGGGTGTAAAGGGCATACCGGAGTGTGCTTGAATATTGGGACACCTAAAAATCATTGATTTTCTATTTTGGAAAAATAGAAAATTAATGGTTTTAGGTGTCCCAACACTTAAGCACATTACTGTACATAAATATCAAATACTTGAACCAACAGATGCACCTGTCCATATTTTTTAGCTGACCTACATGTATGCACGTAATGCTGATGATGAGTTGTTGTGATTAATTGGTCACCATTTGTTATTGACAAGATGTTGTGATTGGTCACCATCCGTTATTGACGAGATTTTGTGATTGGTCACCATCCACACAGTGCACACTCACCTTGTAATCTAGACAGAATCTACCTTATTATTGCAATAATTGTAACAAAATTTACAATGTGTGTTTATGGCTACAAGCTCTCAGCCAAGTTTAATGTACTGAAATGAAGAGCTGTCACCAGTGTTATTACTCTTTACTTGGCGAAAAAGTGTGGTATATCAGCCTGTAAACACCAGAGACTACATTTTTGGAGCAATCATGATAAATTAACCAAACTTTCAGCCAAGTAAGCGTGTTCACACTGCAGAAATGATAATCTGCTGAAGCATAGGTAGAACCAGCCTACTATCACTCTCTCAGGAATGTAGTTTTATATTACCAAAGTGGATAATTTCGACTATCACACATGTTTAGATATGTAAACAATAAAGCACTAAAATGAAGTTGAATTAGCAAACAGCATAGATCCTGATGAGGCAGCTCATCATGAGCTGCCTCATCTGGATCTATACTATTTGCTCTCTACTGTTTGAATTCTGAATATAACGTTGATAGCTTGGAGGATGAAACATTTCTTTTAAGTTTGCGGACATAAATTTTGTGGTCTGCTTTTTTGGCATTTTAAGGTTTAAATACGAGGGTTGTTCAGAAAGTTCTGATTCTCGCCGAATAACTTTGTTTAGCGGCATGCTAGGGGCAATTGCTTTGCATGTATTGAAAGCACTACATTTTGCCTTTACAGTGATACCAAACACTATACAAAGATACATTTTTTTATTGAGGTACAACACGTTTTATTAGGCCCCAGTCATACCACTGGGTTAAAGTCATATGTGAATTTATTTCCTGTGTGTCATTCAAGTAAAAAATCATCGTAAAAACAAAATGAATTATTGTCAGCTGTTTGTCAGTCCTTGCCATCAATATCCTTTAATAATTAGAGAGGTAGTGAAAGTTTCCAATTCATTCCTTGCACAGCAATGCGCAGTTCTAATGACGTCATTGAAATTGACGTCAACGTCATTTTCTAAGGCTGTGACAACTTCGTTTTTTACATTAATTTTAATTATTCGACAATTTCGAATTGGGCCATGCAAAAGGTTTTCCTGACAAGATTTTGAATGCTAAGGCATTTGTTTTCGTTTAAAAAAATGATGACTTTAGCAGATATGGGGAATTTGCTACCACTTAAAATGCAGATAATCCAAATTCAAGGGGCAGTATGGAACATAGATTAAATATAATTTCTGCAATATTTACAGGACATGTTTGCCTAGGATTTGTGTTTAGGTAGCCATGACGAAAAAAAAATTAAAGACTGCTTATATGTTAACTATGACCTTCCAAAGTAAAAATTCGCAGTGGCTGTAGGGTATACCTCTTTCAAAGACGTTCAAAAAAATGTCCTTTAGAAAATATACACTGCGTTTGCACAGTTGTCCTGACATATTACAGCTTTTTAAAGTTTCGCTATCAGAAGTTCTGTATTTATGATGCTTATCAAAATATGACATCACGACCAGAACTTTCTGAACATCCCTCGTATGTTTACTACACATACTTATCCTGTGCAATGTCATCCTTGTGAGGGAATCCACCACTTTCATATCCCACAATGCAGTTTGTCAGTTCTTCACTGAGTGGGTTATTAAGCGTTACCTCAGCTTCAAATTCTTTTCCTAGCTTTACCCTTTCTGGTAACTGAAACAAGAATTTTTATTTTACCTTTTCTGGTAACTGGAATAAGAATTTTTATTTTACCTTTTCTGGTAACTGGAATAAGAATTTTTATTTTACCTTTTCTGGTAACTGAAACAACAATTTTAATTTTATTTTTTCTGGTAACTGAAACAACAATTTTAATTTTATTTTTTCTGGTAACTGAAACAACATTTGTATTTTGGTAACTGAAACAACAATTTTAATTTTACCTTCGCTGGTAACTTAAACAAAAATTTTCATTTTAACTTTTTTGGTAACTGAAAGAAAATTTTTATTTGAACTTTTCTGGTAACTGTAACATTAGTTTTCATTTTACCTTTTCTGGTAACTAAAACAATTTTTATTTTATACTGCATTTATTGGAAATAAGATTTTTTCCCCTTCAAAACAACCCAAAAATCCAGATCTGTCTTCAAGATGGATCTAGACTTTTGGGATTTTTGGAAGGGAAAAATCCATCTCATAGCAGAATTGATATAACTGATTTACATATCTGGGGTCATTTTGGAGCGAGGAACCGCCTTCCTCAGTGGCATATCCAGAGGAGGTTCCAAAGGGGTTCAAACAATCCCGCTATTCAGTCTAAATCATTTCTCTTTTATGGGGAATTTCCAAGAAATCTAGGGCCAATGGGCCATCTTATAAGAATGATCTAGATTTTTTGGATAATATGGCCCTAGATTTCTTGGATTATTTAGGAATAATAGGATGGATCTAGATTTTTGGGATTGTTTTAGATCTAAATTTTTGCGATTGTTTTGGAAGGGAAAAAATCTCTGTCTTATAACTGACAATTTATGTTCTTGGTGTAATTACTGAGAAATCCTAGTAAACCAATGGAACGTAATGTAGTTTACATTCCAATAATTACATGAAGCCACACGACATCACATGACTTTAAATGATGTCAACATAAACCATAGCTCTCTACAATCTGACTGGACGATGGCGACTTCATGACAAAAAAAAGACATCATTAACGCTGTTCACTGTTAGAAGCAAAACTGCATGAAAAATGTCTTACTGCTTCAATTTTAGGGCTTATATAAGGCTTATATAAGATTTTTCATGAAGGTTTTGATTGAAACAAATGTAAATATAAGTAATAAACTTAATTTCTCTGATGTTTATCTAAGTGTAAAATACACTGAGTCACTAGCAATGTTTACGTGAACCCCTTTGAGGTTCAGTCACTTTGCATTCGACCTAATGTAGTTTACACTTTGATAAACCTCAGAAAAAGGAAATTTGTTTATTAAATAAATATGAAAGAGAGTTACATAGAGGATCTTACACTTGTGGTCATTTCATACGAAATTTATGAAACGAGCCTTGGGTAAGTTTCATAAATTTCATATGAAATGACCATGAGTGTAAGATTCTGTTTATCATATGAACCTGTTTTTTTTTTCGCCTTCATAAGGAACATGTTTTCAATAAGAAAATGCATTGTTGACATGGA
Source organism: Ctena decussata (assembly GCA_963989385.1). Classification (NCBI taxonomy): domain Eukaryota; kingdom Metazoa; phylum Mollusca; class Bivalvia; order Lucinida; family Lucinidae; genus Ctena; species Ctena decussata. The sequence continues at coordinate 41,939,355 of OZ022503.1, read as the reverse complement.
GGTTGTCAATGACATTATGTGTACAGGTCAAAGTGATATTGCACATGTGGCCATACGATTTTTATGACCCGTCATTATCCACTTAATAACAGCAACGTCACGTGATAATGGATTTTATGCTTACCTTCACTTTCAGTTCTGGGTCATCAAATTCGATATCATGTGCTTTTACACAGGATTCCATTGGACGTCTCCTGGTCTTTTCTACTATTGCGTATGCCTGAATACACATGCATTTCTCTTCTTCTAAATTTCCTAGATAATCAGTATGTTTCAACAGACCATGGAACTCGTGTTCTGCAATCAAAATATTCAGGTAGAGCCAAAATATATTGCAACCCATACCATAAATTGATTTAAAATGGTTGATACTGATCGAGGCTCACCCATATTACTGATACTGTAATATAGACAATAAATGAAAATGCCAAGAACCAAGTGGTTTAATAGTGGTCAAGCTCATATTCTGTTATTTTACACAAGCCCAAATAGTTCAATATGTTAAAAGGCCTCTGCAGCCTTTGACACTCGCTGATGATCTTATATGATAAACATTCAACACAAAGACTCTCAATGGTCAATAAATACCTTTCTGAATAGGGAAGACTTCTGACCAAATTAAATGAATTTCATTAATCAGATCATCGAAACCATTTTATTAAAATGAGGTCTTTTATGCTGAATTCGAAATAAGTCTGATCAGAGTCTTCGCTGTCCGCATGGAGGCAGCCTAGACCCTTAGCAACCCTTTAAGTGCTTAGCAAAGAGTCTGATGAAACTGGGCGGATGTCCAGACTGATCTGAGTCTGTGCTAAGTGCACAACCACATTGTTGGTTTTCTCGTGTCACGGCTCAATTACACTTTATGAAGCATGTTTTCAGTTTTCTCTGCCATGTGCAAATTTCAAAATTATAATTGAGCCGCGACACGAGAAAACCAACAAAGTGGTTGTGCGCACAGCGCAGACTCAGATCAGCCTGGGCATCTGCCTAGTCTTATCAGACTCTTCCCGAAGTGCTTAAAGGGTAGCTTAAAGTCTTAGCTACTTTCATGCGGACAGCGAAGACTCTGATCAAGCTGGGCAGATGCCCAGGCTGATAAGAGTCTGCGCTGGGTGCACAACCACTTTGTTGGTTTTCTCATGTTGTGGCTCAATTTATATATACTCACGTTGACCGGGCTTTAACTCTTTTTCTTCTTCCAGTTTTATCGACTGAAGGCAACTAACGATTTCTCCAGTGTACTTCTGTTTCTGAAAGTTGAAGGTCACGGCCTTGACTTTTCGAGCATAATCCTTGTTGTTGTTCTTGGCAGTCAGTTTTACCTCGACATCTTGACCCAGAAAAATGTCTGCATCATGAAGTAATTTGAATACAACATCCTGAAAAAAACCCATAAAGTCGATGAAATGCAGACATGAAGCTGCACACAAATTTATCAGGGTAATATCATATATTTATTATTAATCCTAATTATACCTGTTCTAATGAACACCCCTCCCTTTTTCCATAAGTTTGCCAAAATTGCCAAATTTCAGAGTTTGTAGTTTACATGTTGTTGCATATGATTTGAACACAAAGTAAATAAAGTGATATGAACACCAAGTAAATAAAGTAAAATATAGGTAAGAAAAAAAGTGAACAACAGAATATGCATGATCTCAAAGTCATTAACCCATTCCATTCGGGATACGCCTTATCTGGGCAAATAGTTTGGATCCAGATCAGGCCCCACATTTATCCAGATCAGGCCCCACAAATGTGGGGCCTGATCTGAGATTCAAACTGTTTGCTGCCTAGACATCATTTCTACAAGAGTTAGTTAGACCGATATTGTCAAAATATTCTTGATTTTTGATGCAGACCACAATTTCAGCAGACGACAAAAAATACGCAGAATGCAACGGGTTAAAAACACAGTATTTTCTTAACATGGAATTTATCTTTATAATTATGAGTAAATTCCTGAAATCCAGGTTCTGGCTGCAATACTGAAATGAAATATATCTGTATTTATAACAAAAAAGACAATTCTTACCAAAAAAATACAGCCCTGTGGCTACACCAACCTTGTCATCATTTTCCCTATCAGCCCAAAATCACCTAAATACTTTTGCAAAGGCCAACAACTAAAAATGTGCATGACATATTGGGCATGTTAAACTAAGCATACTGTTACACTTCTAGATATTGGGACAGATAGGTCTGAGCAAACAGTGCAGACCCAGATCAGGCTGCTCCTTCAGGAGCAGTCTGATCAGGGTCTACACTGTTTACCATTCCATCTGCGTCTTTCAGATGCATTACTGCAATGAAAACCCAAACTTTCAATGTTTAAGGACAGTTTATGTAATTATTCTAAGTGTCCCAATTTTTTAAAATTCTATGGTACATCACATACCGTTTCCTCCCCGCATTTACTGTATGCATCCTTAGGCTTTGCTGCCCCTAGTGCTGCCCTTAACACTGACCGCCTGCTATCTTCGCTACCTGAAGGTTACAAAAAGAAAAGCACTGAAATTAATGTGAGTGGGTATAAACAGTAAGAACTTGGAAATGACATTTTTACCGAAATTGCCAAAAATGGTGGTTGATCTGATTGAAACTACATGTATGCTTGAATTAAATGATCATTGAGGGCAATGAAAAAGACAACTCTTAGTTAATTCAAAGCTGTATCTCTATTTAAGGATGTCCGCTGGTGACGAATTTGACACTTCTGCGCAACGCGAACTGCCAACAACTGTTCGGAATGTCAGGCGTCGGCTGTCGTAATTTTGCTGTATTACAATTAAGAAATAATATAAAATCACTATGTTTTTAAAAAGTTTGGATGCTGTTGTATAATTTTCATTCGAGCGCTACCATTTTTTCATTCGCTCAAGAGATATTAGGTCCCACGAACCCGTGATGTCGTTATTTGTCTGCACACCAGGAACATTACTATGCCTTTACAATTTGCAAAATATATTCTTGGGGGCTCTAACCACACTGCATTTAGTTTCTATGTCATCCGGCATCCCATCCGTCAGACAGTCTCTGGTTTTACTTGACAATATATTCGACTGTCTTTACGAGTTTCGGAGCAAATTGATGCATCCCATACACCCCACCCACATTAGGCCGCGAGAGGCCAAATCCCTTAGACACCAAAGGAGCTCTGATGAGCTGAGGGCTATACATGATATAAAAAATATGCCTGTTGACAGATATAATCTTACTTCAGCTAATATGTTCTGCTACGCAGGCCTAGTCCTAGGCATACGGCTAAAATTCTATTATCTCTTCAAATACATTGCAGCTGGTTTGTTTAGATTCGTTGGTACACGTAACGATGACGTGTGATGTTGCTGTCAATAAGAATCTACAGCTGACTTCATCTGAAACTGTAGTGAATTGCCAAGTGGTGTGTTTAATTTTACTTTGGTACAGTGGACTCGACAGTATCGGATCATCGACAGTATCGGATCACCCTTATGTTAACACCCATTTTTCTCACAAATGAAGCTAATATTTTTTACCATTATATCACAGTCATCGAGTTAGACCAATGACAAAAAGCAGGGTGAAAAATTCGATCGAAATGTGCGGCTGTGAAACAAATCAGAGTTGTTGAAATGATTGGCCCCACTTCAGCGGTGCTTGCATTTTGTCTGGTGCTCGTTACCCCACAAAACAAATTTCGGTTGTTTACACAATTTTATCATTATGCGATTGAAACCGATTCTGCTTTGTCATGTGTCCTGGCATCCCTAAAATTGCAGGCAGTCATTATTTTTTGTGACATCCCAGTATTTTATGAAACTAAAGACATGAAAAGTTGGGCACCGGTGTGCGACAGTATCAGATCATTATATAATTTGATCTGAAATACAGGCATTAGCTGGAAAAAAATATCTCGGATTCATGGTCTGATGCTGAAAGCAAGTCATAAATCAACTACCTGAGTGGCTGCTGATGTGTCTTCTTTCAAAAAAACGATCGATATAAAAGATAATACAATATCCTTTTTGTAAAATATACCCCATCCCACCCACGCCCCACATACTTGCGTCTGATAATGACGGTTATGCGTAGCGCATGCCATCTAAGCTTCCACTAAACATTCAGAAGAAAATTCAAGATCAGCTCGCATGTGTGTGAACCCATTAATGACTTGCGTTCAACAGATGGACAGTTGTACACTTTGTAGACTCAGATTAGTGCAGCAGAACTCGTTGAATGACCATGTAATGTTTATACCCTTGTACATTTGTACACATTCAACTGATATCTGACAGACATAACCGTTGCTAGTGACGGACCACGTGAAAATATCGTTGAAAGACCGTAAAAAATTCCTCTGAGAGTTAAATATGTCCAACTGTTTATGTAGCCAAATTTTTGAAGCTAAGAAGGTTGGCCGAACGCCTCGGAGGAACTCTCCTGTAAAATGATATTGTATGATCGGATACTGTCGCAACTGATTCGTTACTGTCGTAAGACCCTCCTGTAAGTCTGGATAGGTTATCTGCTCTTAAAGGAATAAATTTAGTAAATATTTTGACATGGATAGATAGAAGGGATATTTTGCAATTGTTATGTGTAATAACATTCATAATTTTAGCATTCATATACAACAAAACAGGAATTTTATTGAACTTGCGGACAGCGAAGGCCCAGATCAGATGGGCGAACGCACACGCTATTCTGAGTGTTCGCAGGGCGCACATGCCAATTTGTTTTTGTCGTGGTATGGCTCATTAGTTTATTTACTTTTGTTCGCAGAAAAACAGAGAAAGTCAGACTAATCTTAAATTTCTATCTTATTGTTTTAAATAGCGCAGCTTAGTTACATGCCGAAAGACACAGTTTACATAAAACTTTTAAACAGTTTTGTCAAAACAGAAAATCAAGAGAAAACGTTATCGTTCCTGTTGAGTAGTGTTTTAACGTCCCAGTAAAAAAATTTAGTCGTCGAGATGTTGCCTGTGAATTTGTGGGACTGCAAGTATTGCTCGGCCTGCGATAAATGACACCCAGGACTAGCAGCTCTGTCGCAGAAGCACCAGGCAGCCAGTCTATTTCGCGAGCCCCGATGGGCCGGGTAAAAGGAAAAAACAAGAAATGAGAAAAACTATGTGGGTGGATGGGTATCTGTATCAGGCTTAATCTTTCCATAAAGATGAGACCGTAAAAAGGGATAGAAATATCATAATTTCATTCCTAACTGGACCTATAAATGGTTGGTTCCTGGAGTATGGAATGCATCATCATTTTCATGATTGTTTTTCTAAATTATCGGATAGCACTTATAACAAGGAAATAAATAAGTTTCACTGAAAATTGTAAAGTCATAAGTATTTGGTAAGTCGTTTTGCAAGGGGTTCCCTAACTCTGCTTCGCACACCAGTTAGCGCTATTTTTAGTTCATGCCAAAAATAGATAACGCAGCTTACACAATGCTGCACTGCATTTTGGGCTAGTATTAAACCATTCGTCATGGCGGGACCTCCAGGAGAACTCACATCAAGAGAGAAAATGACCTTTAGGAGAATAACACTAGAAATTACGCACTTATAGGCATAAGACAAAATTATTTTTAGAACTGGAATTCCAAGGCATTGCTTAAACCAAAAAAGTAAACCAGAGACAACAAAATCCAACGGTTTTCTCACTAGCAACAATATTAGAAAAATAAGAGTATTCAGTATCACACAGAAAAAGACTAAATTATTTTGTGAACAGATTTGGTATCTTTAGTTCAGGAACCTACCTTTATAAGTAATTTTATGTTTTTTGTTGTCAGAAACTAAAACAAACCGCTGTCAAAAACTGACCAATAATCAGATTTATTTTCTCGCCAATTCTTACGAAATTTGACCTAAATATCAGAGAGAGGGGAAAAACGAGACTTATTAAAACGAGAAGGAGCAACTGAAAAAGTAAATTGATTTGATCTGAGAAAAAAAAAATGAAAATCCACATTGTTAAAAATTAAAAATGTTTCCATCCAGCGCATTCGTATTGTTAACACAGTGATGACAAAACCGGCTTCAGAGAAGTTCAACACCTGTCCTGGGATATGGACATCGATATGACATTCCAAATATCGATTAATGCCTATCGCTCCCCGGGTCTAAGGGAAATAACTGCATTCACATTAATACTCTCTCCAGGTAACAGGTAACCGATTACACTACTCAGCCCGAATTGAAGACATAAGCTCCAGCTGTTTACAACTGCGCATGCCCAGGATAGCTTGCGCACTTGCGCAGTGTGGGCATTCACAGTTCGTCAAGCGAATAACGCTCGGTCTGCGCATGCGCAGGTTGCATGCGTACAGGCTGCTGAAGGACAAACATACGCCTGAATACATTTTTTTAATAACGCGGTCAAATTTTGGTGCAGGTATAAACTGTGTGTATTGTAGAAATTATTGAATCTAATTTGTAGAGAGATTTGTTTCATTTGATGCGAACTCAGCCATAGTATCCGCTCAGTCAATTAGTGCGCGCGTGCCAACTTGTCATTGTGACGTCACTGAACTGACAGTTTAGTTCAACATTACGCAAAACTATATTTTTCTCTTCAACCCGACAGGTTTCTTTCTATTTTCCTCGGGCAGTGGTCCAAATCGAGTGCATTGTTGACCCGTGTAGACTGAGATCAAGCTGCTCATTACACTGGCTTATTTAATGATTCAAAAGATTTAAGGTCATACAATAAAATGCTACCCGACAGTAGCATACAAGCTGGGGGACAATTAGAATATCTTCTGGAAAAAACAAACAGAAAAAAAAAAGAAAAACGCTGACTGAACATTTTATAAAAGATTGTACTCCAGCCTTACTGCATAAAGAAGATGGAACCAATCCTCTGGAACAGTGGCGTAGGAAGAGGCCCCCCCCAAATAATTTTGCAGGGGGGGGGGGCAAAGACTGTTTTGACCCCCCAAATATTTGAATAATTTTCCCATTTGTTCTTCTAAAAAATGTCCCATATAGTATTGCCCCACCCCCACCCCCCAAAAAATATGTCGAACCTTCCTACGCCTATGTGGAATAATGAGACCCAAAAATCCTATGCATTCGTTCATGTGACATTATGTAGCTTTCCCTTTTTAAATCTCCAACTTTTGCTTGCAAAAGCTCGAAAATATGCAATTTACCAAATCTGTTGAGTGTCCAGCTTATATATCATGTATCTTGCATCTAAGACTATTTTTCATGTGTCAATAAATTTAAGGCTCATACAGATAGTTTAAGAGATTCAGACTGACTTTTCACCTTTTTTTTTTTTTTCAATTCTCTATCATGCTCGCTCAAGCTCGGAAATAATGTAAATTAGAAAACTGTTGAGTCAAATCATACACATGAGCATGCATTCAAGAGCATTTATACATGTATAAATTTACACGTACCAGAGATAGACCAAGAAATTTACGTTGAGTGTGTGTCATGTTAAAATCAGATCAGTCAGTATTGAAGTGGGTTCCGAAGTGGGTGGGGTAATTTCCATTCTAAAACTGCTTTTTCATATAACAGCTTATTTTTGTCATATTTTTCTGTATGGATGTTAAGGATATATTAATATCTAGTAAGGAAAATAGACTTTGGAAATGATTTTATCATAAACATGAAAGAAACACATTGTAGTTTACCAACACAGGCAGCCATTGTTTCTACAAGGGGTGGCTTAGAATCTGCTTCAATTAGCCTAAGATCCAATAAGTTGTTTATGAAGTACTCTTTGGTTATGAAAAGGCTATATAATTTTAGAGTAACATGGCTGTTTTCAGTTTTGCATTAAAATTCTTTCATCGGATTAGATAGATAACTGAGATGCAGCCGTGATTTTTTCTATTAATTTACATACAGCCAAAAATAAAAGGAGGTAGGCTTAAAATTTTCAAGTTTTCTTTCTTATTTGCACACTAACCTATATTTTTCTACTAATTTTCCAGAAGATAATTGTCTGAACGATAAACTATCAAACTTTAAGAAAAAGTTAGAATCTGCTTCTGTTATTTTTTATCACTTTGGTGCAGCATTACAAAATATTAAAAATTTTGCATTCTTTTGGGGGTAGGGATAAATTTTGTCATTTTTTGCCAAGGCATTTACAGCTTTTAATATAAAATCTTCAATAACTTGTTTAATAATAAACTTTGTGTCAGGTATAGTCAAATTTTAAACGAAATGTCTTTATTTATTCAATATTTTGTCTTTTTTTTCCACAATTAATCTTATATTCAATTAGAAGAGAAAATATCATAATACCAACATATCTCAAGTGCTAGTTAATAACAGAGTGTTTCAGGACATTATTTTTTGCTGAATTATCTTTAGACAAGACCCTAGCAATATAATATTATAAACAGAAATATTGCGCTAATACCCATTGTAGCTATTTTTGAAAGTGGCCTGCGTTCATTTTTATGGCTTCAGAAATAGGCCAAAGTCAAGGGGGAGGGGTAACACTTCCTTTGAATTTTTTGGAGATTAACAAAATACTGTGCAAAAATTATGCTTGAAATCAATATAACATTGTGTGGTCGTCAGAGGAAACGCATGCAATTAGTTATTCAATCAACTGATTCCTCTTCTTAAAAGATTTAAACACATGGTTAAATATTTTTATATTATACTCAAAATTTTCAAAATGGCCGGGTACCCTCACAAGCTTCCATGGCATGTGCTGCAAAAAAATCCACACTAACCTATACTTTATTTTGCATTTTTGGACTACATATTGATGGAAGATTTGAAATAACACCAAAGTAAAAATAGTTTGAATAAATGATTTTCACCAGCGGACATCCTTAAGGTAAAATTTTGAGCCGTGACATGAGAAAACCAACAAAGTGGTTGTGCGCCCAGCACAGACTCAGAGCAGCCTCAGGGCATCCGCCCAGTCTGATTAGAGTCTTCGCTGTCCACATGGAGGTAGCTTAGACCCTTAGCTACCCTTTAAGCGCTTAGCAAAGAGTCTGATCAGGCTGGGCAGATGCCCAGGCTGATCTGAGTCTGCGCAGGGCGCACAACCACTTTGTTGGTTTTCTCGCTGCGCGGCTCATTTCTTTCATCTCTGCCCCCTTTGATGCAAAATATTTTCTTCCCCTACTTGCCTCTCTTTTCAATTTTCTGCTCAAAAGGTTTTTTCTCTTAACTGTCTGTTGATGCCTAGTATTTACTTCTGTTTCTTGCTTACCTATGGGAAATATTTTCTTTACTTAATTGCCTCATTTGGTAAAAGTATTTATTTTCCTTAGTTGTCTCCCTATGCAAGTTTATTTCTTCCCTCAGGAAGGTTTTACAAAAGTTCACAATAGCTGACCATAGCCTGAAATGAGGATTTTTATAATAATGCATAGTGAGTGTTAAATCAAAAGGCGATGAGGATGAAAAATAGTGCAAAAAAAAAACATTTATGTAGCCTCGTGGTTAAATTCATGCAATATTAGCAATCAAACATGAGTTTTCATTGCATTAACCCTCAATGCGCCAAAAAGCAGACGACAAAATTTACGTCTGCAGAATTTCAAAAAATGTTTCGTCCAAGGGATATCGTATTGAGAATTTCGAACACTAGAGGGCAAAAAGTGTAGATTCAGATGAGGTGGCTCATTATGAGCCACCTCATCTGGATCTACACTGTTTGCCAATTCATCTGATCGCGCTATTTTAATTTTTGGCGCTTTAAGGGTTAAGGCATGAAATATTGATTCTATGTTGTTTCGGCATTATGTGCCCACTAGGTAGTCTTATTCTTACCGTCTGGGAATTTGTAGTCACAAGTGACGTCTTCCCTGAACTTTGAAGTGAACCATGCGCCAGAATCAAAAGGTTTACCATCTGGCTTTTTGGTACTTATTGCTTTACCAATCCTAGTGGAGAAAAAATATAAATTAGAAATGTGTCCATTGGATACGGATACCCCCGCCTAGTGCCTTGAGTAAGATGGCCTCTTGATTAAGTTGCTGGCACTTGTAAGATAACTAGGTTCATACAGGCAGACTTGTACAATATAAATGGCAAATCAAGAACATGAAATATCAAAACGACCTATGCAGGTCTAAGTTAAATGTTTTCACTATAGCCTATACATAAAGTTTACATGGGCAGTCTGACCTTGACCTTCAAGCTAGAGGTTTGTCATGATGATCATTTATGCAATATAGTTTTGAATCCCACCATGCAGGATCAAGTTATGGACAGGACATAAACATGTTTCACTGCAGCCTATGCATAAAGTTTAAGTGCAGACTGTGACCTTGACCTTTGAGCTAACAATATGATTCTTGCATGTGACACATCAACTTGTGATGATAATTATTTATGCCACATAATTTTGATATCCCATCATGCAGGACAAAATTTTACTACAGCCTATGCACAAAGCTTAAGTGCTGACTGTGACCTTGACCTTCAAGCTTGCAGCGTGGTTTTTGCACATGACACACCGTCTTGTCATGACAATTATTTATGCAAAAATGATTTTGTGATCCCACCATGCAGGACAAAGTTATGGACCAGACACAAACATATTTCATTATAGCCTTTGCAATAAGTTAAAGTGCAGACTGTGACCTTGACCTTTAAGATAGTGACATGGTTCTTGCACGCGACATCACCTTGTCATGATAATCATTTTTGCCAAACCATTTTTAAATCCCACCATGCAAACTAAAGTTATGGGTTGGACACAAATATATTTCATTATGGCCTATTTACAAAGTTATAAGTGCGGACTGTGACCTTGATCTCTGAGATAGCCAGGTGATTCTTGCACACGACACACCATCATGTCATGATGATCATTCATGCCAAATAATTTTTAAATCCCACCATGCAGTCTAAAGCTATGGGTCGGACACGAACATAATTCATTATAGCCTATGTACAAAGTTTAAGTGCGGACTGTGACCTTGACCTTTGAGATAGCAGCATGGTTCTTGCACGCGACACACCTTCTTGTCATAATGATCATTTTTGCCAAATAATTTTTGAATCCCACCATGAAATCCAAAGTTATGGATCGGACACGATTTTGGTAACACACATACATACATACACACATACATACACACACACGGACAGGGTAAAATCAATATGCCCTTCTGCCATTTCATGGCGGGGGCATAAAAAGAAAATAATATAGAAATGAAACAAGAGGGCTAAGAGGCCCTGAATCACTCACCTGAGCAAAAATGACAAACGTCAAACTAGGGTCATCATTTGAAAACCTGACAGTTTAAAACTGTCAAAATATGAGAGACATTGGTTAAAGGTCAAAGAATGATTTTAACCTCTATTACTCAAAGTTCATGTACACATTTAGTTGTTAGATTTCATTTATCAAATTTGCACCAAAATCTTCTATAATTTCCATTAATTCTTATGTTTCCCATATAAAAACACCAGAAAGCAAATTTGACCTTGTCATAAAAGAAAGCCAGGGTCAACCCATGGTCATCATTTAAACAATCTTGGTAGAAAAATATTCAAAGATATTCTTCTTTAGAACCACATGGCTCAGATGCTGGAAATATGGTCCCTGAATTTGAACACACTTAGTAAAAGACCAATAGGCAATGCTAAATACCATATTTTCAGCATCTGAGGCATGTGGTTCTAAAGAAGAATATTTTTGAATATTTTCTATGTATTTCTATAGTTCAAACCCAGAACCCTCTAGGGCAAGGCCATTTTGGACCCTTGGGCCACCATTTAAACAAACTTCAAGAGGTCCACCAGACAATGCTTCAAACCAAATTTCAAGCACCTGAGTCTTGCGGTTCTGAAGAAGAAAAGTTTTAAATATACATTTCTATTTTTGTATTTCAAACTCAGGACCCCCACTAGAGTAGGCACATTTTGGATACTGGAACCTCCAATTGAACATGCATGGTTAAGGACTACTAGAAAAAGGTACATACCAATTTTCAAGCATCTGAGTCAAGTGGTTGTGAAGAAGAAGATTTTTGAATATTTATGTATTTCTATGGTTCAAACCTAGGATTCCCTGCCATTGAGCCATTTAAGACCCTGGGGTCATCATTTGAACAAACTTGGTAAAGGAAAACAAGGCAATGCGACATACCAAATTTCAAGCATCTGAGCCAAGTGGTTCTGAACAGTGACCTATATTGTATTTATAGGTCACTGTTCTGAAGAACAAATTTTTTGAATATTTTTCTATGTATTTCTAGGGTTTGAACTCAGGACTCTCTGCCATGGGCCATTTTGGATACCAGGGCCACTATTTAAAGAAACGCGGTAGAGGTTTACTGGGCAATGATTTATACCAAATATCAAAGCCCTAAGCCTAGCGGTTTCAGAGAAGGTGTCATTTAAAGCAAATTATTGACTACGGATGATGCACGACAGACAGTGATCACAATAGCTCACCTTGAGCCTATGGCTCAGGTGAGCTAAAAATGGGCAAATAATGTTGAATCACACTGAATGAATGTTGATTCAACATTGTATACCTGCTGAGTGAATATGCATACATCAGCATTAAAAAACCCATCCGACTTATAATTTCTACAACTGCAGATTATTGTACAGAGCTCTATAATATCATTATCATTATTGTCATCATCAAAATTAAAAGATGAAAAGGCCAAGTAGATTGCGTGCTGATGCACACTGTTATTGAAAATTCTCGAAAATAGTAAATATGTGGCTGTTTTATCAGAGACTCAAAAATTTAGACCAGGCCCTGAGGTTATAAACTTTTTCCATGCTCAACTCAGCTGAGCAAGAAATTCTGCCTGCTAATAAATAGAAAATCACTGATAAGTTCAATTGTTTTCTTGCTCATTTAAGCCGAGTATGAAAATTTTTCTTCTTATGAATATGAAAATGCCAACACTTAAAAGTTAGCATTTTCATATTCATCAGTATAGAAAACTTCAACTGAAATGAGCATGAAAATAGTTTATAATCTCAACCCAGCAGGCACATGACATCGTAATGATGTCAATGCGACGTGATGATGTTGTATCAACGTCAGTATGACGTCATTTTGACGTCCTGTGCCTGCTGGGAAGGTCTGGCCTAGGATTGCAAAGCAAACACTCTACCATGATGCTATAAAAGCCGACATTGCATGATACACTAATTAATTTTGAAATAAACAGTATAACAAATTTTAAACTAGTTTCGTACTTATCATGTTTTACTTTAAATTTCACAAAGCCCCCAGTGGGTGCGGGTTTCCAGTGGATCTCGTCTGCGTTGACCTCGGAGAAAATAAAAGGACAGTCGAAAGGTTTGTTCACCAAGCCCCGCTTGATTGCGTATAGTGGACATGGCCCACACATGAAGGCACCTACAAATAAAATTGAGAATGACACTTTCAAGCAATCACTATCTGACCCATCAGATTGCGCTTAATTTTCAAAACATATTCTTTTACTATATATTCCCAATATTTATTTTAGGATATCCATAATTCATTTTTTTTGGTCCAATATTTAATTTTTGAGACATTACAAAAATATTAGATATCCTAAATTATTTTTGGATATCCATAATTTATATACAGTCAGACATAAGTTGAGCATCAGCCCATTTACTTGGAAGTTAAATTTCATATTCCACAAATCAGCATATTTGATATGAATTAACAGAATACTGATGCAAAAAGTAAAGATATTCCTGTGAAGACGTTACTTGAAACATACCTCCTTCTGTGGCGCAACTTATTCAGGTGATGCTTAACTTAAATCTGACTGTATATGTCAATAAATCCCATGAGGCTATATTATCTGAAAACTAGCCTGAGATTTCCTTGATTCGGCCTCTGATTGAAACAGCTCCCCATAGATTCGATAAATATCTGAATCTGTATCACTAACATTTTAAACAAGGCTATATCTGAGACTGTGCTTCAGCTGTGGCGTTCGGCAGTGTTTATGAAGGTGGGTTTACACGACACATGTTGCATGTCATGCAATATGTCACTGTGTAAAACCACCTTTACAAGTACAGGTAATGCCCAAGGGCCGGTTCAAAACTAACGACATCATTAATCAACTTTTCATTAAAATTTCAAATGTTAATATATCAAATACACCAGCTTTTTTTGTTGAAAAAATGTGAGAAACTTTTGCATTGCATTGCAAAAGCTTCTTACATTTTTTCAACAAAAAATATCAGTGTATTTAGTTATATAGTCATAAAACACTTAATGAGTTGACCTCTTAACAAGCTTGTTAGGCTAATGATGTTTTGAACAACTGGGCCCAGACCTACAGGTTGCCAAAGCCCCTCCGCGTATGAATGTTCAGATCAAGTTATTGTTATGATAATGTCCCAGCAGGCACACAATGTTGAAACAACATTAAATCAGCGTCATGACATTGAATCAACATTGTTCCAATGTTGTTTCAGTGCTGTATGCCCACTAGAGTGTATGTATCATAATCTTTCAACATACCATCGCTCTTCTCTTGTGGGGTTGCGTCTATAGCCTGCCAGCCATCATACTCATTCTTGGCACATGGAATATCTGGCCTGGCAAACCAGACATCATTCCACACATGGAAATTCCTAAGCAGAAAGATGAGAAACACGAATTACATGATACTAAATATTTTTGAATTTCATTTGTATTTTATGTCAAAGCTATGAGGGATGACTCCTGCCAGATATTGCACTTAACCATTAACCCTTAATGCGCCAAAAAGCAGACGACAAAATTTACGTCTGCAGAAATTTCAAAAAATGTTTTGTCCAAGCTATATCATATTGAGAATTCAAAGACTATAGGGCAAACAGTGAAGATCCAGATGAGGTGGCTCATGATGAGCCACCTCATCTGGATCTACACTGCATGCAAATGCAACAATTTTAATTTTTGGTGCCTTAAGGGTTAATTATTAAACAATGCAAACTTGTGAATATATAATAACTAAGGGCCTTCGGCTTTATGCCTTCATCAGAGTTTAAACACACTCACAAGGACATACCGCAGAACTGTACAGATATAGCATACAAACAAACAGACAGGCAATCCCACAAAAAAACACACACAATAAAATAAAGGCCAAAACAATATTTGCAAATTAAAATTATACCAAACAAAAAAAGAAACGCACACAGTAATATTTGGGTATTTTCTTAAGAACATCAAACAATTCAAAAATATAACTAATACAGTGTAAGAGATAGACAATCGGACAGTTCAACCGGAAAATTTCATTTAATTGTGGCCATTCAGTACTTTGTGACATATCTCTGAACAAGGCAGGGGTCAATGTCACAGTTTTTAATAAGAGGTCATTGTCAACGATTTCATTAATGCGTATTTTTCAAGCATTATGGAAGGTACAGATACTCGTCTACACCTTGATACAGTTTGAGCAAGATTTGATCAGAAATAATGATTTTTAGACATTTCCTAATCATGCTATAAAAGGTAAATTAAACGGGAAAATCTTACTGTGTGCGTTTCTTTTTTGTTTTGAATATATACATATGATGTAATTACAAATTTATATGAAAAGCGTTTGAGATGCCCTTCTCAGGTACATGGACTCACATGGACTTTCATACATTAATGTTCGCCAGCCTGTTTAATTGCTATTATTGCATAAATCGGTGAAACATTTGTTAAAATTTGAAGAAAAAAAGTAGAAAAACATATTTTGTCACTCTTTGACAGTCAACATGCGAGTGCATCTTTTTATTGAAATGTCCGCCGTATTGCCAAGCGATATATGAGCCGCGACACAACAAAACCAACAATGTGGTTGTGGGCCCAGCACAGATTTAGATCAGCATCCACCCAGTCTGATCCGAATCTTCGCTTTGCACTTACAGGGTAACTAAGGGTCTAAACTACCTCTATGCGGCCAGCAAAGACTGATCAGACTGGGCGGGTGCCCAGGCTGATCTTAGTCTGCGCTGGGCGCACAACCACTTTGTTGGTTTTCTTGAGTTGCGGCTCATATATTAGAGTGATTAATGGATCAGCTATGCATGGCGGAATGATTTAAGTTTCTCCGCAATGAGCGTATTGAGTGTCGCAAAGCAGATTATTGACAGCATGTGAATTACTTTGTCAATACTAGGTCCTGTTGCTGTTTTTTTTTGTTTGTTTTTTTGTCTTTTAAAACATGCATGTTTAATAGAATGTGGCACCCAATTTATGCAATAATATATAGTAATGGTTTCTAATGGTCCTAGAAAAATATATAAATTTAGCAGTTGTTCCTTTGTTCTCTCATGCTTTAGTCATAATTCATAGTTGCCTCTTTAAGCCCCAGTGACGAAATTAGCAAAATTTGTAAACAGTGTAGATCACAATGAGGGGACTCATAAGGAGCCGCCTCATCTAGATCTACAATGTTTGCCCTCTAGTCTTCGAATTCTCAATATGACATTTCTTGGACAAGGCATTTTCTTAATTTTTGCCGACATTAATTTTGTCGGCTGCTTTTTGGTGCTTAAAGCCCATTGTGGACCCTCTAAACTTCCTAGACAGAGTCTAGATCTACACTGTTTGCCCTCTAGTCTTTGAATTCTCAATATGACACGTCTTGGACAAGACATTTTTTTTTAATTTTTGCAAAAGTAAATTTTGTTGTCTGCTTTTTTGGTGCTTGAAAAGTTAAGCCTATTGTGGACCCTCTAAACTTACCAGACAGAGTCTAGATCTACACTGTTTGCCCTCTAGTCTTTGAATTCTCAGTATGACATGTCTTGGACAAGGCGTTTTCTTAATTTTTGCCGACATTAATTTTGTCGTCTGCATTTTGGTGCTTTTAGTGTTTTAAGTCCATTGTTGACCCTCTAAACTTACCAGACAGAGTCACTGTTGTCTTCCAGTTCTAAATTACCATCTTCTTTCTCACGGTAGTATTTGTCAATAGTACAACTCTCGTCAGTGTCATGTGCAGAGGCGTAGTTGGTGACACTGCGAGCTGGCAGCCCAATTGCCCGACATACTGAAACAGAAAGCAGGGCCCGTATTCATAAAACAACTTAAGTCGTTGCTATGCTGTTGCTAAGGCTAAATTTCTTTGAAGGAGATTCCTTACAACTATGAATTTTGGTCTGGAGGAACAGTCTTTGTAAGACTGTTCCTCCAGACCAAATTTCATAGTTGTAGGGAAGACTGTTCCTCCAGACCAAATTTCATAGTTGTAGGGAATCTCCTTTATAGGCATTTAGCCTTAGCAACCGGATAGCAACGACTTAAGTGGCTTTATGAATACGGCCCCAGAACCCCTAAAAGTGCGAAAAAAAGAGCAGATGACAAATTTGATACCTGCAAAATTTCAAAAATTGTTTTTTCATAATGAGGTTTCACTGACTAGTGGGCAAACAGCGTCTGATCCAGACTTTTCCTTGTCTGAAAGTGCAAAAAAAAAAAAAAATGATAAGTAAATAATAGGCAGACAACAATTAAAATTTACATCTGTAAATTTAGAAAAAAAATATGTTGGGTCATATTGTGGTTTCATTGACTTAAGGGCAAACAGTTTGGATCCAGATGAAGCAGCTCATTATCAGCCGCCTCATCTGGATCTACGCTGTTTTTAAATGCCACTATATACTTTTATACTTCTGTTTTTTGATACTTAAAATGTGAAAGCTTTCAGGAAACAGGACTTGTGTGGGTAGTTCTGCAAAATGCATGAAGTTCTGCAAAATGCAAAATGTTCTACTCATAGCATGAAAGGTTCTGCAAATACTATGAAAACTCTAATTAAGGTCTGCAAACAGTCTGAAAAGATCTGCAAAGCCATGCACAATGAAAAGTTAATTAGAAAATATGGTGTTCTTTTTCCGCGGGAGCTCCAGTTTTCGCCCACCTCTGTTGAACAGTTGGCTCAATATAAGTGAAATATTCTTGAAAGGGCCTTAACCCATTCCATTTTGGATACCCCTTTTGGGGTATCTGGGCAAACAGTTTGGATCCAGATCAGGCCCCACAAACGTGGGGCCTGATCTGAGATCCAAACTGTTTGCTGCCTAGCCATCATTTCTACAAGAGTTAGTTAGACCAATATTGTCAAAATATTGTTGATTTTTGATGCCGACAACAATTTCAGCAGACGACAAAAAATACCCAGAATGCAATGGGTTAAAACACATATAATATACAGTTGACTCTCGCTTTCTGAAACACTGATATGTCAAAGTGTTTCAGATATGTCAAAGTACCTCCTATATCAAACAATATAGTTTGGATACATTTGCTATTTTTCTTTACAGTTTAACTCCTCTTATCTCAAACAACTGATATCTCAAAGTAATTTTCTGGGACCAGAAAATTTACTTTGAGATATCAGTAGTTTGAGATGAACTTCGACCTTGAGATATCACGAGTTGGCTGCATATCGTACTGAAAATTCGAAGACTGCAGGGCACACAGTGTTGATCACACAAAAAAATAGAAAAGGGTTTTTGAGACACTATATGCTCCAACTTGATCTATGCATTTTCCATAAACACTGGTATCCACAGCATACAACAAAGAATTTATGAAATAACAGCCTCCAATTTCAAGAGTTTTCCATTGCCTATAGGCTGTTTATAGATAGTCCAGCTCCGGACCGAAATTATTTCAGAAACAAAGTTGAAAATTGAAACTTATTTCTGGGCATTTTCCGGTCCAGAGCTGGGCTAGCCTATAGACAGCTCTGAGAACAGAAATGAGGGAGCCTTTGCCTAATGAAAGGGGCTGTTGATTTGGAATAACCTAGCTATACACAGTGTCAATGGGCAGCCTACTTTACTTTTTGCATGGGAATCCAACAAGAGCAACCACAAGAAAATGATACTCGTTTGAAAAATGGAAGGCAAGTTCTATATTTAGTTTTTAACCTTTATTTCATTTTTATAAACATTAACAACACATTCAACACATTTACACACATTTCTGAACATAATACTTTTTTCTGAACATAATACTTTATACAAATGAGATTCAGAAGTAGATTTCTAAATGGACTTTTTTTCAAATCTGTATCCCCAAAAAGTTCTAATCTTTATTTCAGCATACTTTACCAATATTTTCAAGAAATTTAGAGAAAAAAACAAACCCTTAAGTAGGCTGATGCAGAAGAATGCAGACTGATCAGTAAGACAAAAAGCATGCTAATTGTATCAAATGCATGCAGTCTGAATCATACTGAGTTTACCTGTTGTGGTTACAGCTGAAAACACCCAGCATTGTCCATACTTGACTGGTTTCCCTGTTCTGAGGTACTGATGAAGTATTTCTACACTACCAGCCCATTTTGATGGGGAAACACCATCACTATAGTTACCGCTCCAGTTGCCCCACAACACACCCTTATCACTGTCACAGCAATTCACCTGGAACCAGATGGGGTTTTGAGGATTATTCTATGATAATTTTTCTAATTATTGATGCAAACCATGTTGTGACTCTTATTAGAACCGTCTTATCGAGACGGTTCTAATGAGAGTCGAAACGTATGTTCCTTTGCAGAAATAGTTACCATATACGGGAATCAGGCCAAAAATGACCTTGACATTAAAAATAAGGCCAGGGTCAATGCAGGGTCATTATTTGAAGAGACTTTGTAGGGCCTATGTCCTTAATGCTATACACCAAGTTTCAAGGTCGTTGCTCTTCCTATTCTGTTCTGAGAAGATTTTTAACGATTTTTTTTTATCTTAAATGGACATGCAGGTCATCTTTGTCATGTGACTGAGACCACCTGATAATTTTTCTCCTGAGGGAATCTCCACATAAAATATGGCTTTAATCAGCCCAGTGGCTTCAGAGGAGATGTTTGAAAAATTAGACGGCGACGGAATCTCTCTGACCTTGAACAAAGGTCAAAAAATGACCTTGACCTTTAGCAACATAATACCTTCATCTGATTATTCACTTAACTACATATACCAAATTTTACACCTTAGACTTAAATAGTTTCTGAGAAATCCACTGTTTAAGCATTTTCCTATATTAACCCATTCCATTCGGGATACCCCTTTATGAGTATCTGGGCAAACAGTTTGGATCCAGATCAGGCCCCACAAGCGTGGTCCAAACTGTTTGCTGCCTAGACATCATTTCTACAAGAGTTAGTGAGGCCAATATTGTCAAAATATTCTTGATTTTTGATGCAGACCACAATTTCAGCAGACGACCAAAACTTTTGGTCGTCTGCTGAAATTGTGGTCTGCATCAAAAATCAAGAATATTTTGATTGGTCACCAAAAGTACCCAGCATGCAATGGGTTAAAGCCTGTGCGCTGTACCAAAGTTTACCTTGCTATAAATTATGTCAAGGATCACCCTTTGAACAAAGTTTCGTTCCCGCCATATCTGGAGGCTCTGGGGCCGTATTCATAAAGCCACTTAAGTCGTTGCTATGTTGTTGCTAAGGTCCAATTTCTATGAAGGAGATTCCCTACAACTATGAAATTTGCTCTGGAGGAACAGTCTAAAAAAGACTGTTCCTCCAGTGCAAATTTCATAGTTGTAGGGAATCTCCTTCATAGAAATTCAGCCTTAGCAACAGCATAGCAACCACTTAAGTTGTTTTATGAATACGGCCCCTGGAGTATATGAAAATTCTTTACAATCAGCCCAGTGGTTTCAGAGGAGGAGTCGTTTGAAATCGATGACGGACGGATGGGCGACGACGGATTACGACGGGCGACGGGGTAGAGAAAAAAAAATAGGCTATAGTATGGTACATAATAATAACTAAAAGAAAAAAAAAATTGACCCCCCCCCTTCTCCCCTGAGGATCACGGGCACAGTGTACGGCACCACCACTTGTGATATTTGCTGCTATAAACTTACAACTTGGGAGATAACTCTGGCCACCATGACAGGGTCACACATCTTGTACTGCTTTTTACCACGGAAACATTTCCTTATAATAAACATGGAGGCTTCCACGATCCCGTCTTCAAACTGAAAGGAAAAGAATAACCATTACCTTCAATTTTTGAAGCTGTATGAGTACATTATGATGTTTTTAATCATTCTTTTTTTAAAAGGGGACAAAACTTTTGTGGGCGACGAAAGTGCCAAAAACATGTAGTCTTAAAGGCGCTGAGAAATGATAAGCTCTTGAAGGTTTAAACCAAGCCTGTTTTAACTATATAATAAAGTGAGCAGTAACAAACTCCATTTCTAAGAAATATGTCAACAGTGCTATGATCTTGGTCTACAGTATTCAGACAAAATCGGTGTAGCGTTATGGTTCTAAATTTTGGGACAGCTATGACTGTTCCTAAGCAGTCTAAGCAGGCTCTACACATCTGCATTGTAAAAAGTAACCTATTTCCCTTTTAAGAAATTACGATAATTATTTAAAGGCGCCCCAAGTTTATGAATTTTTTTGTATAGTCCTAACCAGGTCGTCATTATTTAGGGTAAAGTCGAGTAAATTCGGACAGCGGGTAAATTCGGACAGTGACATTGTTTCCTTTATATGTCACTTGTTTGGAATTAAAACAAAATTAACTGGGCAAACAGTGAAACTCCTGATGAGACGGCTCATCATGATCCGTCTCATCTGAATGTTCACTGTTTGCAATGGTATGTCCGAATTTACCAGCTGTCCGAAGTTATCCGACTCTACCCTATAACTTTTTTCTGAGGACTAAAAGCTATCTCCTTATAGTTGCAGGAATATCAGTCCGTTACATAAACAAAAGAAATCACCAGACATTGTGCAGCCATCCTTATTTCAACAATAACTAAGCGGAAAAATGTAATAATTTACCTGTCCATAATTCCAGCCTTTGGCTTTTGGTGAGTACTTGTTGCCCCTATAGACACAGCCGAATTCATTGAGAACATATTCCTTCAAAAGACTTTCATCCTTCATGTAAGTCTGGTCATCTAAAATATATTGATATGAGTTGATTCCGGATACAGCTCCATGTCTTTTTTTTCGCCATTGTCGTAAAGGTAAATAGCTTTTGTGACTTTCTGGTTGCTTCCCTGAGTGCGTAGCTCTTGCGAAAATTGGGGCTACTATTCAATGTGCGAATTTGAACTTCAAGGGAGCAAATTCATCCTTTTCAGAGAAGCCCCCCCCCCCCCCCCCCCCCCGACTGATAGAGAAACATAGGAGTAAGTCAGGCGCAGTATTCTGTAGCTTGTCTTGTGGAACTACAAGATTCCATCAGGCAAGCGAAGATTAATAAACTTAATCTATTTTTTTCGCCTGGCTGCATACCGTCCAGAGTAGCCCCGCCTGTTGGATTCGCGGCCATAGGTCATCTCGCAGAGGACATTTACTCAGGCCCTATGTTCCCAACTTATAAATGTTACTGGTACATTCATATGTTAAGTGAAATGTTATCAGATAGTGAATGCATGTTCGATTCAAAAAAAGAGAATAAACAGTTAACTGTTTTGGCTTTTACACATATCCCTGCAAACACACGACGTTTAATCAGCATCGAATCAACGTTGTTTCAACGTCATTCCGTCGATTCAACGTTGATTCAATGTTTGATTAAATGTTGTGTTCCCGATGTGTTACACTGGGGGTGAACCGAAAGTGGGTACTTAGTTGTAATTTACCTTTACACCATGGGTTAAAGAGGATATACAGATTATCCGGGTGTTCATATTTGAATTGCCTCTTTTTCTTATCCTGAACTGTGATGGTTTCAACACTCAACTCCCACTCTCCAATAGCGACATTGGCTGGAACATTAATTTCGATAGTTGCGTCGTTTCCCTTTAAGGATTTGGGGACAAGTTTTGCTGCCCATTTGACTGGTGTGAATTTTGTTTTTCCAGTCTCGTCGACCGCCATCCGTCCGTGTGTGACAGAGTTCAGTTCAGCAAATCTGCCTATAGAATTAAAGGAGAAAAGGTTAAAAGGTGCATACGAGGATCCTGCACAAAGTTCTGTCAGCATGTTTTTAAACGCTTCGTTTCACTTAAATACTATTTTCACTACCTAACATACCCGTTTATTTGGTGTAAATTGCTTTTAAATGGCCGAGATATTTAAGGAATGAATGTATTTACATTTCAAGGAGATATTTAAGGAATGAATGTATTTACATTTCAAGTGCAAAGCTCTCTGTAAACCCAATTGAGTGATATTTCATAATGAATTACACGCAGTCATATAAGCTGATCAGTAACACTTAAAATTTACATTTCAAGTGCAAAGCTCTCTGTAAACCCAATTAAGTGATGCGGGAGACAATGTTGTTTACAAGTCAATAATTACATTGTGCCACGTGGTTTCGACTGACAGCTCATCTCACTAACTAGCACGTGGAATCATCAACAAAGATGACTATTAACAAATTAAAACACAGTTATTGAGTATCCATCTACCTTAAAGCACCTTAGACAAACAATATCAAAATACACTGAATACCCGAAATGTTTGTCTAAGCTAGTAGTACCATCATGTTTTACTAGTCAGTCCATTTTGATTTGTTAGCAGAATTCTGTCTGTCAATCTACCGAATATGTTGAGATATCAGTAGTTTGAGATGCGCTTCGACTTTGTAATAACGAGAGTTGACAGTACCTGTTTTTAGAAGAACATTAACGTCATCCTTCTTTGTACTGTATGGTCTGTCGAACGTGACAGTGATTCGGAAAGGTTGTCCCCGCCTCAGCACCAGTTCCGCTGTATCCTCTTTTCCCTCCCATGTGGTTCTGTCCTCAGTTTGTTCGTACTTCTCCGTTCGGTGTGCCTTTGTGTTGTCGTAAATGTTCAGATTAATCTTTTTAACATGTATGAATCCCTTGAGATCTTTTTCAGAGGCAACTGACCCACCAGACTCATCTGGAAGGGAAAGGTGTTCGAAGTTGGTGAGAAGGTGCTGATATGGAACTCGCATAACTGAGCCGCATCATGTGTCTTCCAACAATCAGCCCCGGATCCAGGGGATGGGCTTTGGGGCTGCAGCCCCGCCATTTGGCCTCTGTGTTATGTATAATATGTAGGCCTCCAGATAAAAAGAAGTATCTGATGACAGTTTGAGAAACATTATCCAATGTGGTTCTAGATCAAAATATTCAAAATATATGTTGCGATATCTCATTAGAATCGCCTCGGGGAGGCGATTCTAATGAGATATCACAACATATATTTCAAGGAAAAAGAATATATAAAAATTCTCTTGAAATTGAACCATAAATATGTCATATTTTCAAGCCCCCCCCCCCTCCCCCACACACATACATTTCGGCACCTCCCAGCCCCACCAGTTATCCAGAGCCCCACCAGTATGTGATGGTCTGTATCCGGGCCTGATTACAATGTGGCACTCTTTTCATGTGATACTCAAATCATCCCCATTTCGACAGTAAATCCTAGACCTTACTGTCGGCTCTATGGCTTGGGTCACTTTCACAGATGGCTGATGTGACAAGCGAAGGCTCTGATCAGACTGCACTTAAGTGCAGTCTGATCAGAGCCTTTGCTTGACAGCGATGCCATATTGATGGGACTTACATGATGCGACTCAATTATTGATTTCCACACTGCCCAAATGGCACGGCACACAAAATAAAACAAGACAAGTGGCAAATGATGTCGTTTAAACGATATAATAAGTCGTTTAAACGAGATATTTTTTGTTTTGATTTCCGTTCTAATTTTCTTGTTTCAATTTCTTTTCTGATAAATATCGGAAAGGAAATGTCCCTTCCGGGGTTCCGTAGACAAGCGAAAATGTCAGCTCTTTCCCAGAAAATGGCCGTGAAGCTATCCTAAATAATGTACAAAAATATGTGTATAAGTGAATTAGGATAGATAATAAAAAGTTTCAATCAAAAAGTGGCTGTTGGTTAGCACACGACAAAAGACTGACTTTCCACATAAAATACTTTTGTTTCTAAATGCATTCTCAAAGAAGACAAGTTATACAAGCAGATGTTTCATAATCTATCTTGATTTTCTGGTTCACGAACGACGTCTGAGGTTTAAAAACAAAGAGAAAAATCTGATTGTACATTTTTAACCAAGCAGGTGCACAATGTTGAATCAACATTGAATCAACGTTGATTCAATATAAGAACGCTGATTCAAATATGCCTTCAGATAACAATTTATTTCTTCACACCACTAACAACTCAGTCATTTTGTCAGTCCCTTGAAATCTGACATGAAGAGAAAGGGCTGTCTAAAAGGATGTAAAACTGAAAGTCATCCGCCTCCATCCAGCAGCTTGACTTACCTTCTTTTTTGACATCTTTTTCGGGTATGCAGGTTAGTCTTTCATCTCTTTTCCACGTCGGTTCCTTCTTCTTAGGAGGTCCGTATAACCAGTCAAACCATCCCATTATCCTTCAGGTGGTTGTGGGCCTAGGACGTACTAACCTAAAACGGTATTTTCATTTACGAATAAGTAAATTCCTTACAACACATAATTCTTTATGCTTAGAATAACCAACTAGTGGATTTAACTGAAAGAGTTTTCCAAAGGGAAGGCTCTCTTTATATTGCATGTAATGAAAGGCTTGCTTTCTTCACCTCTGAAGTGGATCTTGGTCAATATTTGTATCAGATTGGGCTCTAAATTATATAGACAAATTGTAAGTATTCCTAAGGACACTAATTGTGTCCCTCTTGTAGCTGATCTGTTTTTGTTCTGTTATTAGAGGGACTTCTCTTTCAGATGATACCCAATCTTAAGTTATTGAAGCTTTCATTTGAGCCGCGACACGAGAAAAGCAACAATGTGGTTGTGCGCCCAGAGCAGACTCAGATCAGCCTGGGCATCCGCCCAGTCTGATCAGAGTCTTCGCCGTCCGCATGAAGGTAGCTTAGACCCATAGCTACCCTTTAAGCCCTTAGCGAAGAGTCTGATCAGACTAGGCGGATGGTCGGGCCCACCGTGGTTAAGAAACCTTACGGAATTTCAGTGTTGCTATTTCTGTGAGTCCTCATGTTTGTTATCCCCACCAGAGGTGAGGGGGACATATTGGTTTCAGTACGATGCGTCGGCGTGACAGTTTGTATCTTGTATATTTTATCTTAGTTTTAGTTTTGATTTCTAAATTTCTGAGATATTACACTTATGAGCTTCATAGGAATCTTCCGCACAAACTGAACAACTAAGTGTCTGATGAAACAAAGCAGAACCAAGGACGAGCGTTGGTCACGACTGCTAAACGGTTAAGCCGCACTCTCCCCAATCCACCCCAAGTGATTTCATTACTGGACGTCCCAAGGCGGTACTGTTGTTTTGGTTCTTCCTGGTTGTTTTTATCCCCCGCCGAAGGCGGAGAGATATAGTTTTCTCCATGTCCATCCGGCTGTCCGTCCGTCTGTCTGTCCTGTCTGTTCGTCCTTCCGTCCGTCCGTCCGGAGCCATAACTAAGTAACCACTGGACGGAATTTCAGGAAACTTAAAATAAGTATGTATCACTATAATGCGCTGATGCACGTGAAGTTTCATCAGACTGGCTTCAGTAGTGCATGAGTTAATGCCCTTTAATGGACTTAAAATTAATAAAATGTCATAACTAAGTAACCAATGATCAAAACTTCATAGAACTTAAATTGAATCTGTATCGCCGTAACAAGGTTATGCACACAAAATTTCGTCAGAAGGGCATCAGTAATGCATGAGTTATTGCCCTTTAATGGACTTAAAATTAATAAAACGAGTCATAACTAAGTAATCAAAAAAAAAACTAAACTTCATGAAACTTAAACTGAATATGTATCATCATAACGTGGTTATGCACATAAAATTTCGTCTGAAGGGCATCAGTAGTGCATGAGTTATTGCCCTTGAATCAATTTAAGGTTGACAAATTCATCCATAACTAAGTAATCAGTGAATAGAATTCTGTGAAACTTATACTAAATATGTATCTCTATATCACATTGGTGCATCTTATGTTTTGTCAGAATTGCTTCAGTAAGCAATGAGTAATTGCCCTTGAATTGGTTTAAATCAACAAACCGAGCCTAACTAAGTAACCAATGAATGGATTTTCATGAAACTTAAAATAATTATGTATTGTCATGACACAGCAGGGCACATTAAGTTTTGTCATAATCGCTCCAGTAGTGCATGGTTTAATGCCCTTGAATGGATTTAAAATCCACAAATTAGCCATAACTAAGGTATCGGTGAAAAAATTTCTTGAAACTGAATTAAAAATGTATCATCATAGTGCAGTGACGCTGAGACAAGTGTTTAAGAACAGATTCAGCTTATGCCTCACTTATCCCAGTGTTATTGTCCTTGATTTTATTTACAGTCCACAAGTTCAGCTGTAACAAAGTAACCAGTAAACTAAATTTTATGTAACTTAAAATAAACCATATACAAATCAGGGCCACTTTGGCGGGGGATATAAATTCACCGAATTGGCCTATATGTATTGTTTGTTACTAAGTTTGTTATTGCTATATTGTCTGTGATGTTAAGGCTAGCCCGGTGACCACCTACATGGGAAAAGGCTGTTCATATGCATGCTGCTGCTGCAGATGTCTTTAGTGCTGACTAATTTTGCGTTGTCTTTTTCCCCCATGGTGTCTTGGGTGGGATCTGGGATTGAATTTTCTTCCCTACGAGACAGAGTTTGTTCTATTTTTAGCGGTGCTGGAAAATTCTGTCTTGCCCACGGGCTGGGACAGCTCACACGAGCTTGAATTCTGCGAATCACTACTCGCTCAATGAAATGCAATAAACCCGGCTCCGCGATTCTATACTTTATGCATTATTTTTACAGCAACGAATCTCCTGAAAAACATTCATTCTAAGTCCATCATTATCTGTTTCTGCTTCTTAAAATCGAAAACAAAACAACAAAAAAACTCCGAAATAGTCAATGTTTCACACAAACACTGTCGAGCATGCCGCCATTTTGAAGACGTTACCAAATGACGTTTGAAATAATGTTGACCTTACGTCACAATACTACTTACGCTTTTGTACGTTCGCAAGGAATAATAGTTCCCAGTTCAATTTGAAATAATTGTTATCGTAGGTAAGAAAAATAATCAATCATTGGTCTCCGATGCGGACAGGGAAATCCCAACCCTCGGGCACAAGGGGTGTGTCGGAAACTCGGCAAGCCTCGTTTCCGACACACCCCGTGTGCTCTCGGGTTGGGATTTCCCTGTCCGCATCGGTAGTTGGAGACCAATGATAGATTCTATTTGTGTCAGTTCCTGAGAATTTTCCTATTTACTTTTCCCATAATACCCAGCACACACACACAGTTGAATCAGCGTTGATTCAACATCACACCATAGTTGATTCAGTTTTGATTCAGTGGTACATGTATGTGTCCACTGAGCCTTTAGATTGTTGCTTAAACTTAACCAATTTGTTCCTGATGGATTTGTCCTTTCAAATTGGATTGGCAATTTGTCAATAAAAGTATATTTTTTAAATTGTTTATTTCTTTTAAACAGAGGTGTACCCATTTTCCTCGTAGAAGCAGAGCAGTCCTTATGCCGCGTTCTGAGGCATCTGATCAGGGCCTGCACTGTTTACCAATACCCCTTCTATGTCCTTTTATGTTTTGCATAAATGGGCTAAGTAAATAGTGTTAAGTAGGAAAGAAAACAGATATATTCAAAAATATAGGTCTCTTAACATTCTGTGCTTTATATATTTATTGAGCCGCGACATGACACGAAAACCAACAAAGTGGCATGTGCGCCCTGCTAAGATTCAGGTCAGCCTGGGCATCCGCCCAGTCTGATCAGAGTATTTGCAGTGCGCTTAAAGGTAGCTAAGGGTCTAAATTACATTTATGCCGACAGCGAAGACTCTGATCAGATTGGGGATGCCCAGGCTGATCAGGGTCTTCGCTGGGCGCATATGCCACTTTGTTGGTTTTGTCGTGTCACGGCTCAATTACAACAACAAACTAAACTTTTACACAGGGTATAATCGATTCCGCCAATTTTCGCTTCCTGCAGAGACTGTACATCATATTTGGCTTCCGCCGAGACTGTCCGCGAACTCTTGCTTCCTGCCGAGACTTCTGTACATGATAAATGGCTTCCTGCAGAGACTGTCCGTGTGATTCTGCTTCCTGCCGAGGCTCTCGGCAGGAAGCAGAATCACGCGGACAGTCTCGGCAGGAAGCCATTTCTCGAGGACAGTAGTCTCTGCAGGAAGCAAGAGTTCGCGGACAGTCTCGGCGGAAGCCAAATATGACGGACAGTCTCTGCAGGAAGCGAAAATTGGCGGAATCGATTATACCCTGTGTTTTAGCCTACCTCCGCTTAGTGGCCGCTATTCTTTACGCTAGTGGACTTGTCCATCCTTATTATTTGGAAGAGGCCATTTCTAGTTTTAGGGGTTTTCATGAATGTTTTCATTTTATTGTATTTTGCATAGAAATGCTTGTATATGTAAGCAAATAGTGTTGATCCTGATCCGACGACGCGTTTTGCAGCGTCTGAACTGGGTCTACACTGTTTGCATATCACGGTCCCCGAAATTGGGATTTCTGTCTATAGGGTTTAGAAATGGAAAAGTCCACAAGAAAAAAAAGCTGGTTTCCCTGCAAGCACATCTAGGCAGTCTGATCAGCGGTATTTCTGTTTTCGCATCAACAATTCATATACTGACTGAACAGTGAATACTCCGATCAGTTTCTATCTTAAGGTGTCTTGGTACACCTCCATAATTTGACAAAGAGAACCAATTTTGTGACATCCTGTGAAAACACTATGATTGACTTGTTAACCCATTAATGCCTAGTTGACTCTTCTATCTGTATATATTGGACGAGTCCATTTGTCATTTAAGGGGTGTCAGGTTTAGTATTTTTTTTCGATTTTTTGTTTTATTTTCAGGAAAAATACCCATCTGTTGCATGCAAAATGTAAACCCTGATCAGACGCCGCATTTGCAGCGTCTGATCTGGGTCTGCACGGTTTGCCTATATCCCATTTTTGGGGCGCTAGGCATTAATGGGTTAAGGTGTATGGTCAAACTTCCATATTTTCCACCATTTTTACAAAGAGCGAAAAAAAGAACAACAAATTTTTGTGACTTCTACTTGCTTCAATGAACTACGAATCCATTTCGGTGTCTCCTTTTAAGGAAAGAATTTACTCCTTTTGGAGCAATTTCTTTTCTATTTAGAGTTGCCCCCATCATTTAAAAAAGGAGCATGATGAAAATGGCTGAGGTGCTTCCCCTTAAGTTTTACCCATTCAGTTTAGTTTTTTAATATGTACATTCTTGAATAGATAATAACCTGGCCCAGAGGTTTTAAAACTTGAGTACATTCTCAAACTCAAAATAAAGCACACTGATTGGCTGCTTCCGAGCACATGCTCGGAAGCAGCCAATCAGTGTGCTTTATTTTGAGTTTGAGATTATTCTCAAGTATTATAACCTCGAACCCTGAAGCACGACGCTGATGCAACTATGTGTCAACGCTGTGAGCCTGCTGGGAAAAGGCATGCCCATGCAGACACACAACGCTTTTAACCAACGTTGGTTAAATGTTTGTACCCACTGAGACTTGGATAACAGTACTAATTTTTAAAGAAATAAATATAAACTATAACGTTACTGGTTTTATCAAAGAAATAATTATAAACTAAAACAAATTAAAATTAATAAGCAAATGACTAAGGAATTGTTAACGAACCTACACAGACTGATAAAGATCTATACCTCCAGCCTTTTAGATTTTAGTTTAAGGATCTAAATTCCATGTCCTTATTAATAGACTGAGAAACTAACACACATTCAGTTAACCTTAATGAAGTCAATGAAAAAAAATGTTAAATCGATATACATGTATTGCTTGGTTGCTTTTCTTTTGTGCATTGCTACTGCACAAAACGCATAATTCAATTAAACATAAAAAAACATCCGCATAATGACAACCATCTATAGACCTTAAAGCGGTTGACCACATAATATACTTACGGACACCGGCTAATACCGTCCAAAATCAACAAAACTCTGGATCAGATATATCAAAGGACTTCCAACCTGTGTTTTGATACTTTTGAGTCTTTTTGTTTACCTTTGGTCGCCATGGTGACGCAGCCCATCTCCGGTCTAGTAGCTTACTTTCAATGCCCTTAGAGCTACCATTTTGTATCTGTTGTAAAGATACCTGACAACATGAATGAACAGGTAAGACTCAGATCAGTCTGCGCATTTGCGCAGACTGGTCAGAGTCTTACCTGTTCACATGAGAAACCTCCAGATCATGAATAATCTATATATCAAAAACTAAGATGCAGGCTAGTCTCCATGTATGTGCAGGATGATCGTAGTCATTGCTGTTCGAGCATGCTGAAAAGTACCTTTTCTCGCTTCCCTGCCTGTAGCCCATATTCCAAGGTCACTGTATATAGGTTTTTTTTTTCAATATCATTTCAGTAATATAGGACTAACAAACAGAATGTAAAAATCTATAAAATCGATTCTATTTACAGCCACAATGATCAGAATTATTCATGGGTTCGTCAGCACAATTTGTATCGGGTTTATATGCTCAGGTACGTTAGTAAAATGTCTGGGTTGTGGTGCAGTACGGCAGTACCCAAAGAGCATTGAACTCTCTATAGGGGTACGTTATCTAATCATTTCCCATATACCTCAATACAAACATTTTGGAAAATACCTCAATACAAACATTTTGGAAAATAAAACACCTTTCACACAACACCTTTCTTGCGCATCGCGGTTACTCTAGACCATAGATAATTCGACCATTAAATTAAGAATATAATAGAAAAAATTACAACAGCATCAATTTTCAGCCAGTGGCAGCAGCTGATGTTTTCTGTCCCTATTCAAATTGTGTACCAGAACTTTGTGTACCCACAAATTGATGATGTAATAGATACTTCCACCCCTATTCTAATCCGCAAGTCTAAGAAAACCAATGAGTCTTGCCCAATTTCAAAATTCAGACTTTTTTCAAGACAGTTTCCATGTTTCGCAGAGTTTCAATAAGTTTCAATGACCGAATCTCCTTCCACGGTACAGTAGAGAAACACAAATGAGCCGCGACACGAGAAAACCAACAAAGTGGTTGTTTGCCCAGCGCAGACTCAGATCAGCCTGGGCATCCGCCCAGTCTGATCAGAGTATTCGCTGTCCTCATGGAGCTAGCTTAGACCCTTAGCTACCCTTTAAGCGCTTAGCAGACTCTGATCAGACTGGGCGGAAGTCCAGGCTGATCTGAGTCTGCGCTGTGCGCACAACCACCTAGTTGGTTTTATCGTGTCGCGGCACAAATTCTGAAAACATACTGGATGAAAATATAGTCATACATGCAACTCTTTCCCTTATAAGGCCCCATTGCTCTGTCAGCATCAAACTTCTCACCATAGTTAACCGTGATAAAACAACTTTTTTTAAAAAAAGAAATAAAACATTCTTTATTCTCACATGATAATGTGTGAAAAAAAATGAATTGGGTCATTTTGGTTGGCAACCGAAATGATATACTTTCGATTGGAACAAACAAAAAGGTAGAAATACAATGTGCAGGTTTTGGGTCTTATTCAGGGTCCCGCTTTTGTTTTACATTTCATTCCTCGACGGGGAGCCAGAAAAGGAAAATTGTTTTGTGGAGTGATTTGTAGTTTTCTAAAACATGTTTCTCTTAATTGTTGCGAGTTACATGACTCAATATATATGCACACCAGCTCACATTTTATGGATAAACGAGAAGATTGAAGCGCCTTTTACAATGATTTGTGTCCAGACGTTACCAACTCGAAATTTCGAACTGCTAAATAAATCAAAACATAAAACCTGAAACGATGGCCACTCTTCAAGAATATATACTCATTCTTTGAAGTATACCCCCAAATTTACAAGAAAAATGGGCATTTTTGCTCAGCAGTTTGGACAACAATGTGTCTCGAAATTGTTAATGAATGTATATAGGTATCTGCTTTCTACAATAGACTTGTATTGCTTATCCGGCAAGCTAAGGAGTTTCATGAAGAAATCTTAAACGGTTTTAGCACGAAGTATCACCTTTTGAACTTCGAACTCTATATGTGACCTTGACGTTGATCGGAGTTTTTAAAATAAAATTTCTTCACATCGTCACGACAAAGCAAACATTTAATCAAATGTCTAAAGTTTCAAGAAAATCATGCTAGATATGGAGCGGACATGAATCATTAACAGGTGGAAGTACAGTAGACAGACATAAAGACGAACGGACTAACGAAAAACTCCACAACATAGAAACCTTTTCATGAAGAAATCTTAAACGTTTAAAAGATATGGAGCGGACACGAACCTACTAGACTGTACAAAAAAATACAAAATGGCATAATTTGGCCTGTACATCGTCTGATAGAGCTTTATATTTGTGCGAATTTTCGTGAAGAAATCTTAAAAGCTTTAAAAGATATAGAGCGGACACGAAATTTATATTATATTAAATTTCTATACGGAAAATACAAAAGGGCATAATTCCGCCCAAACTGAAAGCAAGATTATGGTTTTTTTCGCTCTGCACTTTTCGTTTAGTGTTTTATACCCTAGTTGTACAAACTTTTATGAAGAAATCTTAACCGGTTTAAAAGTTATAGAGCGAACGCGCAGCTAATATGAAATTCCTTTACAAAAATTACACAGCGGCATAATTTTAGCACCGAGTCAAAACTAAAAGTAGAGTTTTTCTCTGCACATTGTCTGCTAGTGCATATATTTGTACACACTTTCAGGAAGAAATCTTAGACGGTCTTAGAGATACAGAGCGAACACGAAATATTACCTTCTGAACTTCGACCTGCTAGTTTGACCTTGACCTTTATATCGGACATTCTTGCAAATTGTCTCGATTAGGCGAACATTTGAGCCAAGTTCGAAGAAAACCTTTTCAGGGGTTAAGGAGATATGGAGCGGATAGTAAACGTTAAAAGACTGACGGACAGACAGACAGACTGGTTAAAGAACAACACCATGACATAATATGACCGGCGTATAAAAATTGGGACACCCAAAGTAATTACCGTTAGTGTCCTGAAAATGGAACAGTATGGTTTTACAGTGCAATAGTGCGTCTGAAAACTGTTTTACGTATAATTTATTCTTATTGTCAGGGTTGGTGCTTGGTGTAAGACTGTTGTGTGGGCGGTGGTTGCTTTTGTTGGGTTGAACAACTGATGAACCAAGGCAGAACAAAGGGCGGGGGTTGGTCGACCACAAACCGGGTACCCCCCTCCCCCCCAGTAATTTCATTTCTGACCGTCCCAAGGCGGCAGTTCTGTTTTGGTTCTTCTTGGTTGTATTATGTGTGTTGTTAGTTTCTATGCATGTCTGTTATTAATATATTGTTTGTGATGTTCAGGCTAGCCCGTTGACCACCTGCATAGGAAATGGCTGTTCACATGGCTGCTACTGGTGTTGTCTTTGGTGATGACTAGTTTTGTGTTGTCTCTTTCCCACGTGGTGCCTTCGGTTGGATCTGAAATTGAATTGTGTCAGTTCCAGAGAATTATCCTCCTTACTTTTCAGATGGAATGGAAGCAGTGTAGACCCTGATAGGACTGCTGAGTGTTCTGATCTGTGTTTGCACTATTTGCTCATTCTTATCTGTCCCAATACTTATATTTTTGACGGCATTACCGGTCCCCCCCCCCCCCCTCTAAAGAGAAATTCTACAGAAGGTAAAACTCACTTTACCAGCATTCTGCAGGTAAAATAGCATCAGGTAGCACTTTACTATCAATGGTAAAACCTGCTCAACTGGGAATTTACCATCGATGGTAAAACGGGCATAATTGGCATTTTACCATGCAAGGTAAACTCATTATTACTAGGCTTCTACCATGATATGTAAAACAATTCTTAGGTAAAATCCATCGTAAAATCAGGTTATTTGACATTTCACAATGCAAATTAAAACTGACAACATGGGCCGTATTCATAAAACGACTTAAGTCGTTGCTATGCTGTTGCTAAGGCTAAAGTTCTGTAAAGAAGATTCCTTACAACTATGAACGTTGCTCTGGAGGAACAGTCTTTGGTCCAGAGCAAATTTCATAGTTGTAAGGAATCTCCTTCAAAAAAAAATAGCCTTAGCAACAGCATAGCAACCACTGAAGTCGTTTTATAAATACGGCCCCATGTACCGTAAAATTCAAAGTATTGGAACAGATAGGTCTGCGCAAACAGCGCTGTCTCATCAGAGCCTACACTGTTTGCCATTCCATCTATGTTTTTCAGCCGAATGACTGCATTGTAAAATCAAACTGTTCCTTTTTATGCCCCAAACTTTGAAAAAGTTGGTGGAGCACATTGCTTTTGGCTTGTCCGTCCATCCATCCATCCATGCGTGCGTACATCACACGTTTTATGCATACCTTTTTTTATAGTTATAGTTTATAACTTTGGAACCCTGCCAGATCTTGTCTTAAAATTTCATATGCGGTTACCTTATAGGAAAATAGCTCATCATATTTTTGCTTTTCCGAGTTACGGCCTTTCTAAGAGTTATGCCCCTTTTGAAGAAATTAAATGAATATCTTGTTACCACGATACCTCAAAAAGTATTTAAGCTAGAACTTTGATATTCGGTACACTGATCGGATATGAAAAGTAGATTTCACGATTAAGTTTTTGGAATGTTCTGTAAAATTTTGATGGAGTTATGGTCGTTGTTTGAATTTTGCAGTTTTCTAACTTCTGACCTAGGAAGCCGACTTTTGTTAAACTACATTCATTTGTTACGGAGTCATGCCCTTGATGTTCAATACTTATGCAGCTGCACGCCTTTTCTTTTCCAAACTATGGCCTTTTGAAAATGAGATAGACATCTTGTGAGCAAGATATCCAAAAGGTATTTGAGCTAGGGCCATGATATTTGGTACAGTGATTGGGTATAAGGGAGGAATTTTGCTTCTCTAGAGTGACCTAAGGAATCTAAGTCAGTCTTATAAGGTTCTGCTGTAAGATGTTTTTTCCTTCTAGAACGGTACCAAAAATCAAAATCCGTCTTGTGAGATATACATATATGAGCCGCGACACGACAAAACCAACAAAGTTGGTTGTGCGTCGAGCGCAGATCAGCCTGGGCATCCGCTCAGTCTGATCAGATTTTTCGTTGTCCAAATGGAGCTAGCTTAGACACTTGGCTACTCTTTAAGCTCTCAGTGAGGAGTCTGATCAGACTGGGCGGCTGTCCAGGCTTATCTGAGGCATCGCTGGGTGCATATGCCACTTTGTTGATCATCATAATCATCAGATACCAGAATCTTCAGCACGAGATATCCCAACGTGCAGGGTCGACGCCGGGTATCGTGCTATAAGTGAGGTGCAGCATTTTGTACCTGTACGGTCGATAATCTGCTCGCTGAAGCTCGTGGATTATCTCTCCGCACAGGCGGAAGAACCATGCTCTATCTATCACTAGTGAGAATGTTGCAGTCATAAAATAGTTTTTGAATGAATAGAGCAATGGGGCATTCATTGTCATGATGATATACTCGATTAAGTACGTGGTTGCTTTAAAATCGCAATGTTTCGTCTGTGACCAGCTTGCTTTCACATCTCGATGACAGTTGCAACATTTTTTTTTCTCTCAGCCGCCTTGTGACAAATGTTGCGGGTATTGAAGCCTTTCCAAAAAGCTGTCACTTGTTTGCGAGCAATGCAAGGGAGACACATCCTACAAATAAGTAAATGATAATTCTTGACGCATGCGCAGTGTCAGATTCTATCAAAAATTAGTAGATCACCTCCTTCTCATTTTACCATTGTATGACCAAATTAATTCCCTTTACTGACCTCTGGATTCTTGGCAAAAGGTAGTCTGAATGCCAGTTATTTAAGGTGACTGGCTATACTGTCAAGTGGGCAAATCTGCCATTTTCATTTTGGTTCCCTTCTCAATAAGGTTCAACTATAAAAGGAAAGAGTTTGCTCCGTTTATATGTAGGCTTGTTAAGCTTCGTTCACACGGGAAAAGTTTTTTTTTGACAAAGTAGGTTTGGCATAGAAAAATTTTGATCGTGTAAATGGAAAAATTTTCGTTGCCAAATTTATATGGTAAAGTTTCTATGACAAAAAAATTTGTCCGTGTGAACATTAAATTTGCCATATAATATGAACAAAGAATAGCTATGGGGATGAACACAGAAAACTTTGCCCATAATCAAATCTGTTTGATTTTGAACAAAGTATATTTAACAAAGAAAATGTGACACAGTTGCCGTGTACAGGAGTAAAGTTTGTTTGTCCAGGTCACTTCGCCGAGAATTCTTTGTTCATGTGAATACGGCAGCAAATATTTCATTGCCAAACTTTATTTGACAAAGATTTTATGCCACATTTTTCTTTAACAAATAATTTGCTCCGTGTGTACGCAAAATGTTTCTTTGTTAAAGTTTCTGTGACAAAGAAACTTTGGTCGTGTGAACGAGGCTTTAATGATTGTAGAACAGATTCACACTGGTCTGGCAATCAACTCAGGCAGCGAAGACAACGTACTATAAAAGTCGATGGTTTTCGCATACTGCTTATTTCAATTTCAAGTTATCATTATTATGGCCCCGCCAGTTTTCTTTAGACCTCTTAGACCAGATTTACTTATCTGTTGTCGTGGTCGTTGTAGCCCGAAAATTTCTTGAATATGCATGACAATTCAGTATAACCTTTGATTCCTATTTCAAATCGGGGGTGGGATGGTCCGTGAGAACCAATACTATATCTCTGAAACAAACTTAACCTGATGAGAGGAACAGGCACGTTTCCTGAACGTTGCATTCGTTGACTATGTTTAATGTCAGACTAGTGTGAATCTGTTCTACCGAAGTTAACTAGCCTACATAAAAACGGAGCAAATTCTTTTCTTTCGGAGTTGAACCCTATTAATGGAGAAGGGAGCCAAAATTAAAATGACTGATTTGCTTCCCCTGACAGTATGCCCACTCACCTTAATTAACTGTCATTAAGACTCCCTTTTGCCAGGTATCCAGAGAAGCAGGCTGTTCTAAGTCTTCCCTGTTCGTTAATATTGTGTCAGCAAAGGGAATTAATTTGGTCATACAATGGTAAAATGAGAAGGGAGGTAATCTTATAATTTTTGATAAAATTCGTCACTGCGCATGCGTCAAGAATAATGTAGGATGTGTCTCCCTTGCATAGCTCACATACAAGCGACAGCATTTTGGAAAGACTTCAATTTACAAGAGTAATAACCTGCAGCCTTTGTCACAAGGCCGCTGAGATAAGCAACTGTCATCGATATCCCTGTTGAAGGATGTGAAAGCAAGCTGGTCACAGACGTCTTGTCAAAACATTGCGATTTTAAAGCAGACACTTAATCGAAGTTAACATCGTGAGTTTGAATGCCCCGTTGCTCTATAAATTCATAAAATATTTTATCGTGAAACATAACTGCAACTTACACTTTCTTTATTATGAATGAGCGCGGTTAGCTTAGTTCAAACAAATCAAATTACCTTTAACTTCAACAAAAAGTTTTGAAAAATGATCAGAATATCTGACAAATGCTTATGGATGGGCATCACGGCCTGATAGTGTGGTTAACACCATGAAACCATTAAATCTCTACAGCGAAAATTGCAGGCTACTACATCTGTAATGACGCCGCTTCAACGTAAGTGCGACATCATTTCTACTTCATGCGCCCGCATGGGCATCAGTTCTTTTCCTCCTAACCTAGGTATGCTGGCGCCAGAAACTGATATCTACTAACTGATAGTCATGGAAGAGATGGAAACGGACTTCTAATGACAGGCGGCCACCCAGCGGGCACATGACGTAGTAATGCGACGTTAAAGCGTCGCAGCAACGTCAGTTAGACGTCATGGCGCCGGGCAGTGGGGCCATTTTTTGTTACATCTTTTTATTTTGTAACCGACATATTGTGTTGAATGATTCTATATTTTGATTCAATAAACTAGGCGTAGAGGTAACTCTCGGTATAATACTGATTTACTTTAAATAGACTATAACCTGTGCCTGCCAGGTGACCAAAAAGCATTAAAATGCGAACGTAGCGTACCAGTGGTGGCCAGCATGATTGCCATGTGTTGAATGATGCATTTCCAGTATAGATTTTATGGCGTGTTTTAATTTTTTGTCAGTAACCAACAGGATAATCCAAAGTCGAACTTTGGCGGTGCCCCGATAGCTCTGTCGGTAGAGAGGATTTTCTCTAGACTGGCTACATACCTCATAAGTTCAAACCCGGCGCTAGTAAGTTCGAATGGTTGATTGTTCTTTCGGGGCTGCGATGGTTTCATAGAGTATTTATGAGTCCCTTTACAGCTGAGAAATACTTCTTGATTCCTTCCACCACAGAATAGTCCTCTGATATATATATATAATGATCAGATGTGATCGAATCTGAGTATGAAGAGAGAGAGAGAGAGAATATGTTGCTTAAACGGTCCATATCCCCCATATTGCCATGAATAAGCCAAAGGCACAGGCTCATCTGAGTTTTCCCTTTTCGCTGATATGATTTAAGCAAAGGGAATTAATTTGGTGATTAAAGGGAGGTAATCTTATATTCTTTTACACAATTCTCAGTTGCGCATGCGATAATAGATATCTTTCCTTTGTTTTATAGCAGAAGTAGTAGCCTGCGAGTTTCGACGTAGAGATTTAATGGTTTCGTGGTGCAAACCCCAGTATCAGACCGCGATACCCGTTCATAGGCATTTGTCAGACATTCTCATCTTAC
Source organism: Ctena decussata (assembly GCA_963989385.1). Lineage (NCBI taxonomy): Eukaryota > Metazoa > Mollusca > Bivalvia > Lucinida > Lucinidae > Ctena > Ctena decussata. Next base: position 41,899,743 of record OZ022503.1, on the reverse strand, counting down.
AGAAATCATTTTTCAAAACATTTTGCAGAAATTCAAGGTTATTTGATTTGTTTGAACTAAGCTAGACTCGCTCATTCACAATAATGGAACTATAGTGAGAATGTTGCAGTCATACTTCACGAAAAAATATTTTATGAATTTATAGCGGCAATGGAGCATTCAGAGTCATGATGATCAGAGTCATGATGATTCGATTAAGTACGTGTTAGTTTTAAAATCGCAATGTTACTTTCACATCCTTCAACAGGCGTATCGATGACAGTTGCAACATTTTTTTCTCTCTCAGCCGCCTTGTGACAGATGTTGCGGGTTATACTACCTTTGAAAATTGAAGTATTTCCAAAAAACTGTCGCTTGTATGTGAGCGATGCAAGGGAGACACATGCTACAAATAAATAATTGATAGTTCTTGACGCATGCGCAGTGGCGGATTATATCAAAAATTATAAGATTACCTCCCTTCTCATTTTACCATTGTATGACCAAATTAATTCCCTTTGCTGAAACGATATTAACGAACAGGGAAGACTTAGATCAGCCTGCTCCACTGGATACTTGTCAAAAGTCAGTTGATTAAGGTGAGTGGATATACTGTCAGGGGTAGCAAATCAGCTATTTTCATTTTGGCCCCCTTCTCAAAAGGGTTCAGCTCTTAACTCATAAAGTGCCGGAGACGAAAATAGCCGCGAGAATTGGCAAACAGCGTAGATCCTGATGAGGCGGCTCGGCTCTAGTCTTAGAATTCTCAATATGAAATGTCTTGGACAAGGGCTCATCTAGATCTACACTGTTTGCCCTCTAGTCTTTGAATTCTCAATATGAAATGTCTTGGACAAGGCATTTTTTAATTTTTGCAGACGTAAATTTTGTCGTCTGCTTTTTGGTGCTTAAAGAGTTAAAGTGTGAAAGGAAACAACTTGCGCCTTATTATATAGGCTAGTGGTCTGGCATTCAGGCCGTACTCTAAAAGTCGATTGGTTTCACATACATATACTTCTTATTTCAATTCCAAGTTATCATTATTACGACTCAGACATTTTTAGACCTCTTAGACCAGCTTTTCAAATAAATTCCATTTAAGATCTTTACCAATCCGTTGTTATGGTCGTTGTAGCCCGAACATTGTTTTCAAGCATTTCTTGAATATGCATGACAATTCAGTATAACCTTTGATTCTATTTCAAGAATCGGGGGTCGGATGGTCCGTGGGAACCAAGACTATACCTCTGAAACATACTTAACCTGAGTAGCGGAACAGGCACGTTTCCTGTACGCTGTCTTCGCTGCCTATGTTGAATGCCAGACCAGCGTGCATCTTTTCTATCGAAATTAACTAGCACACACACAATCCGGGAGCAAATTCTATCCTTTATGAGTTGAACCCTATTAATTGAGAAGGGAGCCAAAATTAAAATGACTGCTTTGCTTCCCCTGACAGTATACCAATTCACCTGAATTAAATGACATTCGGGCTCCCTTTTGCCAGGTATCCAGAGAAGCAGGCTATTCTAAGTCTTTCCTGTTCGTAAATATTGTGCCAGCAAAGGGAATTAATTTGGTCATACAATGGTAAAATGAGAAGGGAGGTAATCTTATAATTTTTGATAAAATTCGTCACTGCGCATGCGTCAAGAATTATCATTAATTTATTTGTAGGATGTGTCTCCCTTGGATTGCTCGCATACAAGCGACAGCTTTTTTGGAAATACTTCTATTTACAAGAGTAGTATCCCACAACATTTGTCACAAGGCGGCTGAGAGAGAAAAAAATGTGACAACTGTCATCGATACGCCTATTGAAGGATGTGAAAGCAAGCTGGTCACAGACGTCTTGTCAAAACATTGCGATTTTAAAACAAACACTTAATCGAATTTATCATCGTGACTTTGAATGCCCCATCTCTCTATAAATTCATAAAATATTTTATCGTGAACTACAGTTTCATTATTATGAATGAGCGTGGTAAGCTTAGTTCAAACAAATCAAATAACCTTAAATTTCAACAAATTTTTTTGAAAAATGATCAGAATATCAGGCTGACAAATACTTATGGATGGGTATCGCGGTCTGATATTGGGGTTAAGACCATGAAACCATTAAATCTCTACAACGAAAATTGCAGGCTACTACATCTGTGATGACGCCGCTTCAACGTCAGTGCGACATCATTTCTACTTCATGCGCCCGCATGGGCATCACTTCTTTTCCTCCTGGCCTAGGTATGCTGGCGCCAGAAACTGATATCTACTAAGTGATAGTCATGGAAGAGATCGAAACAGACCCCTACTGGAAGGCGGCCATCCAGTGGGCATATGACGTCGTAATGACGTCCATAATGACGTCGAACTGACGTTGATGCGACGTGATAGCGTCCCAGCAGCGTCAGTAAGACGTCATTTCACCGTCATGTGCCCGCTGGGCAGTGGGGCCATGCCAGTTTTGCTACAAGTTTTTATTTTGTAACCGACATATTGTGTTAAGTGATTCTATATTTTGATTTAAATAAACTAGGGGTAACTCTCGGTATAATACTGATGCTATTTTTGAAAAATACTATAACATGTGCCAGGGACAAATCCTTAACCTAGGTAACCAAAAAGCATTAAAAGCGAACGTAGCGTACCAGCGGTGGCCATCACGATTGCCATGGGTTGAATGATGCATTTTTCCAGGATAAATTTTATGGCGTGTTTTAATTTCCTGTCAGTAATCAACAGGATGATCCAAAGTCGAACTTGATGTCAGAAGATTTGTTGGTGGCCCGATAACTCAGTCTCCGGCTGCGATGGCTTCATAGAGTATTTCTAAGTCCCTTCACAGCTGAGAAATATTTCTGGCCTCCTTTCACCACAGAACAGTCCTCTGATATATAAAATGATCAGATATGATCGAATCTGAGTATGAAGAGAGAGAGAGAGAGAGAGAGAGAGAGAGAGAGAGAGAGAGAGAGAGAGAGAGAGAATGTTGCTTAAACGGTCCATATCCCCCCTATTGCCATAAGCCAAAGGCACAGGTTCATCTGAGTTTTCCCTTTACACTGATATGATTTAAGCAAAGGGAATTAATTTGGTGATTAAAGGGAGGTAATCTTATAATTTTTTTATACAATTCTCAGCTGCGCATGCGTTAATAGATATGTTTCCTTTGTTTATAGCAGATGTAGTAGTCTGCGAGTTTTGTTGTAGATATTTAATGGTTTCATGGTGCAAACCCGAGTATAAGATCGCGATACCCGCTCATAAGCATTTGTCAGACATTCTGATTTTACACAAATCATTTTTTCAAAACTTTTTGTTGAAATTCAAGGTTATTTGATTTGTTTGAACTAAGCTAACCTTGCTCATTCAAAATAATGAAACTGTAGTGAGAATGTTGCACTAATGCTTCACGGTAAACTGTGCCGCGACACGAGAAAACCAACAAAGTGGCTGTGCGCCCAGCGCAGACTCAGATCAGCCTGGGCATCCGTCAAGTCCGAACAGAGCCTTCATTAAGCGCTTAATAGATAGCTAAGGGTCTAAACTACCTCCATGCGGACAGCGAAGACTCTGATCAGACTGGACGGAAGCTCAGGATGATCTGAGCCTGCGCTGGGAGCACAACCACTTTGTTGGTTTTCTCATGTCGCGGCTCATTTTTAGCGGCATTCATGATGATCAGAGTCATGATGATTCGCTTAAGTACGTGTTAGCTTTAAAATCGCAATGTTACTTTCACATCCTTCAACGGGCGTATCGATGACAGTTGCAACATTTTTTTTCTCTCAGCGTTTTTTGTGACAAATGTTGTGGGTTTCTACCCTTGTAAATTGGTCTTTCCAAAAAGCTGTCGCTTGTATGAGAGCAATGCAAGGGAGACACATCCTACAAATACATAAATGATAGTTCTTGACGCATGCGCAGTGGCGGATTGTATCAAAAATTATAAGATTACCTCCCTTCTCATTTTACCATTGTATGACCAAATTAATTCCCTTTAACCCTTAAAGCACCAAAAATTAAAATAGTTTAATTTGCAAACAGTGTAGATCCAGATGACGTGGCTCATAATGAGCCAGTATTCTGAATCTACAATGATTGCCCTCTTCTGTTCGAATTCTTAGTATGATATCGCTTGGACGAAATATTTTTTGAAATTCTGCAGACGTAAATTTTGTCGTCTGCTTTTTGGCGCATTAAGGGTTAATATTAACGAGAAGGGAAGACTTAGAACAGTCTGCTCCTCTGAATACCTGGCAAAAGGGTGTCTGCATGTCATTCAGGTGAATGGGGGTAATGTCAAAAAAAGCAAGGAAAGCAAATCTGCCATTTTCATTTAGGCTCCCTTCTCAATAGGGGTCAACTCTTGAAGGATTTGATTGATTGATTGTTTTGGGTTTAACGGCCCTTTGAGACAGTATTTCAGTCTATATCGGGCCGTCTCCCAGAGAGGGAGAAAAAGGAGAAATGATAGACAAGAGAAAAAATGTCCAAACAACCCCCACCCGCACCTACTGCAAGCACAGTAGGCCCTTACCCTACAATGTTCCAAATCAGTAGGACGCCCCGGCACTGGAAGTTGTTAACAGCACCATCGCACCACCCGACCACCCCCATACTCTTGAAGGAAAGAATTTGCTCCGTTGTTATATAGGCTAGTTAATTTCTGTAGAACAGAGTCACACCCGACAGGCAACGTACTATGAAAGTCGATTGTTTATTTCAATTTTAAGTTATCAGTCATAGTTCCGTGAGTTCCCTTAAGCTCCGCCTACCCTCATTTGCATAAGAAAATTGTATAATCAAACCAGTTTTTGTTAAATTTTGTAGATATTTTTCTAATAACATACAGAAGTTATTCTGCAAATTTCAGGATTGTATCTTTATAGTTAATGGGTTATTTAGGTAAGAATTTACTATATATTTTAAATGTTTTACAGTGTGTTTGTGGGTCTTGGCCCCCAAGCGGCTGAATTTGATCATATTGATCTTTTCTCTCACAGCATGCTCCGTCGGCGGCACTTCTGACTGGCCAGTAAATAGTAGTTAAGGAGGTGCAAATTAGATTTGACTGGCAACTCGGAACTATGAATTACTACGGCCCCTCCTCCCCCCCCCCGTTTTTTATACCTCTTAAACCTGGCAGATTTTCGAATAAAGTCCGTATGGCATTGAAACAAGTTTCTTTACCAATCCGTTGTTATAGTCGTTGTAGCTTGAAAATTGTTTTCAAGCATTTATTGAATATGCATGACAATTCAGTAAAAGTTTTGATTCCTATTTCAAGAAAGGTCCGTGAGAGCCAAGACAAACTTAACCTGACGAGGGGAACAGGCGAGTTTCCTGTATGTTGTCTTCTTTGCCTATGTTGAATGCCAGACCAGTGTGAATCTAACTAGCCTACATAAAAAGGAGCAAAATGACAGATTTGCTTCCCCTGGCGGTATACCCATTCACCTAAATTAACTGATATTCAGACTCCCATATGCCGAGTATCCAGAGGGGCATGCTTATCTAAGTCTTCCTTGTACGTTAATATTGCTTCAGCGAAGGGAATTAATTTGGTCATACAATGGTAAAATGAGAAGGGAGGTAATCTTATAATTTTTGATATAATTCGTCACTGCGCATGCGTCAAGAACTATCATTTATTTATTGTAGGAGGTGTCTCCCTTGCATTGCTTACATACATGTACAAGCGACAGCTTTTTTGAAAGATTTTTACAAGGGTAGTAACACGCAACATTTGTCATGAGGCCTGATAACTGATAACTGCCTTGAAGGAGAAACGAAAGTATGTGGCCAGACTAGCTATCTAACCCAGAACCTCTGACTCAGTATGAGTCAGGTGCCCTACCGACTGAGCTACGCGGCCCGGCAGCAGCTATAACAAATGTGATAACCACATAAGTGTCCTAAATACAGATATCCGTTAAGACACTTTCATGAAAGTTTCGACGGTATATCCTGTCACGTGATCTACATACAATTTGTTTCTGACAGGGGGTCAGGACTAAAATGTGACAAATTCGAACAAAAAATTCTTCAAATTCTTCAACTAAGCTATTTTTAACGCATTTTTTATTTTTATATGCTACAGGATTTCTTCCTCTTTCAAAACTGTCATTTATAGAAGAAAACAAGAACGGTACAGGTGCATCGAGTCACCGAAATATTCTGGCGTTTATGGCATGCACTCTTTATTTTGACGAAACAGTGTGTAAAACCAATTTTCAGCTTCTTAAATGAATCATGGCGAGTGCTTTTTTGTTTGAATTTTTTAATCTGAAAACGATCTGTTGCCATAACAGATTCATGTGAAATTTGGGTGTCGACCCTCTGTATAACATAAAATGCGTGCAGATCACGTGACAGGATATACCATACAAATTATAATGCAAAATGTTCTATCGAATATTTGTGTGATAGACACTTGCCGTTTAAGATGAATTTGATATTTATTCTAATTTATTAAATTTCATATAGTTTTATATCCCCTACTTTTTATGAACAGTATATATGCTTGCTTTGTCAGTCTTCAGACATCAACATATCATTTCCACAGCCGTAGCGTATTTTTGCGTAATTTGCTGATAATGACTTTTTGAACGACCCTCACGACCTCATATATTCGAGCATTCTTTTAATTTTGATTTCTCTGTGTATGCCAGTAGCACTACCTTGCATGCTCTTATGATCCGTCCTTAAACACATACTGGAAAGACACAAGAAGCTTTCAAATGCCGAAAAGAACTTGAACAATCAAGTCCCGAAAATCGTCTTTGACCTTTTCTTTCAAAAGCCGCACTGAGCTAAGCAAACAAACGGTGCCAAAGCAAAAATATGGGATATATGCGCAATAAAAAGGCAAGTAAGAAGAGAGAGAGAGAAAAGGAGAGAAAAAAGAGGAAAATATTTGTATAAAAATCGAATAAATAAATCCGTGTGCATCTTTCTTGGTAGGGTGACCCCTGCGCGGTGACCTCTAACGATACGAGAAAAATTAGTGTCATGAATTGACTAGCTAATTATCTCCCCACTCGATTAGGCAAGTCGGGTTAGAAAAATGACCCTATCCACTTTTCCAGCAATTTACTTGAAACCTCCGACCGTGGTAAGGATATATCCCAGTGGGCACACAACGTTAAAATGACGTCGCATCGACGTTAATTTGACGTCATTTTGACGTCATGTGCCTCCTGGGATGCTTGCTTTCTCAGTCTACAGACAACATATGAGCCACGACATGACAAAACCAACAATGTGGTTGTGCGCCCAGCGCAGACTCAGATCAGCCTGGGCATCCGCCCAGTCTGATCAGAGTCTACTCTGTCCGCATGGAGGTAGCTAGGACCCTTAGTTACCCTTTAAGCGCTTAGCAAAGGGTCTGATCAGTTTGGGTGGATGCCCAGCCTGATCTGAATCTGCGCTGGGCGCACAACCACATTGTTGGTTTTCTCGTGTCGCGGCTCATATATGCTTGCTTTGTCAACACATATTCTTGCATTGTTAACCCGTAAAGGACAAAGAATACTAACTGGAAGAAATAGAAAAGACGTTAAAATCAGTTTGTTTGTACATTTATTAATCAAAAAACAAAATATAACAAGAATAAATATTTACATTTGTACAAGAAATAAGAAATCAGTTGACCCGCGTCGTAAGAAACTCTGTCTTGAGACGCATGCTGGCTGGTCAGCGCACGTGCAATTTATCTTTATAACCTTGTAGACCCACTTGGCACACAAAGTTGAATCAAAACTGAATCAACGTTGATTCAACGTCATGACGTTGAATCAACGTGATTCAAAATTGTGTGCCTGGCGGTACAGATTTCAAAATATAAGCTGCGCTTGCTTCGATCAACTTGCGCATATATAGTTTGCGTATGTCTGAAGACAAAGTTTTTGATGACACGGCTCAGCTTATCACATGTTCAAAGCACAAACAAATTTGCGTACATGTTCATCACTTTTTTGGGACCTCATGTCTTAAGCACCGACTCTTTGGGGATACAGATTATGACGATTAATTGCTCCTATTAATGGGTCCGTTTCTGAAAAATATGCGCTCTTTCGGTTCTCAGAGTGGGACTCATTATAAAGAGTTGACTTGATATAGAAAAAATACTTTGAAAATATTGTCTTTACTTCCGGCAAAAAATAAGTGTTTTTGACCTCATGCACAAAGTAAAGGCAAAAATAAGCAAGCGCAACAGGTTATTCAAAGAGTATCTAGTGGCACAAGACGTCGAAATGGTGCCTTGATCACCTCATTAAAAATCGTATGGCCACACATGTAATAACACTTTGGTGTGTACACGCAACGTCATTGACAACGTCCATGTCAGCAATACGTTTTCATATCAAAATAATGTTCAGTTTGAAGGAGTTAAAATCCCATTTTAAAGGGTCATATGAGAAACAGAAACCTTACACTCGTGGTCATTTCATATGACATTTATGAAACGAGCCTTCGTTTCATAAATTTCATATGAAATGACCATGAATGTAAGATCCTCTTAGACCTTATGGATTTATGGTGAATGGGTTACCTCCATGTTTTTCACCAGTTCTACCAATACTATCGTAAACAACTTTTTTGACTATCTATTCGCTTCCCTGAATGACTAAACACTTTCAAAATGGGGACTAGGAGCAAACTCTTTCCTTTACAGTCGACCAATAATGAGAAGGGAGACAAGAGGAAATGGCTAGAGTTACTTCCATTGAACATATACCCATTCGCCTAAAAGCAATAACGAACTCTGAATGCATGATCTGTACATACTGATGTAGGTATGCGCAGTTTGCCTAACCCCATGGTAGATTTGGTCACGACATAGCTCAATTATTAACTTCCCAATATAACTTTCAGAGGCTACCGCTACACTATCAATTTTCTGCAGGCAGAAGTGAAAATTGAAACCATATTCCAAAAGCTATTTTTGGCCATTATTAAATTAATTTTTTGCTTTTTACATTAACTCTTTAAGCCCCAGTGACGAAATTAGCAAAGTTTGCAAACAGCGTAGATACTGCTGAGGCGACTCATCATGAGTCGCCTCATCTAGATCTACACTGTATGCCCTCTAGTCTTTGAATTTTCAGTATGAAATATCTTGGACAAGGCATTTTTTTAAAGGCCCCATTGCTCTATCGGCATGAAATATTTTATCGTGAAGTATCGCTGCAAGCTTCTCACTGCAGTTTCTTCATTGTATATGATTATGATTGGCCTGCTTTGAAAAATTAAAACGTCCTTGAGTTTCTCATAAAAACGATTTGAAAAAATATCTAGGTCATTTTGGTTGGCAACTAAAATGACCTACTTTCGATTTCACACGTTTCATTACATAGTAAAAATACAAGGTACAATTGGTAACAATACAATGTACAAGAGGTAAACATACAATGTACAGTATTTTACCGTGGATAAAAATACAATGTAAGGAAAAGATCTCATTCCTTGTCTCGCTGTTGTGTAAGGTAATAGCCCAACGGGGAACCAGAAACGAAAACCGTATTTTTCCGGAAAGACATGTCCTTTTTTTTTTCAAAATACTTTATTCCTTCTTTTTTTGCCATTTATATGACACAAAAAGCACAACAGCAGACATATTATCACCACTTCTGAAGAATGTACCATTTTTATAAGGATTTGTGTTTCGACGATTTTTACCACCGATAGGACTATGGAGACTTTAATTTTTTCTGACGTAAATTTTGTCGTCTGCTTTTTGGTGCTTAAAGAGTTAACGTTTTTAAATGATATACAAGTATGAGATCAGTGGTCAGGAATAATAATAAAACAAGAGGGCCAAGTGGCCCTGAATCGCTCACCTGAACGAAAAGGTTAAAGGTCAAACTAGGGTCATCATTTGAACAAACCTGATAGTTTGCAACCATTTCCAAATGGTTCTGAAGAAGAGGATTTTTTAATATTTTTCTACGCATTGCTATGGTTCAAACCCTGGTCCCCTGAGGCGGGGCCATTTTGGACCCTGGGGCCATCATTTGAATAATCTTGGTAAAGGACCACTAGGCAATAATTCATTCTAAATTTCAAGCATCTGAGCCTTGCAGTTGTGAAGAAGAAGATATTTGAATATTTTTCTATGTATTTCTATGGTTCAAACCTGGGACTCCCTGCACCAGGGCCATTTTGGACCCTGGGGCCACCATTTGAACAAACTTGGTAGAAGACCACTAGGCAATGCTACATACCAAATTTCAAGCATCTGAGCCAAGCAGTTCTGGAGAAGAAGATTTTTAAGTATATTATAGTTTCGAACCCAAGACCCCCTGCCCCAGGGCCATTTTGGATCCCAGGGCCACCATTTATACAAACTTTGTAGGAGTCCACCAGGCAATGCATCATACCAAATTTCAAGCATATGAGCCAAGTGGTGCTGAAGAAGAAGATTTTTGAATATTTTTCTATGTATTTCTATGGTTCAAACTCAGGACTCCCTGTCGCGGGGCCATTTTCAACCCTGGGGCCATCATTTGAACAAACTTTATAAAGGATTACAAGGCAATGCTACATACCAAATTTCAAGCATCTGAGCATAGTGGTTCGAAAGAAGAAGATTTTTTAATATTTTTCTATGTATTTCTATGGTTCTAACCCAAGACCCCCGGGGCGGGGCCATTTTAGACCCTAGGGTCATCATTTGAACAAACTTGGTAAAAGACCATTAGGCAATGCTACATACCAAATATCAAGCATCTGAGCCAAGTGGTTCTGAAGAAGAAGCTTTTTGAATATTTTTCTATGTATTTCTATGGTTCAAACCTAGGACTCCCTGCCACAGGGCCATTTTGGACCCTGGGGCCACCATTTGAACAAACTTGGTAAAGGATTGCTCGGCAATGCTACATACCAAATTTCAAGCATCTAAGCCTTGCGGTTCTGAAGGAGAAATTTTTTTAACATTATTCTCTGGATTCCTATGGTTCAAACCTTGGACTCCATGCCAAGAGGCCATTTTGGATCCTTGGACCCTCGTTTGAACAAACTTGGTAAAGGGCTATGAGGCAATGCTACATACCAAATTTCAAGCACCTGAGCCTTGCGGTTCTGATGTAGAAGCTTTTAAATATTTTTCAATGAATTTCTCTGGTTCAAACCCAGGACCTCCGGGGCGGGGCCATTTTGGACCTTGGGGCTATCATTTTAACAAACTTGGTAAAGGACTATTAGGCAATGCTTCATACCAAATTTCAAACATCTGAGCCTTGGGGTTCTGAAGAAGAAGATTTTTGAATATTTTTCTATGTATTTCTATGGTTCAAACCTGGGACTCCCTGCCCCTGGGCCATTCTGGACCCTGGGGCCACCATTTGAACAAACTTGGTAAAGGACCATTAGGCAATGCTACATACCAAATTTCAAGCATATGAGCCAAGCAGGTCTGGAGAAGAAGATTTTTAAGTATATTTTAGTTTCGAACCCAAGACCCCCTGCCCCAGGGCCATTTTGGACCCTGGGACCACCATTTGAACAAACTTGGTACAGGACCATTAGGCAATGCTACATACAACATTTCAAGCATCTGAGCCAAGCAGTTCTGGAGGAGAAGATTTTTAAGTATATTTTAGTTTCGAACCCAAGACCCCCAGCCCCAGGGCCATTTTGGACCCTGGGGCCACCATTTGAACAAACTTGGTAGAGGTCCACTAGGTAATGCTTCATACCAAATATCAAAGCCCTAGGCCTAGCGGTTTCAGAGAAGATGTCATTTAAAGCAAATTGTTGACGACGGACGACGGACGACGGACGACGCACGACGCACGACGCACAACGGACGACGGACACTGGGTGATCACAATAGCTCACCCTGAGCCTTTGGCTCAGGTGAGCTAAAAACAAAACATTTATATTTTAGTATGCAAACAAACTGAAACAACGTCGTTTAATCAATGCAACGTCATGATGACGTCGCGCCGATAGAGATACGACATGGTTTCAGTTTCCTTTGTCCCCCACCCCCTGCCCCGACCCAAACCCTAGGGATGCTGGTCTTAGCCCACACAGCAAAACATGAACACAAAACACACTGTTGCAGCAGCAGCAGCCTTAAGGTCATAAGTGTTCATCTTTCGTCTGTTGACGTGTCGGAGACGTTATAACGTGAACTTTTATGTCCCTGGCTGCTACGGCTTCTGTCATTCCGCCATCCTCTTCTGTCAAACTCCCGACCCCATCTTGTCTCTTAAGACTTCCTTCCCTTTTTGATGGACTACGTTTTGGACTTAATTTTGGTTCGTCTGCTTCTGTTTTACTTCGTTCCTCTGGAATCTTTTTCATTGATTTTATTGATGCTGTCGCTTTCTTAAAGCGTTGTATGTCTGCCATTGTCGTTTCATCGTCCTCCTCGCTCATAGAGCTCGCTGCTGTGCTAGTAGAACGAGTACTGTCCGAACAAGAGGACACTGAATCGTGAGGCGCCAATTTGGAGGAGTCGTCTGCTGCTGTAACACCAGACGACACTATTCGCACGAGCTGTTTCTGCTGCAAGAGAACAGCGTCTATTTTTCCATACAGACGATCCAGTCGGTCCTTGTTTTCCATTGTTTCCATTTGACGAACACTGATGTGATTTAACATTTCGTATCGGAAACTGGATATATCTTGTTTTATTTCGTCGAAATCTGAAATGAAATCAAGAGAAGTCTAATCGTCATGCAATAAGTTAAAATCAGTAAATGAATGATCTGAGATACAAAGTAAACTCATGGTTTTTAATTTCATACGAACTCTTCATTCGAGGGGCGTTCGAAAAAATTTGCAAATGGCCCCATGACTTTATTTATGGGCATGCTGGGTACAAATGCTGTGCGTGCACTGAAAGCACTTTATTTTTTCTTTACAAGGATACCAAACACCAAAGACACTTTTCCTTACTGACTTGCAACGCAGTTTATATGGCTCGAGTCATACCACTGGATGATTAATTTCATATGTAAAAATCTTTTCAGTGTTAGGCATCAAGTCAAATATCATTGTAAATACAAAATTATCTTCGTCAACGACTTGTCCATCATTGTCTACAATATCCATACAAAAGTTAGAAGGATGTGTTATGGATTTATTCCTTGTTAAGCAAAACGCAGTTTTTATGACGTTACTGAAAGCGACGTCAACGCCATTTTTGGAAGATTGTAGAGGCAGGCTTCATTTTTTGCATTAATTTGAATCTATTGACAGGTTTTCTTTGACCAATGTAAATGCTTTTGCTGACAAGATTTTGAATGCTAACACACATATTCTCATTACCAAATCATAATAACGTTAGTAGAAACGGAGAATTAGCTACTACATAAAATACGGATAATACATATTCACGAGGTAGTATGGTACCTAGATTAAATATAATGTCCGCGATATTTACAAGACATAGAGGATATTTGACTTTTTCAGTGTAAGATCGATTTTTATTTCACCGAATGAACACCAAAAGCAGTATTTTCACGAGTGGCGAAGCCACGAGTGAAAATACCACTTTTGGTGTTCATGAGTGAAATAAAAATTCATCTTACACTGAAAAAGTCAAATTTTCTATTTCTTTTATGCTTGAAAATCGCAATAATTCTGTTTATTCAAGAGCGTCAGCCATCACGACAGAAACACAACTTTTTTTCTAGCCATTTTGCGTCAATTTTGATGCTTCCAGCGTGTTTATTGGGTATGATATTGGTTGTAAACAAAGTTTGCAACTGAAAAATACCTTCAAAGATCATTTTGATTAACAGATCTCAAAATATTTGCCAAGAAAGAATGCCAACAGGAGACTTAGGCGGCCTGACGTCGCGTGCGGTAACAATGCTACGTTGGCGCTTTATGTGACGTCATTAACGTCGTAATGACGTGCAAACATGCGTGACGTAATTTTTGTCAAGCCAGATTTAATCAACAAAAAACTTGAGGTTATTTCACAAAAATCCTATTTCTGAAACAGTGAAATCGAAAGTGATAATTTCACTGTTTGAAACAGTGAGATTATCAGTTTCGATTTCACCGAGAAATCTCTATAATTCATTGATAAGTATAAAAGAAAATAGTGTCTGGGCAGCATCTTTAAGAAGCAAAGATAAAAAGAATCAAAGACTGCCCATATATGAATTACGGCCTACTAAAATTAAAATTCTACAGTGCCTTTACGGCATACCTCTTTCAACGAAGTTAAAAATGCGTTTTAAAAAAAATGTTTATTTTTGCAGACTTGTCTAGGAATATAGCTTTATGTGTTCTTGCTAACAGAAGTTCTGGCTTTATGGTGGTTACTTAGAAATTACGTCATTTGCAAAGCTTTCCGAACGCTCCTCCTAGATCTTTAACCGGACAAGATGTTCACGTGACGCAAATCATTAAAAGTTGGACTTTTTAGTTTTAAACTTTAAACGTGTCTGTTGGCTACAGAGTTAGGTCTTTATGTGAATGTAAGCAAAGTGGTCGCTAAAAATCTGCCCATTGTGCGGAGTATATGTACTTTAAGTGTGGGGGGCAGGATGTGGAAATCAATTGTGTTTGTTCCTGATCATTGTAGCCTCATCTAACCTCATCATGTAACATCACTTTAAGGATGTATAGACAGGCAATGTTAAGATGCTGGATTAAAATATAATGCTAAAATACTTAAATAATGATCCAAAATAATGGGGCACTCGGAAGTGATCGTGCAAGCGAAAAATAATTTTAAAAAGGCCCTGTGTGCTGCTCTGTCACTATTTTGGACAATAAACATTTAAGAGCCACACAAAGAATGTCACATAAAGTAAACTAATAGTATACAATTGACAAATGCAACGATAAAATAGCATTTGACGTAGTCTCAGGAATAAAATTGCACGTGTTAAGCGTCTCAAGGGAGGTCCGTGTTTTTACCGTACAGATGATAAAATGATCCATATCTGTTCAAAGTAGGCGTGGCTTTGGAAAGACAAATTAACCGAAATGTGAAATTTGTGGATGATTGCGGAAATCAAGATTCCCAATATTAAAGATTAGGAGGGTTTACTGTCGAAATTGGTGGATAGAGAAAAACTTCAGTATCGAACTGGACAACCTACCGTCATTGGCGTCGTTTTCTCTTTGAACATCAAATATAAATCGTTTGACGATTCGTTTCATCACACGCTGCAATAAATACGGAGAAAACAATGAAGTAAACTGTTTAATAAAAGGTTCACTTTTAGCCCGCATCGAATTATACCCAGCAGGCACATGACGCCGTAGTGACGTTGTACAAATGTCGATGTGACGAAATCACGTTGCATCAAAAACAGTGCGACGTCATTTGGAAATCATGTGCTCATGGGTAGGTTGCTAACTCACAAGCAGTGTCAGTCTGCAAGGATATAAATTGTGTACACGGTGGTCGCTGGGGACAATTTTATTGCTACGCATCATCACCTACCAGAAAAAATAAAGACTTTGACATAATGTTCAATGAGCCTTGGTTTCAGAAATATACAATCAAACCAAACTATCGATATCGGCCTAGTAATATATTACTAGATTACCTCCCCTTGCGTCCAAAGCTGGAGATGCATAACTCATTGTTGAAGGTGAGCTTATATCAACATAAATGAGCCGCAAAACCATCAAAGTGGCATGTGCGCCATGTTAAGACTTAGATCAGCCTGGGCATTCGCCCAGTCTGAGCAGAGTTCTCGCTGTGCGCTTAGAGGGTAGCTAACGGTCTAAGCTACAGCCATGCCGTAAGCAAAGACTCTGAGCAAACTGGCGGATATTTAGGCTGATCTGAGTCTTTGCTGCGCGCACATGTCGCTTTGTTCGGGTTGTTGTGTCGCAGTTCATATTTACTAAATTGATGTAGGATTAAAAATAAAGTCTGGGTTAGTTCAATTGCTGCAATGCGGCAAACTGAAAACCCAAAGCTTCATCCTAACCCTGTTAAGCAAGATAAGGATGGATATTTCCTTGCCATTCTATCACAAACAAGACATATTTTTGAAATATAAAATACAGAAAAGAACATTTGTAAGCCTTACTTTATAGGTTAGTTTCTCTGTGTAAATATTTGGATCGGAATCACTCCGCACAAAGCCGTTTGAAGACTGTAACCTTTTTTGGAAATGTTGGATTCCTTGGGCGTGTCTTTCTTGTTCTTCCCACGAATGGTGGGCTATAGGCTGTTCGTTTGGCTTCACCTAAAACAGAAATTACATTATAGCGGTTTGCAGGGACGAAATATTGACGTAAAAGAGTAGGACAAATAAAGAAAGGGTTCGTGGGGCGGGATTTTGGCTAAAAAAGACAAACAACGGCGGTAGGTTAAGCATGTAATGTTTGCTTCCCTTATCCGCTCCTCGCAGTTTGTCACTGAGCCATTTTTTCTGAATTCTTTGCATTTCATTTGTGTAAATACTGAGTAAGTCGTTACTAATTATCTTGAACAAGGGCTATGTTGATAATGATGATGTTCGCGGAAAATTCAAAGCAGCATTCAGCCATTGAAGAATATGACACACTCCTGACCAAGAAACGAAAACTTAGGTGGCATAGCCACAACTCAAGGTCTTCCAGCTTAGCAAAGACGATCTAAAGAGCAGTGTGAAATGAAAAGAAGAGGCAGGCAGAAAAAGAGATGAGAAACATTATCTTTGAGTGGACAGGGGTGGACTTTGCCAGCAAAACTAGGGCAGCTGAACACAAGACTAGGTGGAAAGAAATTGTTGCAGAGTCATCTGTTCCAAAAGCCCATGATACTTTATGAGATAGACTAGACTAGAATAGATGTCCTATACAAATACACAAGTAACGCATATAATGCGTTTTATCTAGATTACTTATTGAAGGATTTTAACGTCCCCGAAATTATGCTTTTATTACACATTATGAAGATGCTACACGACTACATAAAATAAGACCCTGATAAAAATACCAATTTCCTAAAACACTACAGAAACTGACGCCTAAATTAACTTTTTTTTCTGGAATACTACATGATTTAAATCTCCTGATTGTACCTATGCGTTTCACAAAGACCACAAAATATTATAACAGTTCCTAAATGACAAAGAGGCAAAAACAGTAGAATTGTAGAATAATCTTACGTTAGTAAATAGCTTCGGAGTAAAGAGCTTTGATAATGTTTTAGAGTATTTGTAGTTTAGAGCATTTCATTCATTTTTCATTGAAAATGCCATGACGTATCGTGAGGTGGACACATAGCTGAATGTTCTTACCCTTGGTTTTCCTTGTCCCGAGCCACCAAACTGAGCGTTTGGGAACATTTCCAGGTCGACAACACGACCCGGATGTTGAATGGAGTCTTCGTCCTCGTGTCCGCAGCAACGACGGAAACAGCCTCGCACTATGTAGAAGAATGTCTTAGGAGACGGAACGATGTTGAACGGGATAGGCAATGTGGATTCGTCTTTTATGTAGTCCATGTAAAGCTTACTGCGTGCAAACTTCCATTCCGTATCAGCTTCACCCTGAAAATAAAGATGATTAATGACTGAATTTAAAATAACGATTTTTATACTGTTATTTTTGCGCCAAAACATAAAGAAAGACAATAGCGGGTGCGACTCATAGCCTTTAGGATCATAAAGGTATCAATCAGAGATGTCTGTCAATGACACAAAGCAAATAGCTTACGAAAGACTGGCATGCAAATCGGACAGCGCACTGCGCTTAAATTGCTCTTGTTGTTGCTGTATCTATTCACGTAATCTCTTTTCCTCCAAGCCTTCCAAGGCTCGAAAGAAAGGTTTCAAGGTACTGAATATTTGAAGACTCAGAAGACCTTCCGAAACGGCAAATGAAAAAAAAAATCGAACAATCGCAAGACAAAACAGGGAAAGACTTCCGATAAATTACAAGAAGAAACACATTTTAATTGTCTTTCTGAAAAATTGCAACCGCCAAAAAGTAATTTGTGTCTATAGGCATTCGTTCACACACGTACAGGAGCTATGCGATTTGGTCAATGACTCGACTCTTTCAGATATGGATGATTCAAAGCTTAAAATTCAGTTCTGGATAGTTATTTCTCTAGGGAAGCATTTCTGCATTGTAAACACGGACAGCCTTTCATACCAGTATGCTCTTCTATATGCTCTTAAATACAGATAGTAAATGAACAGATCTCTGTTGTGTAAATATGTTTATACAGTAACATTTGACATCTGTTTCTCGAAAATAAATAAATTCAAGACCTGGCTTATTCAGTGTTAAGTACATTTATTTGAATAAAAATAAAAGCCTAAATAGTATAGAACCAAATTTACCAACCTGAATAATTTCAAACGACCTTGACATCATAGCAATTAACATATTGAGCAAAACTATGACAGTGGTGATATTGTAGACCCCAAAGATCCAGTAACCGACAGTTTCAGTAAAATAGTGTCCGAACTCCGTCAGTTCGACCGCCGTTGGCTCTCCGCGCCCAAACAATGACCAGAACACCGTCCGAAACGTAATATGCGGTCTGAAAGAAAATACAACAAAAACTAACAGATAATAGTCAGGCTTACGTCAAACGAAACGAATGTTGTAACAAGACCGAGTAGCAAAATCTCAGATCATATTTAACCAGGGCTGTCACTTTCATAAAAAGAAAGCATGATCCATATGTTCCATATGCGTAAAAGCTGTTGGTGAAAACCTGCACAGACGCCGTTTTCTTTTAATAGGCTTGAATACATCAGTCAACATCAGTAATAATCTAGGATATGACCCTCCACTGCCATTTGACTTAATGTCTAGTGCATCTTGGAAAACCCTACACATGTCTCGAACAGACTCATCACTGATTTTGATTACACTTGTCAGGGTGAAATCGAACAGACTCACTAGAGATTTCAGAAATACGAACTTGTACTGGAATTGACCAATGAATAAGCATTATGCTCACTGTTTGGTCCAGTATTGTTGGCCATTGTTATTTTTATATTTGTAAATATTATCGAATCTAATTAATGTTCAATCCATCAACAATTGCTCTGGTCTGGCAGCATACAGAACGAACGGCTGCATTAAAGGATCAACGCGGGAATAGTGCATCGCAAGAATGCACTAATCCTATGCTCATTTTGTCATGCAGTCTATAGCGTATGATATTGATTTGATCTACATATTACAAACTCTATTAGTTACAATAAAGCTATAGAGTTTACAGACAGATTGCATTTTTGCCTTGAAATATAAAAAGAACAAGCATAAAGAACAAGCATGCATGTAGTGGACAAGTGCAAAACAATATGATGCTAACAACAAAACTACGCTGTCTACGGATAGGGATATGTATAAGACCGATTCTCTAAAGAAAGTCCGTATGCTTATTCTGGTAAAGACAGATTATTTACTGATGCCGTGAAGTCGACTAATATAAAACCAACTTTATTTGCTGCACCAATGTATGTAAAATTAATCTGGATTTCTTTTATACTGATGTCAAGGTACACATACATTAGAGGTCGCTGTTTTCATTTTGGTTTTAAAGGAAGCTGGATGCAGATTGTTTTGCTGTAAAGGCAGAACTTGAACATCACAAAGCAGAAACACTATAGAGATACAAATGTCATACACTTAACAAAACAATAAGAAATCTTGACACCAAGTATGCGTACCCTCCTTTGCCCTTATCATACAAATTCATTGTTTCTTCAGAAATATAAAACCTAAAATAACAGCAAAATAAAATGAACTCCATATATAAAACTAAAGACAAAATAAGATATCTGCCTCAGTACCTTCAACAAGCCAAAATGAAATAATAAAAGCTAGGCAGCTAAATAAAGTTAAAAGCACAACACCGCAATTAAATGAAATAAACAAAAACATGTGCATGTGCAGTGTAGACGAAGTCTGACAATTTACTGCAAAATATTAACACAAACGCGTGTAATGTTTGTTCAAAATACAACGCCTAACGGAAAAAGAGCAAAAAAATGTGCCCATGAGTACATTTAAAAGAAGGTCTTCGCAACGCAAGATTCTTCAGGCAAAAGTCTTTTTAGACTCTAATCAAAATAACGCATCACCAAAGTTATTTGGCATTGTTGCGAACGTAAATGTATGCCTAGATAAAGATCAGATAATGTTTGTCATACAGTACCCGTATGAATGTTAATTTTCTATACTTTCGGATCTACCAGGTAGAGTAGATAACGCAGATCTTTGGATGTTTTGTCTCTGATTTGCTTTGCCTTTTCTTTCTCAGAAAACTGAACAGCCTAAGTTGCACCGGGACAGATCTCATATGTATATCGTGTTGAAATACGAAGGGTTTCCTGCTGATGACGATCTTTACACATTACTAAAATGAACATTTTATTCAGTAGCATTCAGGCTCAAAAATGATTCATTCGTCAAAAACGGACTATTTGTTCAAATTCATAAAACAGCTAAACAATAGAAACATATAGTAAAACCTGTCTTTGTGGCCACTTCTATTAAGCAAGCAGCCTATATTAAGCAAGCATGCATTCATTTTAGAAAATGGGCAGATTAGTTAAATTTTACCTGTATTCAGCAAGCACCTCTATTTAGCAAGCATATTTTGATGATCCGTTAGGAGCTTGCCTAATACAGGTTAGACTGAAGGGTATGGGCCGTAGCTAATGTTGGTAGAACTTGTGGCCCAATTCCAATGTAAAACAATATGGCAATTAAATATGTTTAAATTAGACTGTACAATCAAAGAAAATTCATCCTAAGAGTTGTTTAGGGATCCAAGATAAAGCTCCAGCAGGCTTGGTCCGAGAGTATTCGAAATGTACATGCATACAGACAGTTCAGTTACAGCCCTATCTGATAGATATACAGAAATATCATGTATATCTTGCGTTCGAAACTATTCCAAAATAAATTTGAAGCAGTCGAAATAACAAGTAATAACATAAATACGAAGAGTTTTCACTTCGGCTAAGTGAGGATCTACCAGTTTATGTGATAAAATATTGTTTAATATCAAAATGAAGGATTTAATATAAAGTTTCTAAAACTGGGATTTTTAAGAGTAAAAACTGATGATAAAAGAAGTTATTAATAAAAAATCTATGTTTAATTGTTGATAACATTTGGAATATTCAAACAAAGGCATCTGTTTCTCAATTCCTTTACAAAAGGGTGATTCTGCTGCTAATGGCAGTGCCATGAAGTTTTAATTTTTCAGGATAGTCTTTACTTCTTTGATGTATTCAATAAATCAGTGTTAGGAGTTCATGAATATAAATTCTAATGGAGTGTGACTAAAAGACTTCCCTGTAGAAAGTGCTTTGTGGACATTATGATCAATCTTCTGGGTGGTCTATAGACAATGATGACCATTCATTACAAGGATCAAAGTTCCATCTGCAGGATATTAAAGCAATTTTGAAGACATATTTATTCTTGTCCAGAAACAATGAAAATTGATAATTTGAAATACAGATTATTTTCAAAATGTTGAAAATAGATGATGAAATATCTATGAGGGTAAATTCCCCAACAAACACTGATTTACAAAATGACAGTCAGAATCAGGAATCCACTATATCTGAGAAAAATGAAAGTATCAAAAGTGTTTCATTCCTTCAGACACAATCACAATCTTTGTTTGCTGGGCTGTTAACACCAACAACAAGGGCATCTGAGGACTTGGTAAATTCTCAGATAGAAAATGACAATCAGAAACATAACTCCACCTTGTCTGAAGAAAACGAAAGTACCAGAAGTGTTTCACCAATTCAAACACAGTCACAGTCTTTGTTTTCGGGACTTTCAACACCAATATGACCATTTAGAGGTATACCAGAAGACAGGTTTAATGGTATACTGTACCATGTGATCCCAAGTGATGGACAAATTACCATAATATTTTCATCAAAGGACTTGTATGTCAAATTTATTAACTCAATAGACAAGGAGCTGCATGCTCAGCCCATCAATGAAGTTAAGTCAAATTACACTACACACATTAGAGAAAAATGGTGTACACTAACTAGTGACAATAATGCTGCATCGATATCAGCTACTGGACCTGGACATAAACTATGGAGAGAAATGATCTTTTCGAGATTAGCCATTCATTTGTATCAACAGTATACTAGAGAAATTGATGATGACATTAATCAAACTCTGTCACAGACATCAACGCCTGCTCTGGAAAAGGACTTACCAGTGGCACCTCTACCACCAGCAGTATCTCCAGTAAAATCTACAGAGCCAACAGACAGTGTGCAACAAATGCCCTTAATATCATCAATCAGCAGTCAGGTAGAAGAACTAACTAAAATCAGTAGATTTTTACAAGAACAGCTGACTTCAATAAATTCAAAGATTGATATGCTTCTGAATTCTAGACCAGAACCAACATCTGATAAGGCTGAATTTCAAGCAGTTTCAGTTATGTCAGTATGTGACGATTCAACTTTTGTGACACTTGACGAAACCAGAGAAGACACGAAACTGACTCCTGGAGGAGATACATATAGTCATGTTCTATCAAAAAATTTAGATAAGCCAGAAGTCATTGAGAATTCAGTAAATAGAAATGGAAATCACAACTCCAAAAATGACAAAGTGAAACAAGGACACTCTTCAAATCAACGTTCAAATAAGAACACAAATCAACAGGTTAAGCAAACGGCTACGCAAAACAATGGACAATCACGAGTTAGTTCTAGAACTCTAATAATTGGAGATTCAATTATAAATGGCATTAACAGGAAAGGCCTAACAAATAATGTGGAATGTCAGTCAATACCTGGTGCTACCATTGATACTATCATTGACAAACTCCAAATATATGACCTGAAAAAATTTGCTAATATTATAGTTTATGTTGGAGGGAACAATGCATCTAGTAAAACTGATCTTGAATATTTTGAAGAAAAATATGAACAGTTGATTACATCCATCAAAAACACAAGTTCAAATAGTAAACTATTCTTATGCACTTCTTGTCCACGTGGAGATACAGATATTACAGAAGTTAATGAAGTGATCATGAGATTGTGCCACACTAATGAATTGACATGCATTGATACAAATGCGGGTTTTTATGATAAACAGAATCAGCTGAGACATCATTTCTTTAAACCAAGAGACAATGTTCATCTATCACGATCAGGGATAAAGAGACTACTGGGGACAATAAATCAACATTTGTGTGTTGTAGACAATTTTGAGAAGTGTGTCTACAATTTTAACCAATTGCCGACAAACTCTACTCAAAACAGAGTAGATCATACCAGTCAACATGTCAGAGATTTCAGGCACAGGGAAATAAGCCACACTCAAACCAGACGGAGACCTGTCTCCATAGATCACAACCCTCATAACTTTGGCCAACATGAGAGTCCAGCTTTTACAGAGGCGCGATATGGAAGACGTAATCAACCACAACATCAAACAGAGAAGTCACAGTTAGAACGCTGTATGAAATGCGGACTATCTAACCATACTACTTATGAGTGCAAACACCAAAAGCAAGTCCGTTGCTTTAAGTGTCACTGTTATGGACATAAGGATTCTTCAGGGTTATGCTGGGACATAAAATAGGACAAGGGCAAATATGCCACAATTTCAAATATCATAAATTTACCAATAATACCTACCAATAATAGCTTTGAATTATTAGTAAACATTTGTGAATATTGTAATTTAAAGAAATGTGACTGTAACCTAATGAATACTGTTTCTTTAAATGATAAACTGGATATAAATCAATCCGTAAGTGTTATAAATGAAACTTGTGATGACACAATATGCTATTATAACTCTTCTAATCCGAAGGATACATCTCAAAACAGAACTGAGCTACATTCAATCAGCCAAGACAACTGTGCATATAATGATGACACAATTAATGACAGTGAAACAGCAAGAAATCTAAATGAACAAAGTGACATTTATGACCTGTCAACACTGTTTGACAGTAATGTTTCTGATGATAATTTTAATTCTGTATATAATGATTTGACGCATGTTGAAAATATTAGCTCTTCCATGTGTGCCGAAACCTCTCTTAATCTTCAATTAACTACTAAAGGCTTTAAAATTGGACATATTAATATCCAAGGTATACAAAATAAATTTGACCAAATAGACTTGATGTTAAATAATTCAAATAATAATATTCATATTTTTGGACTCAGTGAAACAAAGCTGAAAAATTATCACCCTGACAATTACTTTTTTTATAGATAATTATCAGTTTTTTAGAAAAGACAGAATAATTTCAAAAGAGCGATGTGAAGAAGGTGGTGGTATAATTGTATATGTTAAGAATGAAGTAAAGGTAGAGAGACGATGTGATATGGAGATGAAAGAAATTGAATGTTTAGTATTAGAAGTTTTTCCTACAAATTCCAAGAGCTACCTCGTAGGTATATTATACAGACATCCAAATGAAACCTTAAAATGGAATGAAAATTTTGAAATTTTTATTGATAGAATTTTGGAAACACAGAAAGAACTTTATTTATTAGGAGACTTCAACAGGGACTTGTTAAATGAAAATATAAAAAAATCATGGTTTGAATATCTAGAACCATTTGGCCTTATTCAGAAGGTAAATCAGTCAACCAGAAAAACCTCTTCTTCAGAAACACTAATAGATCATATTTTCTGTAATATGCAGACTAATGTAAGTTCAATTGATGTTCCCCAAATAGGATTAAGTGACCATTTCCCTGTATTTATTACTCGTAAAACAAATTGTTCAGTTCCAAAACTGACTCATCACACTATTTCTTATCGTTCTTATAAACACTTCAATGAACAAGAATTTATATCTGATTTGCAGTCTGCCCCATGGGATGTAATAAAACTTTTTGATGACACTGATGATGTTGTTGATACATGGACATCTATGTTTTTAAATATTGTAGATAAGCATTTGCCCATGAAATCACAAAGAGTTAAACATAAGCAACAGCCTAAATGGATAACTCCAGAAATTATTGATGCTATAAAAACTCGAGATAGACATAAATCAACAAATAATGAACTTCAGTATAAAATATGGCGTAATAAGGTAGTAACACTAATAAAACAGTCTAAAAAAGCACAATATTCAGCTTTGATAACAGAAAATCAAAATAACCCTGGCAGTGTCTGGAAATTATTTAAGGAAATTGGACTTAATAAAAGACATCACAGTAGCATATCTGCATTGAAAATTGGGGATTGTGATATTAATGACAGTAATGAAATTGCAAATGAATTCAATAAATTTTTTGTGTCTGTAGCTTCAAAAATAAAGGAGCCTGTACTAAATTCTAACTTTGATAAGCTTGAAGCTTTCTGCAATAGCAGAATTCCAGATGGCATCCATTTTACAATTCCTGAAATCTCTAGGGAGAAAGTGTTAAAATTTTTAATGAATATTGATGTATCTAAAGCCACTGGCTGTGATCAAATAGGGCCACGCTTAATTAAAATTGCAGCTCCATACATAACTGATTGCATTACTCATATATGCAATCAAAGTATTAGAGATTCAGCATTTCCAAATAAATGGAAGGAAGGCAAAGTAGCACCACTGCATAAAAGTGGTTCAAAGGATGATGTTAATAACTACAGACCTATCTCAGTTCTTCCAGTGCTCTCCAAAATCTTAGAAAAACATGTTCATGATTCATTAATGGATTTTCTTATTACATATAATTTATTGCATAAAACTCAGTCAGGTTTCACCCCTTCACATTCATGTGAAACAGCATTAATAGGAATGATAAGTAGGTGGCTTGGTGCAATTAATAATGGCTCCATGATTGGTGTTGTAATGGTAGACTTTAAAAAGGCTTTTGACCTTGTGGACCCAAGCATTTTGTTGCAAAAATTAAAACTCTATAAAATGTCTGATAATACAATGTCATGGTTTTCTTCTTATTTACTTAATCGCAGGCAAAGAGTAACTGTCAACAATGTCCTCTCAGATGATGAAATAATTATTAATGGAGTTCCCCAAGGTTCTATATTGGGCCCACTAATGTTTTTATTGTTCATTAATGATTTGCCTCTTTATACAGCTCCAATAAATACTGATCTTTACGCTGATGATACCACCCTGTATGAAACTGGAATTTCACGCTCAGCAATTGAGAGCAACTTGAAATTGCCCTGAACAACCTTTCTGAATGGTGTAAATTTAATGGTATGGCTATCAATACATCAAAGACCAAATTGATGTTAATTACTACCCATCAAAGGAGAGCAGTTCTAGATTCTGATAAATTATGTTTGACCTTAAACAATGAAAACTTAAATATCATAAATAAAGACAAAATACTTGGAATTATTATAGATAATAATTTATCTTGGTCAAGTCATATAGACCAAATATGCAAAAAGATATCATCTAATTTATGGCTTTTATCTAGAATTAAAGAATACCTTTCTACTGAACACAGAACTCAATTTTACAAAACTTACATTCAGCCTCATACAGACTATTGTAACTTAGTATGGGGTGGGACGTCCCAACTTAATCTCAACAGACTTTTCCGTCTGCAAAAACGTGCATGCAAGATTATATTGGATTACAATGTTGAAAATGTTCTTGAAAGTATGCAAGAATTGAAAATACTGACTATATATGAAAGACTATTTTTACGAAAATCTAAATTCATGTTTAAAGTTTATAAATCAGAAACACCTCCATATATCAATGAGATGTTTAATCAAAGAATTGTTAATGATAATCTGCCTTTGTTACGGTCAGCTGTATCTTCAAATTTCACCACACCCCGACCTAACAGAGAAATATTTAAACAAAGCATCACATATTCAGGACCAATTGTCTGGAACAGTTTACCTTCTGAACTGAAAAATTTAAATACTGTTAATTCTTTTCATAATAATTTCATAAAATGGTTGAAAAGCTGATTTGTATTATCATTATTGTATATTCTATTTTAGTTCTTCATCATAATAATATGGATTTTTTTTTTGTGTGTGTGTGTGTGTGTGTTTGTGTGTGTATGTTCATTATGTAGTTCTAGTTTTTTGGAGGACTTGTCATAATAACTGTACATATTTGGACAAACCCTGATTGTACTTCTCCAATTTTTTGGAGCAGTCTGATCAGGCTCTGCAGTGTTTGTTCAGCCATATTTGTCTCAATACTTACAGTTTTTATAGTGTTATTTTCAGTATATATGTGAGTGTTACAGATCTGTAGAAAATGTGAGATTGCTGTAAAAAGTGTACATTATTTGGACATTTCTGTGAGCTTACTGTAATAAGTGTACATTATTGGGACACTTCTGTTCAACTGGACTGCTATTTTTGAATTTTGTGTAGTCCTTTTTCCAGTTGGGAGAATTCTTATCCAGTTTTTACTGGGTAGCATCTGGTGCAGACCTTGATTACAAAGTTTGGTGTAGGCGTTGTAATGTGGGCCTGTGGTATTTGTGTTGGTAGTTTTGTCCTGATACTTGCAATTTTTGCAGTAGGAAACTGACAGGTTGGATGTGTGTGTTCTTAAAATATGACATGCTGCATGCTTTTTTCTGTTTCTTTTCTTTTTTTTCTGTCACATTGCGACTACATTTAAGAGAGGGCCACATGGAAGATTAGTGTTTAACTAAATGTGTATTTCCCTCTGTAAATAAAGTCTATTATTATTATTATTTTATTTTTTTAAATTTGAGAGTAAAACATGGAAATGACAGAAAATGTGATGAGATAAATCATAACTGCCTTTTGCGAAAAAAAATCCAGATTAGCCTATGCAGACTGAGCTTTCGCCTTAACGTTGATTTTGTTTTAGCATACAACAGAGCCCTACTCCGATTAAATGAAGCTATGTATCTGCATAGGCGATAAAAATAATTTGTTTTGCCCTCTAGGACCCATGAGGCATATTTGCTGTACATAACCAGGAATTCATACCTGTCAGTTTCATTGTCTCATATATATTAGTAACGTAGAATGTTGATTCTATTATATACATGTACAAGAATATGATTCCCTGATAAAAAAAATAAACAAGAAATGAGATGTCTTAACCATGTTAACGACCCTTGGGTTGTTATAGCACATGCAGATACAGCAATACATAATCCGATAAGAAATTTGAATTATTCTTTTTTTCGAATAAATGTAGAATCATGTTCACAACCAAACCAAAATCTGAGCCTTGTGATATCAATTTTAGACAGTAAGCTTTGAAACAAATATTCAGTGTGGCGTATATGCTAAATGCTTTGATAAAGAACATATTGTCCGTATGATTTTGTATCCAGAATTTTTATTTACAGATCCTCCCAAGTCGTGTTATGTGACAAAGGTTTGGTGGTATAAATATACCTGTGACTAGGCACTAGAAGGTTGTGATGGACTCTAAGGTTGTATCATGCAGCCGCTCGATGTTTTAAGTGCAGAAAATGCAAGCATCGCATGCTACACAAAGTAAGAAATAGTAGGTTTGAGTGTATATATACAAATACATACATGCCGAAGTGCTTTTCCGCTTCTGTAGTGACGTTATTTTCAACCAGCTCCACATGTTTTCGGACGTCTTTGGGATAATACCAGTAAAGGTTGTGAAGACCAACCATAAAGGCACAAAACACAACTGTGAACACAGCTCCAAATTTCAGAATATCCTGTAAAATAGATGGATTGATTATTTCGAAATTCCCGAATATATTCGACCTTAATATAAGTAGACTGAGGGTAGTATGCTGGTATTAAGGGCATCATGAAAACGAGCCAATGTGAATGATAGAATTGACGCCGTAAGCATGATCCATGCCTATGACCTTATGATTCTGATATACTAATAGCTCCCGCTCTCCAAACACACAAAATGAAACTGGGAATGATTTCTTCATATTGTTTTCAACATAACATTGAACGTATCCTGCATTTAAATTTTACGTGCTTCTGAACATGAATAAGATACTTTAACTACAATAATTGAGGAGAGTCCTGATAAAACTCTATGCAAATGCATAAAAAGAAAATATGTTACCGAGAATATTGCACTGATATGTACTGAAGGTGTTCAAATAATTCCAGACTTTAATTTTAGATATTTCGAAAACAAATGCAGTTACATCTAGCAAAATTTCACAACTCATATCTTATTTTTTTATACCTGATTATATCCGTTTACAAACTTACAATCGGCAACCGAATCGGTCAGACAACAGCACATGTTCCTCGTCTTCTTAGTACGGTTAACATATAGATGAATCGTTTTATTTATGCAGTTTCAGAGGAAACATTCCTCCTACAATCTCACACTGAATTTTAATAGTTTTAAGCCTATTTGGGGCTTTATTTGGCACACCGCTCCTTAATATCGCAAACAGATGCAGATGGGGGGTGGGGGTGGGGGGGGGGGGGCTGCTGCAACCAAAATCTTAAAGAATTCCTTCAATAGCGTAGAGCAAATTCAAAAGAAGGAGCATGGGCCATACTTCGAAGTTACGCTATTCAAGCCTCATCAGTGAACCTGAAAATATCTGGTGACGAAAGCCAAGCCAGAGAAGAGCATACTGTAATTTCTTAAATTCAGTTGATTACAAAGATTGAGTGAAATCAAAATGGTCTAAGCGATGATCTAGAATATGAGTCTAAACCAATCAAAAATTTCTAATTTCTCAGAATATATCCTCTGTTCACAAAGAACAAAAATAAAATTAATCCGCACTATAAATGATGTACAGGTAGACACCAACAACAACAATTTTCTGAGAAAACGTTCCTCTTACAATATCAAATTGAATTTTAAAAGTTTGCAGTCGGTCTGTAGCTTTATTTGGGATACCGTACCTAAATATCAAAGACGCAGATTTTTTGGGACAGTTAACATTGGAATTTCGAAAAGTGGCGTCGCAAGACAATTTTATGAGGTGATTACGGCAATTTGCTATCTCAGACGAATGTTTTATACACGTATAAAACTCTTACACTTATCATTCTCGCCAGAGATATCTGCATAGGTCCAAAAAGCTCATTGGCCGGCAGAACATAAGACAATCTAGTGAAACTTATCACATTTGCTACTGCAAACATCCCCTCGGCGAGGTTGTGGGGATCCCAGGAATCCCAGAACAAGCGATCTGAAATTGCAAACACACAAAATAGATAAACATGACTCAGCCAGAACATAAAAGACGGTATAAGTATTTAGCTTGAACTTGAGCTTGTTTAATGCATAAATCTAATCAATAAAGATAGAGATATTGTACGAGGGGCATTTCAGAAATAATGTAAATGACCTCAGGGCAGCCTATTGGCTGATATTTAGCAGTAATGTTATATATCATTGGAAAGCTAAATTCAAGTGCTTTAGAATAGTATGCGTTAAAAGAATTTCTAAGTCGCCCATGCATGACAGCATATGCTTATACGTGATAAAGGTGTGGATACTGGAAACTATACATTTTCAGTGAAAGTCTCTTGTGTTCTATTGGTGTTTGCTAAATGAGAAAATGATATATTTTAAAGAAGAAACACGTAATACTGTCCTTTAAACGTAAAATAAGAGAGTTATACAGAAATTGTTTCCAGATTCTACACAAGTAACATAATAAACGAGACTTTTTGTCTGCTATGTGGTTATAAATGCAAAGTTATTATAAATGCATTATATCATTAAGATTGTGATTTTTGACTCAGTCACGTCCAATTTCAACAAATGACAGACATTTTATTACTGAAATGATTAGGTCAGTATATTTTGTTACGACTGGCATGAAATCACTGATGAAACTGGATGAAACGTGTGCAAACCCCACGCCGGAAGTTGCGAGGTAGCAGCAATTCATGTAAAATACAAAACAATAAAGTGAAATTATTTTCTAATAAAAAGACACAGACTCAATATATTTAACTTTGTTTAGTGTAAAAATTTAGAAGGACATATTGATAGAAAAATTCATATATAAAGACTTGAAAGATTTGTTATTTAATATGACATACTGGCATTGAAATATGTTGGTGGGTGGGGAAACTTATCGTAAAAATCAGGTAGGCCACTGACAAAAGAGCATAAGGTGCAATAAAATATTATTTATAACAGAAATTAAGCATGACGAATTAAATCTTATTTATTTTTTGTTTCGTATCTGTCACCAAACAATAACTTTCACTTAATTTGACCTCAAAATCGATGTTTAAACAACTTACTATACATTTCAATTTAGCCCAGGAAGTGACGTCATCAGAAATGCGCATTGTTCCATGATTAGCCTATCTTGCAAGGTAAATCTTGTGTGTTAGCAAGGCTGATACAATGCTTTTCATACTGAAATACTTTCAGTATAACAGGTATTATAGGTATCAATCCAGAACTGCTTGTATCCGGAGATAAAAAATTATGAATTTATCTTTACATAAATATTCCGTCTGTTTCTACTCAGTGTCCTTACCCTAACAACAGTTGTAAAGGCATATTTTGAAGAAAATACCAGTGCCTCAAATGTTTTGAGTGAATTTCATTGGGAGATATGTAAGCCTATAAGTTAAGACATAAATTTCAAAAATCGGTCAACATTCCTAGGAATGGCCGAATTATTTACACTATTTCTGAAATGCCCCTCGTATTCATTATAAAATTATGAGCCATTCCATATGAAAGTATACCTTTCAGAAAGTCGGAATGGATAGGGATGGATGACGCGATTCTATGTCTAATTAGAGTCAATAATGTATGGAGTCTATGTAGCAAACGTGAGTGTATAGCAAGCTGGTGCATATAATTA
Organism: Ctena decussata; assembly: GCA_963989385.1. Lineage (NCBI taxonomy): Eukaryota > Metazoa > Mollusca > Bivalvia > Lucinida > Lucinidae > Ctena > Ctena decussata. Next base: position 41,868,076 of record OZ022503.1, on the reverse strand, counting down.
CATGTAAGCCACACCACGAGAAAACCAACAAAGTAGTTGTGCGCCTAGCGCAGGCTCGGATCAGCCTGGGCATCCGCCCAATCCGATTAGACCCTTAAAATGCTTAGAGGGTAGCTTAGGGTCTAAGCTACCTCCGTGCGGACAGCGAAGACTGACCAGACTGGGCGGATGTCCAGGCTAATCTGTCTGCGCTGGGCGCATAACAACTTTGTTGGTTATCTCGTGTTGCGGCTCAATACACACAGGCTGCGTCGCTAATTGAAACAAAACATAACCATCTGTATTAAAATCTTGTTAAAATCTTAATATGAATGAATACCCTTGCAGGGGAAGCAACTTTACCAGATTTATGTTTGTCTCCATTCTCCATAAAGAGGTTCTTACTCCACTCAGACACTTTGACATGCGTCACATAAAAGCTGTTAATATTCAGAAGCCAAAGTAGAATGCACAGTTGCACATAAAAATGGCTTTTAACTATCGACAAGGTTCAGTTATTTATTCATGCAAACTAAGCATGCCCAAATAAGATTGCCAGGGCAGTCCGAGTATCCACATTTTGCATTATGTACATCAACTGTTCACCTTGTCAGTTTCCACCACTAGCAGAAATCCCAAACTCTATAAAATTATTGGAATATTCCCTCAAGTTTGAGGGAGTTTAGTGGTGAAAAATTATAAGTTGTGCTTATTACACAACGCGACAGATGTGAGGTCGCAAGTACTACAAATTATTACCAATATGTGGAAGTCTTTGAAAGCATAGTTAAAACAAAAACACTAGCAATAGAAAATTAACTACAATTTAGCTCTATCAGTCCCGCAGAATAAATCTAGCCACGAAACAGGAATAAAAATGCTATGATGAGAGCTGTTCAGGATAATTGGTCACGCACAGAGAGTAGCTGAAATATTTACCCAAGCAGAAAACTAGATATGACATCCTCTGTGCAGACATAGGAGAATCAGGTCTGGAAGTGGTATAGCCTGCACAAACAGTAGTAAACTATGCAAACAGTAAAAAACTAGATGTGGCATACCCTTGTAGAAACACTAGAAACCAAGATATGGCAGCTCTATACAAATAGTGGAAACCAGGTGTGGCATACCCTTTACAGACAGCGGAAAAGCAGCTGTGGTCTATCCTATTTAAGCAGTGAAAACCAGGCGTGGCATATCATCTTAAACAGTGGAAAAACCAGGCATGGCATATACTATGCAACCATTGGAAAACTAGGTGTGAAATTTCCAATGCAATTAGTGGAGAACTTTTGCTGCAAATCATATGAAGTCAGTGGAAAACCAGGTGTGGCATTACCTATGCAAACAGTGGAAAACCAGGTGTGGCATTACCTATGCAAACAGTGGAAAACCAGGTGTGGCATTACCAATGCAAACAGTGGAAAACCAGGTGTAGTTTTACAAGAGCAAACATTGGAAAACCAGGCATGGTATATGCTATGCAATCAGTAGAAAACCAGATATCGTATATGATATAAGCAGTGGAGAATCAGATGTGGTAAATCGTATATAAACAGTGGATAATCAGAAATTGCATACTCTAGTATGCAAACAGCTGAAAACTTGACAAAATCTATGCAAACAATTGAGTCACAAATATGGCATATCCTTTGCAAACAGTGGGGAATCTGCTACTGACAGGCTTATAGAACATGTAAGCTTACCGGCTATAAGCCAGTAGAATTGTTCTTGAGGCTCGCTGCCTCCCTTCTTCAGGCTCTCCCACGTATCTTGATCTTCAAAATAACTGATAGCTTGATTGACCTGTAATGAAAATAATGTGTGGTGGCATCATCTATTACCACCTTTAATCATCTGCCGTCATACACATAAACTTTAGCTGCTCACTTTGGTTTTTAGTTTGTTTTGTAATTTAAAATAGAAAATAGGTAAAAAAGATGTGCGAAAGAGCTGTTCATTCGATTAACAGTGCGTGTCTTTCGTGAACCTTTGTCAGTTTATGTATATGCTTGTTTCCCTTCTAGTTTTGGGGGTGGGATAAACGATCTGGTTGTATTGGCTCCTTATCATTGCCCATCGTTTTACCTAAGCTCTTATTTGAATGTATGGAAAGTTATAAACAAACGCCTCTCAGTATGCATAGGTAAAATTGCTGTTTTTGTTCCTTATGAATCATAACTGAGCCACGACACGACAAAACCAACAATGTGGTTGTGCGCCAAGCGCAGACTCAGATCAGCCTGGGCATCCGCCCAGTCTGATCAGAGTCTTCGCTCTGCGCTTAAAGGGTAGCTAAGGGTCTAAGCTAGCTTCATCAGGACAGCGAAGACTTTGGTCAGACTGGGCGGATGCCCAGGCTGATCTGAGTCTTCGCTGGGCGCACATGCCACTTTGTTGGTTTTCTCGTGTCGCGGCTCATGTTTGATGAGGTGTACATCTGAGAGTGAAAACGTCGTACTTTTCTCAATTAATTCACATGTGGAATCTAACTATTTTCATCTGTTCGAGACCGCTTAACTGAAGATGGAAGTATCATTTAACATTAAAAACTAAGGTCTAAGACACATAATAACAAATGTAAGCAAATTGATTGGAATACGAGGTGTATAATGCGTTTCCTTACCAGACTATTACCTTAATTAAAGAAAGAAATCGAAGTCCGAATGACATGTTCACCAACCTACCTTAATTAAAGTAAGAAACCGTAATGTGAAAGACGTAATATACAAGGTGAGGACGGCAAAGTCCAGGTAGTTATATAAAGCATCAAAATAATTGTAGATTCCATCACCATACACCTGCTTCAACTCCTGCCATAACATACCTGCAAAATATCATTCCAATTTATTCTACAATAACTTAAACATCAAAATGCAGACGACAAATTTACGTCTGCAAAATCACAACAAGAGAATCATGTAAGGAATATCACATGTCTAAATAATGATAGATTCCATCCGTAGGCACTCGACGAAAAATTTGTGAAATTCTCATATATTATGAAATGTTAGTCTGTCTCCCACCTCTCTATCAAATTTCTAGTCGATCGGTTGCGATATAAGAAAGTTACTAAATATCCCACTTCGTAGTAAATAGAGTCGAGGTGCGACACTACCGCCATTTTGAAAATATGCTCATTGACGGAAGTGATGAAATCGGGGGATTTGAAATGCTATTTTATATAGGTGAAAATAAATTGACTGGAAAAGGTAAACATATTTTCAAAATGGCGGTAGTGTCGCACCTTGATAATTAGCATTTCACTTCCATACTTCCATATTGGAAAACAATGTACATATCTACACTTACCTGCAATCAAATCATTTCCTGCCAGTGACGGATAATGCAAAATTTACACCAAAATTCTAAATCACGACGAGAAACAGAGTAAAATGACGGAAGTCAACAAATCCGGGCTTGCGCATTGCAGTCCCTATTGGAAAATCCGCAAATGCGAGCTCGTTGATTGGTCAACGAACGAACAAGTTTAAATTCCGGGTGATTTGAAAACTTTCAATTTGGGAAAACTACGTCATCAAAGCTTGCGCTATTGGAAATTCCGTGGAAAATCCCCCGATTTCATCACTTCCGTCAATGAGCATATTTTCAAAATGGCGGTAGTGTCGCACCTCGACTCTATTTACTACGAAGTGGGATATTTAGTAACTTTCTTATATCGGAACCGATCGACTTGAAATTTGATAGAGAGGTGGGAGACAGACTAACATTTCATAATATATGAGAATTTCACAAATTTTTCGTCGAGTGCCTGTGATTCCATCAACCACACTTGTTTCAGCTCCTGCCACAAACTGTATATCTCTAAACCACGTAAAAATAAAAAAATGTCATATCATATTGAGAATTCAAAGAGCAGAGTGAGGAGAGCCAGATGACTCGGCTCATGATGTGCGGCCTCAGTAGGATCTATGCTGTATGCAAATTCATCTATGTTCACTTTTGGAGCTATTCTGTATTAGTGGTAAAATTGGAGGCAACTGCAGTTGCTTACTGTGACGTTATGACGCCACACAGTCAAAATGACGTATGGCCGTAATGATGTTGTGTGCCTGATGAGTTTATAGTCCAGTTTCATAGATGCTTTATGGACATGGATACCCGGTAGCTCAGTGGGTTTATTAAGCGCTGACCTGCTAAACAAATGATAGAGTCTTCTACTGCATTGGCAAGTTCATGTAGGTATAAATTACAAAAGCATATGGTCATGTAACAATAAATATTTATAATAAAATAGATGCTTATGTAAATAGTAAAGGATATAGTTCTTTTATAAGTGTACATTCTTTTGTAAATACATATACAAGTGCCTGCAAACACGTAAACTTGGAGTAACTTCGAGTTTTGGTATCATAGACAAGGTCACAATTTTGTCGGCATAATCACTTCGATTTTCCCGGTTGGCACATAACGTGTGCCTGCTGAGTTATTTATATAAATAAATCCATAAAGGGTAAACTACAATTAACAAAGACAAACGTTGTTACCCCTTATCCTTAAAACAGTATTATCATTGATACAAAATCTGAAAATTGAGCCACGACACGAGAAAACCAGCACCCAGCGAAGACTCAGAGCAACCTAAACATCCGCCCAGTCTGATCAGAGTCTTTGCTGTTGATATGGAACTAACTTAGACCCTTAGCTACCCTTTAAGTGCATAGCTAAGACTCTGATCAGACTGGGATGCCTAGCTTGATCTGAGTCTTCGCTGGTTGCACACGCCACTTTTTGACTTTGTCCTATCGCGGCTCAAATGGGTTCAGTAGTCCAAAATAACAGGAAAGTGGATGTAACACAGAAATGTACTGACGATAGTTAAATTCTTAAAATATGACACATTTGGAAGCAGGAGGCACACTAGAATCAAAATAGCAGACTCTTAAAGAGAATAAATCTAATTGGAATCTGAAAGTACAACGAAGTATCATTCTTTTGTAGCACCCGCAGCATTTAACAAACATGTAGTAAAGATGTTTATCTTGTAAAAAGACAGCTCCTTTAGAAGCAAGCAACGTACAAAGGAAACCAGAAACACATATAATTTACTTTTAAACAAAAACAGATACTTACCGACAATCCACAAAGACAAAATAAGGTTGATAGTTTGAGGCTGGAATGCTCTCATTCTGAAATCATCGGGAAGACTCGAGGTTTCACGCAACTTCACGTCCGTCTCTCTCGTAAAGTTCAGGTAGTATTCATACTGCGGATGGAAGTAGGATATATTCTTCTGAGCGGCGGGATTCTCCATGACACTGGACGTGAGCAACATAATCAAGAAGCCGACGAATGACATCGTGTGGCCGATAAATTTGATACATGGGTAGCGGAGGAAACGACCAACCTGGGATAAAACAATTTCTTTAGAAACTAAAAAACATAAAAAATTTTAAGATCAAAGTACCGAAGTCATGGTACTAAGCAACAGAAACAGTGACAAAGTCGAAATATGTATATGTAAAGACATGAACCCCTATATAGAACCGTGATCAGGTGCTAGGGGATGAACCTATTGATAATACATGGTTTAAAATCGCGTTTAGCGATTTCTTGAAAGGGAACAAATTCTGAACACCTCGGATATGACGGCAATTTTCTCAGGTGGTTATTCCATCTACCTGACTTACTAAGAAATAAGGTTGCATCACGTGTGTTTTTGTCATGTTACATTTATGAACTACAGTATTTCAAATGGCGCTGCAGAGAAAATGGATATAATAGAAACAGTAGTTTTAATAAATTCATTATAAATTCCTTTAATTTTTTGTGAACAGGAATGCTGAAGTATTTAATGGCATGTCAGGTGTATGGTTAATTGCTAAATTACTGTATGGCTTGTAATGATCTCAGGTAAATATTCGAGGTGATTAAATATATTCCCACACTATGTTATTGTAGAGACTGGATATCAACCCTCCAGTTATATAATCAACTTAATATCAAGTTTTGTCATTAACAGCCACCGGTTTTTTTGCAACACCGGTTTTTTGCAAACTTCACTTGTCTTTCTAGTCTTTCTAGACACTTTAAACCACTTAGGGACCGACCATTTGATATTCTGGGGGGGGGGGTGTAGTGGGGGGGGGGGGGGGGGGAGGGCCTGGTATATTTATCAAAAAAGACAAAAAGAATCCCTGTCTTTGGATATGCAAGAAAAAAATAACCTGGCTCATAAGGGGGTTCAAAAAAATAATCTGGCCTCAAAAGTAAGAGAAAAAAATAACCTGTCTCCATCCAAAATTTCAAAAAAAAAAAATAGTCTGCAGATAATTGCATTGGAATTGACTTTTTTTTATGTCTCTGGCTTCTGGGGGGGGGGGGGGGGCTTTATAGTTTTATTTTAATATTATCTACAATTGGTTTACACCAGCGGGCCCGCATGTGCAAACATTTACAAAAACATCCTATACAACATGCATTATTGATCTGCCACATTACTAAGTAAAACCCGTGCGAAAATTCTGACATGATTACAGCAGGAGTCCTGCTGGACATTGACAGGAATTTCATTTTCAGGCTGAAATATAACAGTATGTGGAAAACGAAAAAAAGTCCACTCAAGATTCCAGCAGGAAAAATTGAAAAATTCATGCCAGGAATCCTAACAGGAAAATAGAGCTGAAAATTTTGCAAAATTAATTGAATCTAGCATAAAGATTTTGACGGTACACTTCAACTACACAGTGAATCATAAGTGATAAATTCAACTTGAACTTGAAGACTCAGGCCATGCTGTTTGTTTGTACTAAACATATTAAAAGGTTTTCTGTGTTAATTGAAGGATGAATTAATAATAGCTAGTATGAAGAGAATGTAAGTTTAATTATTTTTTGTAATGCATACATTTCTAAAGGCAGATTTAAGTTTATACGGGTAAAGTATTCAATTCAAACACAATTTCATATACCCCACCCACATCCCTGGACATAAAAATGAAAATGAGTTCAATATATGTGTGGTGGTAACAGAATTACTTTCTGTCATAAAATTGTGTTGAAGAGCAATGGCAGTACTGATCCATGTCTATAATATAATCATAATACCCAAGAGATTGACAAGATATGTGTTCTGTTGTGTTTTATAAAGCCACTGTGTATGTGAAAGTTTTAAATAGCATGTTGAAAGAGTATGTCAAGGTCTTTGTGTAATATGCAACACAACCAAATTCATGCCAACAATCCTGTCCATATTCCTGCCAGGAGTTTCAAATTTTATAGCGAGAATACTGCTCATTTGAATATTCCTGGTGGGAATCCTGCCAGAATTCCTGCCTGCATTCCTGCTAATCTAAATATTTCACTTAATATTCCACACTGAGTCCTGCTGGAATCCTGTAGGGAATTTTATATTATAGTGAAAAGTTCACGTGGAAAACCCATTGGGAAACTTTTTCATGCCCAGATTCCAGCCAAGAACCCTGTTACAATTACTGCAGGAATACTGCTACTGTCCTGCTGAACAATTATGTACAGGATGTTTACACTAAAACTGAATTGCAAAAGAGTCACTAGCTTATGGGAGACAAAACCATTATGGCAAAATAAACACCCTAAAAGGCAAAAGTCCTAATATAAAAAACCTTATTTTTATCATCATTCCTAATTTTTCTTTGTATCATGGCCTATATTTTTTCCTTTGATGTTTGGTGTGCAGTATTTGAATTACCAACAGACACCAGCATCTTATCAAGTAGGCGGAGCTTCAGATTCCCATTCAGTTACACTGAGATTAATTCAAAGCTGTGCTCTTACTACCATGCAGTATTAACAATAACGCACAGTTCATACAAGTTCATTCTACTAAAGACAAAAGAAGCTGTCAAACTTAATTTAATTTTAAGACACCTGTTGTTGCATTGCTACAAAAAAGAAACTTAGTTGGGTAAATATTGTTTTATTTACCATTATAAAATGCACAATTAGACATTATGTACACTGTTAAAGCACTAGCTATGACTTAGAATTCGTTATTTAATAAAAATTTTCAAACAAACTAGACTATAATGCACTAAACCATTATATTTGAAATTCAAAATTTCCTGCAATTTTTGGCTGAGGTAATTAGCTTATCAGCCAAGAGAAGAAGTGGGCTACAAAAGCATAAAATATGTCAGATTTGATATGGGAAGTAATTTAAACAATGTCACCTGCAGCAATAAACATTCTGGAAGAGACAGCCACAGAAGAAAAATCTGGTTTCTGATTGGACCATGATACAAAACATTTAGAAAATTGACTGTACTTGTAATTGATATAACCTTCTCGGAGGCTCCGCCTCCTCGACGGTTATATCAATTACTCGTACAGTCAATTCTCTAAATATTACCTATTGTTTCCAGTCTAAAAATTGCCATTGAAATGGGAAATTGCTCTAGCTTCTGGGGGGCAACGCCCCCCCCCCCCCAAGACCCCCCTTTGTTAACTTCTTACCGCATAACTTTCAGCCATTTTATTAATTGCCATTCATGTGTAATGTGATTCTATCATGTAAGTAATGTGACTCTATCGTGTAAGTATTTATCAAACTTTCTAAAGTACGAATAAAGCATGTTTTGGCATATATTGGGATAGAAAAAAAAACACTTAAATTCACAATGTTAGCCCTAAAACTTTGCCAAAATAGCCCTAAAGTTTGGCCAAAATGTCCCTAATTTAAGGCCTATTTTTTGCCAAACTCATACAGGGATGTTTGTATCCGTACCTTAGATGAAAAGAGTAACATGCTCCAGGCACTGGTTTGCAAAAGCAATTCAAGCTAAGCCATGCCCTTGGCCTGGTTAAAGACAGCACCATGTTCTTTTTGTGAGAAAAAAGGTGTAAAAAATACTGATGTGGGTAAAATAAAAGGATATTAAGGTCAAGTAAACAAGGATCTGATAGTTCAGCTATAAAATTTTAAAAAAAAAATAACCCGTTTGAGTTAGTTTGTAAAAAAATAAATTAGCTCCAAGGTGAAAAACAAAAGAAATTGTTTCCAGAGGTCAGTGAAATAAAATGTCGTGTCTCCATCAAGAATACCAGCCGCCCCCCCCCCCCCCCCCCACCCCAGAATATCAAATGGTCGGTCCCTTAAAAACATAAATATCGGTCATGGACGTTAATTTCTATATGTTTTGCGCCAAAAAATATTTAGTCTTGGGGTTGAAATAACGACTCAAACTTAAAAATCCCATGGGAATTTTTAAAATCCCATGGGATTTTTTTTTCCGTGGGAATTTTTATAATTCCCATGGGAAAATTTTCCATTATTATCAAATGAGAATTTTTTCCCACGGGAAAAATGAGAAAGAAAAAAATGTTTATTTTATATATTCAATCTTCATATTAAGTCATAAACATTGCCGAAAAAAAATTCAACGGCTTAAAATTAATGTCAGTTGAAAAATATATTTTTTCCGTGTGATTTTTTCCCATCTGCTAAAATGGGAAAAAATCCCACGGAAAAATATAAATATTAATATATAGGCATTATTTCAGCATTATAGTACAGATATATGTATATTAATTTGCTTACTAACATTTTTTCATAAATAAACTATTTTGAAAAAATCAGAAAATCCCATGGGATTTTATTTCCCACATGGCAAAATGGGAAAAAAACCCACGGAAAAAATCACACTTTTGAATTAAGCCGTGGTATTTTTCGATAATATTTATGACTTAATATGAAGATTAAAGACATAAAACAAACATTTTATTTTTTCTCATTTTCCCGTGGGAAAAATTCCCATTTGATAATATGGGAAACTTTTCCCATGGGAATTTTAGACAATCTCACTGGAAAAAAAATGTTCCAATGGGATTTCAAAATTCCCACGGGATTTTTAAGTTCGAGTCGTTATTTCAACCCCAAGACTAAATACATTTTGGCACAAAACATGTAGAAATTAATGTCTATGAACTTTACTTATGTATTTAAATGGTTTTAAGTGTCTAGGAAGACAAGAAAGACAAGTGAGGTTTGGAAAAAAAACGGTGTTGCCAAAAAAAAAAAAAAAAAAAAAAAAACGGTGGCTGTTCATTCTTCTTCTTAAAAAGAAAATAATTTAGTCTTTATACCATGAGCATAATTTTGGATTAGCCTGGCCTTACCATGAAGTTCTCTATGCTGTTTACCATATGCTTTTATTGCTCACAAAGGTTAAAACGTTTAGACCATGCTTACATAACAATTCCATCAACAAACTTAAATGTGTTCTCACCTGAGATTTTGGCGCTATAAGATACATAATACACATCACAGGATAAAATAAGGTAACCATGACAACCAAGAGTGATCTGAAGAACCAATTTGATCTTTCAAGTGCGCGAAGGTCACTATACCATATGCTGACTAACTTCTGTTGACAACTGGGGTGCGCTACAAACTAAAAAATAAAACAAAAACATGTACATTTAACTTCCCGTTGAATTAACCTGTGTTTTCTCATTTTCTGACATCATTATTTTATAGACCTTCACAGGAAGACTAACAGTGTTTGTTTGTACTGTACAGAACGTGTAATTCTTTACATAGTAGTTTTTCTTCGAGTCCCTGTTATGAGGTATTGCTTTCAGACACTAAAGAAGATAAATGGAACATATGAGGACTGAGCACAGTTTTATTTTAGTTCAGTAAGTAGCAAAAGGGTTAAGATGATTGTCTAAAAGTTTTGGAGTTTTGCTTTGAGGATAGCTTACTGACACTAAGGATGATTAACCTGTAAGAAGTTAGCAAAGTTTATCTTTGAAATGTTTTATCTTTTATAATTTCTGGAAGATGTTGCAAAGTATTAAGATAAGAAATGTGTTGAATCGGCTAGACATACAATACTGAAAGAATGTCAGCCAGAGTCAAATTTTATGCTGCTTTCCCCAAGAATATATATCAGTGATGTTTAATTACTACGGCATAGAGTTCTTAGGTGAATGGATTGACTTCCACCTTTCAGAGTTGACCAATATAGAGATGAGAGATGGAAAAAAAGGAAAATAGAAATTTCTTCTCTAAAATATGTTCCACATCATTCTCTTAAAACTGAATTCTATTTAGCAATAGAAATTATACAAAAGTTCAGTCAGAACACTGTAAATAATGTGTTTAGAATCAATGCAAAAAATGCAGTCCGATTTTTTATGTGTTTAAATCGTAACATGTTCAATTTGCAACATGTTTAGGTTTATATGTACAAAACTGATTATATTTACCTTTGATTTTGAAAATTTCCTCTGTAAACATTTTCGTCTCTTTTTTTCGCTCTTCAACGGGGAAAAGAGAGAATGGATTCATCCGAAACGTGTAACAGAATAAAACGTGTTTAGCAGACTTTGTCCGGGAAAATAATAGAAAAGGCGTACATGTTTAGCTATATGACATATTCCTAAACATGTTTACACCTAAACATGTAACCACTTGTGTTTTATAGCTAAGCGCGATTTTTACAGTCCAGCGGTTCATATGCACGTGTATTTAAGATACCATTACTGTCTACGAACTCGTATGCATGTAATTTTACCTTTTTCTCGTTGTATTGTAAGGCTAGTTTGAATCTTGCAAGGCGTTCGTATGTCTCTATATCACTGTCTCGGCCTGTTTTGTTGATGAGTATCTCTAACTCGTCGTGACCTCTGACCTTGTCTAACAACTTCACAACATAGGCACTAAGCTGGTCAGCAAGTTCCAGATATTCAGTCTGCGAGAAAAAATACCGTTAATACACATGTGAATATGGTGCTTCTTATGAAAAAAGTACGTTGGATCACCTTCTCACCCTTTCCTTTGTAGTGCTGAATGGAAAATAATGGGAAAAGGTGTGTGTTGGGAGTAGGACGAGATGGATGGATATATGCAATCTATATAGTAGAGTTAAAACTTGTCAGGGTCAGTGACGAGGCTTTATTAGCCGAAACTACGTAGTCTGGCCCATGTTCCTACTTCTGTATGTATTCTCTGCTCTTGAAGGAACTTTTTAAGATTTTTATTACTACGAGTAATGGAAACACCTTTAAAAATTAGTATCTTTAATACATAAATAAGTATTCTTCATGTCACACCAAAGAATGTCTTTGAGGCTTTCAAAGTCATGTTTGAAATTGAAATTTTAACGAGTTACTATAGCAATATATGACGTCACATTCATGCTGAGTATGGCGTGTGAATTTTTCCAACGTCGTGTTTTAGAAGCAGTTTGCATAACGTGTATTATGTAGGGTAGTCAAAGAGAAATTGAAAATTTAGGAACACCTTCCGTTTAAGATAGGTTTGGATTTACAAAGACACACCAAATGATTATTTATATAATTGTTCTAAAATCTGGAATAAATTAAAGCGGGAACAGGTGTCGGGATAATTGATTTTTAAGCTTTTGGCATTTTATTCCTTAATGTTCAGTATTATGCTGAATTAAATTGATTAGTTGTAAAGTGCAGTCCATTTTGGTTCTTTTTGCTATACATTTTTCACAAGACTGCTTATCTAAGTGCAATGACGTAACAATTTGGTCCTTCATATATTTATGAAAATTTGCAAAATTTTAGAGACTAAACACTTACAAGATTCAAGCATCGTTGTCATGGCAACGATATTCCCGAACAGTGCGTTAGAACTTACTTATATGTCATATGCTTGCCTCTAAGTAATATATATCTCAAATACTGTTATAATACATACCTAATAGGATATATGCCAGTTGCCATTATTTAATGATCAACCCTCGTCGTAAGACTGCTTCATACCGGATTTGATGGAAGGAAAGATGCAATATGTATGCTATACTTAAAAACTACACTATAACTAGTTAAACTGCTTCAAACTGGATTAGGCCCGAGGAATACCGCTAGCTCAGTAAGTTAAGTGCTGGCCTTCTCATCTAGCGGTCCCGGGTTCGAGACCGGTTGGAGGCGGAAATCTTTCCAGCCGTAAACGGGGTTCCACCGAACACAGCCTCTCATGATCAGCCTCATATCGTCCTGATATGACCGAAATACTGTTGAAAAGACGTAAAATCGCAAGTCATCCATCCATCCATCAAACGGGATTTGGGGTGGGAATAGAGGGAAGGAGAAGCGGTTTAAACTGTAATGCCACATTGTTTTAAGTCAGATTTGTTCGAAGCTGGTCATGTTTCGATTTTTACTCGTACTCCTATTTATTTGCTCACATGTCAAACTTTCTTAACATTGTATTCTTGGTACATGTACAAATATAATATCTACAAGCATGTATTTACCTATTTTAAAAATCTCTAACCTCCTATTACAAGCTACATGTATACAGACAGTTCTTGTATGTTAAATCATAGCTGGCGTAACTAAAGCTTAATTAGCATATTTAATACGAATTGAAGCACCTTTTTATGGATTTTCCTATTTACCATATATCATTTTATTTCAAAATAAGATTTTTATACGTTTGAAAGGAGGGTACAATTCTAGCTTAAGTGCAAATGCATATCTGTTAAGGCTCAAGTTAACCGAACAAAGGACATATAAAACAGTGGGTATCTGTTTTAACTGAAAACGAAACTACACGGAATCATTGTCATTCCATACGACAGCTCTACAAAATACCGGTATTGATTATGATGACGTTAAAAAGTAAATATAATTGAGCCAGACACGACGAAACCAACAAAGCGGCATGTGTGCCTGCGAAGACTTAAATCAGTCTGGACATCCGCACAGTCTAATCAGAGTCTTGGTTATGCACTTAAATAGTAGCTTAGGATCTCAGCTAGCTTCATGCGGGCAGGGAAGGCTCTGTTCTGACTGGGTGGGTGCCCAGGTTGTTCTTAGTCTTCGCTGGGTGCACACGCTACTTCGTCAGTTTTGTTGGTTTGGTCCTGTCGCGGCTCATGAGTATACACTTATGGAATATGCGCTTACATTTTAATAGTGTACTTTAACTCTTTCGGCGCCAAAGTCGCAAAAATGCGACTTTGCAAACAGCGTATATCCAGATCAGCCGGCTCTTAAAAGAGCCGTCTGATCAGGATCTACACTGTTTGCCATTCAAATATGAATTTAAAAAGCCTGATTTTATGAAAAATGTCTTTAGATTGTAACAAATCTGTCGTCTGATGATTTGAGCAGACGAAAATTTGTCGTCTGAAAAATTTGGCGCCGAAAGAGTTAATGCAAATGATGCGAGTAGCAATTTTGCATGTAATTCCACCCGGATGAACCCTTGTCCTAGAACCATAGCACTTGACTTGAGCTGGGGAAAATGTCTACATGTATACGGTAAAGACATGTGGATCTTGAGCAACCTATATCGTGAAACAAATATTGTACAGACGTTGATCAGTTTAAACATAGGCTGGTCAAAGTATCTCTTAGACACTGTTTTACCAGTTCATATGAAAATGTTTCAGTTCAGTATTACCATTGAAGTCAAATTAGTTGAACTATGGACTGCTCACCGCAGCCCAGCCCAGGTACAGTTTTTCTTGACGCAGCTCAGACCATTTCCTTGTCCTTGAACGACTTATAGACTTTAACATGTTTATGCCTTATTTGCTAATTCGTTCAGCTAACTGAACAGAAGGCTACAATAACTTTAAGGTTTACGGATTAACTTTCAAGAGAAGCAAAGCTGACATGTTTTATTCTTACATCCTTTTTCAATAGGGATCGACTCTTACAGGAAACGATTTGCTCCTAAAGGAGCATTTTTTTCTGTGGGTCGACTCTTAAAGGAAATAATTTGCTTCTCAAGGAACAAATTATTTTCTGTAAGAGTAGACTAGACCCACTTTGGAAGGGCTTCGTATTGTAAAGAAGCAAATAGGAGGTCCAGAAAGTTGTTCCCCTTTGAAAAACTAGCGGGAAAACATGGAGATTTACCCATACCCCTTAAACAATGGAATACCTTAACCAATGCATGTAATTTCCCTAGAAAGTGTAACAAACTGATTTTACAAATCAAAGTTTTGTCAAACACATGAGTTTCTTGAGACAGACAGAAAAGCAAACTCTGATCATGAGCAGTCTGATCTGGCTGATCTGTGTCTACACAGAGGTCAAAGAAGTTATTTCCCTTTAAAAACTGTCCGAGAATCATGGAGATTTATCCATACACATTAAATACTTAATGAACTGGCTTAATTGGAAGATGTAGCAGACAGAGTGTTGTTACATGTACATGTACTCATTATTTGAAAGATGAAAGATAGCGTGTTGGAATGCAGATATTAAAGCAGTATAATCTGTCTCCGATGAAATGTCACCTTAATCTTTAAATATAATAGTTATTTAAGATAGAACTTGTGGTCCAGCCCAATAGCTTGTACTTTTGTGGCAATAAAATATGTTTAAACTAATATAATAGTTATTTCGTTTCAGCCTATTTGACAGGCCACAAGGTTCCTATAGCGCGTTGCAAATGAAATTGAGCCGCGACACGACAAAACCAACAATGTGGTTGTGCGCCCAGCGCAGACTCAGACCAGCCTGGGCATCCGCCCAGTCTGATCAGAGTCTTCGCTGTCCGCATAGTGGTAGCTTAGACCCTTAGCTACCCTTTGAGTACTGATCGAAGAGTCTGGTCAGACTGGGCGGATGCCCAGGCTGATCTGAATCTGCGCTGGGCGCACAACCACAATGTTGGTTTTCTCGTGCCGCGGCTCAATTGTATTTTACTGTAAAGAGTCAGCTATTTTCGTTCCTTTAAGGGTGATCCTTGTTCCTAAAGGATCCCTTCTTTCAGAATCTTAATTGAAATTGGTGTAAAGTGCTCTGTGGCGGCCGTTAAATTTTTTGGGAATCACTGAACCCATAACAGAATCATCTTGAAACAGCACCGCCCTTGTGAGATAACGCTTGCAGTTTACGTCCTTTTTAGCAGTATTTAAGTTGTATCAGGACGATGGGAGGGTGATAATGAAAGGCTGCACGCAATGAAACTCCGGTTACGGTTGGAAAGATTTTCGTCTCCAGCTGATCTCGAACTCGGGACCGCCAGATCAGAGGCCAGCGCTTAACCTACTGAGCTACCGCGGCTCCTGCCAGATAACACAAAGCTTAGCTTGACATATTTCTTCATGTGCAAGATCTACACTGGTTTGGGTGGTATAAAATACTTATACCATGGTCTGTCCGCCTGCAGAGTAAGGGAACGTGACGGTTTCGCGCAGGGCATTGCTTCGCACACCTACGGGATTTCTTGAATGTGTCAGTCATGAATCATATGAATACATGTATCATTATGTTCGGCACGTGTTTAAAAGTTACAGCTAGTACATACAGCAATCATTACAACTTAATTAAAGATACTAGAATATATTGTAGATTTCAACACCGGGCTCAAGCATATATCCATTATTCTGTTGAAGAGACAACAGTTTTCTACAGCATGTATGTACAAGATTTTTAATGTACAATCTTAATGGCGATCATTTTACAGATTTTTAAACCATGCCATGCAATCTGCAGCCATCATGTAATCTTTAGATCACATGTATTTCTAAGCATTTTATGACATAATTTTAGTATAAAATTGAAATGAACGTAATGCGTGTCTATATGATTCACAGATCAAAGATAATAGCGTAATCAGCTTACGATGTGTCATTAAGAAATCAATCTTGTCTTGAGATCGAATCTAATTTCGCTTCTTTTATAATCTTGAAGTTTTAATCAAAAGGTATCTTTTCTTTGAAATTTGATGTCATACCTGGCAACCTTTTTTTTTTTACCAAAACAACTGAGTTCCTTGTGCAGATATAGAGCTGATATTATTTGAGCATTGTCTATGGGCGAATTCAGGCCCGCCTGATCTTATGTGCAGACAGACTGGAATATACGCAAACTGATTTAACAAACACCTTGACTAAACATGCCCTAACACTCATGAACTTTATACATGTCACTGTACCATTACAAAAGAAATTTAATAGGTGAAACTCTCATAATCACTATAACTGGGTGTTTTTAAGTTTCCATTAGATACTGAGCAAAGAGAAAAGAAAGTACCCCCTATATGAAATTAAAGATTTAATGAAATGTATAAGATATAACATTATCAAATAAAATTCAGAACAGAATTTTATCAAATTAAGCTGTTAGTTAAAATCCATTTTATTTTATTCGAAAGTTTAAGGGGAAAAATAGTGTAAACATACTGAAGGGTCATTTTCAAAATTACAGAGTTGAAAAAAAAAGTTCTAGATTAGACAAGCAGCTTTTTTATTGTCTTTGAAAGCTTAGTATCGCCTATGACATCTCCGAGTAGCGAGCATGGCTAGAACTCTTCGTCGCATACTTTTTGCATAACGCCTGATTAAGCTAAGGGTGAAATTTTTCCAAGCAACTTGGAAGGCATTTCGCAGCTCCTGAATGGTCGTAATGTTTTGCTGGTGCACACTCCGACCTAATACATCCAAGATGTGCTCGGACTGAATTCGGGATATTTGTTGGCCATGGAAGCACCTTATTGGGATTACGCTTTAAGAACTGTTGCGATACACGGGCACTGTCTGGCAAGGCATTGCCCCTGGCCATGCCTTAATGTGTTCTCCAGTTTCCGTCTTTCTTCGTCAGTGTCGAACGTGGGGTGTAGCCTGCACAGACTTGTTAAGCGCAGGGTAAGCCTATGACAAATGTGTCTCGCTCGAAATAACGTTCATGCATTTTAAGACATATTTTTGTTAATTAAGTTTTGTCCGAGATTTATCAAGACGATTTCATCATCTCGCCCCGTCTTGACCATATACGGAAAACCATATTAACGCTTCGCTTAATATATACAATGAAACCTCGACTAACTAATTAACCACGATTTTCTCGAATTTTCTCGAGTTTCTGGCCTATGAGGAACCAGAGGGCCAATGGCCCTATATCGCTCACCTGAGCACTGAGGTTACAGCAACAAAACACCATGCACAACAGCAATAAAAAACACTGTTTATGTAGAGGATAATATCACAAACATTTATGCAAAAAATAAGCTTTATCCCCCCTTAATGGCTTCTCAGAAGAAGATCTTTGACAAAAAAAAAAAAAAAAAAAAAAAAAAAAAAAATGAAAATTTGGCCTTTCAGCTGCAATGGCAACCAATCAAAATCAGGTATTTGGGAAAAATTCATATGGCTGGTAGAGGACTACTCCAGGAACATTTCTGTAAAGTTTTGTCAAAATATCTGCAGTAACACAGAAACAAATAGCAAATGTCCACTTTCCCCATTATAAGTCTATGGAAACTAAAAGTTGCCATAGCAACAAATACACATGGGCAATGATAATATAAAACATACTTTAGGTAGAGGCTAATATTATTAATATGTATGAGAAGTATCAGCTTCATCTCCCTCATGGCTTCACTTTTCCCATTATAAGTCAATGGAAACTGTAAGTTCCCATAGCAACCAAAGTTCTTATGGGATTGGAAGAATAAAAATTATGTAGAGGCTACTGTCATCAACACATTTGCACAATATCACCTTCATCCCCCATGTAACTTCTGAGCAGAAGAGTTTTTTTTTTTTTTTTTTTTTTCGAAACTTTACCCTATATTTTGCCATGGCAACCAATCAAATTCAGCGATTTGGAGTAAATTCATATGAATCATAGAAGACTACTCAAGAAACATTTCTGTAGAAAAAAAAATCTAAATAACGACAGCAAAAATTGCCAATTTCCATTTTCCCCATTATAAGTCAATGGAAACTCTTAGTTGCCATAGCAACCAAACTGCTGGAGCAATTGCCATGAAAAACAGTAATTCTATAGAGGCTAGTACTAAGGTTCTTTTTGTAAAGTTTGAGCTTGATTGGCCACACAGCTTCTGCAAATATGATTTTTTAATATTTTTCTATTTTTAACTATTCGGTTGCAATGGCAACCAGCCAAATTGCGCAATTTGCATAAATTTAACATGGCTGGTTAAAGACTACTCAAGGTACATTTCCAGGAAAGTTTTGTCAAAATATCCACAGTGGCATAGCAATAAATGCAAATTTTCCATTTTGCCATTATAAGTCAATGGCAACTTCAAGTTCCCATAGCAACCAAACTGCTACAGCAATTGCCAAGAAAAACAGTACTTTTATAGAGACTAGTACTAAGATCCTTTCTGTGAAGTTTGAGCTTTATTGGTTGTATAGTTTCTGAGGAGATGATTTTTGAATATTTTTTCTATTTTTAACCATTCGGTTGCCATGGCAACCAGCCTAATTGCGCAATTTACATAAAGTTCATGTGGTTGATAGAGGAATACTCAAGGAACATTTCTGTAAAAGTTTTTTCAAAATATCTGCAATGACATAGCAATAAATGCAAATTTTCAATTTTTCCCATACAAGTCAATGGAAACTTTAAGTTGCCATAGCAACCAAAGTTCTGAAGCGATTTGGATAAAAAACAGTATTATTGGTTCCCCCTGCCTATAAATGCTATACATGAAATTTGGTAACGATGGGCCTTGTAGTTTCAGAGGAGATGTCGTTTGAAAATATTGACGGACGGACGGACGGACGACGGACGGACGGACGACGGACGACGGATGCCTGCCTATACTATAAGCTCACCTGTGAGCCTTCGGCTCAGGTGAGCTAAAAATCTATACATGAAACTCTCTATAACTTGAACAAAAGCTGCCTAAACTGCATTATAACAGCAGGCATGCAATGTTAGAAACGTCACTTGGGTTCGAGATTATAAAACTTGAGAATAATCACAAACTCAAAATAAAGCACACTGATTGGCTGCTTCCGAGCATGAGCTCGGAAGCAGCCAATCAGTGTGCTTTATTTTGAGCTCGGAAGCAGCCAATCAGTGTGCTTTATTTTGAGTTTGAGTACTCAAGTTTTATAACCTCCAACCCAAGACGTTGATGCAACGTCTGGACGTTGCATCAACGTCCAAGTGACGTTTCTAATACCATTTGTCTGTTACAAGCATAAACTTACCTTATAGTATTTTTCCACTTTTGCAACCGCCCTGAGTTCTCTTGCTAATTCAAAAGCTGTCAATATGGGGTCTTTACTAGATAAAGAAATATAGGCACCACTGCTTAACCCTTTATACGCGTTTAGTCTAGTCTTTGCTAGTCTCAACTGATCATATTCCAACTTATTACTACACTCTTGACAGTTACAATAGTAGTGATGAGGTTTTTTGATTGTCTCTCCGCGCAACAAAAGAAGCTGTATAATTTCAAACTGGTTCCTTTCTGCCGCCAAAATCAGCGGAGTAATATCCGAAGAAAAAGGTGAATCTTCACTCGCGGTGTTAAAGAAATGGTCCGTTTCTCCGAAATGTTTGTGTTCTTTTTTCATGCCCTGATATTTTGGATGTTTGAGGATGGATTCGGCGATCTGTTCATGCCCGGCGCTGATGGCCTGCAGCAGCGCCTCGTAGATGTTGGCCAGGTTACTCCGATCCAAGAGCAGCTCAACCACCTGAAATATAGAAAGGGATGATTCAGCACGTGAGCTGCAGCTGATGAACGGCTGTTGCCTAGGCAGCAGTCTCGACTGAGCTACGACTTCAGCTACACCTGTCGCTGGGACAAAAGCCAGAGCTCTAGATAAGAGGGGTATTTGATGATAATTGAAGGATATTTTTTCTTATTTTTGATTGAAACCATATGTTGTGACCCCTCATCTGAACCGTCTCGACGAGACGGTTCAGATGAGGGGTCACAACATATGTTTTTATGCAGAATTAACAAAAATTATCCCTCATTATCACCAAATACTCCCTCTTATCTAGAGCCCTGAAAGCAATACATTTCATAAAATAATCGTCGTATTATTAAGCCCATGTCACACTATCAAACTTCTTTAAATTAGATGTTCTTGATTTAAAGTGCTTGTCAAGAAAATATTTGATAAAACAGTCATGTTACACTGTGTTGCTTCTTAGGTCAAATTTTCTTTATTCATTGTTGTTCAAATGAAATGTTTGATTCAATACTCATGTCACACTGTCAAATGTGTAGCATCAAACGTTGTGGGTGCATCATTATGCTTTAGATATTATAATTATGGCTGGCTTAAAACAAAGTGTCTGTTTGTGAGTGTCAGAAGAAAAGATGTTGTTTTTTTTACCATAAAACTATTATATTCATAACCCCCATTAAGAGAAGGTCCCTGTTTACCACGAGCTATCAGGTGCAGGTCGTAAATTGCACCCTTATCAGCCACTTGTTAAGAAATACTTGGGGAAAATTTGGACCGGTTATATCGCCATCCAATGTTTGTTATCTCATTTTACCTTCTTTAAAATGCAGTTAAGATAATTTTGTTGGTATGTTACACTGTCAAATAATTTGAATGAACATAAATTAACCCGTATTTGATTCAAGAAATTGTATAGTGTAACATGGGCTTTACGGTTTCTGGTCATTAATCTGTCCTATGTAGACTGAAAGTCAGAGCTTTTTTACGCTTCATGTCTACTCAGTGTCGTCAAAACAGGGGCGGCGTCTACCGTCAAAAATAGGCGTTTATAAGATTCTAGCAGGTTTTAATTTGAATATTATTAATTACTGTATTATTTTTATTTGACTTTATAGTATATAAAGATGAAAGAAAGAAGATTAATAAAAGATAACTGTCATTTTATTATTGAATGATAGTGGTCAAAGTACCCAAATCATCGGAATATTTTAGATACACAGACATGGACCCCAAAACAGACGTGTGATCAGGTGCCCGCGGGGTAGTAAGCATCACCTGCCTATTATAATACACCCGCCATATCTATGTATCTGTGGAAAAAGTCAGTGAAAATGAATGTCCGGTATTTGAAAGCTTAACTAAGCTTCGGCTGAGGCCATCAAATCGGAGATTAGTTTAGAAACGGCCACATTGTAGGGATCAACAAGGTCATGGTGTCTCCCATAAAACTTTTTAACTGTCGACACAAGCTTTGTTTCATGATAACCCTGCTTCAACAGTTTCTGAGTGAGTAGCTTCCCTCTTTCAACAAAGCCTTGATATTTGAAACAGACACTAGCATTGCGGACTAGTTGAGAAACATAAACTCCGTATGCAGGTGCCGAAGGGATATTACTACTCAGAAATGGAAAGTTAACTATGGGAAAGTTGAAGTCGTCCCTCTTGTCATAAAGCCTAGTAACAAGCTTTCCATTGTCAATATAGAGATAGCAATCTAAGTATGAAGCAGATGAACTGGACCCTGTGGTATCTGTCTGGAACAGTCTAGGCAGCATTGATCAGCAACATAATCGCTGAAGGACATTCGGTATAGGGACCCTACTGCTGTTTCAGCATATTTCCTATTTGCATATAAATTGCTATTTACTGCGTGTAATACATAAGAATTGCATATTATGCATAATAATGCGAACTCTCGAGGGCGAGATAATGCAGGTTGATCAACTGTGTTTTATCCAACTGTTTATACGAGAAAAGAACGCTGTAATCTCTGAGATGAGTTGCTACATGTACCGAAGGTTATTGAACATTTGTACAAGGACAACGTACATAATGAGGATGCAATCGAGCACTGGATAATACGACGAACTCCTGACCACGGCCAAGAAAGGGAAACTAAGGTGGTTTGGCCAAATTTCAAGGTCTTCTGATGCAGTAAAGACGAGTGTACATGGCACAGTGAAAGGAAGAAGAAGAAGAAGTAGACAGAACTAGAAATGTGTCCATACGACACGGATGCCCCCGCCTAGTGCCCTAAGTAAGATGGCGCCTTGTTTAAGGTAATGGCACTTGTAGCAAACTAGGTTCACAAAGGCAGACTTCTGTGGTATATGTTTTATTGTTTTCCTTGGGCAGATGTTTTGTGCTTCTTGGGTCAAGAGAAGTGTGTGTGTGTGTGTGTGTGGGGGGGTGTCATGACTGATATGTGATGACATTCTGTATCTTATCGCAGAAATGGATGCCATGCAACTTTCCAAAAGAAATAGCCCAGAAACAAGTAACTTTTCAAAAACTAACAAACGGAAACCATTGTTGTATGAAATGAAGTCGAAAAAGAGCCATAACTCCCACAATAATCGACGGATTTTGCCAAACATCGAACTTGTCCTGTATTTTATGATTATATACCTGTGTATAAAATATGAATTCAAAACACCAATGCTTTCAAAAGATATCGAACGGAGATCATTTCTTCATACAAAATAAAGTCGAAAGAGGGCCATAACTCCCACAATAATCGACGGATTTTGCCCAACAGCGAACTTGACCTGTATTTTATGATTATACAGCTGTGCATGAAATATGAATTCAATACACCAATGCTTTCAAAAGAAATCGAACGGAAACCAGTTTTTCAGACAAAATGAAGTCGAAAAAGGGACATAACTCCCACAATAATCGACAGATTTTGGCCAACATCGAACTTGACCTGTATTTTATGATTATATACCTGTGTATATAATATTAATGCAATACACCAATACTTTCAAAAGATATCGAAAGGAAACCAGTTTTTCATACAAAATGAAGTCGAAAAAGGGCCATAACTCCCACAATAATCGACGGATTTTATCCAACATCGAACTTGACCTGTATTTTATGATTATACAGCTGTGCATGAAATATGAATTCAATACACCAATGCTTTCAAAAGATATTGACCGGAAACCATTTCGTACGTACGCTATGCTACGTACGTACGGACAGCGGTGATACTATATGCCCCCCCCCCCCCATTTTTAATGGCGGGGTCATAGAAACAGGGGGAGGACGTTATTATAAAGAGTAGGCAAGGATGGAATTTGCCAGCCCAACAAGGGCAGCTGAAAAGCAATGGAAGAAAGGGATTGTTGTAAAATCATCTTTGGTGACCCATCATTGGGCAGAATAAAACAGAATAGACGGAAAAGTCCTGTGTTTTTGTACCTTTCGGATTTCCTTTGACATCTTGTTTGTATAAACAACTCATTGAAAGGGCCTAAGTAGAGCCACCCATTTAACCCATAAATACGATTAATGCAGATCCAAAATCAGACGATGCAAAATGCAGTATCTGGCAAGGGCCGACACTGTTTGAATCATGTAAAGGAATTTCCAAAGAAAAAATATCTGAAATGAAACCAGACATCCCTAACGTTGGCAATGAGCGTGCCCGAGATGTGATGTAGCTGAGCTCTACCGCATTCATTCGGCTATGAAACACTGGTGCCCCGTCTGTAGAATGAACCCAAATATCAAAATCTGTCTGACGAAATTCTGCTACGTTTCTACGTTTAAAATTATCGACATCACGAGATGCAAGGATCTAAAATAAACTTAAAACTGTTTGGTAGTATATATGCATCTGGTGGTATTTGTAGAGGAAAATAGCTGGCATGTTTTTAGCCTTGGATACATTTCTAATTTCAGACGGAGTGTTTCTGAGGAAAAAACGATTTGAATGTTGATGTAACGTTCCTTATTTTGCTCAGTATAGTAGGGCTGAGATATAAGAATTTCTGACAAAATTATGTTTAAATTCACATAAGGCACTTATTATACTGGACATATACCTTCTCGGATTATGGAAATCAAAAGCTCACAAGGCATTGATGAGATATAAACACAAACCTGGGAAAAACTAGTTTTATAAACAGTTACCTCCAAATGTTCGTTGCCGACAGCAAGTCGAAGCGGTGTCCGACCAAGTATATCACTAAAGTCGACATTAAGGTGGGGGTTCTCATCGAGTATTCTCTGTACTGTGGGAATGTCTCCGAACTCGGCGGCATAGATGAAGTCCTCTTCCAGCGTTGACAACTGAAAAGAGAAAATAAGAGCCAGTCACGTGACTTCCAACAATGTGGCTATTTTTTCATTTTCTCCGGGCAGGAGCCCGGCGTATCTATTCAACGTTGACTTTGTGTAGTGTTGATGCATTCGGAAAACTTTGTTTTCTTGATAGCTTTTGGGGTTACAAGTGGGGTTGACTAATATTGTATTAAGGTATCTTGGCGTTTTCAAGAGAGCAAATTTTGGCAAGTAACCCACATATATAATATCATAACCCATGAAAGTAGACTAAAATCCAGACTAACTCCTTGCCAGTTTGAACGCAATTGGGTTAACAAGAGGCTTATAACTATTCACAGTTAGTAGTTATAAGCCTCTGGGTTAACTTTTTGTAAAAACAGTTTGCTCTAAACTATCTCAGTGTGAACTCAGATGAGATAACAATTCAGTTTAATCTAGAATGAGATTTGCTTCGCTAGTGTAAACGGTCCTTCGTATGCCCATAGTTTCAGCTGTGAAAAAATAAATATGACTGAGTTTTCCGGCGTATTGATGCTGTCCATCAATGTTTTCTTTGTGGCGTTAAGATCATCCTCCTCATTTGTACAGGGTAATCTGGGGCCGTATTCATAAAACGACTTAAGTGGTTGCTATGCTGTTGCTAAGGCTAAATTTCTTTGAAGGAGATTCCCTACAACTATGAAATTTGCTCTAGAGGAACTGTTCCTCCAGACCAAATTTCATAGTTGTAGGGAATCTCCTTTATAGATATTTAGCCTTAGCAACTGCATAGCAACGACTTAAGTGGCTTTATGAATACGGCCCCAGAGACCTAACTGTTGGCTCTATGGCTTAGATCACTTCCATAGATGGCGAATGTGACAAGCGAAGACTCTGATCAGACTGCACTTAAGTGGTCTGATCAGAGCCTTTCTTTGTCATCAATGCTTGTGCCTTTGCTTGTCATCAATATCACATTGTTGGAAATCGCATGATGTGGTTTACAAACAGAAGAACAAAATGATAATATATTAATTTCATTAAAAGAAAAACTAGTGAGTGAAAATAGTTTAATTTCATTTATTATCATTTATTCTTATTGTATGTTTGTAAACTTGTGACTGGATATGATGGCAATATCTACAGCGTCGAACAAAAATTGAGCGGTTTTATTTGAAATTTAAGTAGGTTTGGTTTTGCAAGATTTTTTTTAACTACGCTATTTCTTAGCAGATTGCAACAAGAATATATTACAGTAACGAAAGATATTATTAAGAATGCCATGGCCACTCTTTCACGACCGTCGTGGCTCAGGAATGACATCAGTTAAGGCAATATACACAGTCAAATATTCACAAAATCGAAATGATACAGCGTAGAGCTATCCGCTGGACTTTGAATAACTATTCTCCCTATGACAGTGTCACTGCTATGCAGTCTAGCCTTGGTTGGAGGTCTCTGGAGCAGAGGAGAGCAGATGCTCGTCTTTGCATGCTTTACAAAATTCTGCACAATATTGTTGCCGTGCCTCTACCATCGTATTTTACACATCCTACAAGAATGACACGTCACAGCCACCCCCTTACATTACAGCAAATTCACACTCAAGCAAATTTCTATAAATACTCGTTCTTCCCCCTGGCTGTTGTGCAATGGAATCTACTTCCAGCTGATGTTGTTCTGCTGCCTAAACTGACTCAGTTCAGTGTGGCAGTCAGGTCTCTTGACCACCAGATGCCATAAATACAACAGACCTGTTTTAACCTGATTTTAATATCTCACTTCTGTTAACAGATTTAACCCTTTCATCTTTCTTCACCTCACTTTTGCACTTTTTAGACTCATCTATTCATCTCACTTTTTACTTCACGGCGCGCAATCATCCTGCACGTAATCCTCGCGAGGGGGTGTTGCAGTATAACTAGATAGATAGATAGATAGATAGATAGATAGATAGAATATAACTTGAATTAGATCTAATTTCTTAACATTCTAGGTGGAGATTAAATAAGTCATTCTCATGTCTTGAGATGATAACTGAAACAATATATGTTTCCTCTTTTGGTAATGTCTGCATTTTATGGCACTTTGATGAGCAGAATCAATGCAATTAAATTTCCTCCAAAACTAAAATTAGCTTATTTCTTACATACAGAAGCTAATATGTTTTTAGACAGGGGCGTAGCTAGGGTCACTTACACAGTACGCACAATCATGTTTTATACTCTTTGAGGGCAATAATAGAGGTCTGTTGGCAGTTATTATTTAAATTATGCCCAATTAACAACATTTCAGCATGAAATTACGCAGGTGTGTATGGAAATTTTGTCAATTTGACAAAATTTCAATACGCACCTGCGTATTTGCGTAATGGTAGCTACGCCTTTGTTAGAAAAAGCGACTCACTTTTCTATGTTCATGTTTCCTTACGCGTTACCGCTAAATGTCGTTTTGTAGGATGTCGTTATTATTCGAAAGTCATACATTTGGATCTAGGATTTTTAAAAATGCGTAATTACTTGACCAGTGCAGTCACATTATGTACCAAGTGTGCAGATGTGTTAAGATGAGCTAACGAAAACGTCTTGCCTTGTAGATATTTACAGTATGGAAAAGTTAGAGAGAGAGAGAGAGAGAGAGAGAGAGAGAGAGAGAGAGAGAGAGACTGAGAGAGAAAGACAAAGACAGAGTGAGAGAGAGAGAGAGAGGGAGAGAGAGGGAGAGAGAGAGTGGGGCGGTGGTTTGGTGGAGCTGCTGCAGCGGTATAATTTTAGAACAACAAATGTCTATTTAGGAACTATATTCGTGTGTTCGTGTGAAATATTTCTGTTTCCAATGTGTATTGTGACCATTAACCACATAGTATGGTCGTTAGGGTTCGACGTATTACAATGCTCAGCGTACTCCTATGTCCTTTATTATGCTATCGCACAGCTTTTATTACAAATGTATTTTCATTGGTTGCTACATGTAGGTTGTTTTCAGTTTAATGGCTCTTTGAGAGAGTATTTAGTCTATATCGGGCCGTCTCGCAGAGACAGGAAGAAAGAAAAGAGAAATGATAGACAAGAGAAAAAAATCCAAAACAACCTCCGCCCGCATCTACTGCAAGCACAGCAGGCCCTTGCCCTACTTTCATCCAAATAAGTAGGACGCCTCGGCACTGGAAGTTCTTTTTAACCAGCAGCTTCGCCCGACCACCTCCCCCAATGTATTTTGAATAAGAGCGACC
This sequence comes from Ctena decussata, assembly GCA_963989385.1. Lineage (NCBI taxonomy): Eukaryota > Metazoa > Mollusca > Bivalvia > Lucinida > Lucinidae > Ctena > Ctena decussata. Next base: position 41,840,192 of record OZ022503.1, on the reverse strand, counting down.
AAGGTAGCAACGGTAGCAAGTTCACCATTAAAGACAAATGCTCCGCAGCCAAGAAAACAGATGATACCTTATGCGAACAGCAAAGACACAGATCGGCCTGCGCTTCTACATAGTCTGATCAGTCGTTTGAGTTCCTTTCAAAGTTTTAAGAAATACTCAGAAATATAAATAAAATTGTACTGTATAGTGGATGCCAGACTGATAGGAATTTTCACTGTCTCTGGGAATCCTTTCCTACGGGTTCGCATTGATGTGAATAAATAAACGTCCAGGGGAAACAATTCTGTGTCATTTCCGTTTTTGTTTCCCCTTTAACTTGGGAACATCTCCTAAAGAAAAGATTGTGCTTATATAGGAGGCAATTTGAGCCGCGACACGAGAAAACAAACAAAGTGGTTGTGCGCCCAGCGCAGACTCAGATCAGCCTGGGCATGCGCCCAGTCTGATCAGAGTCTTCGCTGTCCGCAGGGAGGTAGCTTAGAACCTTAGCTACCCTTTAAGTGCAAGCGAAGAGTCTCATCAGACTGGACGTCCAGGCTCAGGCTGATCTGAGTCTGCGCTGGGCGCACAACCACTTTGTTGGTTTTCTCGTGTTGCGGCTCATTTTTCTTTTAAGAGTAGACCCGCATTTAGAAAGGCTTTGTGCTCCAGGAAAAACAAGCTACAAAAGATATTTTCCTTTGAAAATATAAAAAAGCAGAAAACCCTGGTTTAACTCCCAAACACCTTTTAGATGACTAAGCAAAATCTTCCTTCGTAGGTATCCATCAAATTACTAATTAGGAAAAACGATATGTAATTAAGGCTTATATATACAATAAGGAAACAAAATATTAAGACACATTAGCCATTTCTGTATTTTTTTTCTAAATTTTGAAAATGTTGAGTTGTGTCATTTGAGTTGTTGTCATGTTAACAAACTGCTGGCGGTATGGAATTATAGTCCCAGTCTGTAAGACTGCTGATCAGGATCTACACACAGTTTGCGGGGGCCCTTCTGTCTCAATATTTAGGCTCCAAACGGTGATATAAGCATACAGAGTTCAAGATCGTGACTCCGATAAGTTCTTGACCGTAATTGCAAGGTCGTTCGAGGGAAAAAATATGGGTCAAGCAACTTACGGTAGCTGACAACTTTGAGACAACTTTACCATGTAAATGAGTTCGTAATAGTTAGATCCTTTGGAAGAAATGGAAAATGTCCAAAATAAGTCCAAAATATAAAATAAAGTTTATTTTACTTTTGAGCAAAGTCGCAAAATTGAAGACGGAATATAGGAAAGAATGTCGGCCCTGACCCGACTATTCAAACTGATCTAGATTCTTTGCTCATGCAGTTATGTTCAATTCGGAATATAGGCTATTTTTCCCAATTATCTGACTTCCATCTACATGTAGCTACTGATGAATTTTGTCACATTTGACAATATTACCCGTCAAAATAATGAAATACTTTCACATGCTTGTAAAACAAATGAAAAACCTTAGATTAAAAGCATGCATGCGTGTACACATTCCTTCATGGCGTCATTTAAAATGGCAGCGCTGGATGACTATATTAACCCATGTATGCGGAGTGGATTCTCCTACCTAGATCTTTGGGCAGGTCCATTCCGATTTTGAGTTGTGTCACGTTTATATACTAATTTATAATAAATATTCAATATTTAAGGCGAACAGTGCAGACCATGAGTAGCATCTACTCTGGTTTGCCATTGTCCCTTTGATAGGTCTCCACTGTTATACACAATTACTTTCGCCGTACCAACTTGGCATCTAGCGCTTGAGTTGAAGTACGCCAAAATATGAGTGTTTTATTTTTATTGATTTAGCCATATTTAAATGCGGGCCACTGTTTGAATTAAAAAGAAAATGTGACCTTTTGATATGAAATATCAGTGGGTAATGAGAAACGTGACTAGGTACAAGTGCCTAAGCAGAGGCATGATTCATGATTGCCTGAGGTGTCCAGGCTGAGACAATCGTTCTTTGGTTTTTTCGCGGGGCGATATTTTTTTTCTCTAGAAGGCATAAAATACTTTTTAATCACCCAATCATTCTTAAATGTTTACGTTACTATTGAAGTCAGAAAGCTCCAGTTATATCTGCTGTCAATTTGAGCGTGTCAAGACGACGGTAAAAAATATCGCCTTCCTCTGTGTTACGTTTAAACAGGTGACATCACTGAGCGAGCGATTATCAAAAATAATGATCGGTCACGTGCGACCATCGGAACGTGAATTTACAACTGTTTTATGCCTGTGGGCAATTGTCAAAGCTAACCCCTAGAGGTGTTATGGTCGCCCAATGCATTATCGCAAAAGGCTGCCAGGCAAAGGGCGAGTTCATACATGTAGCACCGACAGGCGACAGATTTGACCAGTAGCCGTAGAGGACATGAAATAGCTATTTTATTACTCGATAGGTGTCATTTCATCTATCGATTGTGCAAGGAAGCACGTAACCGAGGGCGCCATAAATTACGCGCATCGGAAAGGACGTAACGTCACTGTAACAGAGTGCGTCATTCGCAACATGACAGCCTATTCCGACATCCAGCGTATTGAAGTTACGCATAGTGATAACAATTCATTTTATCCAATGACGTCGCTGTTATTAAGTGGATTACGTCGTGTCATAAAAATCGTAATATGAAAATAGGCACTGCCTTTAGGCGAGCACATCGCTTTTTTACAATGTATGGGTGGTATGATAAAGCCTCTTTGGCTGTGCTAACTAAAGTTCGGACAAAAATGCATAGTTGAAATGTAGACCCAGATCTGACTACTAACTGTACGATTCTGGATTCAATCTCACAAGTTTTCGTTTGAAATTTGTAATGAAATCATTGCAACTCAATAACTTCTAACACCGTCTGACAAACGGATGAGAAACTGACCCAGAACAGCTTTCCCCACCTAATCTTTCCCCACGGAAAACTGGCTATTTTTTTTTAGTTTCTTCTCTGTGGCGCTATCTATTTCCTTCAAACTTCACCCAATGCTCAGCCTCCTTGCATTTTGTGAATCACCATGTAGTGATCTACGCACAAAAAGCGGTAAACGTTGACACCATCCTAATTTTTCGGAATGGAACGTTTGACGTCATTACGTAACGTAGCGATAGAAATATGTCACTTTCCGTTTGGTGTCGCTACGAAAGAAATTCCATTGAAAGTAATGTATTTTAAAGGCAAAAATATTCTTTCACCAATGGTCTTTTATAGAGCTCCTGCTCTTCAATTGCAAACGTGTAGCGCCTGCAAGCGAGTGCTCGCTATGACCACACGTGTAATAATACTTTGGCGCCTGGACGTAACGTCATTGACAACGTCCATGTCAACATTGCGTGTTCTTATTGAAATAATGTTCAGTTTGAAGGCGTTAAATTTCCTTTTTAAAGGGTCATATGATAAACAAAATCTTACACTTGTGGTCATTTCATATGAAATTTATGAAACGAGCCTTCATTTCATATGAAATTTATAAACTCGCCGAAGGCTCGTTTCATAAATTTAATATGAAATGACCACTCGTGTAAGATTCTCAATGTATTGCAAATTTTTAATGAGACGGTAAATATGCAATTCTCTCTTACACAATACAACTAGTCAAACCCAACGTTTGTACCAAATTTCAAAATCTTAGCTGCAGTGGTTCCTGAAAAATCTTTGAATAATATTGATTGGAGAGAAAGAAAACTGGTCAAACAAAAGGAATGATATAAAGGAGGAGGCTGAATCTCTCTTACACGATACAACTAGCCATATCAAACATTTGTAACAAGAATCAAAATCCTAGCTGCAGTGGTTCTTGAGAAATCTTTGACAGAAAAAAAGTTTACACACACACACACACACACACACACACACACACACACACACACACACACAAACGAAAAAGACAAAAAACAAAACAAAACAAAAAAAACAACACTGAATACCCCCTATACTTATAACTATGTTATTGTCCTGCATATAATAGACTAGGTACATGTAATAAATAAAGATGTAATTTGCACCAATCCAATAAATAATCTGATAATAGACTGTTACAATGTATCCGTAGGTGAGGAAAATAGCGTTTATTGTCCTTTTTTATGTTCTTTTTGAGTTCAAAAGCATTGCTTCGCTTTAACCGAGACACGTTGTGAGAAAGAAAAGAAAAAGAAGAGCGACAGTGGATAGCAGTCTCACAGCAGTTTGGCGCCTTTAATGTGAACAATGCCAAAGGCTGCTGTTGTTGTTGTTTCGATTCTCGAAATATGTTTTCCTGGTTGCTCAGCTTAATAATTACATTTATCATATGAAATGACCACGAGTGTAAGATCCTCTATTTACTATATGTCTTAGACTTGCTCCAGTCGGATATATTAAATTATCTGTCACATGTATATTTTTCTTCTTTTTTATGTTCAATGTTTGGCTAGTCTACAGCAGTCGCCTAACGTGGCGTCAATCGAACGATACGAGGACCAATCATTATGTTTGTTTACCTTATACCTCGCTTGACGACAACGTCGCGTGACCAATTGTCGTTCATCGGTGTACGAAGCCAGTTGCTCGTAAAGTTACACGTATGAGAAGTCAGTGGCAAGTGTAAATATTAACCATTGAACGCTGAAAGATAGGATTTCAATTCTAAATTAAATCAGACCAATAGGCATTTTTACAGCATTTTGATCTGATATCTCTTATTTTATTATATTGTATCACGTCTCGTACATGTATATGTGCCCAGATTTCTTGACCACATTCAACGCAAGCATGAAAAGGGGCACCACATCAAGTTACTCTGATAATAATGTGTATTTACCTGGCAAGCAGCCAACGTAGATGCAACGCCGTATCGATGGCATTGCAGCGTTATATGACGCCATATGACGCTGCAATGGCGTCGATACGGTGTTATTTCAACATTTTTACTACATGTATCAGGTATATTTCCCATCTTGTCTTCTGACAAGCCTTTGAAATTCGAGATGCGATGTGTTCTGGACAAAGGTTTCCAAGGAAACCAGAAAATAATATGATACCTGTAAGGTAAATAAATTAGTTCTTACAACTTTACTAATGAGCTTTACCGCAGCGTATGACAAACGACAAAAAGATGATAATTCTCTCAGAGGTTATAAAGTTTCGTTTGATTATGTTCTGATTTTTCGACGCCGGCTTAAAGTACAACTCTGCACCATGTATTTTATTTCCGATATTTCACAAAATCTAACATTTTTTGTGGCTTCCTGTTCGATTCGTTGGACGATTAATTTGGTTGGTTGGTTGTTTTGGGCTTCACGGCTCTTCGAGACAGTATTTCAGTCTATATCGAGCCGTCTCCCAGAGAGAGAGGGAGATAGAAAATAGATATGATAGGAGAGAGAAAAAAAAGTCCAAACAACCCACCCGCGCCTACCGCAAGCACAGTAGCCCCTTGCTCTGCTATTACCCAAATGAATAGGACTCCCGGTAAATTAAAGAACTAATCCCCATTGAAAAGGGAGAAAAAATGTAAGTTATAGTGATTCCCTTGAAAACGTACCCAATCTATGTAAATACGCTTTAAAAAGACGGAATCTACGGAAAAGGAAGACAATTATAAAAACACAGCGGGCACTGCATAATACCCCGCCACTGCTGGGCATCGTAACGTATTTTTTGAGATACATAATAGCTAAATAGCCACAGAACTGGGAGAAACATGCAGAGATATGATGTCCTAACTGTAAATAGATATATTAAGATAAACAACTCGTATATGAGCAGTCTTGTGAGATTTCTAATAATGTGGGCCGTTCTGACCAGGGTAGATAGTCTCCATAGTCCTATCAGTGGTAAAAAAGGTCGAATAAAAAATCCTTATAAAATTGGTACAGCCTTCAGAACTGATGATAATATGTCGGTAGCTGTGCTTTTTGTGTCATAGAACTGGCTAAAAAATAAGGGATAAGGTATTCTGAATAAAAAATTACAAGTCTCCGTAAAAATACGATTTTTGTTTCTGGTTCCCTGTTGGGCAATTGATTCAAACAACAGCGAGACAAAGAATGAGATCCTTGCCTTACATTGTATTTTTATCAACTTTTAAACAACTGTACATTGTATTTTTATGGCCTGTTCCTTGTATTGTTACCTCTTGTACCTTGTATTTTTACCATTTTATGATACTTGTGAAATCGAAAGTAGAATGACCTAGATATTTTTTCAAATCGTTTCTCTGAGAAACTCCAGGACGTTTTAATATTTCAAAGCCGGCCAATCACGATCATATACAATGAAGAAACTGTAGTGAGAAGCTTGCAGCGATACCTCACGAATATTTCATGCTGATAGAGCAATGGGGCCTTTATTCCAGGCGGTAAAGCATTTCTTTGATCTTAGAGACTCCGTTTCATATGGTAAAGGAACAACAGGTCAAAAGCATAATTCATATCTGTCAAGGGCAAGTAACTGATGAACTGGAAAGGTCAGAGTTACGGTCCTTAGTCACCTTTGATGTTAAATATATTTGTGAAGTTTCATTCAGACATTTCATATAGAAAAGGAACAACAAGTCATAAACCATTTTTCAGATCTATCAAGAACGGATAACTAATGAACTGGAAAGGTCAGAGTGACAGTATGTAACGTTTGATATTATGAAAAATATCTGCGAAGTTTCATTCAGACATTCGTATAGAAAAGGAACTTCAGGTCATAAACTATTTTTTAGATCTATCAAGGGCAGATAACTCATGAACTGGAAAGGTCAGAGTGACAGTCCTTAGTCATAATATGCAACTTTTGATGTGAAAACTATCTGTGAAGTTTTATTCAGATATTCCATATAGTAAAGCAACCGTGTTTTTTTTCAGATCTATCAAGGGCGGATAACTCACGAACTGGAAAGGTAAGAGTGACGGTCCTTAGTCACAATATGTAATACAGTGGACTCGGCAGTATCGGATCAAGTTCAATAAAACTTCTGTTTTATTGCATGTGAATGCTTAAAGTATGTATGTTATGACACATAACAATTGCAAAATATCCTTTCTATCTATCCATGTCAAAATATTTACCAAATTTATTCCTTTAAGGGCAGATAACCTATCCAGACTTACAGGAGGGTCTTACGACAGTAGCGAATCAGGTGGGACAGTATCGGATCATATGATAATATTTTATTGGAGAGTTCCTCCGAGGCATTCTGCCAACCTTCTTTGCTTCAATAATTTGGCTACATAAACAGTTGGACTTATTAAACTCTCAGAGAAAACTTTTACGGCCTTTCAACAATATTTTTCACGTGGTCCTTCACCAGCAACGGTTATTTCTGTTAAATAAAGTTGAATGTATACAAAAGTACAAGCATGCCAAAAATTCCTAATCAGCAATCCCCTGCGCCCTAAAGCACGGAACTACTCAAACAGTAAAGATCATAATCTGATTTGCAAAGTGTAGACCCTGATAAGACCATTGTGTCTGATCAGGATCAACAAAGTTACAGAGATTTTCCGCCTTAGCATTGATATTTCAATGCAATCAGTGTATAAACACTACATGGTCATTTCAACGAGTTCTCTGGCATTAATCCGAGTCTACACAGTGTACAGATGCCCACCCGATGAACGCCAGTCATTATTGGGTTCACACACATGCAAGCTGATCTCGAATCATCTTTCTTCAGAATGTTTAGCAGAAGCTTAGGTGTGGTACGCATAACCTTCATTATCATACGCTAGCGTGTGGGGCGTGGAATGGGGAATATTTTACAATTGTCTTGGTTTTATACTGATCCCCTTTGAAAGAAGTCACAGCAGCTACTCAGGTAATTGATTTATGAATTGTTTTCAGCATCAGACCATACATCCAGCATACAGTTTTCCAGCTGAGGTCTGTATTTTAGTTCAAATTATATAATGATCCGTTACTGTCGCACAGCGGTGCCCCACTTTTCAGGTCTTTAGTTTCATCAAATACTTAGATGTCACAAAAATAATGACTGCTTGCAATTTTAGGGATGCCAGGACACATTATAAAGCAAAATTGGTTTCAATCGCCTAATGATAAAATAGTTTAAAAAACAGAAATCTATTATGGGGGTAACGAGCAACAGGCAAAATGCAAGCGCCGCTGAAGAGGGGCCAAGCTTTTCAACAACTCTGAGTTGCTTCACAGCCGCAGATTTCGATCGATTTTTTCACTCTGCACTTCGCCATTGGTCTAGCTTGATGACTGTAATATAATGGTGAAAACCATTTGCTTCATTTGTGAGAAAAATGGGTGATATCTTACGAGTGATCCGATACTGTCGATGATCCGATACTGTCGAGTTCACTGTATCTGAAGTTTGATTCACATATTCCATATAGTTAAGGAACTACTGGTAAAGAAACAAAACATTTTTTCCAGATTTATCAAGGGCGGATAATTCAAAACTGGAAAGGCAAGATTGACGGTTCTTAGTCACACTATGTTACCTTTGGTCTTAAACATATATGTGAAATTTTATTCAGATATCATAAACATTGAAGGAATAACAGGCCAAAAACCATTTTTCCAATACGAACAAGGGCAGTAACTTTGTTAAAAATGGACGGATTTTGCCAACTAACAATCCCATACCTCTAATCCCCGATAAATTTGTAGAAATTCCGTGACTAAATACTCAAGTTATCGATCGGAAACGGTGAGCACAGACGGACGGACGGACACCGGAAGATATATAATCTTAATGTCCCGCAACTATTTGTGGCGGGATATAAAAGGATATAAAAGGCATAAGAAACAACAATAGCAGACCCAGTTTGATTGAACCTCCTCGAAACGAAAATCAATTGCGCCAAGGGTCCTCAGGGTTAGAAGAATATTTGAGGATAATTCTAAGACAATTTTTCGCATTTCTCAACGAAAATATATGTTGTGGCCCCCTATCAGAACCGTCCTTAGACGGTTCTGAAGAAAGGGTCACAACATCCATTAGGGCAGCCAAAATAGTATAAAATGTCCCCTCTTCCCTTGTCCTATACACATTTGAGCCGCGACGCGACGCGACAAAACCAACAAAGTGGTCGTGCGCCCAGCGCAGACGATCAGCCTGGGCATCCGCCCAGTCTGATCAGTGTCTTCGCTGTCCGCATGGAGGTAGCTTAGACCCTTAGCTACCCTTTAAGCACTTAGCAAAGACTCTTATCAGACTGGACGGATGCCCAGGCTGATTTGAATCTGCACTGGGCGCACAACCACTTTCTTGGTGTTATCGTGTCGCGGCTCATTTTAGTTCAGCCATGACTGAGGCTGCAAAGCAAGTGGCAACACTGGCCGAGTTGGTTTCTGAACATGAGCCGTAACATGAGAAAACCAACAATGTGGTTGTGCGCCCAATGCAGACTCAGATAAGCCTGGACATCCGCACAGTTTCATCAGACTTTTCGCTAAGTGCTTAAAGGGTACAATGTAGCTGAGTGTCTAAGCTACCTCAATGTGGACAGCGAAGGCTCTGATCAGACTGGGCGGATGCCCAGGCTGATCCGAGTCTGCGCTGGGTGCACAACCATTTAGTTGGTTTTGTCGTGTCGCGGCTCAGTCTTGCTGTTGTTGCTCTGCAGTAATAAGAACAAGAAAAAATTCAACAGCAGCAGGGTCTCAACGTTGAAGACGCAGACAAAGAAGGCCAAAGTCATGGTGGATGAGCAAAGTGAAGACAAATGCTAGCAAATACCTAAAAATGTTTAATGGTCACTTCAAATGCATTGCCATCCAAAAACAAACAAACAAAAACATGGCTTGCGCTGGCTCATAAAAATGTTGCAAATATGCTTTCCTTGCTAAGTTATAAAAATAGATATTCGTAACATGCCGTGAACGACCGCGAATGCATATGTCTGGCGATCATTAAAATGTAATCATTGCGGATTAGTGGCAAACTTCATTTGCAGGCCAATTCCCAACATATCCGCCAAGGTATTCGAGCAGCATATGCAAATAGCGTGGAGCGTGTTGCGGCGTCTGATCTTTGTCTGCACTGTTTACCAATGTCCCTTTATTGCACACTAGGCATGGATGGGTAATGCATATCTCTAATCCCAGGCTACATGTACATGTATGTAGAAACCCGAAACGCATAACTCTATTGTCAAGATCTAAAGTTTCTCCTGACAAAAAAGAAAAACAAGAGGACCATTGGTCCTGTAGCTCACCTGGGTCCATACAGCCTCAGTACTCTAGGGTAAGTTACTCTAAGGCCATCGGTCAATTGGTTTTGGTGAAAAGATTTTTAAAGGTTTTAACCATATATGGGCATGGAGGACATGTTGGTCATGTAACCTGGACGTTTGAAAAAATTTTCATTCCCTTAACCCCCTGGAGGCTCTATATGAAATTTGGTTTCAAAATTGGCCCAGGGGCTTTTGAGGAGATGGTTTGATATTGTCAAAATGACAGAGTTCTGGGTCAAAAGTCAAAGAATGACCCTGACCTCTTGTACTCATGAATTTTCATGTACTCATTAAGATGACTGTAGATACCATTTTCCCATTTTTGACCTTGCCGTAAAAAAGGTCAAGGTCAACCGAAAGCCATAATTCGAACAATCTTGATAGGACTTGAGTACTCAATGCTACATACCAAGCTTCAAAGCCACTGGTCCATTGGTTCTGGAGAAGAAGATTTTTAAAGCTTTTTACCATATATGGACATGGCAGCCATGTTGGTCATGTGACCTGGACTGTTTTAACAAATTTTCGTTCCTAAGACCCCTGGACGTTCTATATAAAATTTGGTTTCAATTGGCCTCGTCGCTTTTGAGGACATTGTTTGAAATTGTCAAAATATGAGAGTTCAGGTTCAAAGGTCAAAGAATGACCTTGACCTCTTGTACTCATAAATCTTCATGTACATATTAAGATGAATGTATATACCAATTTTTAGGCCTTAATCTTCAAAACTTTCCATGAAATCCTATGTTCTAGCATTTTCCCATATTTGACCTTGCCGTAAAAAAGGTCAAGGTCAACCAAAGATCATAATTTGGACAGTATTGATAATACTTGAGTACCCAATGCTACATACTAAGTTACAAAGCCATCGGTCAATTGGTTCTAGAGAAGAAGATTTTTAAAGGTTTTAACCATATATGGGCGTGGCGGCCATGTTGGTCATGTGACCTGAATGCTATGAATAAATTTTCATTCCCTCAATCCCTGTAGGCTCTATATGTAATTTGGTTTCAATTGGCCCAGTGACTTTTGAGGAGATTCTTTGAAATTGTCAAAATAATAGAGTTCTGGGTCAAAGGTCAAAGAATGACCTTGACCTCTTGTACTCATAAATCTTCATGTACTCATTAAGATGACGGTAGATACCAATTTTTAGCCCAAAATCTTCAACAGTTTCCAAGATATCTTATGTTCTAGCATTTTGCCATATAAAACCACGAGGAAGCAAATTTGACCTTACCGTAAAAAAGGTCAAGGTCAACCCAAGGTCATAATTTGAACAATCTTGGTAGTACTCGCGTACCCAATGCTACATACCAAGTTTCAAGGCCATCGGCCTATTGGTTCTGGAGAAGAAGATTTTTATAGGTTTTTACCATATATGGGCATGTCGGCCATGTTGGTCATGTGACCAAGACCGTTTGAACAACTTTTCGTTCCTAAGGCCCCAGTAGGCTACATATGAAATTTGGTTACAATTGGCCAAGCGGTTTCAGAGAAGAAGTCATTTGAAAGTGTGGACGGACGACGGACGGACGGACGGACGACGGACGACGTACGACGGACGACGCACGCCGGAGCCTTACCATCCTATAAGCTCCCCCGGAGCCGCTGGCTCAGGTGAGCTAAAAAAATATTAGATTGAACTCAAATGGATGGATGCTGGTATTTAAGGCCTCTTAACAATTATTACTGATAATGAGTCTACGGGGCATTGGATGAGTTGATGAGCACGCTGAGGCAACCAAGAGCTGTCAGAATCTGTCAAAATATTCTCCATTTTTACTGATGTGCATCAAACAAAACTTGACCAAAGCCAGCGCAAAAAACAAAACAAAACAAAACAAAAAAAAAAAAAAAAAAAAAAAAGATCAAACAAACGTTGGGAGATGAGTCTGCATGACAAGTCTTATCTTAAGCTTTAATTCCTCAAGGGATTTTAGAATAAGGGTGTACGGAAAAAGGACAGAGGGTGGACAGCAGACATCTCGTTAGTAGAGCTGAAATGCTAAATTTAACATCAACTCTTTCCGAAACTAATCACTCTTTAAACTTTATCTCGTTTAACTTGAACTGTTTATAATGAGCAAGTTCATAAATGTTGGCAACGGGTGCAGCAGGATAACCTGTTAACAAAAGTACGGCAATTAATAGTTCTCCGCGTTACAACGTATAGTGGAGAACTTATGTCTTAACAGAACCGGTTCTATAACAGGTTTAGGCAGTGTGTAGTCATGTGACAGAAGTTTTTAATTTTGCAAAAGTTGGTATTGTAATAATTTTGTGAGACTTTTGTTATGTAGAGTATAGTAGGAGTAGAGGAGCATTCGTTGGTCACAGAATGGTTTTGTACTTTGGGTTTGGGCTTTTTGACAGCTTGTGCAAACGATCTTGCTGGTCTTGAGCATGGATAAACCTACCCCCCACCTTCCTAAAAGGGAGTTGGGTTGGGTAGCCTGCTCGCAGCGATTCTATAAACGTTTCATAATAGTATCCTAATTCGCAATATATACTATATGTATTTTAGACTGATAATTATGTTTACGCTATCAAGCAGTTATAAATTCAGTATCATATGTCATATGAATGACGTTGTGTCCATCATATACTTGTTTCTATGGAACCACTGTCGACGTATAAATCTTGCTATCTGCAAATTTCTTTATATTAAGGTGCGGTTTAAGACTATGTCTTCTTACGTGCTGACTGACCTTCTGTTTAGAAAAAAAGAATTAAAAAACCTTTTCACTGGGTCATTAACTTTGTAAACCGTCAGCTAATTGTACCATTGAATGTCCAGATTTTCAGATCTGAATCAGTGAGACATAAGCTGTTTAGAAATGATTTGTTCAAATCACTTGTGATTCACAAGTGATTTGAACAAATTATTTTCTAAACAGAAAATATCAGGTGTTTTACGTAATCTGTGCTTCAATTGCCGAATGTCCTGCAGCTTACATGTACCAGAAGGGCACTATTACCAACTTAAGCCTCCAAGATGGCAAAAACCAAATGAGCCGCGACACGACAAAACCAACAATGTGGTTGTGAGCCCTGCGCAGACTCAGATCACCCTGGGCATTCGCCCAGTCTGGCCAGACTCTTCGCTAAGCGCTTAAACGGTAGCCAAGGCACTAAGCTACCTTCATGCGGACAGCGAAGACTCTGATCAGACTGGGCGGATGCCCAGGCTGATCTGAGTCTGCGCTGGACGCACGACCACATTGTTGGTTTTCTCGTGTCGCGGCTCAAATCATAGGGCCATGATAACCCTGAATTACTCACCTGAACGCGAGCTCAAAGCCACTTTCAGCTGATTTTGTACTTAAAATATGTGCAAATTTATTTAGGATGTCTGAAACCGGTGGATAAGCTCACAATTTTACACTGTTTTTCAGTGGTCATTATATAATATTACAAAATAAAATGTCCTCTCGTCATAGCACCCGAACTTGCCAACAGGTTTTTATACAAGCCCGACGAACTTAATAAAACATTTTACGCAACAGTCAAATATAATTTTTTTTATGTAAATAAAGACAATCTTTTAAACTTACATTGTACTTCTGATGGTAGCAAATTCAGCAGGGTAATGGTTAAGTAAATTATGGATACAATATTTCAAACCCTTAAGGTTACCTAAAAATATTGTTGTATGTTACTCTCATTCTGACAGAGAACACTTTATAAAAGGACTTGACAACTACGGATAGATATATACCAAACATAAAGCTACAAAATATCTATAACAGTTTTAATTAGGGACAAGTCAGGTAAATTCGGACAGCAAGTAAATTCGGACAGTGACATTGTTTTCTTTAAATGTCAGTTGTTTGGAAATAAAACAAAAATAACTGGGCAAACAGAGAAAATCTTGATGAGACGGCTCATTATGAGCCGTCTCATCTAGATTTTCACTGTTTGCAATGGTATGTCCGAATTTAACTGCTGGCCGAACTTACCCGACTCTACCCTAACTGAAAGTACAGTTTCAATACCTCAGTGACTGCCATTATTTCTCAGCAAACTGATAGAACGTTACTGAAACCACTAAATGAGCCAAAGATTTCGGTGAAGTTTCATGTTTTCTCTACTTAAATCCATCATCTGAGGAATTACTTTAGCATAAATTTTAGTAATATGCTTCACAATCATTTAAGCACAATAGTATTGTTATCATTTGGCTATCCGTTTGCATAAGCTACAGTTTTTTGTTCCAAGTCAGAATGTAAAGCTTCGTTCACACGAGCAAGGTTTCTTTGTCAAAGAAACTTTAGCAATGAAAGTTTGCCAAACATTTTGCGTTTACACGGATCAAATTATTTGTTTCAGAAAAATGTGACAAAGAATCCTTGTCAAATAAACTTTGCCACATTAATTTGGCAACGAAAATGTGGCAAATATTTTCATTCACGCAAGCATATTTTTCTATAGGAGAAAACGCGGTGACGTCATCGATTAGTTAGCAAGGGGATTTCCCAACCTTGGTTGGCAAAAAGTCGATAGTCAATCACGATTTATTGAACGTTTACGGGGTGATGTTGAAAATACCTAATTATTCATGCCTTGTATTTTGCGCATTTTGGTGCATATTTTCTCTTATATCATGACGCTGAGAAGTGTAGTTATCATAGAGTGAAATACTGTTGTTTTTTTTTTGCTATCATATTTAATTTAGATTGGTTTAATAAGAAGTGCTTTAAAGATGTACGTTTTATCATGGATACTCTAATACAAAATTATTTGTGTGTGTATCTTGTATACATTTTCTGAATTTAAACCATTTGTTTATTGTTTATGAATGAATGTACCTGGTATTCAGCGGGTCGTTTGATAACGGTCGTCTTAATAATATTTCAAAGAAACGCCGCAGACGCCGCGGGTGTCTTGTAGTGACAATTTCAGATTAACTTGTGTGTACAATAAACCAACTGTTTTCGCGGTGCGGCTAATACACACATGAAATAATACTCGAATATTATAATGTGCTTGTCCCTTCCTATAATATCACGGGCAAGCAATTAGAGAGAGAGAGAGAGAGAGAGAGAGAGAGAGAGAGAGAGAGACTGTTTAAGCTCATGAGACTGTCATGAGCTCGGACTAAGAAATGTGATACTGATAGTCAGTTCAAAACAGGGATTTTTTTCTGTTTGCATATTATCCTTTACCGTTTTATAACATCATCTTTTGAATTTCAATCACCGATATTAATTAATTAATTTATTTATTTATTAAATGTACTTGTCCCTAGATCAGATCAATATTACTTTTCGCACTAGTTCTTGTTAGATACAAGTTCAATATTTTATTGTCTTTCGTTTCCTATTACCCATGTTATATTTACTAACCATCTTGATTGTCGAAAGGGTTAAAATTCTGATTTTCAATATTTCAGATTTATTTTATTCAGTCGAATCATTAAGAGAAACAGCCCGGTTCTGGAGCGAGTCAATGGTCCAGACCGAGTAATTATTATATAAACGAATTTAAGTAATCAAAAAATTATCTTTTTCGCACGACAGGCGATTAAGCCAATATTTGCAATGATTTTATCGGTTGCTATATATTCGCAGCCTTCCAATAAGCATTTTACGCATTTCAGCGGTTAATTTTCAGCAAAGTCCCATAGAAAACCACTGTCTGTCGCTATCTTTTTGCCAACCAATCTACCCACGTGTTCATCCGATGACGTCACACCGGGGATTCCCGTTATCTCCTATAACAAACCCACTTTTTAACAGAAACTTTGCCTGTGTGAACGAAGCTTAACTGTGTGTTTACTGGGCGTACATATGTAACTTTTCAACCTATGCATTCGAATACGAACAGAGCCACTAAAAAGCAGCCATGATACAAACAATATCAGTCCATTTTAAGAAATCTTTCAAACAATCAAGGTCAGTCTAATCCAGGTCAGTCTGAACAGCCAACTGACATATACCTTTTGGATTGTACACTTATTTTGATTAAATCATGTCTGCCACTGAACGGAGATGTTTACATCAGGGTTCGAGGTTATAAAACTTGAGAATAATCTCAAACTCAAAATAAAGCACATTGATTGGCTGCTTCCGAGCAAGTGCTCGGAAGCAGCCAATCAGTGTGCTTTATTTTGAGTTTGAGAATGTACTCCAGTTTTATAAGCTCGGGGCCAGAATGTATGAGGTGAGTTTTCCAGTAACTTACCGCCTTTCCATTGGCTTTCTCAGCGGCGAAGGTAAGGCGTTGGGCAGACCTTTTACTTTTGTGCTGCATCCCTCCGCTGTCCGTGCTTCCCTCATTCTGGCGGGCTGAAAATACACAAAATATGTCTATTTATTAAAGTGCTACGTAGACATAAGTTAACCCAACAAAACAATATCATCACAATGCCAACGAAACCACACCGGGTAGGCGGCAATCGAAAACGCTCTTCACTATCGATTAACGTGGATCAAAATCCGTTTGAAACAGAGTTTTCGATTGCAAATTGGTGGCAATATGCAATCGAAGACGCTGTTTCTTCGCCAATTTGCAATCGAAAACGCTGTTTCTTCGCCAATTTGCAATCGAAAACGCTGTTTCTTATGGTTTTTGATCCGCGTTCGTCGACTGCATTAGCGTTTTCGATTGCCGCCTACCCGGTGTGGAAACGCCATAATAATGTATCGACGTTGGGTTTTGAACATCCCATTGTGGCTTAAGTTATATGAGAACATCGCAATTCTTACAAACTGGGTCAACTTTTGTAGCTTCCTGTTTGTTTCCCTGGAAAAAGGGCCCCTCCAAAAGAGGTCTACTCTTAAAATTATAATTTGCTCCAAGGGGAGCAAATTCTTTTCTTTATGAGTTGACTCTTTTCAGACGGGAGGCAAAATTGAAAATGATAGAGTTGCTTCGCCTAGGAGTGTACCATACTTTTTAAGGAATTAATTCCATCGTTTACTTTTCTTGCCTCTCTTCTCAATTGGGGATCAACTCTTAAAGGAAAGAATCTGCTCCCCAAATAGAAATTCTCTCCTGTTAGAGTACGTGAAGCACCCTTTTTGAGAGTTCTGTCATCCAGGAAGTAAATAGAAAGTCACAAAAGTTGCTTCCATTTTTACACAATGACGGAAAGAAACAGAGGTGTACCCATACACCTTATGAAACTAAAGATGATGCCGTATTAATCCTATTAAATGCGCCAGGCGTTTTATTTTGTAAAAGGGGGCGTTATTATGGTAAGTAACAAATTAGCAATTCTCAAAACGCTTCCGAAAGCAGTATAAAGGGATTTTAACCTTGTAATATCAACAGCTGCGCTTTGGCATCACTAAAATAGCTGATATTTGCATTAACTCTTTCAGTACCAAAAAGCAGACGACAAAATTTACGTCTGCAAAAATTAAAAAACTGCCTTGTCCAAGACATTTCATACTGAGAATTCAAAGACTAGACGGCAAACAGTGTAGATCTGGATGAGGCGGCTCATTATGAGCCGCCTCATCAGGATCTACGCTGTTTGCAAATTTTGCTAATTGCGTCACTGGGACTTAAAGAGTTTAAATACTAGAGGGAGGAGCGTATATTCATACAGCTTGTTTCATACGATAAATACGGTAGATTTTTTTTATTATAGATTTCCATTTTTGAATTTATCACCCAATTTTAAGTGAATACAGCACTCTGATCTGGGTTTAGCATATTAGTAATCATATACAGGGTTTCATAGTAAGAACAGAAATGTTGAATTAATTGAATTAATAAACTCTGTTAAGCCAAGCTTCTCAAAAAACTTGAAAAGTAGCAATTACAGTATGGAAACCAGTATCTATAAAATGTAAAACTCACAAACACGATTTCGTTTGAAAGATAAGTCCATTGCAACGAAATTACCATCCTCAGATTTCGGTCCAAGCAACATGGTTATTTAAACACAATGATAATTTTCATTATTTATATTTCGACACAGCGATTCGGTTTCCCTGGCAACGAATAGGCACCTGATATTGTTATATATAAGGATAGCGACATTCGTACCTGAGCGGTCAATATTCAGTCAGAAAAACTGAGTCGCATTGCAAGAAGCGATGCCTTATTTGAATAGAGTAAGGCGTGAACAAAGATTAGCACGGTCACCGGTGGTACAATATCGGAGTTCTATTGCTCAATTTTCGTCGTTTATACTACGGAGACATATGAATACAAAAAAGAACATTCGATGAAGTCTTTCTGGTCAAAGATGGCGTTGGCCACCTCGTCACGAACAACATCAGAAACAATGACCTACTCAGTCTGGAGACTTCTGGATATCCATAAGGCCCACTTATGATGGTCAGTCACAACACTTACACATTTAAACCGCTGTCGGTGTCTAGTAAGACCTGCGTTTGCTTAATATTGATATTTGAAACAGTCCGTAATTGTTCAAACGTTTGGGAGTCCACCTTAGGGTTATCTGGTCCCAACAGCATATTTATCGACATATATTTAAATCATTTTATCCGAGAAAAATAGTACGCTACCGGCGAAATTCCAAGAAAAAAGGTTGACCTCCACATGATTTCAGCGCTTTCGACAAGGTCAGCCGTGATAACGTCAAAATGTAGCTTTGGGCCAACTTAGGAGTCATAGTGTGGCAATTCCATGAAGGCATACAGAGAGCTAGGTTTCAGCTTCAAATCGAGGTTTTATATCTTCAATTTCAGGTTTTTATCTTTCAAAAACAAGTTTCGAAAAATCAATTTCTGAAACCATGGATTTGTCAGTCAAACCTCAGTTTTAAAACTACCCATTCCTTGAAAGTAATCCGTGATTTAAGCTTTTCATGTAGTGGTTATTTTCAAACTTAAGTTTAAAAGTTCAAACCGTGGTTAAAAAAATGAATGTTTGGAAACTCGGTTTGAAACTTTAAACCTAGGACTGAATCACCTATACGAAGGGTTTTGTGAGAGAGAGAGAGAGAGAGAGAGAGAGAGAGAGAGAGAGAGAGAGAGAGAGAGAGAGAGAGAGAGAGAGAGAGAGAGAGGCGATGACGTCATTGATACTCATGAGTATTGATAATTAGCGAAAGAAACTAAACCTCTAAACCACGTACATAGGCATTTTGATTAGAGGCCACGGCCCACGGATTTATGCAACACAAAATATCGAGGTATTCCAAATGAAACTGTTGATTGATTGATTAATTAGTTGACACTTGGTAATGAGTTCATTATCATGTGACTGTCTATTTACTGGAAGTGAAAATTCGAAAACTAAGGCAGTGTAAAATGCAGTATAGAGCAATGCAATCCTTATCAAACTCAGGTAACAGAATACATGTTGTGAACGACATCAGACACGCTTTAACTCCTTAAGCACCAAAAAGCAGACGACAAAATTCAAGTCTGCAAAAATTCAAAAAATGCCTTGTGCAAGACATTTCATATTGAAAATTCAAAAATAGAGGGCAAACAGTGTAGATTTACATAGAGCCGCCTCATTGGGATCTACACTGTTTGCAAATTATGCTATATTAGTTACTGGTGCTTAAAGTGTTAAATATAGCTAATTGTTCTTATCTTGATCAAAGCCATTTGTGGCCATGTATGTTTTTCCAGATCGCCTACACAAATATGAAATATGAGCCGTGTCAATAAATAAGAACCTTAAGATGATTAGGTATACCTTAAGGGGCAGTAACTCTCCGATTTAATTTTAGTCTGCTTTTTCAATAACGTACTACCTTAAAGGAATTAGTCTGCTTTTTCAATAGAGTAATAAGTTAAAGGAAAAATAGAGTATTTTTTCAGTTTCAGTTTTGAAGAGCTTTGTCATCGAGCGACGCAAAAAGGAAGTAAAGAAAGTTGTTTCCCTTTGTGAAATGATAGTTCTTATAAATCACTGAGGTGCACCCACTACCCCTTAAAGTCTCCACAGTCCTATCAGTAGTAAAAATCGTCGAAGCAACAATCTTCATAAAATTGGTACAGCCTTCATAACTGATGATAAAATGTCGGTTGCTGTGCTTTTTATGTCATATAACTGGCAAAAAAAGAAGGAAAAAGGTATTTTGGATAAACTTGACAGGTCTCTTCTTAAAAATCCGTTTTTTTTTTGTTTCTGGTTCCCCGTTGGGCAATTAACTCACACTATAGCGACCCAAAGAATGATAGCCATGCCTTACATTGTATCAACTTGTAAACAACTGCACATTGTATTTTTATCTCCTGTACCTTGTATTGTTACCTATTGTACCTAGTATTTTTACCATGTTATGAAACTTGTGAAATCGAAAGTAGGTCATTTGAGTTGCCAACTAATATGACCTAGATATTTTTCAAATCGTTTCTATGAGAAACTCAAGGACGTTTTAATTTTTCAAAACCGGCCAATCACGATCATATACAATGAAGAAACTGTAGTGAGAAGCTTGCAGCGATACTACACGATAAAATAATTCATGCTGCTAGAGCAATGGGGCCTTTAAATTGATTTTTTTCCACAAGAAAAGGGACACTTTACAGACCCGGCGACACAGAAACATCAGTAATTGCAAACCACAGAAATATATTAGAAGAGGCTTGCTTTTGGGTAATGCAAACCATAAAAATATGTTGGAAGAGGCTTGCTTTTGGGTAATGCAAACCATATACATGTAAATACTAGTAGATTAGAAGAGGCTTGCTTTTGGGTAATGCAAACCATAAAAATAGATTAGAAGAAGCTTGCTTTTGTTACAACTAACTTCTAGAAGAGTTTTTTGATAATAAAAGCTCAATTCTATGGCTTTTTTTTTCTTTATGCTCGACTCTTTTTACCAATATATGCCTGATGGACTTCTGTCCTTATGAATTGAAGAGTCCATTTGCCAATTACATTATTTTTATCATCTTTAATTCACTTTGAGGAGAAATACCCATTTGTCTTATGCAAATAGTGTAGACCTTGATCAGACGCTGCGTTGTGCGGCGTCTGATCTGGGTCTGCATTGTTCGCAAATGTCTCTTTTATGGGACACTATGCATAAATGGGTTAAAATAAAAGTCATAATTGTTAGACAGAAAAATAGCAATGAGGCCTCACCGGAGAACGCAAATTCAAAACTCCACAAAGAAAAATGATCAAATTTTGTTATTTTGTAGATCGTCAAACGAACAATAACTGCCAAAAGCGTTATGATCAGACCCAGGCAACATGAAACGCCAAAAGTGGGCGTGGTCAGAGCTGATGTAAAATTGGCCTTTGAAGTTAAATCGATTCGTTCTCAAGAATACACTTCCGGGGAAGTAACACTTGTGTTTTTTATGTTGGCATCCCTTCCTGATGCATGTCAACTTTTAAAGGAAAGAATAAGCTCGAAAACTCATTGAAGGGCAATTTCTTTCCTTCGAGAGTTCAGCCCCAAAGTAGGAGAGACTTGTTATCCATGGAAGCAAACAGGTAGTCACAAAATAGGCTAGTTTGTAAAAATAACGGCAATACATGGAGAGTATGTTACTTAAGAAAACAAATTTAAAACAAAGGATCTAAGGTACTCATAATCAGGGTATTCTAGTTACAAACGGGCCTAGTCTACATTTTAGTCTACACCTTATACAGTTGACTCTCGATATCTCAAACATTGATATCTCGAGTACCTCTTATATCAAAGAATTTAATTTGGACACGTTTCCTATTTTTCTTTACGTTTCAACTCCTGTTATCTCAAACTAATAGGAGCGGCTGTAGCGTAGTGGATAACACTCCAGACTACCAATCCAGGGGTCGCAAGTTCGATCCCCCGCTTCTCCGGTCTTTCGGATGAGACTTTAAACCGAGGTCCCGTCTCCATATGACCTCGTTGTTGGTGGGACGTTAAACCCGAGTTCACTCACTCACTCACTCACTCTCAAACTAATGGTATCTCAAAGTAGATTTGAGAGTCCCAGAAAATTTTGAGAGATATCAGTAATTTGAGAGTCCAAGAGTTTGAGCATCAGTTAGAAGAGTTACAGAAATCTTGTGGCCCGGCTATGATGAAGATGCATGATGCTGGGAACCAGCAGAGCTGGGGGACGGGCAGGGGACCAACCGTGGAGGAAATGGATTAAATTGAATTCTCGGAGCATAACTATGAAAGGCGCTTTTAAATGGTTAAACAAATAGAAATAACGATGTATCCAGTGACTGCAAAAAATCTGGAAAATTATAAGTTAAAGTTTTGGCCGTTATGTCGGATTCATAAACATAGGAGACTTGTCACTAACAGATTATAGAAAATATGGTTTTCCAATGTTTTAAGATTAATGCTATATAGACATTATATTATTAGAGAAACTTCTTTATATTACTGAACTTTTCCTTCATTTATAATGCCGGTTACAAAGCATCTTATCGGCAATTTTGATTGAACTGGAAATTTAAAATAATAAAATATCAAATCCCTTTTGTTTGTCAGCCTTGGCCATATTAAGGTCGTCTTTATATGCATCAATTAAATGAGGCACTTTTATGTTGAGATATGGATACATTGACTTTACTGGTCTCCAGATTCTCCTGTATGCATTTCTTTCTTTCTCCCCAGCGCCCCTTTTTTGTCGGTTATTGTTTTTCTATCGTTCCGTCAACGAATGTATGAGTCGCATCAAGAGAAAAACTGCTTTATGGCACATGCGAAGAACACAGGCGCAGATCAGCCTGCGTATCTGCGCAGTCTGATCAGCGCCTTTGTAGTTCGTTATCTGCTAAATCTAAAACTTCAAGAGGCTAGCTTGTTTCTATAGTTAAGCAGGTTAGTTTGAGTCTTACCGGGTTGGAACCGAAGACCGAGGCTCATATGCCGCTGGCATTTAAATGAGCCCCTTTGGGACTAATTCACTTCATGCCTTTATAGCATAAGAAAATCATAACGACATCCGTTGTTTGAGATATGGTGTCCTAAGACACGCGATAACCCAGATCCTTTATCAACACGTCACACTGCGGTTGATATCCAACTAGAATCATAAGTGAGGATCTCGTATAAGGTATTTTTCTGATTCTTATTGCACATATCATAGAAAGTTCAATTCTAACGAGTTATTTCGTAATGCACGAAGTGCAGATGCATGATTATGCAATGTGTAGAGAATGGTTCGTGCGTCTGTACGGGCGATAATCCACGAGCGTTCCGTACAGACACACAAACCATACTCTTACTATTACCTTGTATAACTGTCTCGTCTTTTGTTTGAAAACTGAAATGTACACCGTACATACTTGTTTCGAGATTTGAGCCGCAACATGACAAAACCAACAAAGTAGCATGTGCGCCCAGCGAAGACTCAGATCCGCCCAGTCTTATCAGAGTCTTCGCTGTGCGCTGTACACCTTTCCTATAAATCGCTAAAGTCGCGCACGAGTTATCTACCCAAGTAGACTGTGACGTCATCTGTAGGAGCACCCCATATAATTCAGTACAACTGCAAGCACACATCACATGCATAAAGCAGACGTTTTGTAAATGTGAACCGCAAAAAATATATTGAAAGACCAAATTAAAGTATAATTGCCCTGTTGTCATATGACATTTTTATTTATATAGTTTTTTTTTTCATTTTAATATCATATTGAGAATCCCGACAAGTCGCTCATGATTTTCATGACCCCTTTTATCGACGCCGTGTTTTAACACCCCGGCAATACATTCACGTTTGTTCAATATAAAAGAGCTACCGTATAAATAAGTTTCGTAAGTCTAAACAGTTCTTTCCATTTTTCCGACAGGTAAAACGTCAGCATTCAGGTAGTAAGTACGCATTATTACCGGACAGATTATAGCGCTGATATTTATGGTTTCTTGTGCGATACACCGATCTAAAAGCATCAGCATCCAGACAGTTTTCCGTAAGTTTGAACCCAAGGTTGAATTTATATTATTTTTTCCATCTCTTATCTTCGGTATTATTTATTTGATCGTTTCCATTTCGCCGTAGGGTGTTCTTAAAGCTGCTTCCGGAACACGTGTCTAAGTAATACACAATCATAGGCGTTTGTTTATAACGGCAGTATGCGCACGATTCGGTGATTACACAATACGAGTTCCATGTCGGCACACTTTGTTGTCATTTTTAGCGCGTGTCTGCTTTATAATCTGCTAATCGTTCATTTTGTATCTTTTGTAATAACGGTCTGAACATCTTCTGCGATTTTCTTTCTTTTCCTTATGTTTTGGAAGCTGTACTAGCGATACATACTCTTGATTACGGTAATTTTGGCCCGAAATTTTGGTCGGAAATCTTTTACTTTTATGTCAAATTCCCATATGCTATAAGTTATAAAGCCAAAGAAAGAGCTAAATACAGTTGGAACAAAATAGTTGTCTTAATCTTAACCGCTGAGTGTTAGTTTTGAATATACGGAAAACCGGCATTTATTTGGTTACACAATGAAAAACAATAGCCTATCCTATAGATGACGTCATGGGCGTTGCCAGGGACAAAACTCGAACAAACTCTGAATTATAGGAAAGGTGTACATGTATGCAAAATATAAAATATGCATAGGGTAACTCGCCCGTAAGTCGAACTTGCCCTTAAGTCGAACAAATGAAACTGATAACATTAATATTTCATCTTGGTGGGTCATTACCTGTTAAGATACCAGACGTTACCCTAATCTATGAACAATATGCATAAAAGACTCCCAAATATAAAACGTGCATTATTATACGACTAGCTGTCGTCGCAACGCATCCCTCTCGAGCTGTTTCTAAATTTCATAATTTTGATTTTTATAAATTTTGTAAAATACTTAATATCATGTAGCAAAATGGGTCCTAGTTTATGAAATTTAACATTATTCTTAAACTAATCTAGGGCTTCTCCATGCTCGAAAAGATAACTATTTATTGGTCAAAATAAGTAAAATCAACAAAGTTTTTAACAATTAACACAAACCCATGCTTTGTCATTGGGTCGAACACCGATTCGTCCTGAAGTCGAACACGGGCATATAGTTTCAGAGACGGTTTATTCACTGTATCACTAGCACATACATTCAGTCACAGACTGAATGCACAAACATATCTTCCTCTTTTCTTTTATGCACGCAATAAGGGTCTACGCTTATCATAAATGAAATAGCATACATGGTAACTGAGCCCCATAAACGAATGTTTTTGTACATGCACCAGGAGTCACAGGGAGGATTTATCTGCATTTACGTACATTGCCGTGTGTCTCACAATCTCCCAAAGAGTGTTTTAATTTGACATCAAACAAAAATGATTTAAAAATATGTAATTTAAAATAAGCGAATTTTCTGGATATCGCAGACCCTACATGAGGTTGTCCTATAATGGCTGGATCAGTATATCTGTTCGAGTCAGGGGCAAGTCTGTTCGACTTAAGGGCTTTAGGGCTAATTTGGGTAGGTGGATAAAACCCCTTGTTATTCCCTTATTTCACAAAGTATGGCTAAACGGTTGCAGGCTTTTGGCGCTTGGAAAGCTGCGTTAGCTGTTGCATGACCCAAACACGATGTGGGTCAATAGCCAGGGTCTGTAAGCGCAAGACAATACAAAAGGTGTTCGACTCAAGGGCGAACTACCCTACTTGTACCCGACCAGTTATTGGCAAGTACCGGTTAATAGCATGTGTTTTTAAAAGTATTCTGTGTAAATATTTGACCTTGTTGGTACATCTTCAGAGATATCTGTTTCTCAATTTTGAAAAAAAAAATGTCGGCGTTGAGGTAACTTTTCTAATGATATCAAACTTTTCTGGAAATGTCTAATTCTTTGCAATAAATGCATAAATGTTCATATGTTTGCTAATACTAGTAACTGGTCGCACACGAGAAGCCGAGAAGTTGGCAAAAACAGCAAATCTTGTAAAAAGAAAATGGCGAAGGGTAGGAGAAGGCCATTCAACAATGTGCGAATGATCGTTATGTCATACAAGGCTTAAAATATGCTACGTGTACATTTTTGTCATAAAAGTTACACTTCCGAAAAATGATTATCATACCAAGCTTTTGCCCACAGCCGAGAGCTCTTGTCATGTAAATGAGTCACGTCACGCATATGAGACTTAGCGTATGTGCGAAAAACGAAGGCTCAGTCGAACCTGCGCCTTCGCGCAGTCTCGTCGGATCCTTCGTTTTTCGCATACATGACAATTTGATTTAGATGTAGTCACAGTAAGAGTTTCCGACGAAAATCAGGCTTGTAGCTCCATTGAGGTCCTGAGCATGCTCATTTATGTGATCATATTACGGAGGAAGTCTAAAGCACGGGGGCTTGAAGTCATGAATGGTTAATTTTTGTTTCACGTGTTGCAGAACATCGATTTATTGCAAAAATATCATTAAAAATCCTTTGGAATCAATAAAATCATGCAAGATATGAATAAACCAGACTCGTTTGTATTGAGTCTGTTCCTGATCGGTGGCGACATAACGTAACGCGCCCGCAACCAAGTGTCACCAAGTAACCACAATTTTCAAAGGGCCATAAGGAATTTTTCTTTTTCGGATTTCTTTTAATTTTTAATCAACCCTAAAAACAGCAATTTTGCTTACAAGGTAAAGATGCCCTTACTCAACTTTTTTGCAGATAATGTTTCAAAAGTTAATCGAATAATTTACTTATCACCCCTGCCAGCATACCAAGTTTCAAGGCTATAGCTAGTTTTCGAGATATCTTGCTTACAAGGTGAAAATATCTTATTCATATAAAGTAACTTGGGGTGATAATTATAAATAGATGATTGTTTACTGACTATGATGTTGCAAGGAATTCCCATGCTTTACATTGAATATCAGTATTCCCCGTATGACGTAATGGTCATGTTTACTTCATATATTTATACATCAGGGGCCAGTTTCATGAACATATCTTAGATTTGTGCTTAAGTTACAACTTAAGTTATAACTTAAGTAAAAAAGTAAGAATGACTTAAGTTCGAACTTAAGCCGTTTCATAAATTCATCTAAGCAAAAACTTAATCTGTTTTGACCTAAGTCTTGTCTATTTTTAGGAGTCTATTTTTAGCAGTGTTAAAAGTCTGCAATATATTTTTATGTACCAAACAACCTGATGACGTACCTGAGGCGGTGGTGTGGTGGATAGCGTTTTGCGCTCTAGCACAGACAGTTACGGGTTCGACTCTCCACTTTTCCCTTTCATTTTTTGTCATTTTTTTTTATTTATTTACGGTACTTTAATTTAATATGGTACGGCTTTGAATGTGTTCCCTAATTTTTATGCATCCTAAAGTAAAAAAAAGTATAAAAGTTTCCTGACACGCATGCCGTTATCGAAAACTATGTCTCAAGTTTCTCCAACCTTTTGGGGATGGTCGTGGTCGGAAGATGATGCTAGGTAATTTTCAGTGCTGGGGCGTCCTACTGATATGGATAATAGTGGGACAAGGGCCAACTGTGTTTGCAGTAGGTGCGGGCGGGCATTGTTTGAACATTTTTTCTCTCTCCTATCTCTTTTCCTTCTCCCTCTCTCTCAGAGACGGTTCGATATAGACTTAAATACTGTCTCTAAGAGCCGTTAAACCAAAAACGATCAACCAACTAAATCTCCAATCGTTTATGCCTCGTTCAGTTGCGGCAGACACAGTAAGTGAGGAAGTGATAGAGTTGTCTGGTCGAAAACTTGATCAGTGGAAAAGAAATCTTTAGATCTGCTGAGATCTTTAGCCGTTATCGGCAGTGTGTACAATGGTCAGTGTCAAAAAGTAGGGTCCCTCTTTCAGTTCATCAGATAAGAAGGGGAAGCACGGATAATTTAGGGATAATTTTTAATATTTCTCCATAAAAAATACGTTTTAACCCCTCATTAGAACCGTGTTCCCGAGACGGTTCTAATAAGGGTCACAGCATATGTTTTCCTTCATAAATAATGAAAACTATCTCAGAATCATCAATGTTACCCCTTTTTATCTGGAGCACTGCTCTTGCTTCCTAAATAAAAGTCGACTATTTACTGATTATACCTACATCGGATAGGCACTTCCTCACTTCACCTAACTCTTGTATTCCACCGAAACATGGCTACAGGAGAATTTTGTGGGACTTTGGCATTTCCCACTCTCATCATAGCTGAATTCCTCGATCTAAAATATGCACCTTTATGTAGGCATGCACGTACAAAAACATTTACGCACGAATGATCATGCAGACCATCCACAAACTCACACATAAGTATGACAAAGATACCACGAAACTTTCGACATTTGGACGTCCCAAGTTAGAGCAAAGACCTGTTACTTTTGCAGTAGGTGCAGTATTTGAGTAAAATCTGTCTTAACGGGGTCATTACGGTAAAAACAATCAACTAGTCGCAGGTTAGGCGTCACTCTACGTGGGACCTGCGTGCAGGTTTAGTATATAATTTCTTCGTATCGATAGAAAGAGGGACAAGCATACAAAAGAGACACACACAAAATTTAACTAGCCTTACTTTTGACTGGAAATATGAATATAAAACATGAACTTTTCGGTGGAAATTCTCCCTTTTGCCATAGCTAGTATTCGCACATACGCACATATATATGAAAATTAGCACATACATACATTGCGGGGGTGCACTAAACATGCACATACACGCAAATGAACGCTTGTCGGAATCCAAAGTCACACACACACACACACACACACATACACGAGCGCATGCGCACACCGACACACACACACACACACACACACACACACACACACACACACACACACACACACACACACACACACACACATTGCATGACTGACAGGCACAGAAAGACGGAGATAATATTTCGATAGCTGTTTTCCCATGAGCAAAGATAAAACATTCGGACACACACTTTCTTTCAGCTCTCCATTTTTTCTCTCTGATGTTTGATTCTGATTTTATATAACCATGATAACTATGTAACTTGAGAGTCAAGTGTTTCCCGATTGTCTCCAGGTGTAATGAATATAGAAAAGGGGACTATATGATGGAGTACGATCACATGATAAAGTCTTTTTCATTCGCTGACGCTTTTACGCTATCAACATTCCCAAACCACACCCCTTCCAGAGAGAGAGAGAGAGAGAGAGAGAGAGAGAGAGAGAGATGGTGATGATGTATTTAAATTGATTATTTTATAAAAAGAGACACACATCATTGTGTATACGAATGCGTTCGTATAAGGCTTTCATAAGTTTATCGGCCGTGTCGTGAGAAAACGTCCTGAATGTACAGGCCTGGGCTGCCATGTACATACCGTTGTACCTAGTAAGCACTCAATGCCGCGGGGAATGGGTCCTGTCCTAGCCCTGGGCTCACCACTTTCAGAAGTACTCGTCTATATGACTCATGTGAACAGTTTAAGTAGCTTTGGTTCGGCTGTGGCAGAGCTGTGAATTTACCCAGAAATGGCCACAATCACAAAACATAGGGTTTTCGGAGCACGAACAGTAGAAGACTGAAGGAGGACGAAATCAAACCCTATCATGTACAGTGTCTACTAAGTGAACAAAGAGGAATCGGAACAGAAAGCACATATTGGACGTGCAGTAGCAAAATTGCTAGTAGTAGTATTTCCATTCTCATATCGACGTTGCCTCCGCACCTCAGCGGAACGAATCCATAGCCGCAACTTGTGTTCCGAACCGCTTATAGGTTACAATACAACATAAAATGCAAGTAAGAATTCGAAGCGCATAACGAATGAACAAAAGTCTTCATAAATGAACGCAGTTTGTGGTATATCCTGAATTATGATAGCCTATCATCAGCTTATCTACCTTACACATTTTAAGTTAGAACTTAAGTCACCTCGCTGGTTGACTTAAGTTTATAGCAAAATCGAAGCAAAGAGTTTCAACTAAGATTTTTTGTGAAACCACGTAAGTATACACTTTTGACTTAAGTTATAACTTAAGTCAAAAGTTCTTGCTTAGATCGTTTGTGAAACTGGCCCCAGGTCTGAAATGAAACACCACGCATAAAGGGACCTTAGAGTTCCTCCGCAATGTGATCACATAGAAGGCATGCTCAGGAACTCAGTGTGCCTATAGGCCTGGCTTTTCGTCAGAAACGTCATCTATATCCCTATTACCTGTATGCGGATGCGCAGGCTCGCATGAGCCTTCATTTTTCGCACATACGCTAAGGTCACTGTATGCGTAACGCGGCTCATATATACAAAAACATACGGAACACTTGGGTTTCTGAGGCAAAACCCCAGAATGTAATTTTAGGAAATGGCATATAAAGGACTAGTGAGTCATGTTTGGGGCCCATCAGGATGAACTGGAAAATGCCTAAAAACGTGCATCAAGACTACTCATATTAAACTGGGAGTATGATTGGCATTCTCGAACAGTTGATATGGGATTCTCTTAAACAAAGGAGGAAATAAAGTAGGCCTATAGTCAAGGGCGTAGCTACCTATACGCAAGTACGCAGGTGCGTATTGAAATTTTGTCAAACTGACAAAATTTCAACACACACCTGCGTATTTTCATGCTGAAATGTTGTTTACTGGGCATAATTTTAATACTAACTGCAACCAGAC
The DNA here is from genome assembly GCA_963989385.1 of Ctena decussata. Classification (NCBI taxonomy): domain Eukaryota; kingdom Metazoa; phylum Mollusca; class Bivalvia; order Lucinida; family Lucinidae; genus Ctena; species Ctena decussata. The sequence continues at coordinate 41,809,542 of OZ022503.1, read as the reverse complement.
ACGAAAATTTGAAACATTTTAGCGACTTGACTCCCTATTATTGCCCTTAATGAGTATAAAACATGATTTTGCGTACTGTGTAATTGCCCCTAGCTACGTCCCTATTAGTACTATATCAGAGCCAATATACCTAAAGATGACTTTATGTCCCTAAATAGGCGGAGTCGAAACATGCAGTAACTCTACCACACTGGTCTGGCATTCAACACAGGCAACGAAGGCAACGTACTATGAGACTCGATTGTTTTCGCATATCTGTTAGATTAATTTCAAACTATCATTCTTACGGACCCGGCAGTTTGTTAGACCTATTAGTCAGACCAGATTTCTGAAGAAATTTCGTCTAGTATAAATGCAGTGCTTGAATAACTTTCTTCGCCAATTCGTTGCATAGACGTTGTAGCCCAAAAATTGTTTTCCAGCATTTCTTGAATATGCATATGAATTCAGTAAAACTTTTGATTCCTATTTCAAGAGCCGGGGATAGGATGGTCCGTGATACTATACTTCTGAAACAAACTTATCCTGATGAGCGGAACAAGCAAGATTCCTGTACGTTGTCTTCGTTGCCTGTGTTGAATGCCAGACCAGTGTGTCTACGCGCAAGGACTTTTCTTCCCGATGACTTTTTGAGATTGGAATAAACCTGAGCGCTTTTGACTTTGCGCATGCGCACAGTCTCGCCAGAACATTCGCTATTCGCTCACACAAACGAAAGGTCAAGAGAAACCTTTGATCATGTTTAGTAAAAGTAATGATTTAGACAACCTACAGTTTTTTTTTTACGAAAGTGGAGTTATCTGCGTCTGTTAAGTACTTGCTTTATTATTCCTTAATTACTGCAGCACTGTTACTAGAGCGATAGTCTAGGGAATACAGTCTTGGATTAGCATGCGAGAGGTTCCGGATCGAACCCGGGTGGGCGATCAATATTTTTGTTATTTTTTATCATAGGTAGACAAATTTTTCATTGGTGCCATTTTGAAAGCACCAAATATTGAAAACAAACGTGGAAAAGGTTATTTTTCTAGGTTTAATATTGAAAGCTGTATATGAGCCGCGACATGAGAAAACCAACAATGTGGTTGTGTGCCCAGCGCAGACTCAGAACAGCCTGGGCATCCGCCCAGTCTGATCAGAGTCTTCGCTGTCCGCATGGAGGTAGTTTAGACCCTTAACTACCATTTGAGCACTTAACGAAGGGTCTGATCAAACTTGGCGGCTGCCCAGGTTGATCTGAGTCTGCGCAGTGCGCACAACCACATTGTTGGTTTTGTCGTGTCGCGGCTCATATTTTTCTTGCACGGTACAATTTTGTTGAGTTGCTAAATTTTACGTTATGAGTTGCTTTGCGGCAGTAATAATAATTCCAAAGTAAAGAAAACGACTATCCGCAAGGTAAGATTATTTGCAATTTTCAAACTGAAACGAGTTCTACATCCTTAACTCACTGGGTTTAGTTACTAGTCACGTTTATATGCTAAATGATACTTAATTTCCGCTACATCCACCTTTTTAAGCCTTTTTATTTTTCAATGTGCGTTTTCGCATCATTCTTTAAAACCAAATATTTCTTCAAAAAGGGTGGAAAGCTAATGTGCAGTATACAAATATTGACAGCCTTTAACCTCTTTTATAACAAATATAAAAGAAGGATTTTCAATTTCCAATGCTTATAACTTTGGAGCCTCCTTAAGTTTTCCTGCTACACAGTGTCCGAGGACACATTTTCGCTTGACGCGGCCCGTCGTTTTATTTTTCTTTCTAGTTTGAGCCGCGTCGCGCATAAAAGGACCTTAGCCTATGTGTCAAAAATGAAGGCCCAGGCGAGCATGTGCATCCGCGAAGTCTCGCAAGAGCATAAAGGTAACATTGATCTAGATGTAGTTTCTGGCGATAAGCCAGACCTGTAGATCCAGTGAGCTCCTATGTGATCACATTACGGATGTAATCTAAAGTCCCTTTATTCGTGACGACGCTCATTTGATTTCTAGCAGTATGAACAGCCATTCACAATATTGCAGGTTATTTATCCTGATGCGGCATCTGTGGCTACTAGGGCTGGTGGTCTGTATGGTACCCACCAGCATTTCCTTCGTCCTCTTTTCAGAGCCGTGCGTTACACCATGCCGGTGTTCATTGACCACAATTGATTGTAGACATTTGGGCGAAACCACCGTGCCGAGCTTCAAAACACTTCACTCCAACATGAAACAGTCGTCTTTAGACTTGACTGGTAACTACATCAACACAATTCACTCTGGAGCGTTTCATGGTTTGAATCTGAGCACACTGACACTTTCAGACAATCCGCTCTCATCTATAGATGATGATGCGTTTATTGACCAACACTTTATTACCCAGCTCACCATTCGAAACACAAAACTTTCAATTTTACCGTCTTCGCTCGGCATGCTCTGGAACCTGAAAAATCTGGACGTCTCCCACAATGCCATTTCCAGCATTGACCCCCGGTTGACACAGGGCATAGGACTGAGTCTAACACAACTGGACGTCAGTTATAATAACTTTTCTCACTGGCCATCTTCGTTTCACCATTTACAGTTTCTCGAAGTCTTATTCCTGGAAAATAATCCAATTGCAACGATACCCTTTGACGCATTTGAGGGATTCAAGCATACTTTAAGAACGCTGTATATAGGAAATATGCAGCTTACGAGGGTTCCTGACGCAGTGCGAGTACTAACGTCACTGAGGACGTTAACGCTACACAACAACTCACTAGGAGATGATGGCTTTCCATTGGGTATCTTTGACAATTCTCAAACTACATTAGATAGCATTTACATGACGAACACCTCAGTGACATATATACCAAATGCCGTCAGAAATTTAACCCATCTCAATGCTCTGTACATCGGTTTGAACAAACTGGGCTTTCTCCCTTCGGAAGATGTGCAAAATCTTCAGAATCTTGGATATCTCTCAATGTATGGTTGCAACCTCCATCGTATACCAGCTGCAGTAAAGTTATTGCCAAATTTAACAGTGCTCGGGCTTGGAGAGAATATGATCAAAACTGTGGAACATTTGGATTTAGAAGGATTGAATAAGCTAACCGATGTGTATTTATACTCAAATGGTTTACGTTACATAGCACCGACAGCCTTTGAAACCACACCTAAACTGAGACAATTAACTTTGGAGCGGAACAATCTCACCAACGTACCAATCGCCATTAAATCAATTCCCATCCACCCGAGTAGAGGATACCAGCTATTTCTAGAAGATAACCCTATTGAATGTACGTGTAGTCTGTCGTGGATGTGGGAATGGCTAGGGATGAACAATTCCACTCGGTCTTCAGACTGGTCGGATAGAGCGTTCCAGGGGCAGTGTGAGAACAATATGTATACCATAGTTGATTATGTCCGCGCCTTTGTTCCTCACTGTAAATAAATTGCATGTTATGGGGCCTTCAGAGGGTGTAAGTGGCCCAGAAAGCTCATTTTGAGATGTTAGTAGTTTAAGGTAAACTTCAACTTTGAGATATTATTAATTATGATTGATGACAAATCAGTTTTTATTGTGATTGTGTTTTGAGTGACATACATTATTAATCAAATGTCAGTATACTTGCTTAGCAATGATAGCAACATTTTAACCATCTCAGACTTAAACTTTATGAAAATTTATAAACCTGTAAATCAAATTATTTATTCCGAACATTTGACTGACTGTGATTTTGTCTCAAAATACATTGTCATGCATTTGGAAAGTAGGTCAGATTATAACTGAAAATTATACAATCAAACGTTCGGTCTTTTACTATGCAGTTTCGCCATCAGTTCATATATATTTACGGGTGTTACAAGAGTTGCTACTGACAATTAATTACACAAGAAATGTCACCTGAGAGCATAATGTGCTTGTATAACTTGAGTTTTGCATGGCTGTAACAGTGTTTTTTTTCTTCTATAAATGGATTAACGGATAAGAGCGCTGACTCTAAAGCATTATGGCTCTCACCGCCGTGTGTTCAAGCTTCTTTTCAGTTCTCACAACGTTGTTTCACAGGGCCCAGTTGTTCAAAGCATCGTTAGCCTAACGAGTTCGTTAAGAGGTCAACTCGTTTTGTATTTTGTGACTTTATAGCCAAATACACTGATATTTTTTTGTTAAAAATATGTGAGAAGTTTTTGCCATGCAACCAAAAATATTGGCATATGTGAGATATTAACGTTTGATATTTCAACGTCACGTTAACCAACGACGTCGTTAGTTTTGAACAAGTGGGCCCAAGAGGACAAAGGGGACGAATTCATAACATGCAACACCTGGTACAGAATCTGTCCTCGTCATCTCCAATTCAAAACAGAGAGATGTATTTCAGTGTCATTCTGCGTATTCGCTATTTAATTTCAGGGTAAGTTTATCCAGGACATTTTCAGGGTAAGTTTACCACATTTTCAGGGTAAGTTTACCCACGGTCTTTCAAAACTGATAAACGGATTGAGTGCAACGTCCGAAAGTCAAATTGAAGTGTTTTGCTCAGGAATCAACGTGAAAGTGTACACTTCAGCTGATAAGATATCTTTTCAATGGATGTTAAAATCAAATGAATCTGTCACGTAATCAATCAATCAATCAATCAATCAATCAATCAATCAATCAATCAAGCAAGCAATCAAACAAGCAAGCAATTCAGTTTTCAAACAAATTTGACTAAAACCAATCATATACTCTGAACAGTCACTCTTTATTTATGACGTTACGGAAGTGTCTACACGAGCATATCGTTCCAAAGGGTTTCAATCTAAAATGGGATATTCAGATGGACGCAAATAGTGAAAGTAAACGTCATAAATAAAGAGTGACTGTTCAGAGTATATAATGTTTCTTATCCCTACACGGATTCTCTTCATGATATAAAACCAATCAATCAATCAATCAGTCAAGATTACTAGAAAATCAATCAATCAACCAATGCTTTATCATTTAATAAATAAATATTTATTTTCCGTCTATAAATTACTCAAGTCATAAGTGAATAAATAATACAATTTAACAGATTATTCTCACAGACTTTATGAATAACAAATAAACAAATAAATACGAACCATCTTCCAGCGAGCTCAGAGAACTCAGCGAATTCAGTGAATTAAAGAAATTTTTCCTTCGGCTGGCCCTGTCACTGTCCTTTCTGCGGAGACGTGACCCTCTTAAATTTGCCCAGCTCATATCTTAATGTTTCTCTATATCCTTTTTCTTTGTTTTTCTCAGGTAAAATACATCGAGATGATAAGAATGAAAGCTTTTGAAGACTGATGAAAGTCAAGTTAGTGTCTCCGAGCCTTACAAAGTTGCCATGATTATCCTAAATATTAAGACTAAAATTGTAGAGCAAATAGTGTAGAACCAGATCAGACTGCTCCTCTAGGAGCAGTCTGATCTGGGTCTACACTGATTGCTATCGCAACATGTAGCAGTCGGCTGCGCAAAAGCAACGTTTTGGAATTTTAGAATTTTTATTCTACATGAGTTTTATTCTAAGTCTTCTATTTTTTCTCAGTGTTCTATTAATTAGGGTATTTTCGGTACTTTGATTAGTATCTAAGCTTTATCTGTACCTGCAGCAGGTAATAAGACCAAGAATTGATGGTTACAATTCTTTGATTTCGATCGGAATCATACGTATATCATAATAAAAGGTGCGTCCTTCCTTTTTATAATGATTTGGTCTCCGTCAGGGAAGCACGGGTTGTATGCAATTTTGTACAGTCCAGTTCACCATGTACTGGTCGCGAATATACACGTCTAGAAAGGTATGTGCAAGCGATGTTCATCGCTTGTATTCTACGAGGACTAATGCATATCGTTTTCAAACATTGCAAACCTTGATCATGCAACTCGCGGTTGACAAGGAACATGAAACTTATTTGTTGCTTAACACGGCCAGTGTGCTACATTGTTAACCGCCATTAAATATCACATTTCCAACAAATAAAAAGACAGCCTCTCCAAATAAGGAAAATTGTGATTAATAGCTTGTGCGGATCGCAAAGACTCCGACCAGTCCGCGCATTTCAGTTCGTATCCACAGTCCACGCTTAAACGGAGAAGACCAGGCTGATCTGAGTAATAGTTTATCGCAAATGTTCATAGCGCAGCCAGGTGAGCTTTTAGTATAAATGCATCCGTCGAGTTACATGTACATGTAGCAAGCGGGATTTTAGAAACCCTTCTACCAGGGAGACACTGAAAATTCAAAAACACGGTATGAGGGCTCTTTATATGAGCCCCCACACGAGAAAACCAACAAAGTGGCTGTGTACCTGGCACAGACTCAGATAAGCCTGGGCATCTACCCAGTCTGATCAGACTCTTCGCTAAGAGCTTAAAGGGCAGCTACGGGTCTAAGCTACCTTTATGCGGACAACAAAGACTCTGATCAGACTGGGCGGATGCCGAGGCTGATCTGAGTGTGGGCTGGGAGCACAACCACTTTGTTGGTTTTGTCGTGTCGCGGCTCAATAAAGGAACTATCAAGCAAGTCTCTACTGAATCGCATTGTTGTGAGAGCTGACAATGGAGTTTGCTTCATGTCCAAAGAACATTTTTACTTGCCCAGAACAAAAGCATATAAGAGAATCTGAATTCTTTTCTCATATTTTTGACTTTCATTTTTTTCCATAGTCATGGCAACTAATCATCGCAGAAAATTGCTTCAGTAGTAACATATAAGAGGATTACAATGGTGACAGGGCTCCAGACATGCCATAATTTGGGGTGGATTTTTTTTTTAATTAGAATAAATACATGTACATCAGGGAAGCAAATGTTGCTTCCTTTCTCATTAGAGGTCAACGCTTAAAGAAAAGAATTTGCTTCTTTCTTTCCGTTTAGAGTAGACCCCTTTTTTGGAAAGGTTTTGTTATTCCGAGAAATAAACAGGAAGTCCCCCACCCCCCTCCCCTTTAAAAAATTGGTTGAAAAACAAGACGGTGTACATATGAACATTTACTGTAGCACACGCATTTTTATGTCTCCGCCATGTCCTACATGTATGGAGAAGAAGTTCATTTCAATTATCTCTCCATGGCGATTCTAATTTGATTTTATGAGGACATATGAAGATAGACTTAAATTGTTACTCCCCAAAATTGTAGCTTGCAAAGAGCCTTGGCTTTGCTCTAACCTGGTAGAATTTGACTTTAAAGATGGATTACTGCCATTTATTTTATAAGCTATCGTCTTCTTTAAAACTGCATCTAAAGGATTTTGTCAGATAGCTACTAGCTTCTGGTGACAAAGTTGTGTGTAATATGTGAAACTTATGTCAAGGAATGTAACTAAAATGACGCCACCTTATTTTAATTTGGACAGCTTTTCCAACTGTCGTCATCATGCGACCAAATTTCACAGGTACACGTAGATCCTAGCGAAGCACCCACTTATCTATCCAAGTATTGATATGCCATTTTTTCTATCTCTTTTCTTGTCCTTTTTTGCCAGCCTTCCCAATGGGTAAACTCTAAAGGGAAAGATTTGGCTCTTCTTTGAAAAATCATCTCTTCAAAGAAAGAAGAGGATCCTCTAGGACAAATTATTTCCTCTAAGTGAAGACCAGACCTTGTTTAAGAAATGTTCGACACCACAGGAAGCAAACAGAAAGTCACAGTAATTGGTCGTCTAAGTAAAAATGGCAAAAATTTGAGGTGTAATCAAATATCTTAATAAAAGTTTTGCAGCCTTGTGTCAATGCTTATTTCAGCTTCAGTGATCATACATATACAGTATGTACACCAAAGCCTGTAATTTATATGGGCCGCGACACGAGAAAACCAACAAAGTGGTCATGCGCCCAGTGCAGACTCAGATCAGCCTGTGCATCCGCCCAGTCTGATCAGTGTCTTCGCTGTCCGCATGGAGCTAGCTTAGACCCTTAGCTACCCTTTAAGCGCTAAGGTAAGAGTCTTGTCAGATCGGGCGGATGTCCAGGCTGGTCCAAGTCTTCGCTTGGCGCACTTGCCACTTTGTTTGTTTTGTCATGTCGCTGCTGATATTATGAATTCTTCTTTATTGATAAGGAAATGCCATTTGATCTCTTGATGAAAGACAATCATAGATGGCGAAAATAATAATTTATTTTGTTTTTCACTAAGATCGAATATAGCGTATTCAAAGGTTTTTGAATCAGACACGTTCTCATTAAACGCCATGCCCCAGTAGTCCGCCGAAATCTAGTTTTCGAGCCTCGTCACAAAACTATGTCAAAAGGGCAGTAACATAAAACAGTCATATGAAAAAGAAATGCATAGTTTTTTCCTGGAATTTTTTATTGATTTATTGTATTGGGTTTAACGGCCCTTTGAGACAGTATTTCAGTCTATATCGGGCCGTCTCCCAGAGACAGGGAGAAAGAAGAGAGAAATGATAGACGAGAGAAAAATGTCCAAACAACCCCACCCGCACCTACTGCAAGCACAGTAGGCCCTTGTCCTTATTCTATCCAAATCAGCAGAACGCCTCGCCACTAGAAGTTACACGCAGCACCAAAGCACCACCCGACCACCCCTAATTTTCCTGGAAGCAATTTTGAACAGATACATGTACCAATACTTGGCAGTTTTCCACTCAATTTCAATCCACTTTTCGAGTCTCGTCACGCAGTGATGCTCGTGCATCTGCAAAGTTTAAAACACTTAAGGCGACAATGTAGAAATAGTTGAATTATCTGGATCTACATTATTTGTCCTCTAGCCTTTTAATTCTCAATCACCCAACCTAATGCTTAGAGGTCTAGTCTTCGGACAGCGCACACATCGAAATCGCTTATTATCCATGCTTAATATGATATACAGATATTTTTAAAATATAACATGCCCAAACGAAAGGCACAGTCAGTATAATTCTGGACTTCTACAACAGTCTGAAACATTCAAGAAAAAAAACATAAAGATGTGTTTCTCTTGAATGTCTTCATAGTGGAAAATCACTAAGATTATGAAATAATCCTTATATTTGTCTACCTTTTACAGGCTCATTCAATTTATAAAATTTTACCCCCCCCCCCCCCCCCCTTGAAATATATTTGGTTGGTTGCTTTGGGTTTAAAATCTCTTTGAAAATATTTCAGTCTCTTTCAAGCCGTCTCTAAGAGAGCGAGAGAAAGAAAAGAGAAATGATAGGCGAAAGAAAAATGTTCTAACAACACCAACCCGCACCTACTGCGAGCACGAAAAGGCCCTCGACCCACTAGTATCCAAATTAGTAGGACGCCCCGGCACTGTAAGTTACCCAGCACCATCGCCCGACCCTACATCTCTCGAGAAAACGATTTCAAATGCGTTAAACATTAAATACAGCAGTTCATTTTAACCTACTATCACAAAAAATAACAAAATATATTGCTTTGGACTTTTTCTTATGTTAAACCACGTATGTAGTAAACACATGAATTCCTGTCTTAGCATTGTCTGTAGATGAAATTATTGACGCCACCTGCTTAGCGTGTGTACTTGAATAGTAGGATTAACCTTACCAGGCATCAACATTTCTTTCGGAGCTACATTATTATTGCAGCTAGTATAAGAACAGCTTTACAACTCGAACCAACAGACCATTTGCATGTATGTAGCACTTTTCTTTCAAAATTTAACAGTTAATTGCTTTTTCCAAGCATTAAACACATTTCAATTCCCCAAGACAACATGAAAAACACCAGACACGAACAGAGGCCGTGAAAGACGGAGACAATTAATGTTTGCATTCCCAAAGCGACCAGAATTGTGGATGACAAACAGTTAACATTCATTCAAATGAAAACAACTAGTGTCTGCTGCATTATGTAAGATGTCTAACAGCCTCTCGAATTCCTCTAAAATGCACCTGATCACGCAAATTTTCTCTTCATTAGTTTTCGATAAAATGAAGCGCAGACTGGAAAGAGATTCAAGTAGCTGAGGTAGATGGATGGATAGATGTTTAATGTTTTTAAGACCCTTTTAATAGTAACACAGTCATATCGAGCAGCAGGAAGACAATTTGTTGCTGTGTTTCATAAGTATTTAAACGTGACAATACGGTGGCTATTGGTATAATTGAGCCGCGACACGACAAAACCAACGACAAAAGACATGTGCGCCTAGCGAAGACTCAGATCAGCCTTGACAGCCGCCAGTCCGATTAGTCTTCGCTGTGTGGTAGCCAAGGGTCTAAGCTAGCTCCTTGCGGACAGTATAGACTCTGAATAGACTGGGCGGATGCCCAAACTGATCTGCGTCTTCGCTAGGTGCACATGCCACTTTGTTGGCTGTGTCATGTCGCGGCTCATATATATATTGTGCCTCTGCAAATACATGTATTAGGATATACTCGTAGACAGAATTAAGTCTATCGACCCCTCTTCTTGCATACCGGTAATACATGTCATTATGTCTACTGTTTGCTTAACTTGTTATACGAAAGAGATAAAGTTTAAACCAACTAAAAACGAAGAGACAACTCCTCACACCTATGAGGGTTAGAAGGGCTTTAATCAAATAAATATTTGGGCTGTATTTTTGAGCCACTTTTCATTCACTGCTTTTGCTCTCGGTATATTATGCTTGGTTTTGATTTTAACATACATGTATTTCATTTTCAAGAGTGTACATTACAACATACAAACAACATAACTACACTATGAAAGAGGATATTTGGTTTTAATTGCATATCGCAGAAGATGCACAAATGAAATATCATCACTTCCTTGGTTATAAACAAAGGAATCCACAAACGGAACAAGGGCGTAGCTACCTATACGGCAAATACGCAAGTGCTTATTGAAATTTTGTCAAAATTGACAAAATTTCAAAACGCACCTGCATATTTGCATGCTGAATATTTATAAATTAGACAAGATTTCAATACCAATTACCAAAGTGGCTGAAATACTAGCTTTCCCTTCAAGAAGTAGAGAATAAAACATGGTTGTGCGTATTATGAAATTGTCCCTAGTTACGCCCCTGCGGAAAAACAACTCACATACCCATTGCAATGAGTCTTTACCATTTTTATATACACTATTTTAAAGGTATTACCAAACCAGAGTAGCTGCTTAAAATACGTAAGGAAACATGTCATGCTCCAGATATACAGCTACTGTTCAACATAGGGGAGAGTCGGGTAACTTCGGACAGGCAGGTAATTTCGGACAGTGACATTGTTTCCTTTATATGTCAGTTGTTTAGAACTAAAAAAAAAATCAACAGGCCAAACAATGAAAATCCTGATGAGACGGCTGATTATGAGCCGTCTCATCTGGATTTTCACTGTTTGCAATTGTATGTCCGAATTTACCCGCCTGTCCGAAGTTACCCGACTCTCCCCTAATAGCTGAAAATGAACGAATAGCCTATACTGTATAGATTTCTGCTAAACGAAAATATTTCCCTTTTTATTATAGTTATGAGAAAATTCAATGGCCTACCTTTAATGGTAAAACAGACTTCCCCCAACGCCTACTCGTACCAACCAATGTAGTTGACCGAGTAGCGGCGTATACGGATCCACATTTAAATGCGTGCTTAAAGGAATAATGCTTCAAGAAATTTGCTGAAAAATGGAGTTGAAGGATTTTTCCGTTTTTAGTGACTTACACTTCTCATTAGAGACTGGAGCCAGTATATAGTCTGAACGGTGTATCTAAGATGTAGGCAAAACACATGAAAATAAAATGTCCTAACAGTAATAGCAGAACAGCAGTAGTAAAAAAACATACCTGTATCCAGCGATGAGTAGAAACTTTTTCTCATACTCGTCTGAGTAAATTTCTTACTTTTAATTCTATTTCGTGCCACACTCATATTTCAAGTTTTAATATTTTCTTCTTCTACAGGCTACATGTAACTGCAAAAGGCTTGCACTTCGAGCTTCACGCATACGTGTAACTCAGTGCAGAGCTGTAGATGAGAGGGGTATTTGATAATAATTGAGGGATATTTTTTTTCATTTCTCATTGAAGCCATATGTTGTGACCCCTCATCTGAACCGTCTCGTCGAGACGGTTCAGATGTGGGGTCACAACATATGTGTTTATGCAGAATTAACAAAAAATATCCCTATTTATCACCAAATACCCCCTCTTATCTAACGCTCTGCTCAGTGTCTAAAAAATGGAAATAAATGCAAAATATGTTGTTTTTTTTTTCACATTACCCTCAGCAATATATATAATCTGAATTAAATGACCTACTTCATTTTTAAAGTCATTACGTTCACTAAACTATAACTTATTAATCACAAAACGTAATCCATACATGTTCTTAGAAAAAGTAACGTTTGTTACTGAAACTGGCTATTAGGTGGCCATATTGCTTCGAACATATCATATTATCATTATATGTGTAGCTTTAATATGTGAAACGTAAAACGTAAATTGCAGTTATAAAGCTAAAAGGTCTGTCTTTAATGCTCCTGAACATCCTACGGTACTTTTTCTCAATATTAAAACAGCTTTGTTAATTAATACATGTATCTAAACATTCAAATTTGAACAAGTTAATTTAATTATTTGGTGATGTGTTATTACAAGCGGAAAGAACGGCAAACAGTACAGACCATGATCAGACTGCTCCGTTTGGAGCAGTCTGATCATGGTCTTTGCTGTTTGCTCAGACTGTTATGTTACAATTTTAATCTAAATACGGTAATAAAACTTTTCATTTAATATCATTTTGTCACGCAAGTCATCAATAAAAGATTCCACGTTTAGCTCTTAGGCACAAATCGAAGCTGATTAAAATCCAATCTCTGAGTGATTGGGCAAAATAACTGATTTATAATGTAGACTGTAATGAATTTTCTGATATATCAAGCTCCTCGTTCAACTTTATTTTTCGTTCACTTATTTTAGCCTGACCAGACAATCCGGGGCACAAATCCGTAGGCCCATCCTTCCCAAAACCTTAAGTCGCGTCTCCGCCGTATTATCACATCTGCGTTGGCAGAAAGACTACCCAGTAAGGAAAATCCCAAATTGGAACAAATACTACCCAATAAGGAAAATCCTGAATTGGAACAAAGACTACCGAACAAGGAAAATCCGGAGTTGGAAGAAAAACTACCAAATAAGTAAAGTCCTGAGTTGGAAGAAAGACTACCCAATAAGGAAAATCCTGAATTGGGAGAAAGACTGCACAATAAGGAAAAACCTGTGTTGGAAGAAAGGCTACCCAATAAGATAAATCCTGAATTGGAAGAAAGACTACCCAATAAGGGAAATCCTGAATTGGAAGACAGGCTACCCAATAAGGAAAAATAATACCAACTAAGGGAATTCTGAGTTGGAAGAAAAACTTTCCAATAAGGAAAATCCTGAGTTGGAGGAAAGACTACCCAAGAAGAAAAATTCTGTCTTCAGAGGCCTACATTTTATACCCAGAATTAGCGATGTTAGGCTATCCAATAAGGAAAAAATACTACCAACTAAGGAAAATTCTGAGTTGGAAGAAAAACTTTCCAATATGGAAATTCCTGATTTGGAGGAAAGACTACCCAAGAAGGAAAATTCTGTCTTCAGAGGCCTATATTTTATACCCAGAATTAGCGATGTTAGGCTATCCAATAAGGAAAAAATACTACCAAATAAGTAAAGTCCTGAGTTGGAAGAAAGACTACCCTATAAGGAAAATCCTGAATTGGGAGAAAGACTACCAAATAAGGAAAATCCTGTGTTGGAAGAAAGGCTACCCAATAAGGAAAATCATGAGTTGGAGGAAAGACTACCCAATAAGGAAAATCATGAGTTGGAAGACAGGCTACCCAATAAGGAAAATCATGAGTTGGAGGAAAGACTACCCAATAAGGAAAATCATGAGTTGGAAGACAGGCTACCCAATAAGGAAAATCATGAGTTGGAGGAAAGACTACCCAATAAGGAAAATCATGAGTTGGAAGACAGGCTACCCAATAAGGAAAATCATGAGTTGGAGGAAAGACTACCCAATAAGGAAAATCATGAGTTGGAGGAAAGACTACCCAATAAGGAAAATCATGAGTTGGAGGAAAGACTACCCAAGAAGAAAAATCCTGTCTTCAGAGGCCTATATTTTATACCCAGAATTAGTGGTTTTAGTACATGTATAACTCAACATACAGCTTAAAGGCCCCATTGCTCTATCAGCATGAAATATTTTATCGTGAGGTATCGCTGCAAACTTCTCACAAAAGTTTCGCCATTGATTATTATCGTGATTGGCCGGCTTTAAAAATCAAAACGTCCTCGAGTTTACCATAAAATAGATTTGAAAAAAATAACTATGTCATTTTAGTTGCCAACCAAAATGACCTACTTTCGATTTCACAAGCTTTATTTCATGATAAAAATACAACGTACAGGCGGTAAAAATATAAGGTACATGCGTTTAACAGGTGATAAAAATACAATGTACAAAAAAATTAGGCAAGGATCCCATTGATTGTGCCGCTGTTTCACTATTGCATTGCTTAACGGGGAACCAGAGACGAAACCCGTATTTTTATGGAGAGACTTATCCTTTTTTCAAAATACCTTATTCCTTCTTTTTTGCCAGTTATATGCTACAAAAAGCACACCAAACGACATATTTTCATCAATTCTAAAGGCTGTACAGGTTTCATAATGATTTGTATTTTGACGGTTTTTACCTTTGATAGGACTATGGAGACTTTAAGGCAAACACTTTTCTTGCATAAGGAACCACGATAGCTCAATAGGTTAAGCGCTTGCCTACTGACCTTGCGGTGTTGGGTTAATCTTTTCAATCGTAAACCGGGTTCTATTTGCACACAGTCTTTCATTACCATCCTCCCTTTGTCCTGATATGACTGAAATACTATCAAAAAGGATATAAAATCGAAAGAAATCCTCCCATTTTCTTGATTTCGAGTGCTTGCCCAAATGTGCATACACCCCATGGCCCTGCCATCATTTTTACAAGGGAAGCAATTTTAACAGAATAGTATTTGCCGCTCTGGTAAGTGAAATCCTTTTTCAAGGAGAATAACTCGTAAAGGTAAAATTGCTCTTTTTCAAGGAGAATAACTCGTAAAGGTAAAATTGCTCTCGAATAAAGGGAAGAAGTTGCTCTTTCTGTGAGCAAATTCTTTCCATTAATATTACCCCTTCACCCTACTCTACCACTACCTCGTGAAGGAAGAAACTACTTTCAGATCAGAGTTAACTTCCTTGAATGTTTATCTACCGTATTTCGTCAGCTATAACACGTGTGTTTTTCTTTTCCAAAACAATCTCAAAGATCTAGATCCGTCTTTTAAGACTTTACCAAACAATCTCAAAGATCAAGACCCGTCTTATAAAACTTTACCAAAACGATCTAAAAGATCTAGATCCGTCTTTTAAGACTTTACCAAAACAATCTCAAAGATCTGGATCCGCCTTATAAGACTTTACCATAACAATCTCAAAGATCTAGATCTGTCTTACAAGACCTTACCAAAACAATCTCAAAGATCTAGATCCGTCTTTTAAGACTTTTCCAAAACAATCTCAAAGACCTAGATCCGTCTTATATAAGACGGATCTAAATTTTTGAGATTGTTCCGGAGGGGATTACACAGCTCAAAGTCAGTATTTCATAAGACTGATTCAAATATTTTGGGTCATTCTAGGGATGGCAAAACAGTTTTATGTCCGAATAAATATGGTAAACACCGCAACGCTGCATTTAATTGATTAGGTTCAAAAGTCAGTTGCTTGAGATGATCTGCAAGTAAATTATAAATCAATGTACTTTTGAAATTACGGGAAATAACTATCAGGAGATCTCTATCAAAAATATGTGCGAGTTTCATCACTTGTAATGATGCCATGCTGTGTTTTGGTTGTATGTGAACCGCACATACTTATCTCAGAAGGCGCGCATGCGCAGTCTGGTAAAGGCACGAGCAATTAATTTTAGTAATACATGCCACTATTGTCTGGTTCTTCTTGTGATGACCAATATTTTATTTGCTTTGTTTATATGAAGGGATACGTGCATTAAGGCGATTTTTTAAAAGAAAAACTGCTTGACCGTACACTGTTAGTATTTTGTGGAATAGTAGCAGTATATCAATTGTACACGTTTTTTCAGATGCCCTGTTTCTAGACTAGAAATAGCGACAACAATAAAAAAAAGTAGTGAAAGTATGTCATTTTTCTGCATTTTCGACAGTTTTCAACATTTGGTGCACATAGAGCATCACCATAAGCTAAAAACGATCATGGGTTATAGCCAGTGATGAAATATACAACACACAACAATATCTTTTTCGTTTATGGTCGTGCTCTACATTTTTCAAGAATTGGAAAATCATCAATAATGTAGCAAAATTTGACCAGTTTCATAAATTTTGTTGCCCCGTTAAGCCTCTATTAAGGCACTGTAGCCCTTAAAAGATTCCAAGCAACATACTTTAATCATTCCCATGCCCCAAAATGGTAAAGTGTTTGTGCCAATTTTCATTTGTAGCCACTTTAGACCATATGAATGAAACTTGGCCTTCAAAATTTCCTATTGAAGATGACGGACAGTTGGTTTTATTTATTTATTTAATATGATGATTAGTAATAGTATAGCTACAAAATTTGCAAAAGCGAACCATTTTTAATTAAAGGAGGCCGAAATTGGCCCTTAATGCTCTTGGTCTGCACGAACTTAAATTAAACGATGAACTCTGAAACATATCTTGGATACCAATTGCAACCAATCGCATATCTGTATGTTCTTTCTATTTTTCTTGAACTCATTCACGCAGTCCCAGATTTTAACTTACATAAAGTACATCATGCTATTTACATTTTTTCTTTTGCTGTCAATCATTATGAAAGGAAATTGCCTATTGCTTCTTCAATCGATCAAGAATAACGGAAGTGAAATAAAATTTCTCTAAGCTGCAGTCAGAAGCGATCGTTGACGAAATGCGTATACATGTACATTGTATTTATTCCTGAAATTATCTTTAAGCCAAAGGACACAGAATGGGACATGTACGAAAATTATGAATGAAGACAATTTATACCTGGGGTCGTATTTATAAAACGACATAAGTCGTTGCTATGCTGTTGCTAAGGCTAAATTTCTATGTTGGAGATTCCCTGCAACTATGAAATTTGCTCTGGAGGAACAGTCTGAAAAAGACTGTTCCTCCAGAGCAAATTTCATAGTTGTACGGAATCTCCTTCACAGAAATTCAGCCTTAGCAACATCATAGCAACCAATTAAGTCGTTTTATAAATATGGCCCCAGTATCATAAAGATCTTTCCCACCATTAAAGCAATTTCTTCATATGCATGATACTGGCAAAAAGAACAACAATTATAGCAAAAGAAAATGTTATAAACATTTCTAGAATATCAATTAATGCCAATTTTGAAAGCTAAATACAATTATCTTATGGCACAACAGTGCTCTACATGGATACTCAAGTCGCCGAAATTCAATTTAGACTGTCATTTGTTTCTTACTGAATTAATATGGAATGAGACTTTTGAGTCATTATTACTTTTTGTGCCGTTTTGCAATTTCATATTATGCAAAACACTGTACAAAAATCCCGAATTTACCGGACAAACCGCAAACGATCGAAGAAAGGGCAATTTCCAAAAACAAAGCAATTTCCAATCATACAGAAACGTATAATTGGTTTATAGTTTATTTGTATAAACATATATTACAGAACAGAAATAACAAAAATTGCAGTATCATCTAAGTCTGTATCCCATTGTATCAAGCTAAGGCACTCTAATAAAATGTGATTTGAATATTAAATTCAAACTACAATACCTTACTACATTGGTTATACATTTCAGTAAGAAAAAGAAAAGAGCTAATACCCAATGGCAGGATTCTCGATTACCGAGAATCCTGTCATTCGGTTCCAAACTCTTATTCACCAAAATTCATAACCTCAAACTAAATATCTGAATGTTTCTAGAAGAGATCACCGTGTTAAGCATTGTTGGTTTATCAATCTAAATTGTCAAACTCTATCTAAAGTACGAGCTCCATGGGGAATGGAAAATGAAGTGCAATCCAGGAGTATACATAGGTGCTAAGTGAACCAAATTTTCAAACCTAGTCGTCAAGTTTTACAAGTCGTCAAGTTTTAAACGTATAATTATGATAGAAAGATTCAATGAAACCGCTCAAGAAAATAATATAGACGTGACTAATATTTGATTCCAATGTCTTTTTTGTGTAAAATTCCAGAATGCATTCTCTGCTCTTGAAAGAACTTTTTAAGTTTTTAATTCAGACAAGTTGCC
Source organism: Ctena decussata (assembly GCA_963989385.1). Lineage (NCBI taxonomy): Eukaryota > Metazoa > Mollusca > Bivalvia > Lucinida > Lucinidae > Ctena > Ctena decussata. The sequence continues at coordinate 41,791,288 of OZ022503.1, read as the reverse complement.
CTTTGTCAACTCACCTTCGATATCCAATGTAAACAAGGCTTCCGGTATTGATGACCTTTTTCTTCGGCCATAGCGATATCCTTTCCAACCATACCGTGACTGTTGAATAATGCTCATTCTTACTGAATTTAATGAGGCTTCATAATGTTTCACATGTCAAAGTAATAGAAAGTCAGTCTTACACCACAGAGTACAAAAATGCTGACACATACCGAAACGATGCTACCGGTTCCTACTTGTAAGACATCTTTATAGCAAGTCCCGAGATTATAAAACCTTTTTCGTGCTCAACTCAGCCGAGCGTGAAATTTTCTCGGCTGATAAATATGAAAATGCCAACTAAGGTTGGAATTTTCATATTCATAAGCAGAGAAAATTTCATACTCAGCTTTCATACTCAGCTTAGCTAAGCAAGAAAACAACTGCACTTATCAGTAATTCGTTATTTATTAGCAGGTTCATACACCGTTGAGTTGAGCATGAAAAAAGTTTCATAACCACGGGGCCAGAAAGCCAAACCTCTTGCCAGTCTGCACAAATACGTTGGGTGACATAAGTTTTTCCTGTTCTCACATTTTAATCAAATTATCTTTTTTTCTTTAAAGCATTCAATTCCTTTTTCACTTCAAAAATATATTACTCAGTACTTCAACAAAATATTGATTTTTTTACGGAATATACTTCGTACTAATCGAAAGCCCCAATCCATGTCTCAAGTTGTATTTTTGAATATTTTATATTTCACAATCTTTGGGTTTTTTCTTCTTCGTTTTCGTGACGAATATTGAGACAGCAATAGCCTCAATCCATGACTCAAGTTTGATTTTTGAATAGTTCCATAACCCAAATGCTCTAAATTATAATCCAGCAATTCGAGATCTCATAATGTAGATAAACATTTTTTTCGCAGAAAACCCCGTAATCCAGGATCACTAGAACACCATCCATAAAAAATATTTCCATATCCGAAAAGATCGTGAGTCTGGCAATAAATCATAAAGAAGCTGTGTCACGAAAAATGACCCTTTAGGACATTTTCGAAAAGCAAAAATTTGAATCAGCATGCACATCCGCACGGTCTTCTCAGAGTCTTCGTTGTTCGTTCTGTAGATTTTACAGGATCTATAGACTGCTAATGCGAACAGCAAAGAGTCTGATCAGACTGCGCTTACGCGCAGGCTGACCTGAGTCTTAACTGTTCGCAAACGCCCAAAAATACCTTTTTTGTAGCGCCGTATTTATTACAGCTTCTTTGCCATTTTATGTCCTAATTTAGAAGAAATGTCTACTTCAGAACCATCATAACGAAAAAGAACCTGATCGAATATGCAAATTGCGTTGTGCCACATCCGAAATAAGAATATGTGTATATTCAATGTCTACAATCATCCAAATGAGACATCAAACATCCGACTTCACAAATAAAACAAACATACTATACATGTATTGTTTGGCATGAATAGTGCAACGGGTTCTTGCTCATAAAACAGAAGCATGTGCGGGCGTATTTTCAGCATTCCCGGGGATAAGACACAGTAGAAAAGCCCCTGATTCAAGATTTTAGAATTCTACATTTTGTAAATGATTAAAAAGAAGAAACGTTGAAAACCCCGATACACAATGAATACATCTCCGCAAATTTACGAAACATATTATTGTGAAATGTTGATAGTTTTTAGTCATTGTCTTAGTGCCTATATTGCAACATTTAGCCTCGTTTTGAAGTCGTCCGAAGCAATGCTTCTATCAATATATCAAGCGTAATTACCCGTTCCAAAACTTATAAGTTGCCAATTTAGGACCAAGTTTCAGCTTGGCCGAACTAGATTATTTAATAGCAGGGAACGAATCTCCAGAGACAGTAATTTGGCTAACAGTTTGTGCTACGCTAAATGATCTATGTTCCATTGTGATGAGGAAAGTTTGCCTTTCTTTTCAATTGGGGTAAACTATTAACTGAAAGAATTCGCACCTATAGGAGCAGAAGCGTCTTTCCTTTTAAAACAGGGTTCGAGGTTATAAAACTTGAGAATAATCTCAAATTCAAAATAAAGCACACCGATTGGCTGCTTCCGAGCACATTCAAAATAAAGCACACCGATTGGCTGCTTCCAAGCATGTGCTCGGAAGCAGCCAATCAGCGTGCTTTATTTTGAGTTTGAGAATGCACTCAAGTTTTATAACCTCCGGGCCAGATCTCGCTTTAGATCTAGTGAGCCATTTGTTACAGGGACCCAAACTTTCCACCTTGGCACACGACGTTGACTATACATTTGAATAGCATGGACTGAACATCATGACATTGAATCAATGATGAATCAATGTTGTGCACCTGCTGGTTAAAAAGAAAAATGGAAAAAAAAAACGTGGAGGTGAGTCCAGTAATCATAAAGCGATTGAAGTCAGTGCCCAACAATTATCTGCGAAGGTTTCCTCGAATGTATGCCGAAAATAAATATTCGCTATTCTTTCCGATTTACAACATGCTTCGAGAAATACACATGTATGAGGGGCGCCTTTTGACACTGGAATAATCTCAGCCATGTTCTATCTATTGCCTCCCTTTTTCAATGGGGATCAATTCTTAAAGGCTTTCAATCGCTGTCTAGGGAAACAAGCGTGTTTCGGTTCGTAACACTGACATATATCCACAGAGACATTAACGCATAGACATTGTGAATGACGAACCTCTGTTGAGAGGTCACCTTAACTTAACACCCGCGTTTATGTTTGGTTTAGTCTGTAACCTCTCTTAAAATGCTAATGCTGCTTTGACTTTACAGCAGCACTAGCAATAATGTAATAAAAACAAGCGAATTCGACGAATTTATGTCCCCCGCCTTGGTCTCCACTGTATATACACTTAGTGTTTGAGCTGGAAAAGCGGCTAAGTTAAAAATGTAAAAAGGTAATAATAAAAAATAACTTGAGGATTATATCCAAACCACATGCATATCTTCAGACCATGATCAAAACACCTGTGAAGTTTCAAAGGAATCGGCATAAAACTGTAGGAGGAGTTGCACACACAAGGTACCCACTATCTATTCACTTTGATAGTAAAAATGTATGAAAAATGGCTAAGTTCAATTTGCGAAAAACGTAATAAAAATAATGTGAGAATTATATCCAAACCACATGCATATTTTCAGACCATGACCAAAATACCTGTGAAGTTTCAAAGGAATCGGCATCAAACTGTAAGAGGAGTTGCACACACAAGGTACCCACTATCTAGTCACTCTGATAGTAAAACGCATAAAAAATGACTAAGTTCAACTTGTCGAAAAAGTGACAAAAATAATGTAAGGGTGATATCCAAAACAACATGCATATTTTCAGACCATGACCAAAACACCTGTGAAGTTTCAAAGGCATTGGCATTAAACTGTTGGAGCAGTTGCGCACACAATGTACCCACTATCCAGTCACTTTGATAGTAAAAACGCCTAAAATGACTAAGATCAACTGGTGAAAAAAGTGACAAAAATAATCTCAGGATTATATGCAAACCACATGCATATCTTCAGACCATGACAAAAACATCTGTAAAGTTTCGAAAGAATCGGCATAAAACTGTAGGAAAAGTTGCGCACACAAGGTACCTACTACTTTAGGGGGACGGAAGGACGGAAGGACGGAATGCCGAAAACTATGTCCCTCCGCTTTTCTTCGATAAGGCGGGGGACAATAAGCAAAAACTACAGACATAGGGTGACCTTAAGTTAATGTCTTTAATTTATTCGTTTAGAAGTACCGATGATAAAACAATGCATGCGTCTTACTTGAAATTCAGAGTGCAGAGTAAACACAATTTATACATTAACAACTTCACAGACATAGCTATCTAGTCTATGTTGGTATCACATTAGATCATATTACAGACAGCAGACTAGTAGAAAGGCATATTTGAGCTGAAAGGCGTCTTACATGATTCGTATCACATTGCCTTTGCCGCATTCAAATAATACTTTTTACGACAGACATGTTTTCTAAATCAATTGGAAGTAATCCCAGACATAATAATCTGTTAACAGTAGCAAAAGTGTTACTTCTTTCGTCCGTGATATAAAAAGAGGGCCATGAGGCCCTGAATCGCTCACCCGAGCAATTGGCAAAGTGGCTTTTTCTTATGTCTGAAATTGTCAAACTATGAGTCTTGGGTCAAAAGTCAGAGAATGACCATACCTCTTGTACTCATTAAGATAACTGTATTTACCAATTTTTAGGCCTAAATCTTCAAAACTTTCCATGAAATCTTATGTTCTAGCATTTTCCCATATTTGACCTTGCCGTAAAATATTCAAGGTCAACCCAAGGTCATCATTTTGAACAATCTTGATAGTACTGGAATACCCAATGCTACATACTCAGTTTCAAGGCCATCGGTCAGTTGGTTCTGGAGAAGAAGATTTTTAAAGGTTTTTACCATATATGGGTGTGGCGGCCATGTTGGTCACAGAACCTGGGCCGTTTGAACAAAATTTCATTCCTTCAACACCTGAAACCTCTATATGAAATTTGGTTACAACTGGTCCAGTGGTTTTTGAGGAGATTGTTTGAAATTGTAAAAATATGAGAGTTCTGGGTCAAAGGTCAAAGAATGACCTTGACCTCTTGTACTCACAAATCTTCATGTAATCAATAAGATGACTGTGTATACCAATTTTTAGGCCATAATCTTCAAAGCTTTCCAAAAAATCTTATTTTCTAGCATTTTCCTTTATTTGACCTTGCCATAAAAAAGGTCAAGGTCAACCCAAGGTCATAATTTGAACAATCTTGGTAGTACTCAAGTACCCAATGCTACATGCCAAGTTTCAAGGCCATTGGTCCATTGGTTCTGGAGAAGAAGATTTTTAAAGGTTTTTACCATATATGGGCGTGGCGGCCATGTTGGTCATGTGACCAAGACCATTTGAACAATTTTTTTGTTCCCCCTTCCTCTGGAGGCCACATATGAAATTTGGTTACAAATGGTCCAGTGGCTTTTGAGGAGATTGTTTGAAATTGTCAAAATATCAGAGTCCTGGGTCAAAGGTCAAAGAATGACCTTGACCTCTTATACTCATAAATCTTCATGTACTCATTAAGATGACTGTAGATACCAATTTTTAGCCTAAAATATTCAACAGTTTCCAAGATATCTTAAGTTCTAGCATTTTGCCATATAAAAGCACAAGGAAGCAAATTTGACCTTACCGTAAAAAAGGTCAAGGTCAACCCAAGGTCATAATTTGAATAATCTTGGTAGTACTCGCGTACTTGATGCTACATACTAAGTTTCAAGGCCATTGGCCAATTGGTTCTGGAGAAGAAGATTTTTAAAGGTTTTTACCATATATGGGCATGGCGGCCATGTTGGTCATGTGACCAAGACCATTTGAACAATTTTTCATTCCCCCTTCCTCTGGAGGCCACATATGAAATTTGGTTACAATTGGCCCAGCGGTTTCAGAGGAGAAGTCATTTGAAATTGTGGACGGACGACGGACGACGGACGACGGACGGACGACGACGGACGACGGAGCCTTACCATCCTATAAGCTCCCCCGGAGCCTCTGGCTCAGGTGAGCTAAAAAGTTTACATAATGATTTTTGGCATAGGCCTATTCTTTTTTCGTTCAGAATTCCTGGCTGTCTTCTTCTACTATTCACCTTCTATAAAAGATATGCAGTGCACAAATTCAAGATAGAAACTTTTATAGCTTTACATTCAATTAAGTAAAATAAATATTGTTGTAAGGAAATACTCTTTACAAGCCATGAGCTTTCGACCAAATCTTTTTCACGAAAATTGTTATCTGAATGTATATAACGTATCATAACTGAAAAAATATTGTTTATACCAAGATAAATATTTTCATATTCCATCTTAAAAAGATATGACATTCCTCCTTGTATGCAGGACAGTTCTAAAGGAGACACAACAGAAGCCTATATATAAGAATTGCAACGAAAGCCCATTTCTACCTATATTAGAGTATTTCTTTTCTGCAAGTCAGGACCAGAAATGCAGCCGTGGATCTGTTCCGCTGAGTCTCTTGGAGACCATCGTTACGAGAATTAGAACAACAACAGCATTCTCCGAACAGCGTCAAATTAAAAGCCAAGCAAAATTTCAAATACGTTTCCACGTAGTGTTTCTTTTTAATACATTGAAACTCCTATTGCAAATACTTGGATAATTTTATTGGTATTGCAATACGTTAGTCAAGTAATGAAAACAACTGTTTCAGGCGAAATTATTCCGAACAGAATGACGGACTGAGATCGAGTGACTGTGGGAAATATTCAGTAAAATGATATTATATGCATTCTAGTCTTGGCAAACTTCGATTGTCCTTAAATGTTTAACCACCCATTGTAGCTCAGTGAGTTTCAAACGCTAGGGTGGAGTCGGGTAACTTCGGAATGCGGGTAAATTCGGACAAACAGTTCAAACAGTGAAAATCCAGATGAGACGGCTAATAATTAGCCGTTTCATTAGGATTTTCACTGTTTGCCCGGTTACTTTTGTTTCAATTCCAAACAACTGTCATAAAAAGGAAACAATGTCACTGTCCGAATTTACCTGACTTGACCCTGCTGCTGATCTGGAAACCCCGGTATATTTCCCGCTGGAAGCGTAAATCTTTTCAATCGTTTTTACGGGGCTCCATAGCACACATATCCCACTGGGCACACAAGGTTGAATGAACCTTGATTCAACCTTATTTCAACGTCGTGACGTGACGTTGAAATAAGGTTGAATCAAGGTTGATTCAACCTTGTGTGCCTGCTGGGCAGCATTTCGTTGTCACCCTGGCATCGTTCTGATTTGACTGAAATACCGTTGAAAAGGGCGTAAAATCAAAAGAAAGTCATCTACCTATCCGTCTCAGTTTTATTTTCTGGTATACGTGTATGTAATTATTCCGAACAGAATGACGGACGGAGATCGAATGACTGTGGGAAATATTCAGTGAAATGATATTATATGCATTCTAGTCTTGGCAAACTTCGATTGTCCTTAAATGTTTAACCACCCATTGTAGCTCAGTGAGTTTCAAACGCTAGGGTGGATTCGGGTAACTTCGGAATGCGGGTAAATTTGGACATACAGTTCAAACAGTGAAAATCCAGATGAGACGGCTAATAATTAGCCGTTTCATTAGGATTTTCACTGTTTGCCCGGTTACTTTTGTTTCAATTCCAAACAACTGTCATAAAAAGGAAACAATGTCACTGTCCGAATTTACCTGACTTGACCCTGCTGCTGATCTGGAAACCCCGGTATATTTCCCGCTGGAAGCGTAAATCTTTTCAATCGTTTTTTACGGGGCTCCATAGCACACATATCCCACTGGGCACACAAGGTTGAATCAACCTTGATTCAACCTTATTTAAACGTCGTGACGTGACGTTGAAATAAGGTTGAATCAAGGTTGATTCAACCTTGTGTGCCTGCTGGGCAGCATTTCGTTGTCACCCTGGCATCGTTCTGATTTGACTGAAATACCGTTGAAAAGGGCGTAAAATCAAAAGAAAGTCATCTACCTATCCGTCTCAGTTTTATTTTCTGGTATACGTGTATGAGTAAGTATTAAGATGACCAAAAATCAAAACATGTTTCTACTCTGTGTCGAAATATTGGCACGGTTAGGTTAGAGCAAACAGGGCAGGTCTACACGGTTTGCCATTTCATATGTAGCTTTTGGGTGCATTCACCGCATTGTAAAACCAAACTGTTCCATTTTCAGGAAAGTCACGGTCACTGAATTATTTCAAGGTGTCCCAGTTTTTTTTACAGGATATATGATGACATTCTGTCTGAATTGTCATGCTAATAGTCTTCAGTGACTGAGATCTTTCCCTAGCTCTTTCAAAGAATTGAAAGTACAGCTGACGTATTGGTACTTAGCGGTTCTAGGAAATTCAATTTAGTATACTACGAATCGCAATACGAAACTCTGAATGAAAGAATTCTTGACATCTCAGTACGGTAAAGCTGAGTTCCATTATTATCGGTGGCACCAAAGATATACGTACGCAGGAAAATTTCCAAAAATTTGGACACCTAAAATAAGTATCTTTATCGTCCACAAAATGGAAAACTTTTATTTTTCTACCGAATTAGCGGCAATGGTTAATGGTAGCGTAATGGTTAAAGCTGACGCACATTGCAGTGCTAGGCGCTGTCGCCGCATCCGTGAGGGTTCAAACCCGGCCAGTATGGAGTGTACTGCAACGTCGGTTAGCTTTATATACGTTATTTGAGTGTCCTTTTTTGGGGACGTCTCGGTAGCGTAATGGTTAAAGCTGACGCACATTGCAGTGCTAGGCGCTGTCGCCGCATCCCCGAGGGTTCAAACCCGGCCAGCGACATGGAAAACTTTGTGTTTACAATGCACTAATGCGTCTATAAACGTAGGAAGGTATGGCAAACATTGACTCTGATAGGACTCTCCTTTCGGAGCAGTCTGATCTTTATCTGCAATGTTTGCTCCGACCTAATATGTCCAAATACTCAGAGTTTTACGGTAAACTAATGTCTGAGGTCACCCTGAGAACGTCGTCGCATCTGACCTGTCGCTTTCAAAATTTATGCATGTAAATATCTGTACAACTGCCCTGATACACAAAGATACGTACCAGAACGTTTTTGTTTTGTTTTATAACAGAAGGGTTGCATATGCCCTGCCCACGCCCACCCTGCGGTCATTTTCGAGTTTAAGTAGACTACCATAAAACGTATAGAATAATATAATAAGAATTAATGACTTCTGAACTTCGTTAATTAAAGATTTTTCATAAATATAACTTTGTTTTATTCATGAAAATATCAATTTCCATGTTCAGTTATTTTTTTAGAATTTCGATAATGTAATTTTATTCTAATAGTAAGAAAATGGTGCAGTCAAATTTTATAATTCTATATTTTCGATTTATTGTCGCATATGGCTATGTAATAGCCTCACTTGACCAAATCACATGTCGCTCCAAGTGGCGTAGAAAGTGAAAGGATGTACAAGAATTATGTTAAGGATGTTCAAGAAGTATACAGCTAATGTTCCAATATTGAATACTGGATGACAGAAACAATTCCGCTCCAGACAATAAGATATAAATCTGATATTTTGAGGACATGTCTGACCAGCAGTGTGAGATATGTCAGTGAAATGTTGTCTGTGCACTTTAACGATGTACATTTACGCTGTCTAGTCAGGAAATCCTGATATAAACCAAACGTTAATGACATTTTTGTGCATCTATAACATAAAAATGCCCACAATGATACTTCATCATTCCACCATTGACGCAAAACGTCATCATAGTACGTAAACTTCGTGGCACAGTGTCTGTCCTTGTCCTGTCAAATTTGAAGAAAAGAAATGAATTTCAGTTGTTATATTTATTCAGGTACATTTTACTCACTTGCAAATGCTTTAAAAACTGATAAACAGGTCAGGGCACAGATATTTAATGTAGATGGATAGATTGTTTTTTCTATGACAGATGTGTTATGAGGCTGTTGTTTCGAGGTCTCTTTTCGTCTGGATTACTTTCTTACATTTCGTTATACATGACGTCGTGTTGACGTCGATGCAACGTCATCGCGTCGCATCGACGTCAATACGATGTCATTTCGGCGATTGTGTGGGCACATGTCGTCGTGTTGACGTCGATGCGTTTTGCGCCCGCGGGGTTAATATAGTATTGTACATATAAATGTCCATATATTAACTAAACTGCTATATGATATATATCACTGTGTATATATACTGAAAGGATTTAAAAACTTCCACCCATTAATTTTGAATATCTAAAAAATGAATGCAGCTACGCCCACCAAAATTTTACAGCATATATATTCTATTATACCTGATTCTATCCATATACGGAATTTGAAATCGTTCAACCGAATCGGTCAGGAACAAGCACGTGCTCCTCGTGTTCTTAGTACCGTTTACATAATGATGAATAGCTTCATGTATACAATTTTCTGATGAAACATTTCTCTTACAATATCAAATTGATTTTTAAAAATTTGAACTCGGTCAGTGGCTTTATTTAGCCTACCGCGCCTAAATATCGCAAACAGGCGCAGAGTTTTGGGCCAGATAAATGCTAAAATTTCAAAAAGTGACGTCGCGGTACAATTTTATGCGTGAATGACGGCAATTTACAATCTCAGACGACGCACACTGTTTACAGGAAGCTAAAAAGACCGTCAGAAAAGCACCTAACCAAGATTGAAAACCAGAGGACATGACGTTAACTAACGTCGACGCCGTCTCCGTAATAGGCTTTGCGCGACAGCAGCATCCGCAGTGATACTTGCAAATCAATGTTGATGACGTCACAATATTAAGACAGTAAGAAGTGGTCGAAAGAGTGTTGCATAAGATAACGCCGGTATCGCCTTATGCATTTCAGTGACGTAACGTTCTTTTACTGACGTCATTTAGGTAAATGATACAAATAAACTGCGTAATCTTTAAATTTGATAAGTTTCAAGCATTTTGTCGTTAAATATTCAACACTGTCATGAGTAAACAGATCAGCAGCCAGTAATAAAAAGTGGAAGTTTTTAAATCCTTTCAGTATATGTTATATGTATGTTGCTATATATGCTACTCTCCATTCTGGAGGAAATAAAGAATATCTATCTATCTTTTAAATAAATAAAAGCATCGTAAACGACTGCGTAATACCCGTCATCATACATGTAGCTTTTTTTCATGATTTCATACTTGTATATAGCTCCAGGACTGGGGCAGATAATTAATCTCCTTGTGATAAAATGTTAACTTTCACTAGAAGCTATTATTGCTTTGACCGTTTGTTACATGTTTCAAAAAATCCCTTTCAGTTCTGATTTATACAGATTTTTTAATGATGCGTTACATGTATATAGCCCTGTGTCAGGGGCAGATAGTCCCTCGGGACAATTTCAAAATTTTGATCATATAAGGAAGTTATATTACTTTGATAATTTACTGCAAATTCCCAGAAAATCTCTTTCAACTCTGATTTTAAATAGTTTTTTTTCATATTTTTATACATGTATATATGCCCGTGGCAGGGGTAGATAACCCTGTTGGACTAAATTCTGGTTGTAAAATAAAACTAATATAACTGATATTATTATTTCTGTGAAATTTCGTAAAGATATACTAAAAATCTGATTCTATATGGATTTTTTTCATGATTTTATACATGTATATAGCCCTGTGACAGGGGATAGAATTTTGATCATGACAGAAAGCTTATATTGTTTCGATAAGCTGTAGTAAGTTTAAGGAAAATAACTTTCAACCCTGATTTTATACAGAATTTTTCGTGATTTTATACATGTGCGAGTATATAGCCCCGGGACAGGGGCAGATAACCCTGGTGGACAATATTCTGCTAACAACAGGAACAATATATTATTTCAATCGTTTCTGTGAAATTTAATCATGACATTTCAAAGTGTAAAGGAATAACAGACCAAAAACCACTTTTGCGACACTGACAAGGGCATTAACTCTGTCAGAAGATATCGAAATTTGCCCATTAACAATCCCAACCGAGATATTCCCAAGGCCAATTTATATGCCAAGTTTGAAGAAAATCCGTTAATAAATACTCAAGTTATCGAACGGAAACGATGTGATCACGGACGGACAGACAGACGTACGTACGACGGACAGATACACGGACAGTCAGCGGGGAAACAGGACGGACAGACACACGGACAGCCAGCGGGGAAACATAAAGCCCCACCACTAACGTACGGCGGGGTATAAAAAAGTGGAATACATGGCAAACAACCCATTAACCTATAGAAGGACAGGTCACGACACTGCACAAGAGAAAAACATATGAGCCGCGACACGACAAAACCAACAATGTGGTTGTGCGCCCAGCGCAGACTCAGATCAGTCTGGGCATCCGCCCAGTCCGCTCAGACGCTTCGCTAAGCGCTTAAAATGTAGCTATGAGTCAAAGCTACCTGCATGCGGACAGCGAAGACTCTGATCAGACTGGGCGGATGCCCAGGCTGATCTGAGTCTGCGCTGGGCGCACAACCACATTGTTGGTTTTGTCGTGTCGCGGCTCATATATGCATCAGCTAATGTTCCAATATTGAGTTCTGAATGACAAAAACAATTCCGCTCCAGACAATAAGACATAAATCTGATATTGTGAGGACATGTCTGACCATCAGTGTGAGATATGTCAGTAAAATGTTGTCTGTGCCCTTCTACCAAGAACATAAACACTGTCTATTCAGAAAATGCCGAATATAAACCAAACATTGATGATATTTTTGTGCATCTACAACATAAAAATGACCGAAATGATACTTCATGTGTCCATCACTGATGCAAACAGCACGTTCCCATCAGTTTCACCATTATGAGTAATGTACCAAGAGTATTCTAAAATTTGTTTGAATTACATGCACTTTTCAGTGTGAAAGAAAATTAATTATATTGCGTTTGTAAGTCAAATTTAAAAGAAAAATGTGCAAAAAGAAAAGTATATAAGTGGAGCTATTTACAAAAAAAGTTTCATTTTTTCCTTGGCTGAAAAAGAAGTTGTAACTTTCCAAAACTCGAAAGGGTTAGTTTTGAATTCAAGTTTGGTGACGTCACCATTAACGTCAATGCAAAAGAAAATGATAACTTTCAATCAGCTATATTTAAAGGATACTACATAGTATCTGGTTTGGTATATAATATTTCAATATTTATTTTATTTTGATTGGTGTTTATATAAGTTTCAATAAGATAACTTCATTTCTTAATCCATTAAAGATTAAAAAGTGAACATGTGGGTGCATGTAAGTCAATGGAACTTTGTAATTTTATGAAATACTTATGACTTCAAACTGTAGTTAGTAGTTACTTTACATACAGTGATATATTTGTTGTGCATTCTAATATAATATAAATATGATCACAAACTAGTATAAGCACATATTTGGTTTTCACTCTAAAATCGGCATACTCTTATTCAGCTGTTTTGTACTATCAAACCATAATACTTTTTGCTTTGCAAAATCAAACTAGTATACTTGAGCCGCGACACGACAAAACCAACAATGTGGTGGTGCGCCCAGCGCAGACTCAGATCAGCCTGGGCATCCGCCCAGTCTGATCAGAGTCTTCGCTGTCCGCATGAAGGTACCTTAGACCCTCAGTTACCCTTTAAGCACTTAGCAAAGAGTCTGACCAGACTAGGCAAATGCCCAGGCTGATCTGAGTCTGTGCAGGGCGCACAACCACATTGTTGGTTTTGTCGTGTCGCGGCTCACTTATGCTTTACATTCTCGCACTAGTATACTCTTATGAAGCTGCTTGTACTGACACACCAGTCTACTTTTTATTTTGCATTCGTGAACTGGTATATTATTATGAAGCTGTTGTGTACTATCGAACCAGAATACTGTTTGCTTTGCATTCTCAAACTGGTATATGTTTATAAAGCTGTTTTGTACTAACACACCAATATACTTTTTCCTTTACATTCTCAAACTGGTATACTCATTTGCAGTTGCTGTTTAACTGTCTAATAATATACTTACTGCTTTGCATCCTCTACCTGGTAAAGGCTTAAGAAGCTGTTTTAATCCATGTATAAAACCAACTCTTGGCTATGCCAGTTTGGACTGTCATACCAGTTTTCTTTTTCCTTTGCATTCTCAAACTGCTATTTTCTTATGAAACTGTTTTGTAAACTACCAAACCAGAATAATTTTTGCTCTGCATTCTCAAACTGATATTCTGATAAAATTGTTTTGTACTATCAAACCAAAATAGTTTTTGCTTTGCATTCTCAAACTAGTACACCCTTACAAAACTGGTATGTACTATCAAACTAGAATAGTTTTACTTTCCATTCTCAAACTGATTTACTCGTATGAAGCTGTTTTGTATTGTTTAACCAGTTTACTTTTTGACTCGCATTCTCAAACTTGCATACTGTTTTGTACTATAAAACCAATATACTTTTTGTTTTGTATTCTCACACTGTTAAACTCTTATGAAGCGTTTTTGTGATGCCAACCCAATACACTTTTTGCTTTGCATTCTCAAATTTAATTTAGTAAACGAGTACTCTTATGAAGCTGTTTTGTACTGAAACAGTTTTGTACTATCAAATCAAAATAAATTTTGCATGACATTCTAAAATTGGTATACTCTTATGAAATTGTTTTGAACGTTAAACCAAAGAAAAATGATATATACATTTTGTCAGTATGCTCTATCTGGTATACTCTTAAGACGCATTTCATTTTATATATCTAAAGTACCAAATTTACTAAAACCAGTTGCATCATTTCTGCAGATTCCATTTGTTTCGTAGTGACATACCGTATGAACCATGCATACTGTATAAAAGTGCCAGAGTGAAAACAATGTAGACCCTGATCAGACTGATCCAGTCTGAGCATGATCTGCACTGTTTGCCCTTAATTCAGCAGTATTTGAAATCTCTGAATAGTAAACTCGCTTAAATTTTAGGATAAGTACTGTGCATGTTGATCTAGGTATTTCAATGTTTAGCTTAATTACGGCAAGCCCTACTTTAATCAAACCAAATGAATTCCATCTAAAAGGAATGAGCGGAAAGTTAAAAGCTAAACAGTCAAAAATGAAAGATAATCAATATCAGCCTCCAATTTATATGTAACCAGACAAAAATTTAGCTCCATTCAAGTTTAATTTCAGTGCAAGTGTTAGTTTGGATGTCCGTAAAACAAGAGCAGTAGTAGCACAATTCCCAGATATCAAAGTCGTTAGCATGAGTTACCAGGTAACGCGCAAGGCATCATAGAGTAAATAAGATAGAGTATGGCCTCTGTCCGCTTATACGGTCGATAATCCACTCGCTAATATAAAGCTCGTGAGTATCTCTCCGTACAGGCGGACGAACCATGCTTTATCTATCACTAAGACCACTGCCAAATGCGTTCTGAGTTAAAGATGTAAATAAAATAGCCGTTTTTCAAAAGCTTCGTACGTCTCATATTTATCTTTCTAACGTCCCTTTGTCAGCATTTAAGGTATTAAAGTAAAAGTGTAGATTCTTTAATAAAAAATCTGACACACAAAACGCGTCTAATTTGATATGCCTGAGTTGAATGTATTTTGTTGAGTACGTAATTTCTTTATACCATAAAAGAAAACATCGTTTTTGCAACCGCCTTCTTAAAAAATAAACAAAAATGTTTTATTCAGTTGGATGGACGCTTTTATTTCACTTTGTCAGGGCACTCTTTTCCCAGAAATCAAAATTTGAGCCGCGACACAAAAAAAACCAACAATGTGGCTGTGCGCCCAGTGCAGAGTCAGATCAGTCTATGCATTTGCCCAGTTTGACCCAAGACTTCGTTAAGTGCTCAAAGGGTAGCCAAGGGTCTTAAAAAGCTCAATGCGGACAGCGAAGACTCTGATCAGACTGGGCGGATGCCCAGGCTGATCTGAGTCTGCGGTGGGCGCACAACCACATTGTGGGTTTTGTCGAGTCGCGGCTCAAATCACTTACTCTACATATTGTATTTTGGATGCAATAAATCATCACTGTTGATCTTCAAGCTTTCAAGAAATTTGGCAGATTGTTTTGGCGAGACTATCTTTTTCCAGACAAACTAAAATGGAATCAATAAACATAAAAGAAAATCATCCGATTCCATCAAAAGCAGCAAGCCAGCCCGGAGTCCAAAATCTGAGACAGCCGGAGTTTTCAATTCACCGTAAAATTCTAAAAAATGGGACACCGGGAACAACTACCCTTAGAAACTGTCCGAAAACTTGAACGATTTTGTTTTTTCCATACAGTAATGGGTCGAAAGTATCCAGATGGAAAGGCAAACAGTGTAGACCCTGACTCTGGGTCTACACTGTTTGCTCAGCTCTATCTGTCCTAATATTTAAAGTTCTTACGGTAATTACGCAATGGATGGATACTTATTCCAATTAATGAGTATCATTAATTCGAAATTTTATTCTTATTGCTGTCCAGGCTCCAGAAAAAAAAAAACTGCGGCATCTTATTAGAATCGTCCAGACGAGACAATTCTAATGATGTTGCACAGTGTATGATTAAAAGAGAAAATTAGAGAAAATATATATGTTTATCGTTTACAATAAAGGAACGTAGCAGTACTAATAAGGTATTATTTCTCCGAGTATTTTGTCAATTTTACATAGGCTTGAAAAAAGTGTCTACTCTAAGACCTAAGAAGTTGCTCTGAAAGAAACAAATTCGTTATATGAGCCGCGACACGAGAAAACCAACAATGTGGTTATGCGCCCAGCGCAGACTCAGATCAGCCTGGGCATCCGCCCAGTCTGATCAGAGTCTTCGCTGTCCGCATGGAGGTAGCTTAGACCCTTAGCTACCCTTTGAGCTCTGAACGAAGAGTCAGTGAGTAAACTATGAAGATGTCCAGGCTGATCTGAGTCTGCATTGGTCGCACAACCACATTGTTGGTTTTCTCGTGTCGCGGCTCATATTTATTTCAATTTCATATAAGTTATGTACATGTTACTCAGCAAGTTACTCAGTGATAAGAAGATTTAATACTATTGAAGCCAGCTACTCACTATTACATTTCGAAGCCAGTTTTTCCGTTATTTTTCTCGAACCTGAAAAAGTAATCTGATAGGATACTCGTCGAATGGGTCTGAATTTAAACTGCAAACGAAAATTTAATTTTGATACAATATTTTATTGGCTTGCGCTTTCGAGCGCAAGCCAGTATTCAGGTGGTTTAGTGATACCGAGTTATTTTCGGAAGAAACGATACGTCACGCTTAGTCGGAAAATACCAGGAGAGTGTGTACACAGTGAGTGTGTACTGCAACGATTCGTTCTAAACTTTTTTAGGGCAGCAATTAAGCCAAAGAGATCGGAAAGTTCGTTCCGGTTTGAGACAGCATTTCTTCATTATTTACTTCACAGACATAACAAACAAATACTTCGTCCGATTTTGTCTATTTTTATCCATATTCGATTAGCCTCATCTGCTAAAAATAACGATGGAAACTTTACTCTATTTTTGATAGTTCATGTATTTTTTTTAATATTTCCGTTAAAAAGCACGTTTTTCTTTTACAAGTGCCTTGAACTTGGCCACATTTCGTTTGCTTTTTATAAACTGATGGCATAAAAAATGAAACTGTGAATGCAATGCAAAGTATTTGGCTTTGCATCTTAAGAAATATACCAAAACTTGTGTAAGAAACAGTGTTTATATATAGCTTAGCGCAAAGCATTAGCTTTTCCAAAAATCATGCAGCGGCGTCGCGAAAACTAGGCCTTAGGGCATCGCATAATCTGACTAGTCAGAGCAGCCGGCACACTGTCCAGCGCCGATGCATTCGTTGGATCTGGTCAGTCTTTTTCGGCATATATATATTCTTCATCTTTCATGCTGAGGCCAAACTGATCAGACTGCGCTTATGCCAGAGTGGGCTGATCTGTGTATCAGTGTAAAATCTGAAAGAGCAGAGTTCAAATTTATTTTTAAATCTAGAAACAAGCGCTTTTGACGATTTTCTTCCCTTATCACATTTACTGAAAAGAGATAAATTTCATTTGTCGGGAGTTCATGGAAATACGAACGCGACGGGTTCCGTGCTTTGTTGTTCCCAAATGGTGTAAAGCAAGCTATTGTCCCAAACAACAGCAGCATGCATTTTCTTCTCAGAGTGTCAAAATTTTGTTCCAGTCACTGCCACTGATGCCACTTAAACCAAAAATAAACTTCAGTAAATATAAATTTATTGTCTTCTTTTGATGCCAAGTTCAGATGTGCAAAGATTCCATAGACATGGGTTTGAAACAGCCTTTAGTAAAATTTTGATTCAGACTAAGTGTGACTTAACAGCCGTGAAAAAAAGACTTGAAATAGGTCCATATAGTTATTTTCTTGAGACATGCCTAAAACGGCCGGCCAAAACGTCGAAAAACTTTTTTTTTTGTTGGTGGTGGTGGTGGTGGTGTGTGTGTGTGTGTGTGTGTGTGTGTGTGTGTGTGTGTGTGTGTGTGTGTGTGTGTGTGTGTGTGTGTGTGTGTGTGTGTTTAAATATTTTTTTCAATTTGTTTTTCAAATAAATTCTACACTTGTTTTTACCTTAGACCCGTGGATAATGCCACCATTAAATAAGTTAGAAATTAAATACTTTGCTAAATAAAAGTTAGCAACAGAAAGTGCACTAACAATCGGGTTCACTTCAATAAACAACTCATGACTTAGCTGGGCAAGCCTTCCTTTTAAAAGGAAATTTTATACATGAATAAACTTTAGCAATGTGGTTCAAAATTTGCCGATTAAAATTGAGTCGCGACACGAGAAAACCAAGAAAAAGGCGTGTGCGCCCAGCGCAGCCTCAGATCAGCCTGGACATCAGCCCAGTCTGATCGGAGTCTTCGTTGTCCGCATGAAGGTAACTAAGACCCTTAGCTACCCTTTAAGCGCTTATGGAAAAGTCTGATCAGTCTGGGCGAATGCCCAGGCTGATCTGAGTCTGCGCTGGGCGCACAACCACTTTGTTGGTTTTCTCGTGTCGCGGCTCAATTAAAGCAGATCACCGAGACTTCAAATTATTTTTTAATCGGGGCATAACATTTTGGGAAATGGAATTCAAACTCAGTACATGTAACCCACGGCTTACTTGAGGTGACTGTCAGACTGACGGACAGGACATACATCGAACAATAGAAAAAAGGAAGAAAGAAAGAAACGATATATGACCCAATACCTCTTCATGTTGTTGTGACTTAAAACGTAAGGTAGTTCGTTTACATTTCTGTACTCAACTTGCACCTTACGTTTGAAAAACATCTCAAAACGGCTTACCATGCTAAAGAGAACCGTGAAACAACAACAGGTATTCAGGGCTACTTTTTTGCAACACCCAACCCAGAAAACTACGCAGGCCCGTTTTCTGGCCAGTGTCTTTGGTAGTCGTATATACACTCTCACGGTGTTTGATGAAACTACTAACGTAAAATGGGGGTAAGGCTGCCACAGGTGGCTACTGAGGTATACTCGATGATGGCAGAAAATCTAAGCAAAGAACCTTTTCCACAGGATCCGCCCGGGGATCCGCCGCAAGAACTAATGGGTCTCAGTGGATGAATTATTGGGCTGGCAAACACATTCTGCAGTGATTATTACAACTTGTTTAATAAACGTCTAATATCATTTCGTTTTTGCTCTTTTTGTTCTTTTCTAAGATTTCGTATCGGTGGAATCAAATATGTTTCTAATTTTTCATCGAATTTGACACTTCGTCTTAAGGGGCTTGGAAATCCGATTGCGTGTTGCACAAAATTGATCAATGACGCATTTCACATACCGTATATATTTGGCTACGAAACGGTGGTTTTCTCATGGACTGACTTGGTGGTTGCTATGCGGTTGCTAAGGCTAAATATCTATAAAGGAGATTCCCTACGACTATGAAATTTGGTATGGAGAAACAGTCTTTGTAAGACTGTTCCTCTAGAGCAAATTTCGTAGTTGTAGGGAATCTCCTTCAAAGAAATTTATCCTTAGCAACAGCATAGCAACCACTTAAGTCGTTTTATGAATACGGCCCCTGGAGACCATTGCAACGAGAATTGTAACAACAGGTTTCTCCTCTCAGAAATGCTCCGAAATGTCTCGATGGATTTTCCCTTCAAAAACAATCCAAAAAATCTAGAACCGTCTTATAAGAGTATTATTTTGGAACGGAGAAGCATCGATGAGTTTGACCTTCCAAAACAATCCCGTAAATCCCGGATTCGGAAACAATTCCAAAAATCTAAATCCGTCTTATTTGACGGATCTAGATTTTTTGGAGTTGTTTCCGAATCCGAAAGGAAAAAAATACGGTTTTGTAGCCAAACAGATACGGTTACCAAGTTCCGACTGAGCATGGGAAATCTTACGTGTTGGCATGTGGTCACTAATGTAATATCTAGAACATAAATTACATTGTCCGCTAAAAGGTGTACTTGCTCTGTTCTATAATTTATGGACCTTCTAGAAAATACACTACGAGTACTAAATCCCTAGTTTAGCTCGTCGGTTGCCATTCGCAAGATACTTTTCCAGCGCCCAGGAAAAAAAACTGACTACGTGCAAGCCGGAGTGCAAGTGAAACAGAAGCCATGATTAATATAAAACACGACCTTTCCTAATCAATTCTATCTAAGTTAACAGTATTTGCTGTTTATTTAATTACTTAGTGCACAAAGAGTAAATTCCTGTTTCCTTCATTCTAAGTGATACTCTGCTGCAAATCGGAATCAAGTTATTGGCGAAATGCACTACTGGCGTAAGATCAAAGACGACAAAGTTTTGTGACACTCTTTTACCCTGTAATCTACGTAAGGTATTTAGTTATACATGTACTATGGTTAAATTGGATAAATAGGGGGTATCTGTGGTAAAGCGCACGTGCATTATGACAGGCCCTCAAACTATTTCCATCAACAAGCAGCTAACAACGTACGTACTCTAACTGTGGCAGCCATCACAATTGCTATTCGTTGAATGATGCATTTTCCGAAAAATTTATTTGAATTTAACTTTTAATATTCTTTTATTGTCATCAGACTGCGTTTTTTGTCACAGCCTGAGTGTCCTAGCGTGCACTTGAAAAATCACGTAGATTTTAATCGAACGGTAACACCCTTGGATAACTACGTTTTCAATGATGTTACGAAACGAAATAGAGCTGTTACAAAATAAAAAGAGTCATAGTTACAAAACGACCTGATAACGAAAAAGAACTGTTAGGAAACGAAAAAGAGTCATACCTACCAAACGACCTGATGACTATGACTCTTTTTCGTTTCGTGGCAGCGCAGCTCTTTTTCGTTTCGTAACATCCTTGGAAACATAGTTAACCAGGTGTGGTAAAATACATGGCAACTGGCTGCCAGGCTCAGTAACGTTAAATTGTTGAATCGTACTCTCCAGAAAGCTAGCATGCAATCTGTATTGAAGATGAAGCGTTTACCGTAAAATTCTAAAAGTTTAAACAGCTTAATTAATTGACTACTGTTAATTGATTTATAATGACCCGCGATACAGCAGAACCAACAAAGTGGCATGTGCGCCCAGCGAAGACTCATTCATCCTGGGCATCCGCCCACTCTGATCAGAGTTTTCGATATGAACTAGAAGGGTAGCTAAGGGTCTAAGCTAGCTTCCTTATATGTAAGGCATGTGTTGGGCTCAAAAGAAGCAAATTGTAAGTGCATGCAATTAAGGACATTTGCTAGGAAATACTTCCTACACTGGAACCTGTCTAAGACTCTGTGTATGTTCTATTTCATATATAGGCTCACCAATGATGAAATAAAAATATACATCATCGTGCAAAATGCTAAGAAATCTGAACTGGAAAGATACACCCTAGACTGTGTTTCCGAAAATATTCCTAAACAACCCAAGAGGTAAATAACAGTTCCAAAATAAATTTTATATTACTTTAAATAACTCATGACAGTCATGTCAGTATGATATGGAAAAGGATACTCATGTCCATCAAAGGCTTAATTAGCAAACTGGTACAAGATGCTTTAAAATCAATTTTATTACGATCCGAAAAATCCTCAAAAATAATTGCCTTTCTGCAATATTTTGGACCATACAGAAAAATGCTACACTGCATTTTTAATTAAACAAGTTTATTTTGAAAGCAATACTATTCAGCAAACAGAAAATTAAAAGAAAAGCAGAGGTCATCAAGCAAAAGAAAATCAGCGGTCATCAAGCTTATTTCTTTTTTACTTGACAAACTCTACCCCTACCCCCACATAAATCACATGGAAAAAATTTACATAAAACTACGTAAAAAATAATGTAACGCATTCAGATAAATT
Organism: Ctena decussata; assembly: GCA_963989385.1. Lineage (NCBI taxonomy): Eukaryota > Metazoa > Mollusca > Bivalvia > Lucinida > Lucinidae > Ctena > Ctena decussata. The sequence continues at coordinate 41,769,424 of OZ022503.1, read as the reverse complement.
TCCTTTTGCTTGCGCACCATAAGCTGCCATGATATGAATAAATAAGTCATTTTAGAAAGTTTAATCCACCAAGTGTAATCACTACTTGAATAATTGTCAAAAAATAAGATATTGCAAAAAATCCTAATTTTACGTTTTACCTAAAGTTTAGGGTTAATTTAACACAAACAATGGCAAAATGGCCCCGAAATATTTTTAGACATCAATATTCAGCCTTTTCCTGATCCATTTATAGTAAAATATTGACCCTGGCATAACTGTCATTTTTGACGATAAAACAAAAATGGCGACTTCCTAGCAAATGTCTTTAATCTGAAGCACATGTACTTGCTAGGGGTACAATTAGAAGCCAGTTGTGAGAATGTCGAAGGTTGATAATGTTCACATTTCAGAAAACTCTTGAGGGAATTTCGTACACATTGTGTCAAAGACTTAGGCCCGATTTCACGTCGCCTTAAAACTTTTTGAAGCACTGATCAATGACTAGTGTTGCATTACAGTAAAAGTAAATATTTCGATAACTAAAAGTTAGTCAATGTTTAAGGCGACGTGAAATCGGGCCTGAAACCCTGATTAACGGTTCATAGCCTGAGGGACAAACGTTTACTCTGTAGCGAGTAGGGCAAAATCGGAGGCAAACAATTTCTGTTACAACTTCTGACGAAATGTGTTTTTCTCAAAGAAGTCAATGACTAATAAGACACCGACCTCACAAGTGTTTTGCTAGATATGTCGAACTCAATTTCTTTCATTTGTCAGAAATATGACTAGTATGCGCTGTTATATGCAAATGTATTCTCATTTTGAACACAATTTTAGATTAATCTAAATATTATTCTAAGAACTGGAATACTCGGTCAACCATACAATATCTCAATTAATTTGGGGAAAATGTGTTTTTATATGTCGAACATATGTCAGTTATTCTATCCAAAATAAAACCTACTTCCTTTGGGATTGTCGATTTGATATCATTGAAAGCCGAACACAAGAGAGAAAAGTCATTTACCAAGACAGAGTTTGTGAACTATCAATTTTTGCTAGCCCCTTCTTCGGGACAGTTTTGCATCATTAAATTGGATATACCTGTGTATAAAATGTAAATCCAAAACACCAAGCTTTTCAAAAGATAAAAAACGGAAACCATTTTTGCACAAAATAAAGTTGAAAAAAGGGCCATAACTCCGATAATGATTGGCGAATTTTACCCAAAATCAAACTTGACCAGTATTTTTACGATTACATATCTGTATATAAAATATAAATCCAATGCACCAAGACTTTCAAAAGTTATCGAACGAAAACCTTTGTTTTTTCACAAAATGAAGTTGAAATAGGACCATAACTTCCATAATGACTGGCGATTTTACCCAAAATCGAACTTGACCTCTATTTTATGATTATATACCTTTCTATAAAATGTGAATCCAATATACCAATAATCGGTAGGGCACCTGACTCGTAAGTCAGAGGTCCTGGGTTCGAATCCCGGTCTGGCCACATACTTTCGTTTCTCCTTCCGCTGATTCAAGAAGGGTAGTTGTCAGTTGCTGGCGAAAGTATGTGCACTTAGTACTGGTTAACCGCTTAGGAGGTCTAAGCCTGCCCAGGAATAGTGTGGTTAGGTTAACTGACCGTCCCGACATGACCTTAGTTGTTTACCGTGGACGTTAAGCATCAAATCAACCAACCAACCAATATACCAATGTTTTCAAAATATATCGAACGGAAACCATTACGGGACGTACGTATGGGACGTACGTACGGACAGGGGTGATACTATATGCCCCCACCCTGACAATGGCAGGGGCATAAAAACAGACTGTCAAGAAACTTTTCACACATAACTACAAATTAACTAAGATTTTTTCACCCACTAACTCAGTTCTGTATCTATTAACAAAAGTTGACCATCTTGTAGACGCCCCTCGTAACAGAGAATCGAATTATTAGAAAATGAATTATAGGTTTATGAAAATTACACTTTTCCGTTGCACTAATTTCAGACATCATCTCACTTATAATTCAAAAGAAGCATGGCATACATTTAGAAGTGAGACGACGCCATAGATATGTTGCCAAAGCAACTATGGAATTACCAACTGGTATGCTCACTATCTTGGCACTCTGACGTCACTTCACATCATATTAACATTTACTTGTCAAGGTAACAGATATATGACGTTACTGGTTACGGAGCAAGAAAAACAATTTATGCCATGCTCCGCCAATTGTTCAATGCAGAAACCTCAGATTTTCTCAAACAAATACTGAATATCAAGTCATTTAATTTTGTGTTACGTGTTGTGTGTGCTACGTTACTTCTCTTTGTTCAGACAGGTTCATTACCCTAATCGTTCTAAAAATAGAACTGTTTGGTTATGCGTCCAAATGATGCGGATGGAATGGCAAATAGTGTAGACTATGATCAGACTGCTCCTTCAGTCTCATCTGGATCTGCAATATTTGCTCAGACCTATCTGTCCCAAAATTTAGAATTTTTACGGTATCATAATAAACCCTTACCTTCTATGGAAGCAGCCCGAAGGAACGGATGCCTTACCGATGAAGTTTGACGTCGCCCGTACCTATAACCTTTCCAACCGTGACGTGACTTATGCACTAAGCTCATAATGCTTGTCTGCTTCCAAAGCAAGCAGAAGTGTATATACTTTTATACAATCAAATTTTACGGCGACCATTCCTTATAAATACGGCGATCATTGCTAATAAACATTCTGAGAAGAAAATTCCACAATCCCGTAAAACACTAAAACACAGAATCGCAAAATTGCTGTGAAAGAAAGCGGATATCTATACAGTCAGTTAAGACCAAATTTAACAGGAACTCGTGGTCAACAGTAAGACTTAGTGACGAAAATTACAAACAATTGCTCCTGACTCATTTTGAAGAAACATAGTTCACATCTTTTAATATATTCAATCATTAAGGCCGCCAGTTGAAATGTTTTTCCCGATATCAGTATTTCTTTCAATGCTAAACATTTTCTGATTTGTTGAAGCAAACACATTTGTCTGATTCAAAACAAATGCCTATAAAAGCTTGTTAAAGTGAATGAGTTAAAAGGAAAGAATTTGCACCTGTAGAAGCTAGAGCTAATTCGTAGGTCCAATTTCATGTCGCATTTAAGACATCATCGGTGGTTTAAACCGCGGATTGTCCCATAGACCATAATGCAAAATAATTTTAGCTCAGAGATAAACCGACATTTCAGGGCGACGTGAAATTGGACCTAAGAACAAATGCTTTCCTTTGAAAGTAGTCCCCATCTTGGAAAAGCTTCGTCATACAGGGAGGAAAACAGGAAGTCACAAAAGTTGTATCCCTTTGAAAAGCATGGAAGCGTACACATACATCCCAATAATGTGGGGGAGAGAAAAATACAGATTGTCATCCCGATGGTAAAATAAGTGACTTAATGTGGTTTCTGTATCTCGACTTAACGCACACGTACTTAAACCTTTTCACCAATTACTCTATATGATCTTAATTCCGGTACTTCTATCGGAACATGCCCAAGCAAAACTTCCAGAGTCTTATAAAATACTAGCTCCAACTAATGTTTATTCATATATGCACAATAAAACAACATCATCTCCTGTCCGTTACGACACACAGCGCCTGTGCAATTGATAGAAGCGTTGCAACAGACGTTAACAACTCACAATATTACATATTGGTGTGCCGGACAAAATAAATCATTTTGTATTTCATCCCAAAGCTTTTAAGAAATCTTAAAGATTGTCCTGGAAAGTGACATATCAGTTTCACGACAGAAACATGAAGAAATCAATGAACATTAAAACAAATCGGAGCTTCAGATAAGAAGAGTATTTAAGGTGACTGGGTATAGATTCAAGGAAAGCAACTCTAACATTTTCTTTATTACCTCCTTTCCAAATGAGTATCAACTTTTAAAGGAAAGAATTTGCTCCTCAAATTCTGAGAATTTGCTCCTCTTGGAGCAAATTCTTTCCTTTAAGAATAGATACCATGTTGGAAGAGCTGTTTCGCCCAGTTAAGCAAACAGGATGTCACAAAAGTTGCCCCCCTTCCTTTAAATTGTTGAATAAATATGGAGGTGTGCCAATACTCCTTAAATTTCAGTTTTGAGACAATTGATATTAATTCTCCGAACACATAATTTTTACCCCTCATTTGAAGGGGAACTAATTTGTTTGTACAATGTAATGGTTTGCCTCCATGTTTTAATGCCATTATACAAAAAAAAATAAAGAAAAAAAATTGTGATTTCCTATTTGATTTCTTGGATGACATGGCCTTTCCGTTTGGCGTTCTCTTAAAGGAAAGAATGAGCAAATCTTTTCCTTCAAAGAGTTTATCCCTGTTGAAAGGAAGGCAAAAAGGAAATGTTAGAGTTGCTTCCCCTGAAGGTGTACCTATTTACCGTACAGAGATATAAGAAAAAGGCAAAAGAAAAGAAGAAGAAAAAACAGAATCGTCTTCAAATACTCTGTTAATCAGTAGCTCTCACAAATATCATGATTCCAATTAATTCAGAAAAAAGAAGTAAGTCGTTTTCAGTCTGACGCACTCAGATCTCCAATATGTCTATATTATACAAATATAGAAATAAATGTCAAATTAGTCAGAGATATCTCTTGTCTGGAAACTTCATCGTTATTCAATATTTACTTAGATCGTTTAAGTTACAGTCATAAAAAAATCTGTGGAATTTTATCTGCCTTCCGGATCATTTTTTTTTCGATTTTAAAGTTGAAATTACTTGAGCAGTACACTCACAGTTTGCAAAAAGTCTCGTTATCCCACTATAAAGTCGCACTAGTTACGTGGCTTTTTAGGCGGGGACAGGCGCGATAAGGGCGCGTCGTGAGGGTGGCGAGAGTTCTTCGTTGGGATTACTTTTAAAGGAAATAATTTGCACCAAAGGTAGCAAATTATTTCCTTGAAGAGATGACCCCATCTTTCCGCAACTCTCGAACCCCGCTTCCCCGCCTCGCATTGAGAAGGAAGGCAAAAACGATACTAGTTGAGGAGCTCTTCCTAAGCGTTAAAAAAAAACAAAAAAAAAACAACAACAACAAAAAACAAGAGGGCCATGAGGCCCTGAATTGCTCACATGAGTAAAAAGGTCAAAGGTCAAAAGGTCAAACTAGGGTCATCATTTGAACAAACCTGGCAGTTTGAAACTGTCAAAGTATGAGAGACATTGGTTGAATGTCAAATAATATGACCTTGACCTCAATTGCTAAAATGTTCTTGTACACATTTATTTGACTGTATTTATCAATTTCGGCACCAAAATTTTCAACAAGTTCCATGAACTCTTACATTAATTATAAGCATTTTCCCATATAAGAGCACCCGAAACAAGTTTGGACTTGTCATAAAAATGTCAAAGTCAACATATTCTCATATTTGACTTGGTTGTAAACATGATCAAGGTCAGCAACCCAATATCATCATTTGAACGATCTTGGTTGGTTCGTTGGTTGATTTGATGCTTAACGTCCACGGTAAACAGCTAAGGTCAGGTCGGGACGGTCAGTTAACCTAACCACACTATTCCTGGGCAGGCTTAGACCTCCTAAGCGGTTAACCAGTACTAAGTGCACATACTTTCGCCAGTAACTGACAACTGCCCTTCTTGAATCAGCGGAAGGAGAAACGAAAGTATGTGGCCAGACCGGGATTCGAACCCAGGACCTCTGACTTACGAGTCAGGTGCCCTACCGATTGCGCTACCCGGCCCGGCAACGATCTTGGTACTACTGGAATACCCAATGCTACATACCAAAGTCCAAGGACAACGGTCAACTGGTTCAGGAGAAGAAGATTTTTAACTGTTTTTACTATATATGGGCATGGAGGCCATGTTGGTCATGTGATCTGAACCGGTTGAACAAATATTTTTGTTCCCTTTGCCCTGAAGGCTCTATAAAATCTGGTTATAATTGCCTGTGTTTTTGAGGAGATGTTTGAAATTGTCAAAATATGAGAGTTCTATGTCAAAGGTCGAAAGATGACCTTGACCCCTTGTACTCATAAATCTTCATGAACTTATTAAGATAGCTTTATATACCAATTTTAGGCCAAAATCTTCAAAACACTGTGAAATCTTATGTTCTAGCATTTTCCCATATTATAACTTGCTGTAAAATATGTTATGGTCAACCCAAGGTCATCATCTGAACAGTCTTGTTAGTACTCAAGTATCCAATGCTACATACCAAGTTTCAAGGCCATCAGTCAAGTGGTTCTGGAGAAGATTTCTAAAGCTTTTTTTATCATAAATGGGCATGTTGGCCATGTTGGTCATGTGGCCAGGACCGTTTGAACAAATTTTCATCCCTGAGCCCCTGGAAGCGCTAAATAAAATTTGGTTACAATTTGCCCAGTGGCTTTTGGGCAGATGTCATGAAATTGTCAAAATATGCGAGTCCTGGGTCAAAAGGCCAAAGAATGACCTTGACCTCTTTTACTCATTAATCTTCATGTACTTATTAAAATGACTGTATACACCATTTTTTGGGCCAAAATCTTCAACATTTTCCGTAAAATCTTATGTTATAGAATTTTTCCATATTTGACCTTCCCGCAAAATAGGTCAAGTTTAACTCAAGGTTATTATTTGAGCAATCTTGGTAGTACTCAAGTACCAGATGCAACATAACACGTTTTAAGGTAATCGATCTATTGGCCCTGGAGAAATAGATTTTTGAAGCTTTTGACCATACATATGTATATGTGCGTGGGAGCCATGTTGGTCATGAGACCTGGACCGTATGAACAAATTTTCATTCCATCAACCCCTGAAGGCTCGAAATGAAATTTCATTGCAATTGGCTCAGTGGCTTTTGAGGAGATGTTTAAAACGGTAAAAAATATGAGAGTCAAATGTCGTATAATGACCTTGACCTTTTGTACTCATAAATCTTCATGTGCTCATTAAGATGACTGTATATACCAATTTTAGCCCAAGATCTTCAACAGTTTTCAAGATATCCTATGTACTAGCATTAGTCCATATAAAAGAACCAGAAAGCAAAATTGACCTTACCGTAAAAAGGTCAAGGTCAACCTAAGGTCATAATTTGAACAACCTTGGTAGTTCTCGAATACCCGGTGCTACATAACAAGTTTCAAGGCCATAGGCCTATTGATTCTGGAGAAGAATATTTTTTAAGGTTTTTACCATATATGGGCGTGGCGGCCATGTTGGTCATATGACACAGACAACTTCAACAATATTTCGTCCTGAAAGCCCTAGCGCCTATATATGAAATTTGGTTACAATCGGCCCAGTGGTTTCAGAGGAGAAGTCGTTTAAATTGTGGACGGACGACGGACAGACGGACAACGGAGCCTTCCCATCCTATAAGCTCCCCGGAGCCGCTTGCTCAGGTGAGCTAAAAAAACAAAACAAAACAACAAACAGAAAAAAGAAAAAAAAAAAACAACCACCCCCCCCCCCCGCAAAAAAAAAACAAAAAAAAAAAACAAATAAACTGATAAGTGTGCAAGCATATCCGAACGCTTTGTGGTCGAGTACGTGATAAACCATACGTATATTTCTAGTTGTGATCCATGTGAAATGCATTAGCAATTTAACTGAAAGAGTCTGCAATCTGATTTTGAAGCCATATAAGGTCAAATGTCTGTTTTGATGAGAAATAAGAAAGCTATTTGATTCCAGAGATATGAAAACAAGAATAAAAAAAGTAAGCCAATTTAAAAAAAAGGCAAAATGCGATTTATGGTAGGATGGCTCGTGCTTTTACGGCTGTTTTAAGAGCACATGTATATCAGTTACATCGAGCTGATGATAATGAAAGGCTGTGTGTTAGGGAATTCCGTTTAGCCAGGAATTCCATGGTACCAAGGTACTTAATGTCTCACGTAAGACTACACATGCTGTGCGCAACACTGCACCAATTGGTGCACAATAGTATGTTCAACAAACCATGTTCCTAAATATAATTACGCTTAATGTTAATACGACTCCTGTTATTGTTTACAAGCAGGACTTCCACAAAGTCATGCCAAGTAGTTTATGTAGTCGAAATACGTTCTCATCATACCAAGTGAAATAGAAAACTGTAAAATTTGTAAAGCTTACGTGATCAAAATACTAATATTTGACACTGTTTCAGGCAAGGCATAAATGGTTATTATCAGTCTTTTCCTTCGGCATCTCTGGGCAGGAGCAGTACTCCTGTGTGCATCGAAACAGGTTTTGTCACGATGGGGTTCAGTTATAAGCTCTCTCGGCTGCCATTGAAAATTCTGATACATGTATCAAAATGACCTGAATTATGATTTTCGCAAAGGTTGCAAATATTCAAACAAAACTACTACAGAAAATAGGATAGATTCAGATTAGACTGTTCTAAGACCAGTCTGATCAGAATCTTCACAATTTGGCACTTAGATCCCTTTAATAAAACGCACGTATTATCTAAATTTGAAGGTTACCTGGCCGTAGCGCACATGTCGGTAAACAGAATAGTACAGTATGAAAGCACGTGGCCCAATATGTACAATCACCATGGTAACCAGTGCAAGACATTGACAAAGTTGTTGCTTCCTTACAATGCTGTTTTTCCTGACAAGAACTCTAATCTATCAAGAACCTTCGTGATTTTGTGTAACATTTCCTTTAGAAAGGAAAGTATTAATGACCCTGCCATTCTTCAATGCCACTGAAAGTACAGAGAATTTATCCGTCTAAATTGAAGTTCATACAATGGCCAACGAACGCCAAGAATTAGACAAAGAAACCATATTCTGCTTAAGAAACGTTCTACCGTTAATGATTATTTCATGCTGTCGCAATGAAAATTTTGTATTTTCACAGTGGCAGATCTCATCGACTTTTTACCCCTTTTTTTTGCAAATTAAAAAAGAAAAAAAAAAGAAAAATAGACAATATGCAGGTGTTTTTTTTTTTTTTTATGAGACCCAATAAAAAGAATGGTAAAGATCCCCTATAAAAGGAAAGGCTTGCCCAGTTTGGAGAAAATTTTAATGATCTTTAATCAGTATGTTACGTGTAATACCAATAACAAGGGAATCATCAGCAAGATATGAACAAGAGCTGAATGAAAAGATTTTGGCCTAAATATTAAGATGTTGTGCACTTCCAGTTACAATTTATTTTAACTTTTTCGGCGCCAATTTTTTCAGACGACAAATTTTCGTCTGCTCAAATCATCAGACGACAGATTTGTAATTGGAAATTTTAACAATCTAAAGACATTTTTCATAAAATCAGGCTTTTTAAGTTCATATTTGAATGGCAAACAGTGTAGATCCTGATCAGACGGCTCTTTTAAGAGCCGGCTGATCTGGATATACGCTGTTTGCAAAGTCGCATTTTTGCGACTTTGGCGCCGAAAGAGTTAAACATCATCCCCTCTCAGGTTGACCAAACTTTTCTAGAAATGCTGCAGTTATTGGGGCCGAGATGCATTCAAAGCTTATTCTCGCAAATCAAGAACCCCCTCCACAACCCAAAATCAAGCCATCATCACTGGCATATTACTTTCCAGCCAATTCTTCATCATATTCGGAAAAAAAGTAAAAGTGATCAACCACCTCACTACAGTCATGGAACGCAGCCATAGCCACCTTTGATGTTGGAGCAGGTGCATTGTCATGGTGGACAACGCGCTTTAGGTAGGCTTTCGTCAGCGATAAATATTGATTTGAGCCGCGACACGACAAAACAAACAAAGTGGCATGTGCGCCCAGCGAAGACTCAGATCGGCCTGGGTATCCGCCCAGTCTGATCAGAGTCTTCGCTGTCCGCAAAGAGATAGGTTAGACCCTTAGCTACCCTTTAAGCGCAAAGCGAAGACTCTTATCAGACTGGGCGGATGCCCAGTCTGATTTGAGTCTGCGCTGGGTGCACAACCACCTTGTTGATTTTCTCGTGTTGCGGATCACATAATCCCCAACTATCCACATACTGGGCACATGACATATCTATCGCTTCCTTTTTTTGATATGGTGAATGTCGGATTGGTCGGCCTGGTTTTGGGTTTTTGTATTCTCCAAAAAAACAAGAGGACCAATGGTCCTGTAGCTCACCTGACACTTGGTCCTGATATATATTTTAATGTTTATGATGGGCTTGAGTGCCCAAAGCTACATACCAAGTTTCAAGGTCATACACCTTTTGGTTCTGGAGAAGAAGATGTTGAAGGGTTTTTACCATGTACAGCATGGCGGCCATCTTGGTCAAGACCCTGAGAACAAACTTTTATTCCCTGATCACACTTAGACTCCATATGAAATTTCGCTTCAATCAGACCAGTGGTTTCAGAGGAGTAGATGTTTTGAAAATCTTGATGACAGACAGACCGACAAAATGACCTTGACCTTTCAGTGACATAATATCTTCATCTGGTCATTTAGTTGACCATATATACCATGTATTGTACCTAAGACTTAAATAGTTTCTGAGAAATCCACTGTATAAGCGTTTTCCCATATAAAAGCCTAACATACCAAAGTTGACCATGTTGTCAATTAATTCAAGGTCAACACATGGTCATCATTTGTATAAACTATGATGGGCCAGCATGCCCGATGCTACATACCAAGTTTCAAGGTCATAGGCCTTTTGGTTCTAGAGAAGAAGATTTTTGAAGGGTTTTTACCATACATGGGCATGGTGGCCATCTTGGTCATGTGACCCAGACCCCGGGTATAAACTTTCGTTCCCCAATCCCACTGATCAGAGACTCCATATGAAATTTGGCTTCAATCGGCCTAGTGGTTTCAGAGGAGAAGATGTATGAAAATCTTGACGACGGATGGTCCGACGGAATGACCTTGACCTTTAGTGACATAATATCTTCATCTGGTCATTAAGTCGACCATGTATACCAAGTATTGTACCTAATACTTAAATAGTTTCTGAGAAATCCACTGTTTAAGCGTTTTCCCATATAAAAGCCTAACGTACCAAAGTTGACCATCCCGTAAATTAGGTCAAGGTCAACCCAAGATCATGATTTGTATAAAATATGATGGGCCGGCATGCCCGATGCTACATACCAAGTTTCAAGGTCATAGGCCTTTTGGTTCTGGAGAAGAAGATTTTTGAAGGGTTTTTACCATATATGGGTGTGGCAGCCATCTTGGTCATGTGACCTAGACCAAATATATAAACTTTCGTTCCCACATCCCACTGAGACTCCATATGAAATTTGGCTTCAATTGGCCTAGTGGTTTCAGAGGAGTAGATGTTTGAAAATCTTGACGACGGATGGTCCAACGGAATGACCTTGACCTTCAGTGACATAATATCTTCATCTGGTCATTTAGTCGACCATATATACCAAGTATTGTACCTTAGACTTAAATAGTTTCTGAGAAATCCACTGTTTAAGCGTTTTCCAATATAAAAGCCTAACGTACCAAAGTTGACCATGTCATAAATTAGGTCAAGGTCATCACAAGGTCATGATTTATATAAATTATGATGGGCCGGCATGCCCGATGCTACATACCAAGTTTCAAGGTCATAGGCCTTTTGGTTCTGGAGAAGAAGATTTTTGAAGGGTTTTACCATATATGGGCGTGGCGGCCATCTTGGTCATGTGACCTGGACCAAATATATAGACTTTCGTTCCCCCATCCTGTTAAGGCTCCATATGAAATTTGGCTTCAATCCACCCAGTGGTTTCTGAGAAGAAGATGTTTAAAATTGTGGACGCCGACGACGACGACGACGCCGACGACGCCGACGACGACGACGACGGACGACGGACCAAGTCTATACTATAAGCTCACCACAGGTGAGCTAAAAATGTGCGATGGCTGCTGGCATTGTATCTTTTTGTCGGATTTACTAGAAGTACACTGAAGGACTTTAAAAACGCAAAAAAAAATGAAAATCGTTTTTTCTTGCACCCAGAATATTTTTTGTCTTCTTTAACAGATAAAATCGGCTGGTAACGACACTCTGCTTCTATCTATATCTAAAACCGGAATTTTTAAATGCACTGGCCACCACTAGCTATGCATCATTGTTTTACAATTTTTTGCAAGTGGTGTACCCACGAATGAATGAGGAAAAACAAATTACCATTTCACATGTAGCTTATAGTTATACATGTCTAAAAAACACTTAAGCTTTAGTTCTACAACATTATTAATCACACCACGCTTGTCCAAACATGAACGATCTGGCAAAATCGGAATGTTACAAGACGGGCTGTGTGTTTCTGACGTCACATGACATTATAATTGCAATCTGTTGACTGTTCAGCGCCTTAGAAATCGTTACCAGGCTACTGGGACAGTAAAGGTTGACACCGAAGAATTACGAGCCGACGTCAAGACGCTACATTAACGATGTTCTTCGTCCTGTGGTAATACCCTTTGTGCGTCAAAATTATAAGAGAGGAAAATTTTTTACACCAACAAGACAATGCCCCAGTCCATACTGCCTGCCTCACCGTCAATTTTATGGCAGCAAAGTTTGACTGGTCGCCTTTGTCTCTAGACATGTCACTGATTGAGATAGTGCTTGCAACTTTAGAATCTAAGGGTATTGCTATTTGATAGACTGTTGCGCTAATATTACTTATTATTTTTATATGAAATTTTGAACATGTCTTGCTGACATATTGATTATCATCGTTGCCAAATTTCAATTAAATTAGTACACTAAAAATTAGTAATTTTTATGAATTTTAATTTTTGCGTTTTTAAAGTCCTTCAGTGTAGTTAAGTGTTTTCGATTTACACATCGCTTCAATTTCTTTTTCCTATGCTGAATACGCTGTGTAAGCCGATTGAATATTTTATTGTCATTATCATCATTATTATATTTAGGATATAATACGTAAACGATTAAAACTGCATATTCCTCCATTAATACACATTTCTTCCTTTGAATAGCAAATATGACTGTCAACAACCAAAACAGCCAGACGTGAAGGATTACATAGCAGAATTATTCTAGGCAATACTTGTTACAAATTACTGCACTCTTTTAGGTCATTCATATGCTTCATTTCTGTGAAAATCTTTCAGGTTCGATAATTACCTTTCATACTGAGACAGTGCTTATACCATTATCTCAAAGGGCGACAACTTTTGTGTCTTACTTTTCACTTTCCTTGACGACAGAGCTTTCCAAATTGGGATCCATTCTTAATGGAAAGCATTTGCTCCACTTGGAGCAAATGCTTTCCTTTAAGAGTTGACCCCCCATTAATGAGGGACGCAAATCAAACTGACAGAGTGCCTTCCCCTGAAAGTATACCCATTTACCTTAGTAATAATTGTCGTACTAGTGATTTACCTCCCACTAATAGGTAACTAAAAATGATTCCGCAAACCGCTTTTCAGGAATTCACCATTAACAGTTTCGATTTAACTCCCACTACATTTTGGTTCATTAGCTACCTTGCTGTAATTATTCAGCAGGTTGTGATTGTTTCTATATTTGTCTCAAATGACCTTCAGCAGATACAGCATTTAGATATCAATGCACGTTTTCGCTGCCATTTATCAGCCATTCTTAAAATTTTGAACCGCGACACGACAACACCAACAAAGTGGCATGTGCGCCCAGCGAAGGCTTAGATCAGCCAAGGCATCCGCCCAGTCTGATCTGCGCTTCAAGGATAGCTTAGGATCTTAGGGTCTAAGCTACCTCCATGTTCATAGCAAAGGCTCTAATCAGACTGGGCGGATTACCCAGGCTGATTTGAGTCTTCACCTTGCGAACATGCCACTTTGTTGGTTTTGTCGTGTCGCGGCTCAGTAAGGTGTGTTAGAAGTAAGAGTGAATAAGTGCTGAGAAGTTTACAATCTTTGGACGCAAGACAAACATAGAACTAGAAAATTGTGTCTGTAAGACACTAATGATGCCCCCGTGCAGCCCCTGTCACCGGACATGTGTACATCCCTAATGCACCTTTTAAGCACAAACTATGTCTGCCAAGAAGCCAAGGAAACATTACACAAAGTTCATACCCTACAGTGCAAAAATGCCACCCAAAATGACTAAGTTGAAAAGGCCCCAATTCCATCAAAATTGAATATTTCTCCATCGAAAACCCACATGCACGTCTCCATTATGTCCGCAACAAGTGTACATGTACCATGTCTGAAAAGCAGCAACTTTAATTGGGAGGTGCTGATCATACAAAGTACTTAACCTTCAATGCAGACATATGCCTAAAATGACTAAGTTCAAAAGGCCGTAATTCTGTCAAAATTACTTTTAGCTTCAACATAAACTCACATGCACATTTTCATTATGTCCACAACATGTATGCACAGTTTGAAACAGATCCCTTGACAATTGTAGGAGAAGTTGATTACACAAGCTCCATACCCTACAATGCAACAATTTGTCTAAAATCACTAAGTTCAAAAGGCCGTAATTCTGTAAAAATAAATTTTAGCTCCAACAAAAAACCACATAAACATCTTCAGTATGTCCACAGCATGTATTTGAGGTTTGAAAAAGATCCATTGAAAACTGTGGGAGGAGTTGATTACACAAACTCCATACCCTATAATGCAAAAATTGCCTAAAATGACTAAGTTAAAAAGGCGGCAATTCTGTCAAAATTAATTTTAGCTCCAACAAAACCCACATGCACATCATCAATATGTTTACAACATGTATGCGAAGTTTGAAAAAGATCCCTTGAAAACTGTGGGAGGAGTTGATTACACAAACTCCATACCCTACAATGCAAAAATTTGTCTAAAATGACTAAGTTCAAAAGGCCGTAATTTTGTCAAAATTATCTGTTGCCACATCAAAAATCCACATGCACATCTTCAATATGTCCACAACATGGCTGCAAAGTTTGAAAAAGATCCATTGAAAACTGTGGGAGGAGTTGATTACACAAACTCTGTACCCTAAAGTGTGACGACCGGACGGACAGACGGACGGACGGTCGGACGGACAGACAGGAGCAACTCTTAATGCCCCCTGACTATCGTCACGGGGGCATAAAAATGAAAACAGCAGACTCGCTTTGGTTCTGTTAATGACAAGTACTGGCATGTGTTTTACCGGTGACGCTCTCCAGCACAGGCTTAAAAAGCATTCGAGCCCTCTAGTTTCTTGTTTACAGGAACTGTAAATGAGCTCAATGATTCCAACAGGCCAGGTAAGTATCTAGAGCAAGTGATTAGTTATCTACGTAAATCCCTGACTAGTGTCATCCTCTAATGAAACGAACTCTAATGCCAATATAATGCACACATAAATGGATGGGCAGACAGACACTTTGCAGAAACCCATTAATAAACCCATACATAGCCAAAGATCGTAAGGTTTCATTCAAGGATTCTAGAGATGTATAAGCAAATAAGAACAAACTAAATACAAAATTTCAACATTCATTGTCCCGGACCATTTTGGAGCAGCATGCAGCTAATGCTAACCATCTGTAAAATCTTGAAGTAAACATGATCACAACGGCTTCCATTTAAGGATTATGCAAGTAAGCAAACAAAAATTAATTGAACGTAAAACTTTAACGCAGCAGTATACAAATTTTAAGTCTGTTTAGTCCGTCAGCTTTACCTTTGGCCAGTTAAAGCTAATACTACTCTTATTCCAAGTCATCAAATGTTGTCAACTAAAAAGCTAAATACAAACTTTAACGCGAATCTTATACGTATTGTTACGTCTCTGACCTTTACCTTAGATAATCAGAAACATTCTTGGACTGAGCACAGGTAAACAATTTACAGTAAAAGATTTCGAGAAAATAGACGCAAAACGCAATACGTAGCGCAATACTGTAATGCAAAGGTTAACATACGGACCGAATGACAAAGCTATACTCCCCTCGACATTGCCGTTTGTCGGGGCACAAGAATGTATAAGCTGCACTATGATAAAGTTGCATATGTAAGAAAGCTAACGCCCCCCTCCCCTCGCGCTCCACCTCGTTACCTTACTACCTTACTACTGACCGTTGTTGCAGCTGGATTCTGTTGTTGCAGTTCTATCCTATTATTGGACTTACTTCGTCTTTCATTGAAAGTAAAGCATTGTTCCATTCTGTCGCGTTTCTTTCTTTTTTTTCAACTGTCTTAGGAGATAAAGTGGTGGGGGAGGGGACTATACTGGGTAACAGTCTTTTATTGCAATTGTGCATTTTGCTCTATATTTAAGACTTTTCAGTTATACCAATATCAAGATGAATGGGTACAAGTTCTCTTAACCTCCACTTTTCTAAGACAGATTTTGTCAAGTCCTCTTTATTTACTAGGACGGCGAAGCCCTTTCAAAATGTAGTCTTCTGTTACAAGAATATGATTGCTCCTAGACGAGCAATTCCTTTAACAAAACTTACACTGTCTGAGATTAGAGAGTCAAAACGAAAATAGTAGAGTTTCTCCATTGATTTCATAATGAGGCGGCGAATAGTTAAAAAACAGTGAATTGCTTTAAGAATGATTAACAGATTTGAGAAAATCCACTTTTCCTATATATGAATTTCAGGAAGCATCTCACTTTTAAATCGCGGGGAACATGTCATATATTGTATGCCATGCCCCTCTCGAATTATAAGGGAGATGGCGCCATAGATCTGTTACCATACCGACTATGGAATTATCAACTGTTGTGATTAGAACCTTGGCAGAATGACGTCTCAATGACGCAACTTTGACATCAATAAGAACTCTTAGTTGCTATGGTAACCGATCTATAACTTCATTTTATCGGAGCATGGCATGCTCCGTTAATTTTTCAGTGCGAAATTAATTTTTAAAAGACACTTCAGATTTTCTCAAACAAACAATTATTCTCAAGCCATTTAATTCCACGTTTAAAAAGATTTGACGTTACGACGCATGATGTTACGATTACTTTCGTAAAAGAAAACAAGCAGGAACTGAAATCCAGTTTACTCTTTCGCAGCATTTCTAATCATGTCTTAAGTGCCTGAATTCTAATCTCTTTAAAACTGACATCCTCTCTTGCACTTGAAACCATATTTAAGGACAAGAACATGAAGACTGGCTAAAAGTTGAAACCAGGGTTCGAGGTTATAAAACTTGAGAATAATCTCAAACTCAAAAATCGGAAGCAGCCAATCAGTGTGCTTTATTTTGAGTTTGAGAATGTACTCAAGTTTTATAACCTCTGAGCCTGTGCACTTTTTCTTGTTTTCATTTCCATATTGCTGTATCATGCTTGTGAGACATGAGTTACCGTCAGAAAAAGTCGATGAGCTAGCGAAAGCTCCTGAGCTTTTATTAAAATGGCTAAAATCATGGAGGTGAACCATTTAACCTTAAACAAAATGTCAACTCTGGAATCCTCAAATTCTTATTTGTTTGCATTATTTCAAGTTTTTAAGGGAGACCAATGAACCTGTTTTCCAACTGGAATAAAACCCTCTGAATCCCATGAGACATCCTCTTGGCCAAATAACCATGAAGGTCGAAATACAGTGTTAGTTTTGACGAACAACAGATGGTGCTTTTTTAAAAGTGTTTCTTTTTGGCTAACAAATTCAGCTTTCCCTAGAAATTCAAACTGACACTTATGTTGTTATGTCAATTGTAGTGTTGTTATGTAACAAACACAGCGCCCGTAACTGTCTTTACCAACTGAGTCTGACAAGAAAAAACATCCATGCTGCGTTTTTATACCTATTCAAACGTCTTTTCTGATTCTAAGTACGTATTCTATAGGACAGTCTTAAGGAGTAGTTCATCCCAAAGAAAACATCCCACCAGGCACATGACGTCGAAATGACGTCGTTCTGACGTCGATGCGACGTGATGACGTCGCATCGACGTCAGTACGACGTCATTTTGACGTTATGTGCCTGCTGGGATACAACGATCAATGAATTTACCGATCAGTTTGCATAGACGCGTTTTCCGATCGGGGCATTCATTGCGAGCATATGACATGTTGTACCTGTTCCCAAACCGGACTTCATTTTAATTCATCAGCTTTAAGAATGTCTACTGTAAATCCTAAGAGAGAAATGATTCTCAGACAAGATATAAGCGACGTTTCGGAAACATGTACCTTAAGACATATGCGAAAAGGTAAGACTCAGCTAAGCCTATGCATCCGTACAAATGGGTAAAACAAAAATATTTTTTTGGGCTGAAAAATCCCTCAGGCTATACGGATTTCTGATGCAAATACATAAGATTTTGATCAAACTGAGCGGATCCGTTGGCTGACCTAAGCCTTCGCCATTAGAATATGCTCTAAGGTACGAAACACACAGACGCGAATCATACAGACAGATCAATAAGCGTTTTCGGCCCAGAGACCGAAATCAATCCGCCGCCTAAATGAAAAGCAAAGAGATAAGCTTAATGGTGGATACGAAGAAATGTTCTAATTTCCTACAGGTCAATAACAATGCGTGAAATACTAGTAACGACTGTTGAAATCTTTGTCAGATTAGAATTCAGAGATGTGTGGAGATCGATCTGAACAATGGACATTATACACTGCTCAAACTATTTAAAGAGCACTGTTTTTAGTTTACACATGCCTTCTTTCGTCACCAAAACTAATAAATAGATAAGTCATCAATGACTAAAAGAAGACTATGATACTTTTAAAATTACCTATTTATTTGTATTCATAATGAAGAGTTGTATATTCAGATTTATGGAAATTATCTACAGTGATCCTTTAAATACCGTGAGCAGGGTGTATGAGATGAGGTCCGGTTTACACATTCAAGTACAGAAAAGTAGAGCCTGTAAAACACTTATTTTGGCGATGACTAAATATTTGCACTGGTTTGGCAAAGATAACAGCTTCAAAATATAATTCCAATTCAATTTACAACTCAATGGCATAACTGGTCATACGGCTTTACTTCAAGGAAGCGCCAATATTCCATTCTCATGTGATGCCGTAAATAGTGTTATACACTTCCATGCATATTATAATTTTTAACACAATACGATTGCAAACTGCACCAGTAAAGATCCCGGCGCTTTTGGTTGGTCGAAATTTCGGTTTGTTAAGCGCAAAAAGAATATTTGAATTCATACGAGCCATATTTTGACGTCGGTGGATTTTAGTAATAGTAGGGTGTTTCAAAGCATTATGTGGTGCAGTTTAAGTCACATTGAAAGTATTACATGTAGCATCTCTTTTAAGATAAAACAGCAACTCGGCTGTACGGGAACAACAAAATCAAATATCTTGATACAAGAACGAATGCAAACTATATTGACCTAACTGTCTGACAGAACTTTAGCAAAAGAATAAGCTGGAAAAGGCAACTTACTGTTTAAACAAAGGTGTATGACGCATATCATACAAGGGTAAATATTGCACCTTCACAAAACACCTAAACACACTGCCAAGTGTTGACACAAGACCATCTGTGCAAATGTTTTGAATGACAATTTCAGAGCTGAGCTAAAAGTAGTGCATTTATTGAAGAGTGTAGAGATAAAGCTGACAGGCAAACCAAGCTACTTAGGACAGTAAAGAAGTATTGCCAGATAGTAGTTTGAAAAAATCAAAATCTAAAAATGTTCCTTCAAGAGCAAAGAACATATTCGAAAGAAGGAATATGGGCTTTACTTCGAAGTTTCGGCTAATCAAGCCTCGTCAGTGACCCTGACAGGATCCGGTGACGAGAGCCAGAGAGAAAAACACTGCAATTTCTTCATTTTAATAAAGCAGTCAATTCAAAGACTGATAGTAATCAAACGGGGTCCAAACAAAGAGAAAGCGTTGATCTAGAATATAAGTCTTAACCATAAGTCTAAACCTATCAAATATTTTGATTTCTCAGAATATATCCTCTGATCTTAGAGGACAAAAATAAAATATAATCTGCACTATGGATGATGTACGGGGGAGACGTTTTACGGCCGCCACACGGCACAACACCAGCTGCAGTGAGGTCAAATTAAAATCGTAACACAAATTGGTGTTACCTTGACGCTTTGTGTAAACCGGAAATACTAAGCGTCACTACAGCAAAGATAAGCGTTTCATGTGTCCGGTTACAGTAAGCGTTACTATTCGTAAGCGTTGCAACAGCACCGCTTACTGTTACCTGGTTGCATGGTTACACTAACTGTTGCAGTGTCAACGGTCCTCTTTAACCATGCACATTTTAGAGCGCTTGGTGTTAAAGCGTGGTTTCTGTACATGAAAAACCATTTTGTAAATATTAAACCGACTTTTTAATAATGACCTTTATTTATGTTCACCTGAGTAACATTGAACAGTAGGTCGCCACACTGCAAATAACAGTAGACCGCCGTGTTACAAAGTTGAATGAATACCAATGTTACTTACATGTACGTGCTTCACGTCTCACGTCATTTATGGCGCGGTCCTTTCATTAACTTTCCATTTTAAACCTGAGTTTACTGATTTTTGGTTTGCACTTATGAAATTATCTTATTGATGCAATAGATGGCTTTAGTGGAAACAATAACCTTTGAAAAGTTGAGTCAGATGGGCCAGAATATTTTAACCCCTTTAAGCCCAGTGAACTGTTCTATCCAGGTCAATTGGATGAGTCCATTTGTCAAGTAAGGTGTATCTTGTTTAACTTTCATGCAAAAGAGTTGCCCCTGATCAGACGCCGCACTGTTTGCCTATATCCTTTTTTATAGGACGCCTAGGCCAGGCATTATAAACCATGGCGTCTCGGGTTCAGAAGTACTCATAATTCTTAGAAAAACTAGAGGGCAGATCGATGCAATTTGTGTTGCGTAAACATATTAAGGAAAAATAATATGACTAGTCCCTGACAATAATTGTCACTTGAGAGGATTTAATGCCCGTCGTGGCATTAGATTATCTCAAAATTGTGTAAGCCAATTTGTCTATGAGCGTCTTTAGCTGTACACTGACGAAAAATATGAAGAAACATGATACTAAATTTGTTTAATTGTCCGTTTTTACTTAAAGATCAGGGGCCGTATTCATAAAACGACAAGTGGTTTCTATGCTGTTGCTGAGGCTAAATTTCTTTGAAGGAGATTCCCTACAACTATGAAATTTGCTCTGGAGGAACAGTCTTACAAAGACTGTTCCTCCAGACCAAATTTCATAGTTGTAGGGAATCTCCTTTATAGATATTTAGCCTTAGCAACCGCATAGCAACGACTTAAGTGGCTTTATGAATACGGCCCCAGAGTTTTTTTTTAATTTTCTGTTGGCATATGTTGATGCGTGGCGAAATCACAGAATTTGTTGTTTTGAAATAGGAACGCAGTATAGTCACAAAGCATCTTTAGTTTACAAATCTAAAATGATAATGCGCCTATAGAAGCAAAAGGAAATTTCTTTGTTTTGTTCTACAACAATTCATTTTTTCTGAGTGCGTGAGTCTTATAACTGACGTATTTTGTGACGTTTTGGTGACGTTCCTTGAATTAAATGGGTGTAACGTCTCTTTTTCTCTCGTAAATCTTTATATCGTCATAGAAAAGTACAATCGTTTGTAATATATACTGGTGCATCAGGAACGCGCTGGCGGGAAAGGATAGGGAGCTTTGAATGACAGCATTTTGATTGTTAAAATTGAAACAGTTCAGCACTTGTAAATTGTTGAGAAATAATTTACTGTTTTGGGGTCATTTCTAGAGTAGATCA
This sequence comes from Ctena decussata, assembly GCA_963989385.1. Lineage (NCBI taxonomy): Eukaryota > Metazoa > Mollusca > Bivalvia > Lucinida > Lucinidae > Ctena > Ctena decussata. Next base: position 41,747,807 of record OZ022503.1, on the reverse strand, counting down.
AATCACGGGCGTAGAGCTATCTTTAAAACAAAAGTCAACGGACATTGTAGTTCAACCCGACGAAAAGTGAAATAAAAACACTTTGCTGATACAGCTGAAACGTCACATAAAAGAAGCATCTGCAGACAAAACGAAGAGAATAACAAAAAAGAAAAGGGACCCCTCTCGCCCGAGGACCCCCTCTTGCCTCGCGGTCAAAAAAGGCACACTCGATTTCCACTTGTACTCACCTTTTTATTTGTTTATCAGCTTCAGTCTTTCACATGTCGTTGAGTAATCCATCCATTCATCCATCCATCCATCCGAAACCTTTACCCCATGACTTATGAACGTGTGGTACGGGCTGTTTGCTTGAATTTCACTTTGTGAGCAACAAGAGCTGTCAAAGAACACCATAGTTCGTCTGACCTGATGCTTGCACACCATGAAGACAATGTTCATGGTATGTGACCTTGGCCTTTCAGCTTGTAGAAAGTAAAACTCTGGAGCAGTATCAACCATCAATCAGAAAAATAAACCAATTTCCTCCATGTACTGCGAAGTTAAAGTCAACGAATAGCCTTGACCTATAGCTAACCAAAATACTGAGGACGGTAATGAGCAAAACTCTGATCCAGCATCAAAGTGAATGCTAAATATCGATGCTAATGGACGGTAACAATCCAACTTCAAATTGAACATTTGATTCAGACTGAAGGCTTTACAGTTACTTTCCTTATTACATATTTTTATGACAGACTGTCTCTTCCCACGGACAAATCTTGTTTAACTATTAACGTTGGAAGAAGAATAAATAAAGCCTAAAGTTTCATTCACACGGATCAGAAAATATTAAGTAAACAAAATCCCACTAGGCGTACAACGTAGAGTCAACCCTGAATCGACAATGATTCAACAACACGACGTTCAATCAACATAGATTCAACGTTGAGTCAACGTTCTATGCCTGCTGGGGAGCTACAACTTACCATCTACTTCTAGATTTGGCATTCGGAAGCTACCTCTACATGACGCCTGCGCTCTCCCACCATAGCGATATCCCTTCCAACCATGACGTGACTTTTGTAACAAGCTCATGGTTTTAACAAAATTTTGTCCGGTTTGATGAAAGTATATTATACCTAAAGCCTTAAGCTACGTGTAGGTATTTGATATAACCCCAATCAGAATTCTTCAAATTTATACACTAACAGTCCACGCTTGCAAAACAACGGTTAATAAACAAAAATGTATGCAGGCTGCCATTGGTGGTGTTTATGGTACGATGCAAAGTAAAATTGAATGTCAGCGCACAGAAAACGATTATTGAAATGATTAAGATTCATCTTCTAGCGCGACAGTAATCGTTTAATGGCTGTATATTATTTCCGATGAATTCAAGCCACCACTCCTACTTTAAAATGAGTGAGTATATATTCATTCGTATAAAATCCTTATGTTTGATGCTGCAAGAAGCATCATTCTAAAACATTTCTCTAAAAGATATAATCGTCAAATCGTTATCTTAATCGTCTCACGTTCACCCTTGATATTTCACTTTTTTCTATTACCATGATTACCTAATAGTTTTATTTACAGTTAAAATTACTCACCCACTGACTTCAAACGCACTTATATTGTTAATCACTGCACCAAGTGTGTGTGTTTTACCATAAAATCTACGTGAGTAAATTCAGTTGAGCCTGTCTAATCTAATGCTTAATTATAAGCCAGCTGTATACAGGTCCTGGTGGTAAGAGAATCGAAATTTCAGAATCATACATACGTTGCAATACTTTTACTATTCAGTAAAATATTGTATATAATGTTAAGTGAGATGCAAAACATTCAAAACAGTATGAAAAAAACACACAAAAAACCGGCAATAAAAGATAAGACATAGTAACAGCTGACAACAGTCAGTCACGAGATACAGTTGCCAGAAAAGGATTACACAAATCTATTCTGCTGTAGCATAATCTTGACTTGGTTGTCGCAAATTGTGCAGAAATTTAAAGTGTAAGGCCGGGGTTCTGTGGTCCTTGCCGGTGACCGGATGCGTTTCGGTTTAAGTATTGAAAGAAGACAACATAGTAAAACTTTGATGATTGATTGATTTGTTGCTTAACGTCCACGGTAAACAGCTATGGTCATGTCGGGGCGGTCAGTTAACCTAACCACACTATTCCTGGGCAGGATCGCCTAAGCGGTTAACCAGTACTAAGTGCACATACTTTCGCCAGTAACTGACAAACTGCCCTTCTTGAATCAGTGAAAGGAGAAACGAAACTATGTGGCCAGACCGGGTTTCGAACTTACGAGTCAGGTGCCCCATCGATTGCGCTACGCGGCCCGGCACTGAATCGAAAACTGCACGAATATTCAAGGGCACGAACACAACTCCAGTTCTCAAACTTAATGGTGGTAGGTACTTACTTTTAGCACTGTTTTTGAATATTAAACATATTAACCCTCCATCTATGTTTTCTCTTAGTAAAAATGCTATATTCGAAGACGAAAATGGATATGTTCTTCTTATTTTGCTTCTAGACATCTCGACGTACTTCTTTTTATCACATGGCGTCGCTGTTATTCAGTGGATAGCGTCGTGTCATAAAAATCGTATGACCACACGCGTAATAACATTTTGGCGCGTACACGTAACATCATTGACAACGTCCATGTCAACAATGCGTTTTCAAATTGTAATAATGCACAATTTGAAGGTGTTAAAACCCCATTTTAAAAGGGTCATATGATAAACAGAATCTTACACTCGTGGTCATTTCATATGAAATTTATGAAACTCGCCGAAGGCTAGTTTCATAAATTTCATATGAAATGACCACGAGTGTAAGATCCTCCACACGTTTCAATGTATGATAAGACTAAAGAAACACTGACTTCATTTCAACGTCGAAACGACTAACACGGATGTGCTCCTAAGGCACACACGGATTACGAATGTCGTACACGTAGAACTCCGGCCAAACACCGTCTCTTTAAGTCTGACAGAAAATGAAATTTTCAGATGTGCATTGGAGTCCAGAATAGTAAAGCAGAAAAATTTTCGTTGAAAAAATATGCTGAACCTTCATTCTTGCATCAAAACTGCAATCACACGAAGCACGGTTTGCTTTTCCTTTTCTCCAAAATGTGAACTATCAGGGAGAGGGCTGTAACTACATGTAATGTTGTGAGAACTTGTAGCCCAACCTCATCTTTTGTGCATGCTGTTTGTACAAAGGCAATAAAATATGTTTGAATGAATGTGAACTACAAGGTAACAAAAAACTAGACGCACACTCGTCAGTTAGAGCATATGTTTTTTTTTTTTTTTTTTACATTTTAAGAACTCTAAAATCAGTTGATTTAGCGTTAAAATTTTGATGATATCTTTTCCAAAATATGAAGAAATGACCAATCACAAGAAGCATGCGTGTGCATTCAAAACGTATGTATTACATTTCCTTTCCAAAATATGAACAAATGTCAAATAACGAGAACAGTTCTTACGACTTGCTATTCAAAAACTGACAAATCAATGGACCCATTATGGCTGGCCCAATGTCCACTCGTCTTCAAACGTACATTTAAGCTTCAAATTTTGTGCTTCAATATTTGAACCCTAGGTTTTGAAATTTCAGTTCCTATGTTTTAACTTTTCGAAAGTTTAGAAAAAAGTATTTCTTTTACCACTGTTTAATATTTGAACCTTATATAAGTTTAAAAATAACCACTCCTTAAAAATCTTAAATCACCGATTTAATCCGTGGTCTAGGACTTTTAAAGAGTGGTTCATTTTAAACGTAGATTTGAAAGTTTTAATTCATTGGCTCAAAAATACCTATGAGTTGTTGTCTTAAAATTAGATATGACAGAATAACCGTGATTTCAAAGGTTTTCGACATCAAGTTTTGAAAAAGTAAAGACTAGATAGAAATTCTGAAGTCTAGCGTTAAAGCTCAAATTCAGGTTTAAAATTCTTAAATCTTATTTTGAAGACTGATCCTGCATAAGCCTTGCCAAAGACGGATATTTTTTGCTTTCAATGCTCACGTACAATATTCTTTTTTATCGACGATATTCCAAAAACCTTTCATTATGTTAGAATACTATTCACATTTCACTTTCCCTAATGAACCCTCGTTATCGTATTTCCTTAAAGAAAGTCATTAAATCATCCGCATATCTGATGCAAAACGTTCTATTCGTTTAATTTTTAGCTGTTAAGAAAATTACCAAATAATCCTAAGAGACATATTTACACTACGCCATAGTATCGAGTAATCAATAACTATTTTCTTGGTTTTTGGATAGAGTGAGGTATTGTGCACCGGGAAAAGGATCCTGCAATTACCAAGCACACACAAATCTACGAATCCGCACAGTGACATTGTTCTCCTTTTTAAGAACTTTTGTGTTTCAAGGAGTTAAACATGTTCCTCTGAACCACTTATGCTCGTTTATCCGGTATACATAGTAAGGACAACGTAGGCCTTGGCAAAATGGTTCCGAACCACTGCTTACTGATCTCATTTGCATTTTTTACAAGCCTGTCTTTTACCCAAGTACAGTAAAAAGCGAAGTAATTGGGCATAATTGCCTGAGCAAACCGTTACGAAGCAGCTCGAATTGCAACTCAAAAGCAGTCCAATAATATGTTTTGCTGTTTGCAAATGATGCCCCTGCAACATTTAATACTAAATAACCTTGTTCAAATTACAAAGTTTAAAATAGTTACAGTAATTCCTTGGGGTTTTAAAATACTTAGAGTAATCACGGTAGTTTATCATTCCAGAAAACGCAAGATAAACCGGACGGGAGTTCTATCAATCAGAGAGTATAGAAATTTTTATCATCGCTCCGGCCAATATGCCAATATCCTATAAATTAAATGGAGGAAAGAAATTATCGGATTGTGTTTGGCGATCAGTGCCCTGTGAAGTATATTTGGCTGAAAACTAATATAAAGCAAACCCGTGTCCGCTATCAACATTTTGTATTTACCAGGACTGCTTTAAAGCAATTCCATGCTACCATATATGGCACCGTCGGATACTTCAGCTTTCGACTTTGTATGTGTAGCATACTTTATTTTTTAGTTTACTTTCATTGACACATGAAAAAGATAGTCTTGAATAAGTACAACACAAATTAGCAAGAATTGTAAGTTTCATTCCATGAAATATATTCAGAAGTTGGTTTGTTATCGTTATCAGACGGACATCACTAGCTGAACTTAAGTGTTGCGTATAATTTGATCTGGGATGTTACTTGTACATGCACCAACTTATTTGAATAAATGTAGTTCCGCAATCTGTTACAAACTTCGAAATACAGCAAACTTTACTGTTCAATTGACGTACGCGATGATTTGCGAAACTTTTAAATCCATCCTCTATTGAGTGCCCGAGGTACATGGGAGCAAATCATTTTTTAAGTCTACATAAAGTTTATGTCCCCATACAGAAATGAAGATACTAAGATGGTAGGCTTCCATTTCCTAGAAAGAACAATACCTAAGTTCATTAACCGGCCTACCAAGGGCAAGTATATTCAACACAAATAGAGCACCTTGGCAAACTGTATGCCAAAGAACCAATCCCTAGCTAATTGCATTCTCGTAACCAGTAATGAAAAATATTCTGTCAAGATTAGATGCGTTGTTATCGACAAAAGGACAAATAGCCTGAGATACGAAAGACAATAGGAAAGTTTTGAGACAAATGTCCTATTATTGAATATACCATTTTTAGAATAATGGTCCATTTCAGCTGCTTTTTTCCATATAAACACCTGTAGACACTAGACACTGCAAAACTGACGGATGCAGTCATTCAGAGAAAAATACATTCAAATGCTTTTTCTAACAACTGACTCGCTTTGACAGTCTTAAAACGTTCAGATATAACTGAAGACTCAGACGTGTGGTTAAAAGTCGGTAAGTGTACTGTTAACGCACCCTCCTTCATTTTTGCTTCATTGACATTAAAATTATAAATCAATATATTAAAGCAAAATCACAAAGTAACAAAACACAACCCTCAAAACACACCGACAGAAGAAAGCGACATACGGAACAATACAAACTCTAACGGCTATATTCAAGAACAAAACTCACACTCACACTCCACTCAAACTCGAGTAAGTATCCCTCAAGTGTGGCTGGAGTGGGATTAACAAGAGTGTGAGTGGAGTTCAGCTTTTATATTCACGAAGCTATCTCAACCTCACCTTTCCCAAGTGTGACTCGAGCTTCACTCCAGTTTCAAGTGCTAAATAATAAACGTTGCAAAACACCTTTTTTATGGATCGGTGACGCGAGTCAGTCGATAGTTTTACCTCTGTTCATCTGTCCGTCCGTCGCGCCCAAAATTTTTGTATACTTTCTGGAATCAAGCAATGAATATGAAACTTTGCACAGTTTTTACAGACCTACCGAAGGTAAGCATTTGACTTTTTTTTATCTTTTTTTTTAAATATAGAGAGGGTAGAGGTTTAGGGTGGCGGATGGGGATGACAGACACAGTATGGGGGCATCATCTGTGTAAAATACACATATTTTCTAATGTTTTAATTTTCTAACACAGGGAGACATGAAATATATCATTACACTATCAATGCCGGTCTGAACGGACAAACAGTGTACTCGTACTCCCTTGAAAAAAGGGTCATACCCTGTTTTGGCATTCCTTAAAGCTACCAAACCCAGGCCAAATCTGATTCACTAGTTGCCATAATAACGGAGCTATGCCCACCACCCGCCATATTTACAAGGACACATGATAATGTAAAATGAATTCATGCATTTGAAAAATATTTTTTTTCTCAAATGATTTAATTCTTTTCTTTATTTGATTGAATATGTACAGTTTGTCGCTCAAGAAGATTACAAAAGTCATGCATAAGAAATCTAAGATGAATCACGAAGACTTCATAATTATGGTGATGGATGTAGGGGTAATGGGGGCGGGGGGGGGGGGGGGGGGTAGTTATGTTTTTCCGAATCTGAATGTAAAAAAGTTTATCATATGCAGCCGGGTATGTTTCTTCTTCTCTCTCAGGAGTCCCGGTAGCTGAATGGGTTAAGCACTGGCCTGCTTTACCAGCGGTCCGGGTTCGAGCCCTACTGGCTATAGAAATCTTTTCAAACGCAAAGGCAGTTCTATTGCACACAGTCTTTCATTGTCACCCTCCCGTCGTCCTGATATGTCATGAATAAAATACTGTTGAAAAGGACATAAAATCGCGTCATCTCTCTCTCTCTCCTGATATTGGGTGTATTTTCTCACGTCTTGGTAAGATAGACGCATAACACGTGTTTTCAGGAGGTACTCAGTCGAGTACAGTTGTTGATTGTTGTTGTTTTGGGTTTAACGGCCCTTTGAGACAGTATTTCAGTCAATATCGGGCCGTCTCCCAGAGAGAGGGAGAAAGAATAGAGAAATGACAGACATGAGAGAAAAAGAAGAAAAAACAAAGGAAAAAAAAAACTGCCCGCACCTACTGCAAGCACAGTAAGCCCTTTTCCTACTTAAATCCAATAAGTAGGACGCCCCGGTACTGGAAGTTATAACCAGCACCATCCCCGTGGAATACAGAGTGCATATATTGTGTAACGAACAGACAGACGGATGGGGCAATACCATATAAATGACGACTCGTCTAAAATATGACCCAACACGAATGATAAATTTGTAAAACGGCAAATGATCGGACTAGCTTGCGCACCAAAGTCAGTTAAGTTCTATTTCGTATTCATAAACAACACTTGAGTTGAGTTCAAGGGAAGTATCGGTCTCACTCAACACTCACTCACTTTATCGAGTCCACTCAGAGCTCCCTAACCTTTGTGAATACCAACGAGCCCTAAGTTGAGTCTACCTGTGACCGCTAGACGATTAACTCTATGAGTGGAGTATGAGTGGAGTGTGAGTGGCGTTCTTGAATATAGCCGTAAGTCCGACACAGAGGAACTTTACAATACCAAAGTAAAAAGATAGGCAATGGACAGGAATTAATACAATCAAATCCCACATCCCGTTCTCAAAACCAATAGGGAAAGAAGCACACACACATTGACACAAGTTCACGAAAGACATGCACGGCAAACCGAATGAGCAGCTCTTTCCCAAACAGGTGGTCATTCAGCTACCCTAATCAAAAACAGCATCAACAAACCCATGTGACATCTGTTTTTAGATATATTCTAGCTTAATAGCAAGCATTCTGAACAGTGTTCATGATATCAAATGCTTGCAATACACAACCAATGAGCCGCAACGCGACAAAACCAGTAAAGTGGCATGTGCTCAACGCAAAGACTGAGATCAGCCCTGGCCAGAATCTTTGCCTTGCGCTTAAAGGCCCCATTGCTCTATCAGCATGAAATATTTTATCGTGAGGTATCGTTGCAAACTTCTCACAAAAGTTTCGCCATTGATTATTATCGTGATTGGCCGGCTTTAGAAAATCAAAAAACGTCCTTGAGTTTACCATAAAATAGATTTGAAAAAATAACTAGGTTATTTTAGTTGCCAACCAAAATGACCTACTTTAGATTTCACAAGCTTTATTTCATGATAAAAATACAACGTACAGGCGGTAAAAATATAAGGTACAGGTGTTTAACAGATGATAAAAATACAATGTACAAAAAAATTAGGCAAGGATCACATTGATTGTGCCGCTGTTTCACTATTGCATTGCTTAACGGGGAACCAGAGACGCAACCCGTAGTTTTATGGAGAGACTTATCCTTTTTTTTCAAATACCTTATTCCTTCTTTTTTGCAAGTTTTTTGTAGAAAAGCACATCAACCGACATATTTTCATTAATTCTAAAGGCTGTACAGGTTTCATAATGATTTGTATTTTGACGGTTTTTACCTTTGATAGGACTATGGAGACTTTAAACGAAAATGGCAGCAGAGTTGTTTTCTTTGAAAGCGTACCCATTTACCCAAAACCAAAAATATTTGTCAAGACTTTCGGGTTACATATTGAACTTAGCAAAGCTTAGATGATCGTGAAATCACTTTTTTCCTTGTTGGAAATCTCTTCGGCCAACATATTTACTGTATTAATCTGACAAGTATAGCCTAATACATTCCCTTGACAGATATTAATGAAATTCTTATTAAAAGAAAAGTCTAAGCTTGATCAGTGGTTGTCATGCCGTGGCACGATCGTTTCTTAATTTCAATGCAAGTCAGTCATAGATTCATTGATACAAGTATCCTGCGAGTCACATTCTGTCCATGATCGTCTTCTATTACCATTCTGTCTTTGAAGAGATAGGTACATGTATGACCGCAGTGTGGTTTTGTGTCCATTCATTCCGGGATATCTTACGAGTTTACGAAAAAGCGACGCTGTCTGTTCGCGAAACTAGCAATTTTCGAAGCATCTCTCTGTTTGTCCTACCGACGGATGTTTTTTATTCTTACATATGGCCTTGTTGTCCTATTATGTGACCGCTTTTGAATTCATTTCCAGTTTTGTGGTCATACTCTAACCGTACAAGACTTTCAAATTCACTGACTCATCCCTCAGATACAAAGACATGACGAGTGTATTGTCGCGGACAGCTAATCACGAATCTGTATAGTCTGAGAATTAAAATTTTTCAGATTTGTCATACCTGTAACGAGCTACGAGCTCGGACTTTAGACGACTGCAACTTATATTAGAAATATCAACAAGAAAAAAAAATCAGCATGACCGCAGATCCGCTGAGAAAGAGTCTTTACTACAGTACAGACAAAACGCGTACTCGATTCAGCTACAGCCGATTAGGATTTTAGGTATAGAAATGATAGTTAAATAACTACAGCAACTAATCTGGACAATTCCTTTCTGATAGACGCATTATTTTTTTGGTTTTCTTACCTGTCTGATTTGTTTGGTCCCTTGATATCTTGTGTCCTACATTTTTAAGTCGAGGTCATTTGCAGTCGACTGTAAAGAGCCAAAAAGGTTACAATACTATTTGATTGGTTGGTTGGTTGTTTTGGGTTTAACGTCTCTTTTAGACAGTATTTCAGTCTACATCGAGTCATCTCCCAAAGAGCGGGAAAACGAAAAGAGAAACGATATGCAAGAGAAAAATTTTCAAAACAAAACCAAACCTCTACAAACTCAAGTACAGTAGGCCCTTGTCCTACTTTTATCTAAGTAAAGTAGGACGGCCCGCACTGAAAGCTACACAGCACAATCACCTTACCCGACCACTCCCCAAATATCTATTTGAAGTTTCTCATTTATGCTACGTCATTTTAAATGATGCCTGCTCATACTTTCCGAGGGACATTGCTCTTAACTCATATTCTAGATGTCGCCTAGGAATGCAACTTATTTCTAGCCTCTGAATTGCTCTTTATCTTATGCAAAAAATACTAATGACTTTTCTTGAGGGGCGGTAAGCAGAAAATATTATTCTTTAAATATCAAAAGATGATTCCGAGTCCATTAAAATCTATTAAAAGTTTGGCTATTTCGAAGAAGTAAAATAAGCCATTCAAAATGCCGATATCTGTACTGGGGGTAGTGGGTTTTATGATGTGTAAATAAACATAATTCCATGGAGTCTTCATATGAGCCGCGACGCGAGAAAACCAACAAAGTGGTTGTGCGCCCAGCGCAGACTCAGATCAGCCTGGGCATCCGCCCAGTCTGATCAGAGTCTTCGTTGTCCGCATGGAGGTAGCTTAGAGCCTTAGCTACCCTTTAAGCGCTCAGCAAAGAGTCTGGTCAAACAGGGCGGATGCCCAGGCTGATCTGAGTCTGCGCTAGGCGCACAACCACATTGTTGGTTTTCTCGTGTCGCGGCTCATATTACATTACCTTCTCGTCCAGAGAGTCTCGAGCTGTCTGTACGGCGAAGAGACGGTGGCCCTCTACGGCCATATCTATAGCTCTTCCAACCATAGCGGGATTTATGAAGCAAACTCATTCTAATGCCTCTAGAAGTGCACAGTCCCTTGCCTCATTTGTAAACTAGTACATGCAAAAGAATTTCTCAGAAGTCATTTGTCGTTTTACCAGAAAATAAAAATCGATCCTTGATTCACCCTTACGGTGCCAAACACAAACTTGCAAACAGCGTACATCCAAATAAAGTGGCTCATAATGAGCCACTTCATCTGGGCCTACTCTGTTTGCCTTACAGTTTTTGTGTTCTCAGTATAAACATTTGTTTAGCTTTGCAGGCGTAAATTTGTCGTCTGCTTTTCTTGGTGCTTTAAGGATTAAATAACACAGTTACAACAACTAGTTCATCATCATCGCAAGTACACAACTGCCCTAGCAACAATTCACTACAATATGGCTGTACATATATTTGTACATGTACGTAGGTGCGTAGGTTTAAATTGGTGACGGTATGCATCTGGAAATCCTATTTCCACCGGATTAAACACTAGATTAATCGAATCCGTCATTAACTGATCTTCCTGTACTATCAATTCCTTGGTCACTATAAAGAATTAAATTTATTAGGCATACATTGTTAAAACAACTTTGTGGCAACATCGACATCACGTGGAAAGACTATCGTACCAATATACAAATGTATGTCCATGTAACATAATGGCACGCCATACTTTGTCAGTACTCATTTGCTTAATAAAATGCAAAACGGTCCAGTCCAGCAGGGCGATTTTCAATGCAAATGCGAACAAATACAACACTTTTTTGAATCCATATTGTTTTTACTTCTACTGTCTTATTTCCTAACAATTCATATGAATGTTTCCTAATCTACATCTTTAGCTGAACTAAAACCACACGCACAAACACCATATGACATTTTCGAAACCGTTTCTTAATTTAGAGTAAAACAACAATCACAATGACAATAAAGCAACGAACTGGAGCTGTTTGCTTGTTTCACTTCTGAAATACCGCCCTCTCGAGAGACAATGGTGCCAAGAAATTACACGAAGCAATCAAGAAGTAATTCAGGCTTCATGAATACAACAACTCTCGAAGCATTGAAAAGTCCAAAGTCACGTAAGTCAATCGTAATCACAGGCATTCGTAATTGTCCAAGAGGTCACAAGTCTGATCCGGAATAATGAACTTGTTACAAGGAATTTGTATTTGCACAGACATAAGAGCCGCGATTCAACAAAACCAACAAAGTGGCATGTACGCCCAGCGAAGACTCAGATCAGCCTGGCCATCTGAACAGTCTAATTAGAGGTTTTGCTGTGCGCTTAAAGCAAAGCTTAGGCTCTGAGCTACTTCCATGCCGACAGCGAAGACTCTGAACAGACTGGGCGGATGCCAGGCTCATCTGAGTCTTCGCTGGGCTCACATGCCACTATGTTGGTTTTGTCGTGTCGCGCAGTTCATCCGTATTTGCACAGACATCTTATTGCAGCTGACAATGAAATGCGACATATCGCGAGAAGAGTAAACCTGGGCACAACAGAAAGAGCTGGGAAACAGCTGAACTCTTTGCTTTTAACTTGTTTTGTTTTGTATTCTGTGTCATCTTTGTTTACTTTTCCCATTTGGTGCTTGGGGAAGTATATAGTATTTGATTATATCGGTTCCTAATCATTGTCTTCTCATCTACTGCTCATCTTCGCTGTCTGGGGCCGTACTCATAAAACGACTTAAGTGGTTGCTATGCTGTTGCTAAGGCTAAATTTCTATGAAGGAGATTCTCTACAACTATGAAATTTGCTCTGGAGGAACAGTCTTTGTAAGACTGTTCCTCCAGACCAAATTTCATAGTTGTAGGGAATCTCCTTTATAGATATTTGGCCTTAGCAACAGCATAGCAACGACTTAAGTGACTTTATGAATACGGCCCCTGGTTAGTCTTATTTTAATATAAGATTGCAAGAGAGTCAAAGCTGCTGAGGTTAACGGTCTTTATAAGAACGCAAATACCGTATGTGCATGCAAATATTTCTTCGAGATAGTTTCAAGAAGTAAGGTACCTTAATTGTAACATGTCTCCCTTGACTTTGTGTGTGGAAGATTTGCCTTTAGACAACGGGAATGAAAGTAATAGAATGTGGAATAAGTCTGATTTTATGTGTAAAAGATTGTCGTTTCACATGGGGAAAGAAATAATAAAACGTAGATAAAGAATAGGCCTGAAAACAGTAAAAATGAAGTAGCAGTAGTAGTAATACATACATATTAAAGGAGTAAAAAATACGAAAGGCTCGAGATTCACTCATTCGTTTGATATTTTTGTTTTGTCACGAGAACTGACCTTATATTATTCTATTATCATAAATGCTGTGTACAAGAGACACTTTACCTCCCATTTTTATTAATAATATTATTTATATAGATATATTATTATTATTATTATTATTATTATTATTATTATTATTATTTAACTGAACATTTAATTGTCAACGCTAGAAATTTGATAGCAAGTGTGTATGAAAACATTGTAAACTATCTGGCTAATTCATAGTGTACCATGGTAATGGGCCTACTCTCAAGTCCAATCCCTGTATGTATGGATGTACGTATGTATGTATGTAATAAAATTCTAAACAAATAAATACTTGACCACTACCCCATCCAACCAAAGGAAAATTCCTACTGTAACCACGACAATAATGTAGAACAAGAAGAGACGATATGCCATGTCTGCAATATTACTCTTACCTTCGTCATCTCAGTACACATTAACATGTACAATATAATTGAATAAAACACTGAAGTTATTATTTTTAATCGTACGTCTTTATATCTTAAAACTTCAAGTACATGTTCGTACGACCTGTTCGGATTTATGATACAGTCACACTTACCACTTTTACTGTAAAATGATTTTTGTTTGTTTTAAGATTCTGAAGCATAGTTCAGAGGATTAATACAGCGTCCAATGATTTAATTTTTTCAACCGAAAGTTTCACTTTTTATGCATAGCTGCGTAATAAAGTGCAGGAATTCTCACCGAATTTTCCAGATGCACCTTTCCTCAACCATTCTTCTATTAGACAAAATAATAGGCTCGGGCAATTTTAAATGATTTGAAACGCTATCTAGCTTTTCTGTTACGTCACATAACAGGAGTAATGTAACATCACCAATATGATAAAGAACATTTATCAAGATATGACACAAAACTTACTTTTTTTTCTGTAAACATTTCAAATTTAGCTTGAGAGATCTGTTACAAATGACAACAGAAACCGAAATTTCAATGCTACATATAGCAGTGTATGGACTGTCCTTAATGCGTTGTTCTTGTGGATAACTAAACAGTTTTAAAATCAACACAATACCAGTAGCCTTAAATTACAAAATCATTGAATCATATTACGCAAGAAAAAACCCATTCATAGCCTATTTCATAGCTAAGTCCTATTTTGGAAAGTGTTGGCCCATATGGTCGATCCACATGAGATTCAGTACTACCTGTAGATTATCAAAATAACTTGATATGTATGCAAATACATGGATTTTATCGCTTTGCACACAGCCGTACCTTTTATAGATAGGAAAAATATCAGTACTGCAAACAACCCCAGAAAAAAAAACAGATCCTGTAGGCGCTCTCATGAAAAATACTCATAAAGTTGCACAAGAAGCGCGCCAATCACATAGCACAGACTAGCTAGGACAAAAATGGCGAATGCAGCACATACGTAACCAACTGAACGTATAGCAAAAAAACAAGGGCCCAACACCTCTAATGACGTCATCAGGATTAGGTTTGAACAACTGGGCCCAGTTCTCTATTCCTCAACAAGACTATCATAGAGCTAGATGGGAATTGCAAAAAAAAAAAATAAATAAAATAAAAAAAAAAACTAGACAATCACTAAAGGTGATGAATGCCCCCGCCATATGCCTCACCAGAAAAGTAATGTGTTAAAACATATTTGTGTGAAGTTACATCAAAATCTGTCAATAAATAAAGGTGCTAGAGGGATGACTGAGTTTTTCTTAAAAATAGCAACTGTGACCTTGACCTTGGAACTACAACCCTGAAAGGTTAACTTGTCCAAGATATTGTCATACTTAATAAATGTGTGAAGTTCTATCAAAATCAGTTAATAAATAAAGGCGCTAGAACCATGACAAAGATTTACATGTACCTATGATAGCATCTGTGACCTTGACCTTGGACCTACAATGATGAAACGTAAATTTGTCCCAGATATTGTCAAGCTAAATATTTGTGTCGAGTTATGCCAAAATCATTCCAGAGGGATGACAGCATATTTTCTATAATAGCAAATATATCCTTGACCTTTACCCTGAAATTCTGAATCACGAACTTAATTGTCCAAGATATTGTCACACTAAACATTTGAGTGAAGTTACATCAAAATTGTCAATGAATAGAGGAGTAGAGGAATGATAAAGTTTTTTTTCTAAAAATAGCAACTGTGACCTTGACCTTAGACCTGCGGTGCTGAAACAGTAATTTATTCAAGATATTGTTATACTTAACATTTATGTGAAGTTACATCAAAATCAATCTATAAATGAAAGCGCTGGAGCAATGCCCTAGTTTTTCTGAAAATAGCAACTGTGACCTTGACCTTCATCCTATAAACCTGAAACGCAAAGTTGTTCAAGGTACTGTCATAACCAATAAAGCTGTGATGTAATACCAAAATCTGTTAATAAATGAGGCCGCTAGAGCGACGATAAAAGGTGAGATTGTATTTAAGCTATGGAAATATGGTCAAAATATGTATGTTATTCAAGGGGACATAATTCTGCAATAAAGACCTGACTGAAAATTCTGTTTCCTTTATGCACATGTTCAATGCATGTCTGAACTGTGTTGCAAGTTTCAAATCCCTACATCAAATACTATTGGAGGAGTTGCAGAGACAAGAACAGTACTACAAAGTGTGAAATATGGTCAAAATATGCAAGTCATTCAAGGGGATGTAATTCTGCCATAATGACCTGGATCAAAGTTTTGTTTCCTTTAAGCACATGTTCAATGCATGTCTGAACTGTGTTACAAGTTTCAAATCCCCACATCAAATACAATTGGAGGAGTTGCAGAGATAAGAACAGTACTACAAATGTGAAATATGGTCAAAATATTTATGTTATTCAAGGGAACATAATTCTGCAATAAAGACCTTAATCAAAGTTCTGTTTCCTTTATGCACATGTTCAATGCATGTCTGAACTGTGTTGCAAGTTTCAACTCCCTACATTAAATACTGTAGGAGGAGTTGCGGAGACAAGAACAGTACTCAAATGTGAAATATGGTTATAATATGTATATTATTCAAGGGGACATAATTCTGCAACCAAGACCTTAATCAAAGTTCTGTTTCCTTTATGCACATGCTCAATGCATGTCTGAACTGTGTTGCAAGTTTCAACTCCCTATATCAAATACTGTAGGAGGAGTTGCGGAGACAAGAACAGTACTCAGATGTGAAATATGGTCAAAATATGTTTATTATTCAAGGGGACATAATTCTGCAATAAAGATCTAAATCAAAGTTATGTTTCCTTTATGCACATGTTCAATGCATGTCTGAACTGTGTTCCAAGTTTCAACTCCCTGCATCGAATACTGTAGGAGGAGTTGCGGAGACAAGAACAGTACTACAAAGTGTGACGGACGGACGTATGCACGGACGTACGTATGCACGGACGGACAAGGGCAAAACTATATGCCCCTCCCCACTTCGTGGCGGGGGCATAAAAATAAAGAAAGAAAAAAAAATACACACACAGCAACATTGGACATCATGTTACAAAGCCCCTTAGCGAGGGGATACCACAACTTAAAGGCATATTTCCCAGGAAAGGTCACAATCACAAAAAAGGAAAATCAACTAAATAACACAACGGAAAAGAACGTCTTTAAATAACAGACACAGATTATCAAAGAGGAAATACAGCAAAAGAACCAAGATGGAATGTTCAAACATCCCTGGGTGGGGAATAAAGTAACTTCATGCATGCAACCGCACACTTACTTCTAAAGCAGCTCCTAAAATCAAGTAGGAGACAGGTCTGTGTAGGAGCCATCTGAGTCCTATGTCAAGCAGGAGGTCGAGGAGGGTGGGGACTGTTAATTTTACAAAACATTTTCGTTCTAGTCTCCGATTTACTGTTCACAAGAAATCAGCCTTTTGGCTCGCATAGAGTTTTTCTGTCTCATTCAAACATCATGTTGCAATCTGTCGCGACATAGGACAATAATTGTTCCTGTCATTGAAGAGAATATATACATGTACCTTCGTGAGTGACAGACATCTGTCACAGAAGAGCACGAGTTTTTATCGCTTTATAAGAAGTAATGCATCCAGTTATTACAGCCAATATTGAAAGAAACGCAACATATAGGCCGCGTTTGTAACACGACCAAAATTTCTATGTCACAGAAGCTTTAACAAAGAAAGTATGACAAACATTTTGCGTTTACACGGAGCAAATTATTTGTTAAAGAACATGTGCAATAGAATCTTTGTCACATAAACTTTGGCAATGAAATATTTCCTGCAGTGTTCACACGACCAAATATTATTCGTCAAAGTTACCTGCAGCGATGAAACAAAATCTTTGTCACATTTTCCACGCTTATAGCAAAGTTCTTTGTTACATAATCTTTAGCAAAGTTCTCCGTTTATACGGAAAAAATGATTTCTCGAAGTAGCTTTACCATACATAGTTGTCAAAGAAACATTGTCGTATTTTGGCATTTACACGTCGAGCAATTGTTTCTGTGGCAAACCTATTTTGTCATAGAAACTTTGCTCGTAAACGCGGCCTTACACGTACATGTATCGACAATTCCTTCCAGAAACTCAAAGCTCACAGACAGAATAATATCATCTTGAGACCGTGCCTTATTGAGAATTAATTGTAACAATCTAAGATTTATATCATTAGATTAATTTGATAAATAAACACAGAATGATTTATAGCAGCCTGCAAATGTTGTGTATTGATCAATATCTACATCATAAACTGATTGACTCTCTCTCCGTCTGTATAAAATATCCATAATCAGAGCACCATATTTGGCTGGGATGGCAGATAATTCTGAGATTTTTTTTCTTATTTCTTAACGAAAACATACGTAGTGACCACTCACTAGAACTGTCTCTGCGAAACGGTTCTTTTGAGGGTCACAACCTATTTTTATACAGAAATATGGAAATTATCCCTAAACATGCTAAAGTACACCGTTAGCCCTTCTCATCTGGAGCACTGTATGATATCTGACTCCATCAGGCTTTGACGATTTTTAACCTTTCGGTGAGTAAAATCGAGTTTAACACTCTTTGACAAGAATGTCATATGGAGACGTGGATCTAGGTTTAAATTTTGTCGTCTGCTTTTTGGCGCTTAAATGGTTAATTCTTCCTCGGAACCATGGTACCATCATTGCATTTTTTTAAGTTAATGGGAACTCTTCGGTGGGGGGGGGGGGTGTAAATATTACTAGAAATATGTTTTCCGTTTCTTTTTCTTTCCTAAAAAAAATTCCTCCCTCGAGGAGCAAACTTTTACATATGAAGAGAAATCCCTATTTTTGAAAGGGCTTTTTGTTCAACCGAGCAAGGGAAAAGGAAGTCACAAAAGATGTTTCCCGATGTAACAATAACTTGTATATCAAGTCACCTCAACGGATATTACTGCATTTTAGAAGAGATGAAGTGGCAAATAGCTCACACCACGATTCCGTATCATTTTAACCTATTTCGGAAACGGCGAACACACATACGTATATTGGGAAGAGCTCTATGATTTCAGCACTGTGAAAGTCCACACACTAGAATTTCTAGACAGGCACAAATATATGACAGTATTTGATGTGCCGACGTAAAGACGTGGGGCCGTCTTTATAAATCAACTTAAGTGGCAGCTATGCTGTTGCTTAGCCCTACAACCATGAAATTTTCTCTGCAGGAACAGTTCCTCCAGAGAAAATTTCGTGGTTGTACGGAATCTCCTTCATAGAAATTTAGCCTTAGCAACAGCATAGCAACGACTTAAGTGGCTTTATAAATACTACCAATGATGTTTAATAGTACAACAAGCGATGTCAAAAAATGGAAAGACAAGCTATATATGCATACAACCGACTTAACAAACACAGAAGAGACGATTGGCAAAGGGAGACAAAGCTTACAAAATGGCTGTCGCTTGCAGAATTTCGATTATCAGACACTGGCAGCAATTGCTCTGCTGCTGTATGTTTCACAGACGAAATAATGTCTACTGAACTACAATAGCGTACTGAAAATAAATCCAGCGTAAAATTTCAAAAGTCCCACGGTATATTTTAACTAAGCCTTCCCAGCAGGCACACAAGATTGAACCAACCTTGAATTAACCTTGGTTCAACGTCGTGACGTTGAATCAAGGTTGATTCAAGGTTGATTCAACCTTGTAAGCCCAGAGGTTTGGTGTAAATATTGCTTTTTTGCAAGAGAACCTGCACTGGGCAAAACTTATCACACCATACCTTTCACCGTACATACAATTGTATTACAAACCAGCAAACAATAGCTGCTTTCCCTGGTCATGACAATAGCAGTGAAGTCTATAATATCTGTCTCATAAGAATAATTACTGACATATTTGTCAAAAGTATTCTTAAAGTATTCATAAGATGAAAGGGTACACTTTAAGGAGAAGTATGCAATTTCCATTTTACCTCTATTCTCAAAAGAGCATTACTATGAAAGAAAGAATTTCTCATAGACGAGCAAATTCTTTCTTATAGAGTAGATTCCATCTTCAAAAAGGCTTTGTTTTTTTTATTAAACCGTCAAATTTTGAAAAACATTCTTTGCCTGACTTTAGAGGTCAAGGAAAATATTCCGAAAAGAAATCAAATTCGACTGATATTAAAGGCTTTATCATACAGTGCTGCGGAAGACTCGTCTTTACGGACAGAATTATCTTTCAAATACAAATATTCAATAAATTTCATAACAGCAATTCACTTTTATTTAAAATCTTCCATTTTCTCTTGGCACGGCGCATACATTTTCCTCTATGCATCATTAGCTGACAGAAGAATTGTCTCTTCACAATGACGGACTGACCTGATTAAGGAAGAATGGATTCTCAGTAATCTATGTCCTTCAGGATTCAAGAACTTGCAGACAATTGACATTGTTGTTAGGGCCCGTATACGCAATCACTTGTTTCTGATACTACTTTGTCCAGTACAAGAAAAATGACCAAGAACAAAATGACAAATGATGAGTGTTTACACGTGACACAATTTTAATGACAAAACAATGTTTGTGTCTAAAATGATTTAATATAGAACTGAATTTTATTTTTGTGGATTTTATCGATGTGTAAACACCGGCCAATCACTCACAAACTGAATAAAGCCCAAAGGGATTTATGTTAAGTTTGTGAGTGATTCGCCGGCGTTTACACATCCATAAATTCACAAAGATAAAATTCATTTCTTATAATTCCAACTCGGTCATTTTGTTCTTAAAAATGTTAGCTGTGCCGAGTATTTTAGAAACTGCCGCAAAGAAAATAGTCCAAGTAGTTCCCGATTCCCGGTTCCAGGGATTTATAGAAGTATAAACGCCGTTTTCTGTACGCTCTTGACCAATCAAATTGCGCTAAATTAGTAGTTGAAAATTGAGTTGGAATTATGAGTAAATGAAGAAGAAGAGAAGGAAAAATGATAAAAAACAACAACAACATCACCAAAACAACAACAGAGGACCAATGGTCCTGTAGCTCACCTGAGACCTTACTGTCAGCAGACACAATTTGTCATTTCCCTCATTTTTTTATTTTTTTTTATAAATTTTAAACCAGTGGTTTTAGAGGATTGCATATTTTATTTTTTAAAATGTCAGTGACCGTTACTAAAGTCAAAGAATGACCATGATCTTAGATGGTCTTATGTCATCATGTATTCATTTAGTTAACCATAACTTACAATTATCATATCTGGACTAAAATGTTTCCATGAAATCCATTGTTTGAACATAAAGCATATGGAAGCTGACCTCACCATAAACTAGGTCATGGACAATGCAGAGTCATCATTTGTAAAAATAAATAAATAAATAAAATAAAATAAAAGAATAAAAAAAACTTTGTAGGGCTCAAGTCCCCAATGCTACACACAAAGTTTCAAGGTTTATGGCCTTTTTGGTCTGGAGAAGATTTTTGAAGATGTTTTTATCATATATGGGCATGGCGGCGATCTTGGTCATGTGATTAAGACCATCTGAACGACCTTGGCATCTCTGACCCAGTGAAATATGAATTGTTTGAAATACTCATTTGAAATATGGCTTCAATCGGTCCTGTGGCTTCAGAGGAGAAGATGTTTGAAAATGTTTACGGGCGACAGAATCTCAATGACCTTGAGCAATGTTCAAAGAATAACCTTTACCTTTAACAAGATCATGTTTAATGTACACATTAAGTAAACTTTTATACCAATTATTATAATTAAGACTTGAATAACTTCTGAGAAATCCACTGTTTAATAATTTTGCATTAAGCCTAACGTTCCAAAGGTGACCTTGCCATAAATAAGGTCAAGGTCAATGCACAGTCATTATTTGTACAAAAATAAGGGGGCCGAGTCTACAATGCTACATATGAAGCCACATGGTCATTTGGTCTTTGGTTCTGAAGAAGATTTTGTGGGGTTTTACCATATATGGGCATGGCGGCCATCTGGGACATGTGACCAAGACCATTTAAACAAGCTTTGGTTCCTTTGACCCAATAAAGCTCCACATGAAATATGGCTTCCATCGGCCCAGTGGCTTCTGAGTAGAAGATGTTTGAAAATGTTGAAGGGTTTACTTTGTATCAAAAGCAATACCAAGATGTGCGTAACGTATATACGAAGAGCGAACATGTACACTACCTTGAAATTCGTTGGTTGGCTGGTTGATTTGTGTTTAATGTGTCATTTGCTTGTCTTATTCGATGAACCTCGCATGCACGAACAGCACAGGCTCTGATTAGACGGTGCAGGGTGTCTGCACTTTTGCTTTTCTTTGTATATGCATTAAGCATCATTTGAGCCGCGACATGACAAAACCAACAAAGTGGTTGTGCACCCAGCGCAGACTCAGATCAGCCTGGGCTCATTTTTGCGTGTTGCAGCTCACTTTATATGCACTAAAGTCAGTGCAACGATCCGAGGAGATCGATGAATATTCATGACATCTTTTGTTTCTGAAATATCTAGATAATATGCTTACCACATCGTGCAGGAAGTTAATCCTTAGTCTAATATTCCTCTCACGTTGAAATTACTTGACTCATTTACAAAATATGTAGCTCTTTGGTTCCGTTACGAAAGCAAAAAGAAAAGCGATATTAATTGCTAGGCGATGTCAAACACCATACACAAAATATTAAATGTGCCCATTACTACACACCAACTTCAAGGAAGTCAACAAACAGTTGCAAGGACATTATTTTCATAGAAGACAATGTTATACTGCCCTCTCTACGAATAGAACAAACTGTGATTGTGCCGAAGCCGAGCAAGCTACAGTTTGGAAAGTATATAAGCTGCGACAGGACAAAACCAACAATGTGGTTGTGAGCCCAGCGTAGACTCAGATCAGCCTTGGCATCCGCCCATTTTGATCAGAGTCCTCGCTCTCCGCATGAAGGTAGCTTCGACCCTTAGCTACTCTTTAATCGCTTAGCGAAAGGTCTAATCAGACTGAGCGGATGCCCAAGCTGTTCTGAGTCTTCGCTGGGCGCACATGCCACTTTGTTGGTTTTCTCGTGTCTTGGCTCATTTATTTAATGTTGCTCTGCCCTTTTTGTCCGTAAGAAGGACATAATAGCTGGTCATCTGCTGATGAACACTATCAGTCTATCAGTAGGCTACCTCAGGCATTTGCGAGCAAATAGAAATCTGCTTAGCTGAAATATCTGCGAGGTCTTTACAGAGTCTTCGCTTCACACTTTCCACTGAATAAAATAATAAACTACTAACGACAATTTAGCGGAGGCACAAACTACTGTGAGCCTTCATACGTCGTAAGGCACCCCTTTGTCGTGCAATGATTCAATTAATCTTTTACTTTGGCTAATAGCATGAGAGAGCATGAGCTCTTGACTGTAATGAAACTCGGTCGACAAAATTACCTTGATTGAATTTTCCCATAATACTTTCGGTTGATCATTCAATCGTTTGCTGCCAAAACAAACAACAACTGGCCACACCAGTTCAAATTTAATCAAACATACGAAACGTTAGTACTGCAACTGGCCGTTTTTTCACATGTTAGCACTTCTAATCTGTAAATGGTGATATTGGCACATGGCATTGTTCCCAAATAGTCAGGTGAAGCAAATTTTCAGGGGACAACTTCGTTATTTTATTTAGAATATCTCAAAGGTGAGTGCTATATTTTCTCAAATTTCAAAAACCGATGAAAACAATGTGACCTAGACAATAAAGGTGTATATAGGAATATTTTAAGGGGGAGCAACTCTGCCATTTCCAGTTTGCCTCCCTTGTCAAAAGGTCGTACAGTCTACTCTCGATATCTCAAAGTCGTACTTCAGCCCAAACTACTGATATCTTAAAGTAAATTTTCTGGTACCAGAAAATTTACTTTGAAATATCAGTAGTTTCAAATAACAGGAGTTGAAAAGTAAAAAAAATAGGAAATACATTGTATATTGTTTGAAATAAGAAGATACTTTGAGATATCAGTGTTCGATATATGGGGAGTTGACTGTACTCTTAAAGGAAAGAAAGTGTTCCTCTTTCAAGAGAAGAACTTGATAAGCACATTCAGGGAGAAGAACTTGATAAGCACATTCAGGGAGAAGAACTTGATAAGCACATTCAGGGAGAAGAACTTGATAAGCACATTGCTTCCGCTCTAATCCCATAGCTTGTACTGATATCTTACTTGTTTATGTATGTATACATATATATATGTTAACAGAATAAGCTAAATAAATATGTTTAAACCAAAGCGTTCCTCTAGAAGCAAATTCTTTATCAAGAGTAAGACTAACTGTGGAAGGGTTTCATTGCCTAGACAAGCAAACAGGAAGTCATAACATTCGTCTCCTTTTGAAAAATAAAATGGAATAAAAATATGGAGGTATACCCCTACATCTCAATTCTAGGTGTACATTGTAGTAATGCTAGTTATCGTACAATTCAGTTCATATCATAAAAATTGCGGATATGCAATAAAGTTCTAGTTAATTAGAGTTATGGGGATTTCTGAAGAACTGACAAACTTATATCACTATAATTCAGCCGCGACACGAGAAAACCAACAAAGTGATTGTGCATCCAGCACAGACTCAGATCAGCCCGGGCATCCGCCCAGTCTGATCAGAGTCTTCGCGGTCCACATAGAGGTAGCTGAGACGCTTAGCTACCCTTTAAGCGCTTAGCGAAGAGTCTTATCAGACTTGGTAGATGCCCAGGCTGATCAGAGTCTGCGCTGGGCGCACAACCACTTTGTTGGTTTTCTCGTGTCGCGGTTCAATTATACTTTGCCTTTAGCGACAAATTGACTGCACTGCAACAGCTCTTCACATTTTTTCTGAAAAGAATGGCAGTGTTTTTTTTTCTTACAGTACGTTCGAAAATACAACGTCTCTCTAACAAACGACGTCGTTAGAGTCAGAATTAATACGTAATATTCAGTATTAATTTTGCTCTTCTTAATACCAATACTTTCGACCCCAAATATTCCTTACTGTGGAACTTGTTGAAATAAGCGGAGACGCTTTCACAGGTCTCAAAAATTGACATAGCAAATGTTTAATATTAGTTCGCCTTATGCGTAAATAACACATGAATAAATAAGCCAATACTCAAAATTGTTTATTATTCGTATAACGTTCCACGTTCTGTCATCGTATGTGTGCCAAGCTATTTATCATGAATTAGTATTCTTTTAGCTGCTCATATAGCCCAACAGGCCATTCGATTTGACAGAAACTGTCTGCTGCAATGTACTGTACATTTTCAGGGATACAGAGTGAAACTAAGTACGTGCAAGAAATTATGTATATCAAAAAAAGTTCGTCCATTGGATAACTGGTTTATGACTAGGAAAGAATACCCAAAATTCATTATGATCCATAGCTAAATGTAGGCAACATCCATGCCGCAACACAAACCAAACAATCAGAAATATGAAATATAACAACACCTTACAGGCACACTTTATTGAATCAGCGTTACATCAACGTTGATTCCTCGCCACGGACAGTCTTAATCTATTGCCAAATCGTTCGTCCATCAAAATTTCTAAATATATGGACATGATCATTTTCGTTTCTCTGTTGTTCTCCTTTCTACAAAAAGACTCTAACTTTTAGATTTTCAAGCAAATGTTCATTTCTAAAGCAATAGTTATTCCTACTGCAACTAGTGGTACACTGTATATCAATATCGATATTCTTATTCTTTGGTTGTATAATATATAATATCGAAGTCATAAGTATATTCTTTCTAACAGTCTCTTAATACAAATATTACCCCTTGGCCGAGGTTATACCAATGAGTGACTCAGACATTTCCACTACCAGTTGCCTGTTATATCTTTGACAAAAATTCAGCCTAATACTATAAGAAACCAATTTACAGTGATGCTTCTAGCACCGAATGCTAAGTGGATTCAATAACAAGATTGTAAATACACAATTATTTCCGATCGAAAATGTCCAAGAAACAGAGCTAGATATCTGTATTTATAACTTGAGAATAGAAAACTGTGACCGTCGATAACGAGACTGTGTTGTATATCAGCTACAAGAGCCTGATCGACTGTGGGCGCAAAAGCTAGTTCTTTTCCTTTGCACTACCAAAGTTCAAAATGTTGTCAAAAGATTTGTGACAGGTGAGGTAAATGGTAAAAAGTATTGAACAGTATATTGCGTTCCAAACTGTGTTCCCCAGTGTTCTCGAGGAAGATAAACGATTGACACAGTCTCAAAATAAAAGCAACCCAAGACACAGAAAGTAGGCAGAAAAGCAAAAACAAAAAGAAAACCCAAAAACAACAACAACAAAAAGTACCGTTGCCTGTTATAATTTCGTAGATAGAAAATGGCCTGGCTAGACAAGAAGATAAAGAAGAGGAAAGAGAGAAAAAGTGGCTTACGTATCATCAAGAATCGTGGAATTGACAAGTAAAGAACTGTTCGATGAATGCTAAGGTTCAGGTTACCATACAAATCATTTTCATACGTTTAACTGCTTTGCGTCTAGTTCTTCGATAACTGACCTTTTTATCGGACAAAACGTTGTAATAACTAGAAATGTTTTTCAGAGAAAAACTGATGTACCCCCACCAGCCCATTTCCCATCCCTTCTAATGAATAAAAAGCCTGTACAAATAAAATATCTATGCAAGTTTGGAGAAAATCCATCCACTGGTTCTAAAGATATCCTACATAAAAGACTATGTCCTTGAAAAATGGGTCATGGTCACCGACTGCTAAACATTTCTTAAACCTGTCAAACGATGTATTCATGCAAGTCTGATGAATATCCGTCAATTGGTTCAAGGTATAACTCATTTAAGAGAAAAAAAAGCATTTGTAAGTTTAGCTTTTGACCTAGAAAATGGGGTCAAGGTAATTAAAACATAGTAGACTCTTGAGATTTCCCAAAGGTATAGCTATGAAAGTAAAGTGTAAATCAAGCCAAAGGTTAATGAGACATATCCATTTTAGTGAAATTTATCATATCTAACTCCTCTTGTTATCTTGAAAATGAAGTCAAGGTCACCAAAATCTGATCAGCTTTAAGCTAGTCCTGGTAATGTATCCATGCAAGTTTGGTAAAATTCCATCCACTGGTTCAAGAGATATCATGGGTACAAAAATCTGTCATTTAAGTCCTCCAGTGACCTTTAAAATAAGGTCAAGGTCACCAAAATCTAAATAGCTCATAAACTTGTCCCAACGATGTATCTGTGAAAGTTTGGTGAAATTCCATCCATTAGTTTACGAGATATCATGGGTTCAAGATACTGTCATCTAAGTCCTCCAGTGACCTTGGAAATGAGCTCAAGGTCACCAAAATGTCATCAGCTCTTAACCTTGTCCAAATAATGTATCCATGAAAGTTTGGTGAAATTCCATCCATTAGTTTACGAGATATCATGTGTTCAAGAAATTGTCATCTTAGTCCTCCAATGACCTTTAAAATAAGGTCAAGGTCACTAAAATCTAAAAAGCTCATAAACTTGTCCAAATTATGTATCAAAAAAAGTTTGATGAAATTCCATCCATTGGTTCAGGAGATATTGTGGGTACAAGAAATTGTCATCTAAGTCCTCCAGTGACCTTGAAAATAAGGTCAAGGTCACCAAAATCTAATCAGCTCATAAACTTGTCCAAATGATGTATCCATGCAAGTTTGGTGAAATTCCATCCATTGGTTCAGGAGATATTGTGGATACTAGAAATTGTCATCTAAGTCCTCCAGTGACCTTGAAAATGAGGTCAAGGTCACCAAAATCTAATCAGCTCTTAAGTTTGTCCCAATGATATATCCATGCAAGTTTGGTGAAATTCCATCGATTGATTCAAGAGACATCGCGCATACAAGAAATTTCATCTAAGTCATCCAGTGACCTTGAAAATGAGGTCAAGGTCACCAAAATCTAATCAGCTCTTAAGTTTCCAAATGATGTATCCATGCAAGTTTTGTGAAATTCCATCCATTGGTTCAAGAGATATCATGCATACAAGAAATTTCATCTAAGTCCTCCAGTGACCTTGAAAATGAGGTCAAGGTCACCAAAATCTAATCAGCTCTTAAGTTTGTCCCAATGATATATCCATGCAAGTTTGGTGAAATTCCATCAATTGGTTCAAGAGATATCGTGCATACAAGAATCTGTCACGCCGACGCCGACGCCGACGCACCGGGATCCGCACTGAAAACAATATGTCCCCCCTCACCTTTGGTGGGGGGACATAATAAAGCTAGATAGTAAATCATTATGGCGGTCTCTAAATACGTATCATTCTTCCCCCTTGGCCCGAGATTTAATCAATGAGTGACGCAAACTTTCCTATTGCAGTCTGAGTGTTGTATCTTTGACAACTAGTGTAAGAATCTAATTTGCAGGGACGCTACTGGCACCAGCTGTTAAGCAGATTCAATAACGCGGTTGTAAATACACATTTGAGCCGCGACACGACAAAACCAACAATGTGGTCGTGCGTCCAGCGCAGACTCAGATCAGCCTGGGCATCCGCCCAGTCTGATCAGAGTCTTCGCTTTTCGCATGAAGGTAGCTTAGTCCCTCAGCTACCCTTTAAGCTCTTAGCAAAGAGTCTGATCAGACTGGGTGAATGTCCAGGCTGATCTGAGTCTGCACTGGGCGCACGACCACATTGTTGGTTTTCTCGTGTCGCGGCTCATTGATATCTGACAGAAATTTGTTAGTCCGTTTTCTTTCAGATTTCCATTTGGTGACTGACACCCCGGACAACCTTTGGTTAAGCCATTAGGTTTCATAATAAGACGCGAATTTGGGTCAGGTCATCCAATACAAAGTGTCCGAACTTGCCAGCGGAAAAGCAAATAGCGAAGACCATTGTCAGACGCAGTAAAACTCTGTTCCAAAATTAAGGTTTAACGAATTATTTATCTTCGATGTCATCAAACGGTTTGGTTGAACACTCAATGGGAAAATTTCTTGATATTTATTAGGTTAAGATCTGCCTTAAACATAACCGCGCTGTGTTAATTTAGGTTTTCGTCTGATAGTTCCTTTTTATTTCTTACTGTTTGGCATGCACTTGCATACGTTTAAATTATAACGTTGATTACATAGTGTTTTTCTTCCGAATACTCAAGTACTAAAAGGGAATGAAACTCTTTCAGGGGAGGCAGCTATGTCATGCTCAAAACATGCTCATGTTTTGTTTCCCTTTTTAAATGGGAGTCAACTCCAAAGGGAAGA
This sequence comes from Ctena decussata, assembly GCA_963989385.1. Taxonomy (NCBI): domain Eukaryota; kingdom Metazoa; phylum Mollusca; class Bivalvia; order Lucinida; family Lucinidae; genus Ctena; species Ctena decussata. The sequence continues at coordinate 41,718,922 of OZ022503.1, read as the reverse complement.
AAACAAACCCCTCCTTTCGTTCAGAGTACATTTTTAGATAAACTTCATCATTTAGGGAGTCAATGAGGAAGTAATAAAACCCGTCTCTGTTTTCTCTTTCAAAAAATAGTGGAGAAACATTGGAGGAATACCCATACTTTTTAAACAAGATGCCTAAGTGACACTTATTTGTACGACGTACGGACAGGAAAATTTGGTTTTTTAAACGAGTCATGGCTACAAGTTGAGTAACGATCACAGGCGATAATTCTGACATAAATCATCTTATCATAGGATCAACTTAAACACAGCTGTTGAATTCAGTTTCTGTTAAGTTTCGAACAAGTGAGCTTGATAAAATATGGTCAGTATGATCACTGTCAAATGGTGACGAAAGTATCCTGAAAGTGTGATGAAAATCGGTTTCAAACAGTGAGGCTGCAGAAATTGCAGCCACATGATTTTGGCAAAAATTACAGATAAAGGGACATAACTGGCAGTAAGGTTCCGATCATGACTCCAAAATCCATGATCCATGTCATGTACTGATAGTCATACTCTGAAATTTCATAAAAATCCGGTAAAAAAAAAATAAAAAAAAATAAATTAAAATAACGGATGGACAGACGGATGGATGGGCGGACAGATAGACAGAACCCATTACTATGGTCCCCGTCTATCACACCGAAGGACAAACAAGAGGGAAAAGACGTTGAGTTAAAAAATCATCTTGTTACATGTAACGAATAAATCCAACTACATCTAAAGACATTTTGGAAGTTTTCATCTATTTTCCTGTATAACAGCAACAATAAGAAACCGTACAAAATACGTTCATGAAGTCTAAGGAATCTGTGTTTTCTGAGCAATAATGGCAGAAAGCCTTTTTCCTTAATGATTATAAGGATTGATAAGAAGCTTAATACCAAACCAGTGTTACAATTTAGCTTTCATTTTGATGCCTGTCTGGAAAACAAATGAGCCGCGACACGAGAAAACCAACAATATGGTCGTTTACCCAGCGCAGACTTAGATCAGCCTGGGAATCCACCCAGGCTGATCAGACTCTTTGCTAAGCGTTAAAGGGTAGCTAAGGGTCTAAGGTACCTCCATGCGGACAGCGAAGACTCTGATCAGACTGGGCGGATGCCCAGGCTGATCTGAGTCTGCGTTGGCCACACAACCACATTGTTGGTTTTCTCGTGTCGTGGCTCAAATGATTGCACTTGCAGACCCTGCTGCTTTTAAGACTTTCCGAAGAAAACGAATTTATACTGTCCTAACAAGAAAGCTCTAACTAGAGCACAAAAGCTTGTGAAATATCTGTCCGTATAGGCACTGTTATATGTGCATGCATCAATGTTCTAGAAACTTACTTATTAAGAGTATTTAACTTTATGCTAAGAATGTCAGTGTCTGTTTTGCGAATAGTGATTGATGAATGTACCTCTCTTCAACCGTATCTCAGTTGTATCAGGACGATGGGAGGGTGATAACGACAGGCTGTGTGCAATGGAACTCCGTTTACGGTTGAAAAGATTTCTGCGGGAATGGCATCCGGGCTGCTTGCTGCTTCACCCACTGAGCTAACGATACTCTTTTTATCCTTGTATAAGACATTCATATTGGCATCCATAAACCAATATAATCATAGCACGGTGCATAGGTTACCAGAGATACCAAGATCGCAAATGCAAAAATTAATTCAGAAGCCATACCTTCGAGCAACTAAAAGCAGAAATTATAGACATTCTAATAAGCGTCTAAATTTGGCGATAACAGACATGCCATTATGAGGAACAGACACAACAAATGTAATTTAATGTTGCTACAAAATTCAAATGCACAATTATCTCGTCTTGAAACCAATTAGTGGCTGAAAGATTGCCCGTTTGTCTAAGACTCTGTGAGCCCTTATGGAACGATTTACTGACATGTCTGTCGGTTCGAAAATAAACGATGTGCAATTGAAACAATATTTAATTGCGCAAAGTTGGATTCTGTCTAGTTGTTCCTTGTCATTTCAATTGCCCAACTGTCTTCGACATTCCGTTTTGAAGACCATTATCAAATGCTGGCAAAGCAGCAGGTACTTAAGTTAAAAGTTATGGTTAAAAGTCGGAACAAAATGCTACAACACACATTTCTATTTCTATTAGCAAAGATTATCTGGTATATAGAGAATACCATGTTAGTGTCTTTTGATATCAAGTTTATCAGGCGAGACCAGAAACAGCGTAGGAATGGCGAGGCTTGCCGAGCCAGTCCGACGTGTTTCTGGTCGAGCCTGATAAACTTGATATCAAAAGACACTTACATGGTTTTCTATTTATCATGCATCATTACAATATTTTCAGTTGTAAAGAGCGTCAAACAAACGAAAAGTAAATGCAGTCTTGTTTGCACTTTTTGACGTCGCGAATGCGTTATGACGTAAGTCGGTGACGTCATTTGACCAATCGAACGTTGTTATCACGGCCTACGTCAGTATGTAGCCAATCGTCTTCTGAGATCGCTTCTGTAGGCATCGCCTGATAACATTCGCGCAAGCGCAGTTCTGCAGTGACATGATATCACATCATGTTATCATACCCCTGTTATCAGGTGAATTTTGCAGCACATGCATGATAAACCATAATATTGTCTGTTGATGCCAAAAGTGTGCATTTCTTTGCAGTTTCATCAGTAAATATTGTCGTTTTTGTGTGTAAGTTATAAACATTCATGCATTTGGAAATTCAGCAACAAGCTTCATTAAAGCACATAATTAGAAGCTACGGAATATATTCACAACGAAGTCAATTATCACCTCAACGGTCTCCCGCATCAGAATTTTAGCTTCAGCGAATAGGCCAAGAGGGTTCGCATACTGACATTTACCAGGAAAAATGTATATTTACGAGTGGCCAGATTCTTTTGCATCTAGTCTAGTCTTTCCTATAACCTTACGAGGTTGACTTTACAACAATCCCTTCCATCCAGCCCCGCCTTGAGCTGCCCTACTTGTGCTAGCAAAATCAATCCCTGTCTACTCTTCAATATTGAACATGTCTTGCCACCTCTTCTTGTACTCTCTGTTCTTCTTTTTACTTTCACTGTGCCCTGTAAAATCGTCTTTGATATGCCAGAAGGGTATCTAAGGGTAGCTAAGCTTCTAAAGCCAGCTCCGCGCGGACAGCAAAGACTCTGATCAGACTGGGCGGATGTTCAGGTTGATCTGAGTCTTCGCTGGGCGCACATGACATTGTGTTTGTTTTCTCGTGTCGCGGCTCATTGGTGACTTGTTTCTAATTTAAATGTAAATTAGCAACTGACATTTTAAGTCGTATATGTAAGAGAGTAAGAGAAGTAATTTCCGAAGTTGAAGTTTTTTAGTTAAATAAAAATATATTTTCAGTGAATATTTTCGCAGCCACAGAATATTTACATTATTAAAGATGTTTTGTGAAATTGTAAATTGTTGAAATTGTGATATTTGATAGGAAATTGTGAAAATTGTAAATGTGTTTTTCCGTGTAGCCTTAGAGATTTGTAGCCCCGGAGCCGCCATCCTCAAAAACAAGCAGACTATTGATTCACTTATATAGAATATTCAATATTTATCTTACAATATTTTGATAGTTTGCAGGATCCAAAACCAGTATAGAAAGCTAATATTTGATTCGTGTTTCTCGATTTTCTTCACAGAATTTAATAAAGACCTAAATGAAGCTCGCATCCATAATTTTCATTCAAAAAAAAGCAGAACTTATCCGGGCGTATGTCCCACGTAAAACCACATATAGTGAAATCTTCGAGAAGGCTCTTATAAGTTCGTTGTGCTTTCTGTATAATCGAGGTGTGATAGTTTAAGATTTATTTTAGAAACTGAGAAGAAATGTTAAGGGGTGGTGGTTAATACTGGCTTCAAGCAATATCATTACGTATTACATATGATCTGGAGCTAGAACTATTACCGCTGTCAGTCAAAGCCATTAGAGAAAGCCAAGTTAACAGTCAGCATCGCCTGCCTATTATAAAATGGTCTCGCTATGTCACTGTTTCTGAGAGACTAGCTAGTAAAATTGAAGTTTCGGTACCTGAATGCCACTGACATATGAGCTGCGACACGAGAAAACCAACAATGTGGTTGTGCGCCCTGTACAGACTCAGATCAGCCTGGACATCCGCCCAGTTTCATCAGACTCTTTGCTAAACACTTAAGCCCAGTATAGACTCAGATCAGCCTTGGCATCAAACCAGTCCAATCAGACTCTTCGCTAAGCGCTCAAAGCGTAGCTAAGAGTCTAAGCTACCTCCATGCGGACAGCGAAGACTCTGATCAGACTGGGCGGATGCCCAGGCTGATCTGAGTCTGCGCTGGGCGCACAACCACATTGTTGGTTTTGTCATGTCGCGGCTCAAATATTATACCAAGTAACATATTACTTCAAATGTCTAATTGTCCAGTATTTCTAGTGAAACTGAAGTATGGTTCCACGCAGACCAATGGAAATGTATCAAAATCATGATGTCCTTTACATACAGGTAATGATTTACACTACGTTACTGTACTTTAGACGAAAAGCAATCCAATTTATCACCAGCCACATTTAATATCTTTTACTTATCAACGAGAAGCGCCGTAATCTAGCGGTAAGAGGCACTCGGTTATGTTGCAGAAGGTTGTGAGTTCGAATCCGGGTTCGGGCAGCCGGCTACTGTGAAACTCTCTCTGTCATCCCAGCAGTTGACGCGTATCTTTTCGAATCGTGGAAGGATACGGCAGTGAAAGGTGAGGGATGGGCTCCGCATTTCATATGTTGTTCTCAAGTTACAGTGAACCTCTAACCCCTACTGGCCCTACGGCCACTAGGCTATGGGAAACATTTACCTTTTATATCTAACCAATAAAACCGCTCAGTATTGATACAATTATTGACACATGCCTACATTCCGCGTTACAACAAAACATAAAATATGGTCAACTTTCCATAGATCTGATGATTCATCATAGGTCTTATACGTGATTTGTTTGTTTCCTGTGATGATTCGTTGTTGGGTTAGGTAACCTTCATGCGAAGCAAACAGTGAACTTAATGCTTCGAACTACCGCGGAAGCAGAAAGCGAGGTATGGATCTAGTAAAACTAGTTTTAAGCCCCATTGTTAACTTTTGTTGACCGTTCCAAGGCTGTACTTCTGTTGTGGTTCATTATTTTTTATAAGTTGTAATGTACGGATGTCTATGATCCCCGTAGTTTTGTAAAATAAAATAAAAACATGTAAAAATAGATGTTGCTGCTGTTTTTAATTACGGTAGCTGTTTAGGAAAGAGTGTCTCATTCGGTTTACCGTGCGTGTCTTTCGTATATTTTTGTCAATTTTCGTGTGTGCGCTTCTTTCCCTTTTTGGTTTGAGAGCGGGATGTGGGATTTGATTGCATTAATTCCTGGTCATTGCCTGTCTTTTTACTTTGTCAATCAAAAATCGGTAGATTAGTTTAAAAGGATAAAAGGCACTGAAACTGGTACAAACAAATACACATGTACAACACCCCACCCACGACAAAAAAGGGCCAAGAGTAACATGAACAAATACGGAACCGATGAGAAAAACAAGCGGTTAGCGTAATGCATAGCTCCTTCTCAGGTAGGTGGTCATAAAGGTAGCCTATGGTAGGCTAGTTTGTAACTGAATCGTATTTGTACTGACCGTTTAAAACTAATTTGAGCCGCGACGTGACAAAACCAACAACGTGGTCGTGCGTCCAGCGCAGACTCAGATCAGCCTGGGCATCCGCCCAGTCTGATCAGAGTCTTCACTGTCCGCATGGAGGTAGCTCAGTCCCTTAGCTACCCTCTAAGCACTTAGCAAAGAGACTGACCTGACTAGGCGGATGCTTAGGCTGATCTAAGTCTGCACTGGGCGCACAACCACATTGTTGGTTTTCTCGTGTCGCGGCTCATTTATTGTTGCTGAGTCTTTTTGTGAGATTAACCTATTAATGCCTAAAGCGTCCCATACATGTAACAGAACTTAGGCAAACAGTGCAGAATCAGATCAAACGCCGCAGAAAGCGGTGTCTAATCAGGGTCTACACTGTTTGCACTTATTTTACAACAATTTCTATAAGATGTGACAACAATAAATAAGCAAAACATCCCTAAAATGATGAATAGAACAGTTTCCACTGGGCAAAAATGAAAACCAACAAAGTGGTTGTGCGCAAAAAAGCAGATTCAGATCAGGGTAGGGATCCGCCTAATCTGATTAGAGTCTTTGCTTTAAACTTAAAGGGTAGCCAAGGGTCTAAGCTACCTCTATGCGGACAGCGAAGACTGCCCAGGCTGATCTGAGTCTGCGCTAGGCGCACAACCACTTTGTTGGCTTTCTCGTGTCGCAGCCTCAGTGTGTCTTTTGTCACAAAGATACCCCTTCGTTTTGTCGTTATGTAATTGTTATACTTTGATTCGTCCGCCTGTACGTGGGATCTCCCGTATAGGTTGGCAACTATGGTATAACTAACGCCACCTTCTTCAGTGTAGACATTGCTCATTACCAAATATTTTGTGATAAAGTTTGCGTTTTCTGAATAGGGTAGTATAAATGTTTATAGTAACCCCTTTCCTGTTGTGAGTGGGTTGTGCTCTGCGCTTATGGCTTTTCTTGAGTGATAAATTACTTGTATAATAATACCATTTAAGGGTTGAAAATCAGTGTACGGGCATATTTTACGTATATGAAGAAGCTTTTATCAAGACATGGCTACTGAAACTTTGAGATGGTTGCGGTCGGGCGATGGTGCTTGGTAACTTCCAGTGCCGGGACGTCCTTCTAATTTTGACAATAGTAGGACAAGGGTTGGGGTTGGTTGAATGTTTTTTCTCTCGCCTACCATTTCTCTTTTCTTTCTGCCTCTCTCTAGGAGACGGCTCGATCTATACTGACATACTGTCTCAAACAACCTTTAAATCCAAAACAACCAGCCATAAACAAACTGAAACATTTGTAAATGGTTGTGAAAACACTTTAGGTTGCTTTACTGTACTGTAGCTGAATGGATACCAGCTAAGTATGCTATTAATATTATCACATTTTCAACTGTCTCTAGCGGATCTACATGTACAAAAAGGATAAAATTAGATGCACCGAAAGTAATGAAACGATTTTTTTATGATTTAAAACTTATCTTGTTTTGCATCGGTATGCTTATGTCGTCCGCGACGTATGCGCTAGTTTCCTGCGTGTAATTTCTTCGTAAAATGATTATTTCCGCAAGATCCGTCAACCAGCAATGCATTTCCAAATGACACATAGCTGTGCAAATGCAATTTAATTTGCTTTCTGTATGCATATCAAATTGTAATTTGCTTTCATATCGATTTATTTATAACCGCCAATGAATGTTTATGTCAGAAACTCAAGTTTCTAACAAGAGCTGTCGCCTGACAGCATAGCTCGCCTAAATTGGTGCTTGCCCATCACACAGCCGCTATGGTGGTGTGGACTGCTATGCATAAAACTTCATGCAAGCATGTCCATAATGAAACACATCTATAAACAAAAGCTATCTCAGAAATAAGTCTTAAAATAAATTTAAAATCAAATTAAAAACAAAAAATGAAATGAAATTTCAAAGTCCATGAGCTTGAGGTAAAAAAAAAAAACTGATGGGGGTGTGGGGGGGGGGACTGCTATCCATTAAACTTCATGCAAGCATGTCCATAATGAAAACACATTTATAAACAAAAGCTATCTCAGAAATAAGTCTTAGAATAAAATAACAAGAGGACCAATGGTCCTGTAGCTCACCTGACACTTGGTCCTGATATATATTTTAATGTTTATGATGGGCTTGAGTGCCCAAAGCTACATACCAAGTTTCAAGGTCATACACCTTTTGGTTCTGGAGAAGATGATTTTGAAGGGTTTTTACCATATACGGCATGGCGGCCATCTTGGTCAAGACCCTGAGAACAAACTTTTATTCCCTGATCACACTTAGACTCCATATGAAATTTCGCTTCAATCAGACCAGTGGTTTCAGAGGAGTAGATGTTTTGAAAATCTTGATGACGGACAGACCGAAAAATTGACCTTGACCTTTCAGTGACAAAATATCTTCATCTGGTCATTTAGTTGACCATATATACCATGTATTGTACCTAAGACTTAAATAGTTTCTGAGAAATCCACTGTATAAGCGTTTTCCCATATAAAAGCCTAACATACCAAAGTTGACCATGTCGTCAATTAATTCAAGGTCAACACATGGTCATCATTTGTATAAACTATGATAGGCCAGCATGCCCGATGCTACATACCAAGTTTCAAGGTCATAGGCCTTTTGGTTCTAGAGAAGAAGATTTTTGAAGGGTTTTTACCATATATGGGCATGGTGGCCATCTTGGTCATGTGACCCAAACCCCGCGTATAAACTTTCGTTCCCCAATCCCACTGAGACTCCATATGAAATTTGGCTTCAATCGGCCCAGTGGTTTCAGAGGAGAAGATGTTTGAAAATCTTGACGACGGATGTTCCGACGGAATGACCTTGACCTTTAGTGACATAATATCTTCATCTGGTCATTTAGTCGACCATGTATACCAAGTATTGTACCTAATACTTAAATAGTTTCTGAGAAATCCACTGTTTAAGCGTTTTCCCATATAAAAGCCTCACGTACCAAAGTTGACCATCCCGTAAATTAGGTCAAGGTCAACGCAAGATCATGATTTGTATAGAATATGATGGGCCCGCATGCCCGATGCTACATACCAAGATTCAAGGTCATAGGCCTTTTGGTTCACGAGAAGAAGATTTTTGAAGGGATTTTACCATATATGGGCATGGCGGCCATCTTGGTCATGTGACCTGGACCAAATATATAAACTTTCATTCCCCCATCCCACTGAGACTCCATATGAAATTTGGCTTCAATCGGCCCAGTGGTTTCAGAGGAGAAGATATTTGAAAATCTTGACGACGGATGGTCCGACGGAATGACCTTGACCTTTAGTGACATAATATCTTCATCTGGTCATTTAGTCAACCATGTATACCAAGTATTGTACCTTAGACTTAAATAAGTTCTGAGAAATCCACCGTTTAAGCGTTTTCCCATATAAAAGCCTAACGTACCAAAGTTGACCATGTCATAAATTTTGTCAAGGTCATCACAAGGTCACGATTTATATAAATTATGATGGGCCCGCATGCCCGATGCTACATACCAAGTTTCAAGGTCATAGGCCTTTTGGTTCTGGAGAAGAAGATTTTTGAAGGGTTTTTACCATATATGGGCGTGGCGGACATCTTGGTCATGTGACCTGGACCAAATATATAAACTTTCGTTCCCCCATCCTGTTAAGGCTCCATATGAAATTTGGCTTCAATCCACCCAGTGGTTTCTGAGAAGAAGATGTTTAAAATTGTGGACGCCGACGACGACGACGCCGACGACGCCGACGACGACGACGGACGACGGACCAAGTCTATACTATAAGCTCACCACAGGTGAGCTAAAAATAAAGAAAATGAAATGAAATTTCAAAGTCCATGAGCTTGAGGTACAAAAATTGACGGGTAGGGGGGAAGGGGGGTGGGGGGCTAGGATGTATCAAAACCCTGAACCATTATCTAACATCAGTCCAAGTATTAGTATCAATTGAGTCCATCATCGTGGCACTGTGAAATTATGTCTTCATAAATATAAAACTTCAAATAAAATCTTTAAGACAAAATTCTAAGTCGATGACCTTGACTTCAAGGTCATCCAGTGAGGTATGTATAAGGTGTTTTGTAAAATTGTAAAAACTCAAAAAAGTGTCTAACATCAGTTCAAGTATAAACTAAATCTCTGCAAAGCATTATGTATCAGTATGCAATTACAAAACTTTAATAAAGACCAAACTTTCCTACGTCCCTGACCTTGACATCAAGATCACTGAGCGGGGTTGGGGAAGCACTCTGTAGATCTAACTACAGTGCAAATATAAAAATAATTCGTCTATGGGTTCAGGAGATATGTGTCTTTAAAAAACTTTAACCAAAACATCCAATCAATAAAAAGACAATTTTCTAAATCCATGACCTTGACATCAAGGTCACTGAGGCGGATGGGAGTAGTACCTTCACAAACTTAAGACCAATATCTAACTTCAGTGCAAGTATCAAAGGAATCCATCTATGGGTTAAGGAGATATTGGGATCTATAAAACTTTAACCAAAACATCCAGTCCAAAACACTCCCAATTTTCTAAGTCCATGACCTTGACATCAAGGTCACTGAGTGGTGTGGTGGTGGTACCCTGTTAAACTTTAGACCAATATCTAACTACAGTGCAAGTATCAAAAGAATCCATCCATGGGTTAAGGAGATATAGGTCTTTAAAAAACTTTAACCAAAACATCCAATCCGAACGCCGACGCCGACGCCGTGGTGACAACAATAGCTCTTCCTGAACTTTCGTTCAGGCGAGCTAAAAAGCAAGACGAGCTTGCTGGAACAACGAATATTTGTATTGTAGACAACTGTCAAACGAAAAGATAAACTGTTACATGGAACTCATATTAAATCTTCCGCATAGATCGTTTATTCGTTTTGATTTGTGCAAACAAAACTCCCATCTAATCTTATAATGCAAGATTGAATAAGAAAACATTCTCAGATTAAGGTTTTGTCTGAGCGATTCTCCATGGACAATCAATATATTTCACAGACAGATAGTTTTCATCTGGTGTTGGTAAAATTATATGATATACACTGTACGTGGTCGCTAACGTTTCAGAGGAAAGACAACGGACGATTTCACGTATTCTCTATAAACATTTGAGTAAACCTTGTATAGATGTTTAGGATATAAAGCAAAATAATAAAAACTTAACGAAAACCTTTTAATACAAATATTGAACAAATTCCAAAACCTTAAAGGCCCCATAGCTGTATTAGCATGAAATATTTTATCGTGAGGTATCGCTGCAAACTTCTTACTGCAGTTTCGTCATTGATTATTATCGTGATTGGTCGGCTTTGAAAAATCAAAACGTCCTTGAGTTTAGCATAAAATAGATTAAAAAAATAACTGAGTTGCCAACTAAAATGACCTACTTTTGATTTTACACTCTTTATTTCACGGTAAAAACGCAAGGTACAAGAGATAAAAATACATGGTACAGGCGTTTAACAGTTCATAAAAATACAGTGTACAAAAATGTTAAGCAAGGATCCCATTGATTGTGCCGCAGTTGCATTATTTCATTGCTTAACGGGGAACCAGAGACGAAAACCGTATTTTTATGGAGAGACTTATCATTTTTCCAAAATACCTTGTTCATTCTTTTTTGCCAGTTAAAAGCACATCAACCGAAATGTTTTCATAAATTCTGAAGGCTGTACAGGTTTCATAATGGTTTGTATTTTGACGCTTTTTACAACCGGTAGGACTATGGAGACTTTAAGACCATGACCTCAAATCAGCAGCAGCAATGGGGGATATGTTCTTTTGTCTGGTTGTTTAGCTCGTACGTAATAGATTATTGGCATTTCAAACGGACCAAGCTCTTCATTTCAGTGGGGACAAATCATGGTATTCTTGTTTGGTGAAAACTATAAGATCAGCTGGTGTAAAAGAAAATGATATCTATTCATTTGATTTGAAACGATTGATAAAAAGTTGACTCAATTTTATATGCAACAAACAACGCAAAATTTAGACAATTTAAAGATACAAGTTAGATATGCCAAATCAAAGACTTTGCGTGATAAAAGGAATGCCAATTTTGAAATGAGGTAGAAACCGAAACACATTTTATTTTATTCTGCAAAACCTATGTAATACAATCTGTTATGGCATAACCAATGTTTACTATTAGAGGTATTATGATTTTGCAGGTTGCCTATTCTATCATATTTTTACCATGCAGTCAACTCTCGATATCCCGAAGTCAAATGTCAGCCCAAACTACTGATGTCTCAAATTAAATTTTCTGGTACCAGAAAATTTACTTTGAGATATCAGTAGTTTGAGATAACAGGATTTGAAATGTAAATAAAAAATTGGAAGTAGATGTACATTCTTTGATATAAGAAGATAATTTGAGATATCAGAGTTCGAGATATCGGGAGTTAACTGTATATCTTTTGATCATTGTTGTATTTATGTATGACAGGTATGATATCACTGATGTTGTATTCATTATTTAATAAATAACAGTAACAATGACCTTAATTCAAGTTCTTCTTGCCCAATATTGTGTCCCTTCACATGCGAGATATTTTATTTTCAAGACGTCGCCAAAAGTCTCCTTTTGGTCTTAAGCGAGAAATAATTCATGTCTTTGTACAATGCTATTTGGAACAGTTAAAAATAGACAAGATGTATTCGTGGTATAATCGGGGATTAGTCCTGCTTGTATTCAATGCTAAGAGTTATAAACGGCTTCCTGTATCGCAGTTCGTGAATAAATTTCCATCTAATGACATCGTTTGCTGCCCTTCTTAGCAGAATTATTGCAAGATATTGTCATTTTTACGAACATTTCATAATAACTGCACGCAAAGCATTCAGCAGCAAACAAACATTTATCTCTTGATTGGGAAGATTGGCTATATCTTATAAACTCTATAATAATGGGCTACCTTAAGAAATCGCACTACCGGTATTCATTTAAAGAATTAACCCTTCCATAATAAAAATAGAAAATAGGTAAAAATAATTGTTAAATGTTTTTTTTGTATAATTTGCTTAGTCTGTTGTAACCCTTTTGTTGATCTAAATTATTTAGTTCAATAAAGAAAGCTGAGTTGCCACCTATTTGGGAAAGAGCTGCTGACTCGGCTTATCACTTGTAATTTATTGTTTGTTAGGATGTCTTTGTCAATCTTTCCCTTTGATGTTGGGGATAGGGTTTGGGATCTGATTCAGTCAGTTCCTGAAGTGTAGTTACTCTTATAATTATTCTGTTACCAAACGTGTTGAAACTACCGGTGGAATGGCAAAATGTGCAGATCCTGATCCGACTACTGGCCGAACTAGATCTACACCGTTTTCATAAACACATCAGCCTATTTTGACGTCTTAACAGTTATACAATGACTGTAAATGCCTAAATCCCAACGACTCTGAAGATATTAGTGCTTATCTGACTTAGGGACAAATTCATTGACAATGAATGCCAAACATAGCGTCATGTCTATGGAGTGCCGTTTTACTATTTACTATCTATATACGGATATGCATTAACCGATTTTTGGAAAGCCTAAATAAGCCTGATTATTTGATATCCAAAATTTTAGGATATCCAAAAATTAACTTTCAGGTATCCAAAAATAAGAAATATTTTTTGATGTTCATAATTCAATTTTCGGATATCCATAAATAATAGTTATGGATATCAAATATCATTTTGTCATATCCAAAAATGAATGATGCATACAGTATCTATAAATGGAATTATGGTTAGCCAAAATGAATAATGGATAAAAAAAAAACAACAACAACGAAAAACAACAACAAAAAAACAAACAAAAAAACAACAACAGGAAATTAATAGTAAAACGGCACCCCATACATGCCAGTTACGAGATCTGAACCATTAACCTTGTCAACGTCTCCTGGAGATATGAGCTGTTATTGTTTACTAGCGTTTCAAATTGTCTCAAAATCTCTTAACTTCAAACACGTTGACCGAGTGACATTTTTAATTTGTCTATGTAAATAAACAAATAAGAAATAGTGAAAATTACAATGGAATCTGCATCGTAATTATTACCCAGAGGAGCAAGTTTTCCATTGTTAGCTCACCTGAGCCAAAGGCTCACAGGTTAGCTCATAGTATAGGCTGGCATCCGTCGACCGTTGTCCGCCCGTCGACAACATTAATTTTCAAACGATTTCTCCTTTGAAGCCATGAAGTCATTTTTTGTTCATCATTGCACAGACAACATCTGTAGATGTGGGGGTTAGGGGGAACAAATAATTTTGTTATCGTTAAAACTGCAAAAGAACGCTGGTTGCTATGGCAACTTACAGTTTCCATAAACTTATAATTTAAAAAATGGAAAATTGAGCAACTGCACTTACTTAGATTTGCTTTTGTACAGGAAAGTTTTTTTTGAGTAGTCCTCAATGTTTCTTATGAACTTTGTCTAAATCACTGAACTTGATTTGTTGTCATAGCAAAATAAAGGGAAAAGTTTCGAAAACATATCAAAATATCTTCTCCTCAGAAGCCAGAAGGGGGATGAAGCTGATATTTTGCATACATGTACATGAAATTAGTCTCTAACTAAATTATGTTTTATGTGTCGTTGCCAAATGTGAATTCGATGTTTTGTCTTATGTTTCAATTGAGAAAGTGGAAATTTGGTATTTATTTCTATGTTATTGCAGATATTTTGATAAAAGTTTTACGGAAATGTTTCTTGAGTAAACTTCTACCTACCCAAATTGCTGCATATGACAGGTTGCTGTAGCAAAATAAAGAGTAACTATTCGGAAACAAAAATATTCAAACATCCTCTTCTCAGTAGCCGTATGGGGAAGAAGTTAAAAGAATTCTTAAAAGTTTAAGACATTGGTTTCTAATACGTTGTGTTTTTTTATCAATGCAGCTCGTGTGCTTTTGTTGCTATGCACCTTAAAATCTTCCGTTGACTGATAATGGGGAAAGTGGAAACATGACATTTGGTGTTACTGCAGATATTTTGACAAAAGTTTTACAGATAAGTTCTTTGAGTAGTACTCCAACAACCATATAACTTTTGTCCAGATCGTTCATTTTCATTGGTTGCTATAGCAACCGAAAAGCTAAAATATTTTATTTTTCCCCAAAATTCTTGTTGTCAGAAGCCACGTAAATGAAATCAAGCTGAATCATTTCGCAAAATATAAAAAAATGTTTGTGATATTATCCTCTGCATTTATTTTGATTTTGCGCATGTTGTTTTGTTGCTGTGGCATCAACGTTTCTTCAGCATAACCTCAGTACTCAGGTTTAGCGATATAGGACCATTGGTCCTCTGGTATGGCCAAGTCTTACCAGCTCATCGGTAGAGAAAAATGATAGATGACTGCTTTAATTGAGAAAATGAGAAATGGCTGCTTAATGATTGCTAAGTAAAGTTTCAAGATGGTTCTGGAGGGGAAAAAACATAAATGACAGAACTGCCGTCCCTTAAATTCTAACTCGTTCACTTTAAATGAATAGTAATTATAAAAATACTTAGGAACAAAAACAATATAATGCAACAGCCCACACACAAGTTTCTATACAAGTATTAAAATCAAAGAAGTCCTTCGTCAGTAAAAGAATAACATTTTCGTTTCTTAAGTCACGTCTAGTTATTTTCGTCACAGGATTTTCTTATAACCCACATATAGATACATTGTCAATGCTGATTAAATGCCAACAAATGTGTTCACCGGCTTAGCAGTGATTACAGCGAGGCTGTAGCGAGTGCCTCGGGAGACTGTCTTTTTATAAAATATATTTGTCTAAACATTTAGTTATCACTTTACGAGCCAGAGACGAAACTAACTGAATTTTTAAACAGCGTAGCTCCTGATGAGGCGGCTCATGATGAGCCGCCTCATCAAGATCTACACTGTTTGTCCTCTAGTCTTTGAATTCGCAATATGATATAGCTTTGATGAGCCATTATTTGATTTTTTTGCAGACGTATATTTTTGTCGTCTGCTTTTTGGCGCATAATAAAAAGTTAACATCCAGGTTTCGTACCCTTTATCTGAGAACCGGAATTAAAACTAACCTAGTTATATAACACCAACTGTCTGAGACTTTGTTTTTGCTGATTTGAGTTCTAACCGCTTAAGCATGCAGTAAGGCACAGGGTATGTTTATCTCTTAATAGCTGAAACTTGTCAATTTTAAAGAGTAACTACACTTCAGGAACTGACTGAATCAGATCCCAAACCCTATCCCCAACATTAAAGGGAAAGATTGACAAAGACATCCCAACAAACAAGTGATAAGCCGAGTCAGTAGCTCTTTCCCAAATAGATGGCAACTCAGCTATCTTTATTGAACTAAATAATTTAGACCAACAGAAGGGTTACAACAGACTAAGCAAATTATACGAAAAACATTTAACAAATATTTTTACCTATTTTCTATTCTTATTATAGAAGGGTTAAAATGATAACACAATAAATTAAACAGCACCGAACATACAACAAATGCAACCGCAACGAAAGTACCGCCTTGGGACGGTCAGTAATAACTACTTGGGGGTTTAAACCGGTTTCACTGGGCCCAAACCTTCACCCTCACCCTCCGCCGCGGTTCGTATGGAGGTCCCCTAACTCATCAGAGAGTCATCATGGTCAACAGTTAAAATCAAGAAAAGACCGTGAGGAAGCAAGGATGAGGACTCGACAGCCAAAACGTGTTGAGACACCTGGAGATCCCTGGGGCGTCAGCAACACCACTGAAGCGCTGGAGCAAAAGAAGACCACCAGTTGACCCCCGGTGGGCCAAGAAACAGACAAACATCCGGCCCCAACCAACTAATATATAGCTTTATGCAGGGGCTATCATAGAGTCTGAACCTCGACCCGCCGGCGTGCAATTAAAGAGGACAGCAAAGTTGTCAACCGTGATTGGGTTAACCACTAAGCATGCAGACTGTCGCATTACATCTATGTTATAGCCAATGCGTTTAAATCGTATGATAATTTATTAAATTGATCAGGAAATTCTGTTTTCCCTACGATTTTGCGTAATTTATATACTAAGTCACCATAAAATTCAGGTTCCGATAGGCCTTGTTGCAGAAGTGACCTTAACCCTGTATTATATTTAGAAACCAATTCAAAATGTCTACGATAAAATTTAGAAAAAGCTTTCCGAAGTTTATGATACCGATACCCCTGCTGTAAAAGCTTGGCAGTCAAACTTTTATTACGAGCATTGAAATCAGCCAAATGACTAGACACCCTAGCGAAGCGAATAAGCTGAGAAATGTAAACACCATAAGAAGTGGTGCGGGGAACATCAGCATCCAAAAACGGAAAATTAACAATGTCGAAATCAAAATCATCGCGTTTGTCATAAATTTTAGATGAAACAAATCCATCTAAAATTGATAAATGTAAATCCAAAAATTGGGCCTCGGTATCAGAAGTATTTGCTTTATTTAACTGCAATTCAGCAGGATAAATTTGACTAACCATTCCTTCAAAATAAGGATTGTCAATATTTAAAAAGGTCGTCCAAGTATCTAGACGTTGAGTTGAATGTTTCAATGACATGAGCTTGAGTATCATCAGAAAGAGACACCATAAAGTCTCTTTCATAGCAAAATAGAAACAAATCTGCTACAAGAGAAGCGCAGTTAGTACCCATCGGAATTCCTATAATTTGTCTGTGTAACTTAGTACCGAATCTTATGAAAATGTTTTCTAGAAGATATACTAAAGCATCACAAACATTTTGGCAAGACCACATTTTAAACCTTTTTTGGTCATCGAAAGTTAAAAAAAGCATGTTTATCATTGCAAGCAAGATAAAGAGCACCCTCTCTCTGAAAAGTAGTCTCAATTAAATTTATTAGTTTCTTTTTTATTAAATTATGGGGCAAAGTTGTAAAGAGTGTAGAAAAATCGTATGTAGTCAAAGTAGACGCGCGATATCCTCTAGACTTCAGTTTATCAAGAACCTCGGTAGAATTTTTAATTGACCGAAACAGATTTTTTCCTGACCGTTCGTAAACTTTTTCACAGTACCTAATTACATGAATTTTGATAGCGGTAAGGCAAGAAGTTAATAATTTGGAAAGTTCAGTAGTGGTACAAGCACTAGAAATAGCAATAAACCTGGCTTTATATGGTCGTTTATGAAGTTTAGGTAACCAGAACATCGTAGGAAGCTTGTCCTGCCGTTCCTCTACATTTACAGAAAACTTGAGGGCTAAATCATTACAGTGCCTAAAGACAACAGACTTTTCGTCTTCTGAAGTCTCTTCATAGGCCTTAGTGCCGCCAAGTTCTTGTTTTAATGTGTTAATATAGTGTAACCGTCGAACAACGACAACGTTATTTGCAGCTATTTTGCAGTTATTTTCAAGCCTTTTTTGTAGAGGACTGCTACAGCTAGTATAAAACACGATCAAATACCTTCATGGAGCATTTAGAATAAAAGTTCTAAATGACACTTTCAATATACATTCTAAAGCAACTAAACTTAGTTAACTAGGTAGAGAGAAGAAAGTGTTTAGCATAACAAAAGTCATGAATGGAAACCCTTACAAATAATTTCCTATTGTATGTATTCATCACCATCCCAAACCATGAATCAATTTGCCTGTCTCGAAATATAATTCCCTTTGACAAATAGGTCAAATGTTTCTGATATTGTTTTTGTTTGGTGATAATGGAACTAGGACTATTCAAATCTATTATCAGAAATTCTGAATGGTTCACGTTTGCTTCCAGTAGCAATAATTATATGTTCTTAAGACTGCCAGCGTTTCTAGAAAAAACTGAGAAAAAACGATTTATTTTAGGGGGTTGTTTTGGAGGGGAAATCCCGCCTGATAATTGAATACATATGAGCCGCGACACGAGAAAACCAACAATGTGGTTGTGAGCCCAGCGCAGACTCAGATCAGCCTGGGCATTTGCCCAGTTTGGTCAGGCTCATTGTTTAGTGCTCAAAGGGTAGCTAAGGGTCTAAGCTACCTCCATGCGGACAGCGAAGACTCTGATCAGACTGGGCGGATGCCCAGGCTGATCTGAGTCTGCGCTGGGCGCACAACCACATTGTTGGTTTTGTCGTGTTGCGGCTCATGTGGTATACTCGTAACTGCAAGTGGGATTCACACTCGAACAGAGCATGAGCTCACTCCCAGCAGGCATAAACTGTTGAACAATACTGAATTCACGTTAATTAACGAAAACTAAGAAAAATCTACATGTTTGTTGATACAGCTAAGTTTCAACGTGGCTGAATGGACTCTTAACAAATTTGACATTCAGAATAGTAATCATGTCCATCTAGACTAAAAGCTGTAAAGCTGGTGTGGACAAATACGTTTCCTTACGTCCTAATATGATATTTCTTAAAGGGGAGATAATTCTTATATAGAGAATTTTATCCCATTTTGTTTGAGATTCTGTCTTAAGGAAATAGTTTTTTTTTTCTTTTCCTTAAAGAGTAGAAAGCTTTCTGGAAAGGTTTCGTTGTCCAGGAGAAAAAAAAATTCTGTTGTCTACATCAGCAACGTAAACCTTTCTTTCTTTTCCAAGGGAAACCAAAGAATTCATACACATATCATCTCTGTAAATTCTCTTGGAAACGAAAGCTTTTTAAAGCGGATTTTAGTAAAAAAGGAAATGATGTCTGCAAAATTTCAAACAAAGTTTACCATGTTATTTTATATTGAGAGAATAGAGGCCAAACAGTGTAGATCCATATGAAGCGGCTCATGATGAGCCGCCTCATCTGAATCTACTCTGTTTGCAAATTCAACAATTTTCAATTCTGTTGAAACAAGTATTGAAAAATTCCTTCCTGAACTGGTATCAACTGTAGCAATTATTTCTTTTGGAGACGGTGTGTTGACCTTCTTATACCTAATACATAGTCTGAGCCCCATCCTCGATTTCCTGTCTGAGCTCATTATGGGTATGTTGACCCTTTAAGCGCCAAAAGACAGACCATAATTTTTTTTTCTGCAAATATTCAAAATATGTTCCGTCCTCGCTATATCATACTGAAAAGTCAAAAACTAGAAAGCAAGCAGTGTAGATCTAGACGACGCATTTTTTTGCATGGTCAGAGCTCTCAATTAACTTACAAATGAGCCGCGATATGAGAAAACCAACAAAGTGGCATGTGCGTCCAGCAAAGACTCAAATGAGCCTTGAGCATCCGCCCAGTCTCATCAGTCTTTGCTCTCCGCATGGAGGTAGCTTAGACCCTCAGCGACCCTTTAAGAGCTTAGCGAAGACTCTTATCAGACTGAGCACATGCCCAGGCTGATCTGAGTCATCGCTGGGTGCACATGCTACATAATTAGTTTTCTCATGTCGCGGCTCAACTATTTTATAGATGATGATAAAAACAAACTTCGCAGAGGATGTTCTGTATATATTGTCTAGTGAATCCACATTCATTCTCACGTCCATATTAAGATATTTGCGACTTTGCACCTGCGGTACCATAAAACTGACTTTCGCTGATGCATACTTTTTAATATCGCCAAGTATATCAAGCTCACTTGACTACAACGGATTATGTTATGTATTTTGGGAAGGTAACATTTTGAACCGACGGGTAAAGTAGGATCTCTACAACTAATTTTAAAATGCCATTAAGTGTAGTTTCCCTGTTCAAATGCCTATAAAATGCCAATATTTAGTTGCCAGATGCTTGACAAAAAAGGTATTTTAGTGTTTTAAAACGCGTTTGTTAATGGCTTCATTTCATGAAACGGTGATTGTACGATGTGATTGTTTATTTACGACTTAAAACCAGGTTATTTTCGAGATTTTCTTTCCAGATAGGAAATAGTTATTTCTGTAATTATATGATATTATTACATAATATCAAAATTAGCGAATTTCATCATAAAAGAACCTGGTAAAGGTTAAGACCAAACAATTGCAAGCGGACGCTAGTACATAGAGTGCTATAGAGTAAGCCTCGCCAAAGTCTATTACACTAAAAAATTCAAGTCACTAGTTATGAGTACCTCAGAGCATAATTAACAGAAGGCTATTTAAAACTTTTCAAAAATTTAACTTCAAACAGGCTGGCAGCTGATATCACCAAAGAAGCTACTTAAATTACAACTGCTTAATATTCATCATCCAATTCTATGTTGAAAGGTTCATCAGACCCTTCAACTTATTGTCTGTAGCTTGAAGTGTTAATGAAATCTTGCAGTTTGTAAATCGCCGTTGGTATAATGTTCAAAGTCAGACCCTTATATACTTTTCAGCAGGGGTTTATTGACTTATATGTAGAATACGGATAAACAGTGATACCAGCTATTAAGTAAGCATCCTTTTTATGGTGTCCGCAGTGGTCAAATAATTTGAACTCAAAAAGTTTCCAAATAGTTTAACACGTTTATTATTCTAGAAAATTCTTGCCATGTTTTCGCAACTTTTTTTCAAAGAATAATTGAGCCACGTCAAGTGACCTCCAAAAATATGGCATTTTGTCTTGTGATAGTCAGAGCATCCTTCTCATTTATATAGGGTAATCAGAGACCT
Organism: Ctena decussata; assembly: GCA_963989385.1. Lineage (NCBI taxonomy): Eukaryota > Metazoa > Mollusca > Bivalvia > Lucinida > Lucinidae > Ctena > Ctena decussata. Next base: position 41,697,719 of record OZ022503.1, on the reverse strand, counting down.
CACTGTTGATTCTTTGGCTTGGGTCACTTCCAGAGATGGCTGATGTGACAAGCAAAGGATCTATTCAGACTGCACTTATGTGCAGTCTTATCAGAGCCTTAACTTGTCGCCAATATCAGATTGTTTGAAATCACATGATGTGAAAGGAAACGCCATAATAATCATGATATTGGCACGGCATGACATTCATGGTAATATCATGACTGTCTTTAAGTCCTGTTTGTTTCTTTCCCCGATAAAACCCTTCCCAGACTGGGTCTACACTTAAATTAAAGAATTTCTCCTAAGGGAGCAAAGACTTTTCTCTCTCAACCTGTACAAATTATAAACAGAAACTGCCTGTTCCAAAGTCTTGTGTAAATGTGTTAAAAATCTGGAACTATGTCTGCCGGAACGTGCTATTGCTTTTTCAGAAGCTGTCATTTCAAACAACTCCGTTTCCCCAATTACTTGCAAGGATAACTAAATATCTTGTACAACATATATATTTTGAAAGGTTCTATAACATTTATAAAAAACAACTCCATATCATCCCTAATGCATATAAAAAAGAAATGTCTGCCCAGATACCTAATGACACTGAATGTATATTATGGGCTTATGCTTCCGTTTCATGTAACTATTCCGTTGTGGCCCATGAAACTAAATTTTACAGAAGAACGCTGCCTATAAAATTGACCTGCTTACACTTAATGCTGGTATTTCAATCAGTACCATTTATTTTCAGCAAAGCCTGGTTAGCACATGTTTTTTTTTTTTTTTTTTTGTTTTTTTTGTTTTTACATTTCGGTTCATGTGAATGTAAATTTCTCTCTGTATCTAATCTATGTTTTATCAGTTTTTCTTTCAAATGAGTTGACAGTGAAAAGTATTGGCGTTGAGCTTTCATTCGGTTCGCGTCAGAAAAGTATACTCGGTTGTCGTTTCAAATCGCCGTTTCTTGCGATCAGCTATCGTGGTAGAATGAATTTAGCCGCGACATGACAAGAATACAAAGTGGCATATGCGACCAGTGAAGACTCATATCAGCCTGTGACGCCGCCCAGTCTGATTAGAGTCCTCGCTGTGTCCTTAAAGGGATACGCAAAGTAAGCCAAAAAGTGGTACTTCTCTGTAATGGTTTTATGACCCTGTTATGTCATTACCTGTGTGAGATTGGGATATCCTTTGGTGAAATAGCAGTTTCACGGACTGTTGCACAAAAGGGTTATGACACCAATAACAAGACCTATGTCCTCAAAAGGTAGCTAAGGGTCTAAGGTAGCTCCAGGCGGACACCAAAAACTCTGATCAGACTGGGCGGATACCCCGGCTGAGCTGCGTTATCGCTGGGCACATATGCAATTTTTGTTGGTTTTGTTGTGTCGCGGCTCAAATCATGGACGTTATCGTTTACGTTCAGACTTCATCCTTTTCTGGTAGATATTTTGAATAAGCATGTTATGGTGTACCATAGTCATTTTAACTGAAATGAATGTTTAGCTCTCACAAATGAGCGTGATGGATAAGTCTCCACATTATGTGACGTATTTTCCATTTAGAACGCACGCTGCTTCTATTTTCTTAATTGCCTGTTTTGCATGGAGACAAAAAACTTTCAATATAACAACTGCAATCTAAGTTAAAGACTTTCCGTGTTAAGTTGAAATCTGAATATGCAGACGTGAGTGTGATATTTATGATTTTCGTAATTTCTTTGAAGACATCATCACATAAATAATAAGCTAATCAGCAACAAATACAAAACAGTTTTAAATCGGCTCGAATTTCAAAATGCATTTCCTTTACATCAAACCCCACAGGCGTTTACCGATTTAAAGCCTACAAAAGAAATTTCGCATCATAGATGAGTCCGTCTATGACATATCGCAAGTTTTCTTACTTTCGCATTTTTATATAATTTGTAGTCTGTCTGCATGAAGAAGAGCCACTATCTCTCCTAACAAATTCTAGAAAAAAATCCTTATCCCTATTTACTAAAATTAACTTGTCAATTACAGATTGCAGCCGTAGACTTTTCTTCAAGTGTATTTTGTCAGAAACTTAGCTTTTTTCATCGACAAATCATTAGAGACGAAGCAGTAACTGTTGCTGTTGAGACAAATGGATATCGTTTTCATACTGCCTAAAACACACAGGTCAAGCTGCAGGAAATCGTCTTTTATTTTTTTTTAATTTCAAAAACCTTGTGTCTACTTGTTAAAAGCAATGAGTAGAAACTGATCTAAAATTGTAGTTTTGCAGTTTTTCGTAGGTACAAGTGGTAAATGTTCCCAAACTATGTTTAAACTTGCAAAATCGACCAGAAACACGTCGGACCGGCTCGGCAAGCCTCGCCATTCCTACGCTGTTTCTGGTCTCGCCTGATAAACTTGATCTCAAAAGACACTATTATGGTATTCTCTATATCCACGTCAGTAAAGCCAAATGGCAATATCACCGTTATCATAGTATATGGGAGTGATACTGCCTATAAGGTTGCCAATGACCAAATAGGCACAGAACGTTGAATAAACACTGAAAAAACCTTGATTCAACGTCACGACGTTGACTCATGATTGATTTAGTGCTGATTCAACGTCGTGTTTCCGGTGGGGCCTTTAAATATGACATGCCCTAGTGATTTTGTTACTGAAGCTATGCCACCGCTAATACAATGTATGCTCTTGCGGACTGAACTGGCTCGCAATCAATTTCCGTCATGTACGGCATGTGCGAACAGTAAAGATTCAGATAAGAACTGGCTCGCAATCAATTTCCGTCATGTGAAAAGATACCACACGGCATGTGCGAACAGTAAAGATTCAGATAAGCCTGCATATCCGCGCAGTCTGATCAGTTCTTACCATATCACATAAAAACACGATTATTGGGACATCTAACACATTTCAAATGAAGAAACTGTTTATTTTGTATAAATGCGGATACTTTAAGCAGTTATTGGATGTGCATAGCCTTTTAAGGCATTGGCAAAGTGCACATGCTCAGACTCGCATGTGTTCATGAACAGGGTAAAATCAATTTTAGACTTTGAACATTTGATGGAATTATAGAACTGAAAATGCGGCCGCAATGTGTGACAGTAACGGACCAGGGCATAAATTGAAATACAGGGACCACCTCCACAACCTTTTGTTAGATGCATGTTCTGTTCCCTGGAAGCATGCATAAATCAACCGTCTGAATTGCGTGTGTCTTTACTTTATCTGGAGGTCTAGATAAACATAATAAAATATCTTTCTCGTCAAGTATATCCCCATCGTCACATCACACACTAGTATGTGATAATCCAGGTCATGAATGGCGCTTTTGCTGAAACATTTTGAAGAAGCATTTCAGATGGGATCACATAATATGTAAGAACCTGTTAATGTCCAGAGTTTTTTACACTGACATCCGTACATATGTTCACTTGGAAAACTACCGACGCTAAGAAATTTGATACAATTTCTCGAAGAACTTTGCCTATTAGAAAATTCGCATCTTCCAATACTGTCAAACGAAATCCGTCAATTGCCTCAAGACCCTCGTATAAGTCTATCTGTCTATTAATGCATAAATTGGTAAATATACCGAAAGCCAAAGGTAATGTTCTGTTTCATCGGCACTGGCTTTTGGCAAATCCAAATCGATCATTGCATCGTACAACCACAGTAAACGATGAGTGAAACAGGTACCCGTTTACTACTAGGTTGACAGTGAGAGTTTACCAGTCGGGTTTGAAACCACGAACTTCCAGCTACCACTTCTGAACAATAACAGTCTCTCTAACCACTTTCTATAATCTATAATACACCATAAAACAAAACAAAAAGCAAAGGGGACAGATTTTAGGAGAACACAATTCCAGAAATACAACAAACAGAGTCTATTTCGGAAGTTTACACCACCAAATGCACAGTACCAAACAGGTGCACCTCATTGAATCATCGTTGAATCTACGTTTATTCATTGTAATGACGTTGAATTAACGAAGATTCAACGTTGATTCAATATTATGTGCTAAGTGGGTAGCACAACTAAAGTGTAGTAAAGCTAAATACTGCTTAAAACCTACCTGTGCCTGTTTCATCTGCGTCAAATGTATTATCCAAAGATGGTGGGTTGATTTTATTATACCTGTAGACCCTAAACCCCATCCTAGTTTTCCTGCTTGTACTCATTATGAATTTTGTGTTTTCATCATCCGGGTCAATCAGAACATCCTGGCAATCAAACTATCACTACTGATATTGGGTTATCTTCGTGAACTCAGGATCTTGACTGGTCTAGTTTTCAACGGCATACTTTATAAATGACACATTAGAAAACGAATTTCACAAACTTTTTATAATTTCCACAAAACGGATATTAACACTTTTAGCTCGAAAATAGTTGGTTTCAACAATATTATTTCACTGTGTCATTACAAGTTACAGGATTAGAATGGAAGATATGAAATTATGAAGTTCTCCCTAAAACCGAAAATAGTTGAATTTGCAAACAGCGTAAATCCAGATACGACGGCTCATGATGAGCCGCCTCATCTGGCTCTACACTGTTCACCCTCTAGACAAACATGATTTTCTTCTTCAATTTTCACAGACATAAATTTTATGGTCTGCTTTTGTTGCTTCAAATATTGATATAATATCCGTTTAAGTGAATTGAATGATGCACATTGTATCGCATAACATGGACGTAAAATTGAAAATATACTCCATAACACCAAATAATAGATCCAGTTCCTAAGGAAATTCGTCTCTTTTATGGTCTTTCACATGCGGAGGTAGATAAATTGGTTGCTTTCTGAAATGATTTCTGGAGAAACTTAAACTTGTTTTGCTAGAAGATACGATCTAAATCAATTCGAAATGTTTCCTAATAACTTGTACGTACACGGAAAAATATCGTAATATAAAAGTTATTTCAAAGCTTCAATCTTTGATTTTATGCAAGCGCTACTAGTTTTCCAAATGCCACGAGAAACTATGTATATTTTAAGATCATGACGTATCACCTTTCCCATTTCGAATGCATGCGGTTTCTCACTTAGTATTTGTCTAATTTGCATGTTTTACATTAAGACAAACCTAAATAACTTCCATTTAAACAGCTACAAGCTCACTTAAAGACCTTGCTAAGACGTTCTAAATATGCAAATGTAGTCGCAGAGCTCCAGATAAGAAGGGGTAAATGTCACAGAGAAAATTAAGAGATATTTTTTCCTCCTTCTCAATGGCAACATCTTCTGACACCTCACTAGACTCGTCTCGGCTAAATGGTTCTAATGAGGGGTCACGAAGTATGTTTTAATACGAAAATAGTGAAAACTATCTCTAAATTATCATTGATACCATTTTTTATCAGGTGCTCTGTAGTCGGAATGATTTCTGTAACCACTTCGACATCGTCGCAAAAATTAGCAACTCGTGTGCAGCGAATGCTACTTGAGACTGAATTAATCGTTTTTGCCATTTTGAATCAGACCTTACATTTACTATTTCTAACCGACTATATATGCTTGATCTTTCATGCAGATAACACGTACCGGATCTCTTCGGCTATAAGACGGAGATGTTCCTTCCAAAACAATACCAAAAATTTAGATCCGTCTTCTAAGACGGATCTAGAAATTTGGGATTGATATGGAAAAGAAAATCCTATCTAAACGCTAAATTTACAGATTTTGGGTTATTTTGGAATGCGATAGTCCCAATTTATGGCTGAAGTCCCATTTATGGCTGAAAAAATACGAAACTATCCAAAACATTCCAAAAACACAAAATGATTCCGCATCACAAATGAGTCCGTCTATGACAGATCACGAGCTTCCTTGCTTTGTCATTTTTATATAATTTGTGGTCTGCCTGCATGAAGAAAACCTTCTATCTCTTAACAAATTCTGCAATAAACTTCCCTATCGCTATTGACTGAAATGAACCTGTCAATTACAGTGTCGCAGTCCTAGACTCCTATCCTTGTGAATTTCGTCAGAAACTGTGCTTTATCATTGCTACAGTGACAAGTCATTAGAGACGGAATTGTTACTGTCACTGATGAGACAAATGGCTACTGTTTTCATATTAGCCAAGACACGAGGATCATTCCGCAACAAATCGGGTTTTCATAATCCTTATGTATGCTTTAAGAGCATTGTAAGGATTCTTCTCTGTGACGGTGGCCCAATATAGCTCAGGAAGAGAAGACAAGAGTTTTAATTTTAGGTTTAGCTTGTTTTCGGACTTTATACTAAAAAAAAACATGTAACAGTTAAACAAACTGGTTATGAAATAGGCTGAATTGCGAATACATGTACGAGCCGCGACATGACAAAACCAACAAAGTGGCAAGAGCGCCTAGCGAAGACTCAGATCTGGGCGGAGTCTTTGCTGTACGTGCCAAACTAGCTCACATCTTAAGCTACCCTTTAAGGGCACAGCGAAGACTCTGATTAGACTGGGTCCTATCTTCCTGAGCTATATTTGGCCACCGTCTAAGAGCCAAATCCTTAAAATGCTCTTGAAGAGTTGACCCTTTTGAGAAGGAGGCAAAGTAAAAACGGTAGAGTTGCTTTTACTAAGAGGCGTTCTAAAGTTTGCTTGATATTGGTCATAAGCATTTCGCAATGATCGTGTTTAAGAGTTTAACAACAAACAATTGTCATTATTCCTCGCTGATTATAAAAAAGAAGACAAACAGTCTCCATATAAGCACCAACACGATGCTAGTTTAGGACAAAATATACAGAAACTCTTACATCTTACATGTCATCATTTCCCCACGAAAATTGGTAAAAAAATAGACTAAGAAAAATTCAAACAAGTTATACTAATTTTAGTCGATTAACAATTAATTTCCATCTTAACGTCGTGTTTAGTGTCAGATTACTAACTTACAATCAGTTATATGTTTTCAATTGATCAGACAAAACGAATTGCAGATACATGCTTTTATTTTCATATTTTCAAACTAAACTGACAAAACAAAATGCTGACACATACATACATACATACATACATACATACATACATACATACATACATACATACATACATACATACATACATACATACATACATGCACACATACATACAACTAGAAGGTTGTCCAGGGACAACTAGTCGAGCCCGCAGTTTGCTAAAGTGGCCTATAAGTATGTCAAGACTAAGTAACTGCTTCACTCTAGAAAGAAGCCAAACAACATCATGCTTAGAAAGCATTTTCTTCTTTTTTTCAAATTTTCACAAAGGAAAATAAGTAGCAGTGATGACCCAGACAAGCTCCATTTATGACAATTACAATATCTGACCTTCAAGTGTGACCTTGACCTTGGACCTACCCAAACACGTATGTCACTTGACACTTCCACTCATCAAGAAGAACAATTGTGCCAAATTCTTTTGAAATCCATCCGTAAATGTAGAGATAATGGCTCGGACAAGCTCAATTTATGACCATTTTATCATTTGACCTTCAAGTGTGACCTTGACTTTGGACCTACTTGAACAAACGTTCCAAATGGCACTTCTACTCATCAAAGAGAACATTTGGGCCAAATTATTTTGAAATCCATTCGTAAATGTTGAAGTTATGGCTCAGACAAACTCAAATTATGGCCATTTTATCATTTGACCTTCAAGTGTGACCTTGACCTTGGACCTACCTGAAAAGTTTTTCCAAATGGCATTTTTAAACATCAAGGAGAACAATTGTGCCAAATTATTTTGAAATCCATCCATAAATGTAGAAGTAATGGCTTGGACAAACTCAATTTATGGTCATTTTATCATTCGACCTTCAAGTGTGACCTTGACCCTAGACCTACCTGAACAAATGTTTCAAATGGCACGTCTACTCATCAAGGAGAACAATTGTGCCTAATTATTTTGAAATCCATCCGTAAATGTAGAAGTTATGGCTCGGATAAGCTCAATTTATGGCCATTTTATCATTTGACTTTCAAGTGTGACCTTGACCTTGGACCTACATGAACAAATGTTTCAAATGGCACTTCTACTCTTCAAGGAGAACAACTGTGCCAAATTATTTTGAAATCCATCCGTAAATGTAGAAGTTATGGCTCGGACAAGCTCAATTTATGGCCATTTTATCATTTGACCTTCAAGTATGAACTTGACCTTGGACCTACATGAACAAATGTTTCAAAAGGCACTTCTGCTCATCAAGGAGAACAACTGTGCCAAATTATTTTGAAATCCATCCATAAATGTAGAAGTTATGGCCCGGACAAATCCGGACGGACGCACGCACGCACGGACTTACGCACGTACATACACCGAACTGACATTGTAACAGCTATGTCTCGCTCACCGCAAGCGGGCTCGAAAAAGATAATTATTACAAATTTTAATAGAAATCTAAGTTCTGATTTTTTAACCTTGATACATACATACATATATACATACATACATACACACATACGTGCAATTGACTGGCCAAAACATACATACAATGTGTACATGACCACTGATTTTACTAAATCTAAAACTCGACAGGAATTGTTACTTCCACGTGCCAAATTAAGACATATTTGCAGCATATTCATTATTATTCAATCAGTTCTGTTTGGTTGGCAATATATACTGGACAAAAAAGTTAGGGATCAAATATTTGACAGAAGCTTACATCATGAAAAATAAACTATCCAAAAAATTGTTTCTTCTGTTCAATACAGCTATCAAAGCGGCGCAGAATTGCATGAAAAATATTGGAATCGGATCACGTGACACACCAGTAGAAACAAATATGCATTTATACCCCTAAAACGGAAGTGAAAATTGGCATCCCCACAAAATTGAATGTCCGTGATTCTTGGCTTTATTCATGCAAAACCTTTGCCAGTGCTCGTCGATATCTCTGGGGGTCTGAATAACTGCATGACAGCTACTCGGTGTTCTGTTGCTAAAGTGCTAGAGGCTCATTTGGGGACCTTTTGCCATTTTTCATGGAAGGCCCGAATTAGCCCTCCAGGAGTTTCCTGAAGTCTCTGGTGATTAGAATTGGTGTTTTGTAACATCTGTCAAGCATTTTCAATCAGATTTAAAACTTGCGATCACCTAAACTTGTCCATACGGACGATGGTCTCTGTCCCAAGCTACTGGTTCATCACAATAACACTGTGAGGACGCGCATTGTTTATCCATTAAATTCTTTAATCGGCCAATTTCAGCGAAAACGATTAGAAGCAGACTTGACACTGCTAATTCCCACACTTGCATACTGTCAATGAGGCCAGGATTGATGCGATTCAAAACAAATGCGAGGCGACAGTCGTCAAAAAGTGGCACAAATTGGCAGCAGGGTCACTGGACCCATGTTCTTTTCACAGATGAGTCCAGACTTGTATGTAGATATCCACGATGATGGGAGAAGGGTGTGACGCCTGCCAGGTACACGTCGTGTAGCCTATGAATTAAATCTTCTTGCGGAATATGACATGTATCGAGGAGGGTGGGTGATGGTATGGTGCGGCATCTGGATGGCAGCTGTGTTGACTTGCGCATACCAGACAGAGGCACTCTGATTGGTGTTCGAGCTAGGAATGACATGATTTATCCAATTACGAGACCGTTTGCTGAAGTTTTTGGCGATGACATCATCGAATCACAGGGCAAATGTGGTGGACCAGTACCTAGCGACAGAAACAATCGCCCGCACTGACATGTCAATCTGATCACAAGTTTCAAATCCGATTGAGCATTTTTTGGACATGTTACACCGCCAATCCTAATCAGGAGAGGTTTCCTGAAGCTCAAGGAGAGCTCATGCAGACCTTTCGTGAAAAATGGCAAATGAGTCCCTAAATGGGCCTCTCGGAATTTACCAGAAGCATACCGAGTGGCTGTCATGCAGTTATTCAGGCCCTTGGAGGTCACACTGAGAACTGAAAATGATTTTGCATGGCTAAAGCCAAAAATAATGGACATTCAGTCTTGCATTAATGCCAGTTTTCACTTTGATTTTAGGGGTTTACCTGTTTATTCATTTCTGCTGGTGTGCCACGTGATCAGATTCCAATATGTGTCATGCGATCTTGTGCAGCATTGTTAGATGTACTCAACGGAAGAAAACGATTTTTTGGAAATCACTTTTTTCAAGATAAAAATTTCAGTCTAATGTTTGATCCCTAACTTTTTTTGTCAAGTATATTATATTGTCAACATATGAGATATGATGGAATAATATTAATGAATATTCTACAAATAAGCACATAAGATTTACTACTTTCACCGTTTGTGTTAATAAAAAAAAATGATAACAATAATACTAACGACATAAAATATCTGCAAAATACTTATAACTTTATCAAGGGTGGCGAAGGGTTTTTGCTAATTAAATTTATCTTCTAGAAGGTCCTCCTAAAATAAAACAGCTGTACAGTTAAAAGATAACAGACATCCACCACGCATTCCAGTGGTTACATAGCACAGTAACAAAGTTTTATTAACGTTGTGTCAACGTCATGCCGTTGAATCAATGTTTATCGACTGAGGGGTATATCTTACAGCCCCGGATCCAGGGGGTGGGCTTTGGGGCTGCAGCCCCGCCATTTGGCCTCTGTGTAGGCCTCCAGAAAATAAGAAGTATCTGATGTGACAGTTTGAGAAAAATATTAAATGTGGTTAGATCAAAATATTCAAAAATATGTTGTGACATCTCATTAGAATTGCCTCGGGGAGGCAATTCTAATGGGATATTACAACATATATTTCAAGGAAAAAGTACATAAAAAATTCTCTTGAAACTGAACTATAAATATGGCATATTTTCAAGCCCCCTCCCCGACACAAATACATTTCGGCACCTCCCAGCCCCACCAGTTATCCAGAGCCCCACCAGTGCGTGATGGCCTGGATCCGGGCCTGTCTTACCTGTTCCAGTTTCATCTGTATCAATCATGCCTTCCAATGAGCCAGTCCTGACCCTATTATATCTATAAACTCTAAATCCCATTCTCGTTTTCCTACTTGTACTCATGGTAAAGTATCTCCTTCACTGGAGCTCAAGTAGGATTTACTGTTAGTCATAATACTTGACCTGTTGTTTAAGACGGTCGAAAATCTTTCCGAAAACTAATATCAAGCAAACAGCAACTGATGTAAATGACAATGACTACTCGTAGAGTCGTATAAACTCCTTTAACACATTCTAGAAAAGTTCTCAACATTTAGTAAGTTATGTCGATTCAAATAGAATATGGAAACTTAGAATATTAAAAGAACATATGAAGATACCACCGTAAAGCTGAATTTGTTTTAAAGATTCCACAGGAATTTCGTCCACCATTAATTTTCCATGTATTAATAATTTGGCGTGATTGTAACACACGGAAAAGACATTAAACATTGGAAGCTCCAATCTTAAGCAACCCAATCATTCTCCAATAACTTGAACCTTTCCAGGAAAAGATCTAACGGCGAAATGATCTTTAAACTGCGACCGGCTTAATACAGATTACATGATTCCTAACATCATAAAGTAGATCCAAACCACGAGTTTCATATACGATGATACATTTTATAAAAAAATAATATTGTCTTTAAGTTTCATTCAGAATGGATCGAAATGCCCACGTCTTCCAGTTTAGCACCTGCAGCGGTTAGTTTGTCTGAGATTTACAACCAGGAATGGAGATAAAAGCAAGAACTAGAGAAAGTGAGCTGGAGCTTACGTAAACCGACAAGTGCCACCGCCAGACTAAATCCTAATTTTGAGCCATGGCTCCATCTAGAAGCATGACTCCAATCCTCTGATATTTAACAAAGGCAACGTTATGCAGATATGAGCCACGACATGAGAAAACCAACAATGTGGTTGTGCGCCCAGCGCAGACTCAGATCAGCCTGGGCATCCGCCCAGATTGATCAGAGTCTTCGCTGTCCGCATGGAGGTAGCTTAGATCCTTAGCTACCATTTGAGCACTTAACGAAGAGTCTGATCAAACTGGGTGGATGCCTAGGCTGATCTTAAAATCTGTGCTGGGCGCACAACCACATTGTTGGTTTTCTCGTGTCGCGGCTCATATCATCCACCAATTATGATTTTGTTACAAAGATATGAGTAATCAATAGGTTCAACACGAAACTTGGCATAAAGCAAGCGAAAATGTTTGATCCCAGGCCTCACCCTGGAGACTGATCCCAATGTTTTGCGTTCCATATCAAAGGTAATGCTATAGCTATGGCATGGACCAAATATGGAAAGAATTTAACGTATGACTACAGAGATAGGAACAATCCAAACAGTTAATTGCAAACATCAGACATAAAATAAGTTCTAATTATTGATCTCTGACCCCACCCAGAGGTCTGACCCCTGTGCATCATAGATAATGCTACAGAGATATCCGTAACCAAATATGAAAAGAATCTGACATGTGGTTACAAAAATATCAAGCAATCAAAAGGTACCTTTGACATATGCTCAGTCCTAGTTATTGGGCCCTGTCCCCACCCAGGGACCTGACCCATGAGCTTTAGATATTTCACATCAATGGAAATGCTATCGAGATTGCAGGAACCAAATATAAAAAAGAATCTGACTAGCATTTACAGAGATATGAGCAATAAAAAAGAGGTTTAATGCAAAACTTTGACATAAAAGTTAACTAACATACGGACGAACGATTGAACGGACGAACACACAAACGAAGGGACGAATGGACAACATGACATAAAATATATTCCCCGCTTGGGGATGGGGCCGGGGGACGTTTAAATAGAACTGCAGTTATTTAACCTTCAGAACGATAACCAATTAATTATATCTACACTATATCGTCTGAAAAAAATGTTTGGAGATAACATGTATACACTTTCTCAAACTAGACTGCACACGTGCGCGCTAGTCTTCCGGAAAATTACTACGTCCTTTAAAATTCAAACTGCCAACCGAATATTCCCTGAGAAGTCCTTGCGTACGCTCAGTCTTGCATTATACCAGTGAAAGAAATTCCTCATTGCGAGTGGGCCCGTGACAGACCTCAACTTCCGTAATAGGTCAATTCAACAAAACCTATGGTTTGTCTGCAGGTACAAAACTACAATGTCGTTTCACAAATCCTGAAATAAGCTTTCCCGTCAGTGTAGACTAGATCTGACCAGTTACAAACTTGTCTTACTACACTCCTCTCTTGTGCATTTCGTCGGAAATTTTACATTACAACTGCTGCAGTGAAAAGTCATTAGAGACAAAACCATAACCCTGTTTGATGAGAATAATGGGTATTTCTTTTTATATATTCCAAAAGCATGCAGATCAAGCTGCAGTTAACAGATTTATAGTGCTATTTTAGTTTATATGAGCCGCGACACGAGAAAACCAACATTGTGGCATCTAGACCCAACGAATACTCAGCTCGGATTAGCATTGACATCTGCCCATTCGAACTAGACTCTTCGCTGTGCGCTTAAAGAGTAGCTAAGGGTCTAAGCTAGCTCCATGAGCTCAGCGAAGACTCTGATCAAACTAGGCGGATGCCCAGGTTGATCTAAGTCTTCGCTGGGCGCACATGTCACATTGTAAGTTTTGTCGTGTCGCGGCTAATATTCCAGAACGCATTGCTTTCCGCTCCTACATTTAATGAATTTCATATTAGATACCTTTTTATGTATTCACTTTAATGTCAGACGTTCTTTAGGAAACTTCTTTTTTTCATTATTGTTTCTTATGTTTCTTAGAATAGATAATCCTTCCAAGGACCGTTAAAAGTTCGAACAAAATGCCAGAAAACAACAACAACAACAAGAAAAACAATTAAAGCAAAAAAAAAAAAAAAAAAAAAAAAAAGAAAAATGAGAATCAGTTTTAGCATGACAACATTTCAACGCAGTCGCGTGTGAGTAATCTCTAGTATTTCCGTCGTTTTTTAAAGGGACATTTTGTCACTTCCTGTTTGAGACCCTGGACCATAAAACCTTCGAAAATAGGCTTTACTCTAATAAGAAAGGATGTGCTCATAGGTAAGAGAGACGGGGGAGACAAATTCTTGTCTAACAGACTTTATCGCCATTGAAAAATGAGAAAACCAAGAACAGGGTAAGTTGTCTGCCTTCAAAGTGTACTGGTTCACCTGAATTCTCAAGCATATGCTCTTTGAAACAAACGATTATTATATATATTTTGGGAATTTGTGTCATTTTACATTTGACAATCTTCTCGTATTTCCAGACAGTAAGCTCTCCATATTATGATTAATTTCATACAGTTTTTGTCATAGTATCAATAAGTGCATAGCCTTCTTGACGAAAGTAACTGATTTGATTTTAAAGAAATGAGCATGGACAAGACGACCACAAAGTGGCTGTGCGCCCGGCGAAGACTCACATCAGCCTAAACATCCACCCAGTCTGATCAGACTTATTGCTGTCCGCATGGAGGTAGCTGAGACCCTTAGCTACTACTGAAGCGCACCGCAAAGACTCTGATCAGACTGGGCGGATATCCCAGGTTGATCTGAGTCTTCGGTGCGCGCACATCCCACTTGGTTTTGTCGTGTCGCGGCTCAAATGTGTATCTTGAACACTATGCAGTAATCTAGGTTTGATGCTGTAAATAAACGTGGAGCGATTTAAATAACCTTAAAGTTTGTAGATTAGTATATTTTATACGTAAACAAATAAGTATACTTCATGTTACATGTACACCAAAGTATTTCTTTTGAGTTTTCGAATTTGTGTTTGAAATTGAAATATCAACGAGTTTCATCTATATCGCAACATGGAACATCACGTTCATGCTGGGTACGGCGTGTGATGTTTTGACGTCATTTTCGTAAGCTGATGTTTGTTTAAAGAGAAATTGAAATTTAGAAATAACCGCTTTTTAGGTTTTGACTTAAAAACAACAACAACAACAACAACAACACACACACACACACACACACACACACACACACACACACACACACACACACACACACACACACACTGTTTATGAAACTTTTCTGTAATCTGATAAAGCAATTGGCCCTTTTTTGGCCTTTGACATTTTATTCCGTAACGGTCATAACGGTTATAAAAGTGCAAAAACGTCACAATTTTGGTCCGTCAGACATAAAAATCAACGATACACGTCACACTTCGCACGATCGAAAGCCTATTAAGGTTTGTATTTCTGGCAGGTTTGTGATAAAGTCATGTATGACAATATATTTCTTTTAGTTAGTATCTTAAACTTACATCAAGCGGCCAACGCACCATCACAAACTTTTATCTATTATTTGTTGCTTATCGGTTGAATATATAATTGAGCCGCGACGCGACAAAACCAACAATGTGGTTGTGCGTCCAGCGCAGACTCAGATCAGCCTGGGCATCCGCCCAGTCTGATCAGAGTCTTAGCTGTCCGCATGATGGTAGCTCAGACCCTTAGCTACCCTTTGAACACTTAACAAAGAGTCTGGTCAAACTGAGCGGATGCCCAGGCTGATCTGAGTCTGCGCTGGGCGCACAACCACATTGTTGGTTTTCTCGTGTCGCGGCTCATATGTCGTACATGAGTATTTGAAGAAAAGAGACTAAAACCCTCTTAGTTAATATACATCGTATGCTTGCGCTTTAGGTATTAGATATCTAGAATATTGCTGTAACCAAGAGCATATTACACTTAAACTTACCCATAGCTAATGAGAGATATGCGTGTTGCCATTATTCAATGATCATCCCTCGTATCTTTGAAATATGAAAAGGACATAAACAGGAGCATAAATCAGTACCAAGAAAAACATGAGGCCATGAATCGCTCAATTGAGTAAATATGATCAAAGGTCAAACTAGGTTCATCATTTGAACAAAGCTGATAGTTTAAACTGTCAAAATATGACAGACATTGGTTAAAGCTAAAAAAATGACCTTGACCTCTATTGCTAAAACATTCAAGTACTCATTTATTAGACTGTATTTATCAACTTCTGTACCAACA
Organism: Ctena decussata; assembly: GCA_963989385.1. Taxonomy (NCBI): domain Eukaryota; kingdom Metazoa; phylum Mollusca; class Bivalvia; order Lucinida; family Lucinidae; genus Ctena; species Ctena decussata. Next base: position 41,681,795 of record OZ022503.1, on the reverse strand, counting down.
TTTTCTACTAGTTCCATGAACTCTTAAAGTTACCATTTTCCCATAAAAAGCACCAGAAAGCAATTATGTCTTTGCTAAAATTGTCAAAGTCAACCCAAGGTCATCATTTGAACTATCTTGGGCCAAAATCTTCAATACTTTCCATGGAATCTTTCTCATATTTGACCATGCCGTAAAAAGGTCAATGTCAACCCAAGGTCATTCATTTGAATTATCTTGGTATTACTGGAGTACACAACGCTACATACCAAGTTACAAGGCTATTGGTCAATTGGTTCTGGAGAAGATTTTTAAAGCTTTTTACCATAACTGGGCATAGCAGCCATGTTGCTCATGTGACCTGGACCAGTTGAAAAATAATCGTTCCCTCAGCCCCTGGAGGCTCTATAAAAAATCTGGTTACAATTGGCCCAGTGGCTTTTGAAAAGAAGTTTGAAATTGTCAAAGTATGAGAATAAAGGGTCAAAGGTCAAAGAATGACCTTGACCTCTTGTACTCATAAATCTTCATGTACTCATTAAGATGAATGCTAATACTAATTTTTAGGCCTTAATCTTCAAAACTTTCCATACAATCTTACGTTCTAGCATTCTCCCATATTTGACCTTGCCGTAAAATAGTCAAAGTCAACCCAAGGTCATCATCTTGAATAATCTTGATAGTACTCGAGTATCCAATGATACATACTAAGTTTCAAGGATATCGGTCAATTGGTTCTGGAAAAGAAGATTTTTAAAGCTTTTTACTATACATGGGTGTGGTTGCCATGTTGGTCATGTGACCTAAACCGTATGAGCAAATTTTCATTCCTTCAAATGCTTAAGGCTCTATATGAAATTTGGTTACAATTGGCCTAGTGGCTTTTGAGGACATTGTTTGAAATTGTCGAAATATGAGAGTTTTGAGTCAAAAGTCAAAGAATGACATTGACCTCTTGTACTCATAAAACTTCATGTACTAAGATGAATGAATATACCAATTCTTAGGCTTTAATCTTCAAAACTTTCCATGAAATTGTATGTTCTAGCTTTTTCACAACTTTGACCTTGCCGTAAAATAGTCAAGGTCAATCCAAGGTCATCACTTTGAACGATCTTGATAGTACTCGAATACCCAATGCTACATAACAAGTTTCAAGGTCATCGGTTAATTAGTTAGGGGGGGGGGGGGGGGTAGAAAATTTTAAAAGGTTTTTACCATATATGGGCATAGCGGCCATGTTGGTCATGTAACATGAACTGTTTGAACAACTCATCATTCCCTCAACCCCTGGAGGCTCTATAAGAAATTTAGTTACAAATGGCTCAATGGTTTTTTAGAATAGTCAAACTATGAAAGTTCTGGGTCAAAGGTCAAAGAATGATCTTGACCTCTTGTACTCACAAATCTTCATATTCTCATTAAGATGACTGTATATACCATTTTTAGGCCTTAATCTTCAAAACTTACCATGAAATCATATGTTCTAGTATTTTCAAATATTTGGCATTTCTGTAAAAAAGGTCAAGGTAAACCTAGGGTCATAATTTGAATTACCTTGATAGTACTTGAGTACCCAATGCTACATACCAAGTTTCAAGGCCATCGGCAAATTGATTCTGGAGAAGAAGATTTTCAAAGCTTTTCACTATATATGGGCATAGCGGCCATGTTGGTCATGTGATCAGGACCGTTTGAACATTATTTTGTTCCTAAGACCCTAGGAGGCTATATATGAAATTTGGTTACAATTGGCGCATCTTTTTGAAAGGAGAAGTCATTTGAATTTGTGCACGAACGGACGACGGAGCCTGCCTATCCTATAAGCCCCCCCCCCCCCCCCCCCCCCCGGAGCCGCTGGCTCAGGTGAGCCAAAACTTTATTACTGCGACTTTTTTGCTTCATCCTCATGTAAAACTGAAAATGAACAATGAAAAATTGCAAGCTGGTAAAAAGAGCTCAATGTACGTCTACTGTCAGTGCCAAAATCAACCATTTCTCACAGCCTTTAACTGACGATATTTTTTTAAACGTCCGAAGTTCTTGAAGGCCATGACGAAAATGTTTTGAAACGGTCAGTTATAAACCGGTTCTACACGAACGTGACCCACGGCCTCGGGCTAAGTTGATAAATATAAAATGGTCATAAAATCCTGTTTATGTTTGTAGTCAACTTTGAAACTTTCTGGCAGTCAGATGTATTTTATGAAATTTGAACGCCAAACAAATTTAGGATTTTAACTTCTGTGTCCCATTCAATCAGCTCTTATATACATTTCTGTTTGTAAGTTGTCTATAAAAACAATCTATCGTTTGAGTTAGACCCCTCATGTTTGAAACAAAAATGTGTAAAATGGTGGTACGGAGACACATTTTACTCATAAGAGCCTCGATATGACCAAACCAACAAAGTAGTATGTGCGCCCAGTGAAGACTCAGATCAGCCTGGGCATCCGCCCAGTCTGATCAAAGTCTTCGCTGTCCGCGTGGAGCTATCTTAGACTCTTAGCCACCCTTTTAGCCAACAGCGAAGATTTTGATCAGACTGACGGATATCCAGGCAGACATGATTAACACTTTAAGCACCGGTGACGAAAATATATGAATTTGCGAACAGTGCAGATCCAGATGAGGTTGCTCTGCGGTGGCTCATAATGAGCCACCTCATATAGATCTACACTGTTTGCCCTCTAGTCTTTGAATTCTCAGTATAATACAGCTTGGACAAAACAGTTTTGAAATTTTTGAAGATGTTAATGTTGTCGTCTGCTTTTTGGCGCTTAAAGGGTTAAGGAGGTGTCGGATGCAGGGACAACCTGCTCCAAGTCAAAATAATCCAAAAGATGGCAGCAAAGATCCACCAAGCTCCATGGCGTTTTGACAAAATTGGTTTGTTGGTTGGTTTTGGGTTAAACGGCCTTTTGAGACAGTATTCCAGTCTATATCGGGCCGTCTCCCAGAGAGAGAAAGAAAGAAAATAGAAATGACAAGCGAGAGAATAAATATACAAATAACCCCACCCGCACCTACTGCAAGCACAGTAGGCTATGTCTAACTATTTTTCAAATTAGAAGGACGCCCCGGCCCTGAAAGTTACCAGCACCACCGCCCGACCCGACCACCCTCAGTTTTGACAAGGACATGATATCCGAGCTCGACAGAAGAATCTCGATCGTGTAGATGAACTATAACCCTCCTAAACAGTCCCTAAAATCGAGATCCGTCTTTGAAGACGGATCTAGATTTTGGGAATACTTTTGGAAAGCTAAATAATCCCCAATACGACAGCACAACTACACAATAATTACTAAGATATCTGGGGTAATTCTGGAGATGATCCTTCAAGCTATAGGTGAATAGAGGCGGTACTAGGGTAAAGTCGGGTAAATTCGGACAGCGGGAAAATTCGGACAGTGACAATGTTTCCTTTATATGTCAGTTGTTTGGAATTAAAACAAAATTAACTGGGCAAACAGTGAAAATCCTGATGAGACGGCTCATCATGAGCCGTCTCATCTGGATTTTCACTGTTTGCAATGGTATGTCCGAATTTACCCGCTGTCCGAAGTTACCTGACTCGACCCTAGTGAATGGTCGGAAACAGAGACCATGTTAGGCCTACAAACTAAGCCCACTTGTTCGAAGCATCGTTAGCCTAACGAGATCGTTAAGAGGTCAGCTTGGTAAGTGTTTTATGACTTTATATCCAAATACGCTGATATTTTGTTGAAAATATGTGAGAAGCTTTACAATGCAAAGGCTTCTCACATTTTTCAACAAAAATATTAGCGTATTAGAGATATCAATGTTTGAAATTTTAACGTATCGTTAACTAACGATGTCGTTAGTTTTGAACTTCTGGGCCCTGATCTATCTTGGCCATTTCGAATAATTCAACATGCACTATAAAAAACCGAGATGGTATGATCACGCCCCATGATCAACAGGCAGACATGCCAAAAGTACTAACTGTGACGATGCATATAGAGGATTTTCACTAGTTCTCTCGTGTGTCAAATGAATTCTAAAATCACTGAATTCGCCTGGACTATAATTCCTGATAACAAATAGGTCAAATGTTTCTGATGCTGTTTCTTGGTGATAATGAAATTGTTACTGCTAAGGTCAATCGCCAGAATGTCAGAATAAATTGCGTTATTCACGTCCGGAACCAATATATAGGATACAAACAGCTTACAGAAACAAGCTGACATAAAATGGAAGTGAATGACGAAAAGATAGTAATACGGATGTCAAACTTATATATTGGGCAAGCAACACCAAATCGACTAAGAGAAATTTACGATTTACATTATAAAGGTATCCTAGGTTGAGCAAAAAAGCGACACAACGTGTGTGTGTGTATGTGTGTTTCAATTTTAGTAAAGACGTTCTCCCCGCACCTCAGTGGAACTTATCCATCGCCGCAGTAACGGGCGCCGTTCGTCCGTCCTTTGAGACGCAACGTAAAATACACTTCATATTTATACTGCCAATTACCCTGGAGAATTGTATAATCTATTTAAAGATACCAACTTTTGACATTCAGTGAAAACCACCTATTGACATTCAGTGAAAACCTTTAAAGTCACCATAGTCCTATCAGTGGTAAAAAAAGTCGAATAAAAATCCTTATAAAATTGGTACAGCCTTCAGAACTGATGATAGTATGTCGGTTGTTGTGCTTTTTGTGTCATATAACTGGCTAAAAAATAAGGGATAAGGTATTTTGAATAAAAAATTACAAGTCTCCGTAAAAATACCATTTTTGTTTCTGGTTCCATGTTGGGCAATTGATTCAGACAACAGCGCGACAAAGAATGAGATCCTTGCCTTACATTGTATTTTTATCAACTATTAAACAACTGTACATTGTATTTTCATCGCCTGTACCTTGTATTGTTACATCTTGTACCTTGTATTTTTACCATGTTATGATACTTTGTGAAATCGAAAGTAGTAGGTCATTTTGACCTAGATATTTTTCAAATAGTTTTTCTGAGAAACTCCAGGACGTTTTAAGTTTTCAAAGCCGACCAATCACGATCATATACAATGAAGAAACTGTAGCGAGAAGCTTGCAGCGATACCTCATGATAAAATATTTTCATGCTGATAGAGCAATGGGGCCTTTAAAGTTAAAGGTTCTAAAGCTATAAATGTAGGGAACATTCTGAGTGGGACACCCTGCAATAATAAAAACAACAATTATAATAATAATAGCTCGCTTTAACTGGTGCTTGCCCATCTCGCAGGCATTTGTCGGTTTGGCTTGTACTACAAAAAACTTCATGCAAGCATGTCCCAAGTATTGTCAACATATTTATGAAATCAATGACCTTGGCTTACGAGTCACCCAGTGGGGTGGGTGTAGTATTGTGAAAACTCAAGCCAATATCTAACATCAGTTCAAGTATATTTTAAATCCATCCCAAGCACTATGGAACAGTGTGCTATCAGAATACTTCAACAAAACCCCACATTTCTTGACCGCAAGGTCACTGGGTGGGGTTTGGGTGGTACTCTGTAAAACTGTGAATCAATATCTAACTACAGTGCAAATATAAAAAATCCAATCATGAGAAAAGGAGATATATTTAATTGAGAACTTTAAAGTGAGTGTGACCCAATTTTGACCCCTTAGCCCCACCCAGGGTCTGACCCTAGGATATAGTGTTATGTAATGAAAGGTTATGCTATGATATAATTATGTTCCAAAACTGGATGGCTTCCTGTCAGTGGCTGCTGAAATATGAACATTTGAAAAACTTTGTCGCAAAACTTTAAAGTAAGTGTGACCTACTTTTTTACCCCTAAGCCCCACCCAAAGGTCCGACCCTGAGGTATAGTGTTATGTAATGAAAGGTTATGCTATATGATTATGTTCCAAATATGGAAGGGTTCTTTCCAGTGGTTGCTGAGATATGAAGATTAAAAAATCTTTGTCGTAAAACGTTAAAGTGAGTGTGACCTTTATTTTGACCCCTATGTCCCATCTCAAGATTTCACCCAGGGATATGATGTTATAGAATAGAAGGCTATGCTATGATATGATTATATTCCAAATATCAAAAGGTTCTGGCCAGTGGATGTTGAGATTTGAAACTTTAAAAAAAACTTTACAGTGTGACGCCCACGCCAACACCCACGCCAATGCCCCCGCTCACGCCCACGCCGACGTCAGAGTGACAACAATAGCTCCCTGTACTTTCGTACAGGCGAGCTTAAAATGATAATTATAATATTAATAATCACATCAAGAGGATATATTTTTGTAGTCGTAAAACTTACGTATGTTGCAGAATGTCACTTAAAACAGACGGTATTTGTAAAGCTAACAAAACAAGACCTGTCCGCGTACAGGATAGCTCGCCTGCAGTGCCTTGCCCATCACATACAAAACTTTGACGTAAAACTTTAAAGTGTGACGCCAACACCAACGCCCACGCCACAACCCACGCCGACGCCGACGTCTGAGTTACAACAATAGCTCCCTGTACTTTCGTACAGGCGAGCTAATTACGTGTCTTCGATAGGTACATGTACATGCTCTAACTCTTTCTGAGCACATTATTAAAGAACCTGAGTAAAGTAGCTTCATGTAATTTAGACAAGCTCAATTGATAAACCGGTCTGAATTATGGAATCTTGAAGTACAAAATCGCATAGGATGATGCTCAAATGAAGTTAAAGAATGCTCCAAAATGTCCTCAAAATTCGTTCACTTAATTCCTTTTTCGTTTACTTTTTCAATGACAGAGAATAATGTTTCATTATTTGTAAATAACTGAGGGGCAATTAATACTGAATTACGTCATTCTCTTTTCTGATGTATATCACTCCCACCCCCATTCTCCAAATAAGTTGATTTTTAAGTCTGAAAATCCAAGACTGGTAGAGAAACTAGAAAATCACAGAAGGTTGTTAATGTCCCCGCCATATACCTCACTAGATGAGTAGTGTGTTAAGACATATTTGTGTGAAGTTAGATCAAAATCGGTCCATAAATAAAGTTGCTAGAGGGATGACAAAGTTTTTTTTATAAAAATAGCAACTGTGACCTGGACCTTGCCTCTTAAATGCTGAATCGCATATTTGTCTAATATATTGTCGCACTAATTATTAGTGTGAAGTTATATCAAAACCTATCATTAAATGAAGGTGCTAGAGGAATTACGAATTTAATGGCATCTGTGGACTTGACCTTGGATCTACAACGCTGAAACGGAAACTTGTGCAAGATATTGTCATGCATAATATTTGTGTGAAGATATATCAAAATCGGTCCATGAAAAAGGCGCTAGAGGGATGACAAAATAATTTCTAAAAATAGCAACCGTGACCTTGACCTTGACCCTAAACTTCTGGGTCGGGAACTTGTCCAAGATATTGTCACACTAAACATTTGGGTGAAATTATTTCAAAATCTGATAATTCCGATCCTTAACTTTTTGTCCATTATAGTAGTAGTCCCCATTGTCATTGAGACTTAGTGGGCGTGGGAAACCATGCTCCCACTTTTGACCAAACTAACCGCATATAAGTATGCTACAAAAAATCGCAGTTAATAGTACTTGGGTTGACGTGACGGCGATGGAGTACTTTATAACGAATTACATCAATGCGCGTCGACTTTGCAATTTTCGACAAAAAAAATATTTTACGTTATGTTTGCAAATAAGATACGCATTTATCAGAAAGTGCATAAGTAGTCTTGATTTTTTTTCTTTTTTTACAAATTTATGTACTTTCATTATGGCATAAATCATAAATATTTTGGGAATTGATATTGTAGGCTTTGTTGTGGTTTTGATGTAAACTGAATAAGGTGTGAAAAGCAGGGTTTAGGGGAAGGATGCTATAGCCGTCACTTTTCTGATATATGAAGCTGTAAAATATACAAGACGTTACGGTATAAGGGGGAGAGTCGGTAACTTCGGACAGGCGGGTAAATTCGGACATACAATTTCAAACAGTGAAAACAATTGCAAACAGTGAAAATCCAGATAATGAGCCGTCTCATCAGGATTTTCTCTGTTTGGCCGGTTAATTTTTGTTTTAGTTCCAAACAACAGACATATAAAGGAAACAATTTCAGTGTCCGCATTTACCCGCTGTCTGAAGTTACTCAACTCTCCCCTATAGGCCCGAACAAAGCTTCATCCAGAAGTGCCAAGATAAACTGACAATTTTAACTTTCAAAATTTTGTCTTTCCAAATTAGAGAAAATCTGAGCCGTGTTGATAGTCTTCTATTGTCTGTTTCAGAATATTGATAAACACAAGACTAAAGGACATGTACATGCACAACTATAAAAAAAAATAATAAAACCATCTTTCCAATTTATTTCTTTTGCCTAAGGTCCGTGGGGGATCCTATATTAATTACATCATCCAAAACAAAACTCTAAAAATCATATACCTATAGTCAAATCAAACTTCATACACTTTATGGCCTGAGTGAGGAAGGGGCCGAATGTCAACAAGAAAAAGAATCAGTAACTTTAAAAAGAGATCATAGTGTTCCCTGACCATATTTTTCATGTGTGCAATCTAGAGTTGATCTGTTTTGTTTTAAAGCTGGATGCATATATCCCGAATTACACATTGCTAATGCCCGCATCTCTGACGGTTGAAAACTTTTCTTGCATTATCATCTTGGTTTGTCTGCATGGCCACACTAAATCCTGAAATAAACAGGATTATGGAAACGCCTTCTAAGACTCCTTAACTTATGTATTTCGTTAGAAACTGTGCTTTATCAATACTGCAATGACAAACCATTACAGGCAAAATCGTAACTGTCCATAAGACGAATGAATAACGTTTTCGTACTGGCCAACTGCTGTAGTAAATAAATCGAATTTCAACCTGCGCGAGCCCTTAAGCAGTCAGGTACATAACCTTTAAAAGTTAAAAAAAATATAACTTGAAGCAGTTAAAAATTATCCTATTTACCACTAATTTCAAAGTGAGGCTGTAGAAAATAACTTATTTAAGTTATGTCTGGAATTATTTAGGCCAAGGTCAGATTTGCAATCTCCAAAAAAATAACTGTTTAAAGTTAAAAAGTGGTTAATTTACTGATCTTCAAGGGCCTTGCGTACAAATTTCTAGACGATGCGTACAGAATTTTATTGCTTAATCATAAAGTTATGTAAGAGATCTCTCAGGGAAAAGTACCTACCTGTCCATAAAAATTGCTATAACACCAGAATATGAAGGTGAAAATAGACACTTTAACTTAAACAGGTTACTTTTGCTATAGGTGCAAAAAATTATAACTGCTTCAAGTTACATTTTTTTTAACTTTTAAAGGTTATGTACCTGACTGTTAAGAGAGTGAAAAGGACTTACATGTAATATTTTTAATATTCCAGCCCGGTTATCGTTGCCAGACTATTACAGGGTCACTGATTAGGCTTTTATTAGCCAAAACGTCCTAGTCTGACCCACCTGCTTGCTTTTGAATGTTTTTAATGGCCTCAAAGGAACTCATTTATAACAAAGTGTTTTCAGAGAAAAATTGATGTCCCCCCACCAGCCCATTTCCCATCCCCTTTTATGAATAAAAAGCCTCTACAAGTAAAATATCTAGGCAAGTTTGGAGAAAATCCATCCACTAGTTCTAAAGATATCCTACATAGATGACTATGTCCTTGAAAAATGAGTCAAGGTCACCAAATACTAAACATGTTTTATACCTGTCACACCGATATATTCATACAAGTCTGATGAATATCTGTCAATTGGATCAAGATATAACTAATTTTTAAGAGAAAAAAAAGCAGTTTTAAAGTAGCTTTTGACCTTGAAAATGGAGGTCAAGGCAATCAAAACACAGTAAATTCTTGAGATTGTCCCAGAGGGTTACCTATGAAAGTAATGTGGAAATTAAGCCAAAGGCTAATGAGATTTATCAACTTCAATGAAATTTTCACATATCTAAGTCCTCCATGTGACCTTGAAAATGAGGTCAATGTTACCAAAATCTGATCAGCTCTTAAGCTAGCCCCAGTGATGTATCCATGCAAGTTTGGTGAAATTGCATTTATTGGTTCATGAGATATTATGGGTAACTTTTTATCAACTTTACGCAAATGTCCTGTTCCCTGCTCCTCCTATAGAACGAAGCAATTTACTATACTTTCCACGTGCACCCAAAGGCCATATGAATATTTATTTTTCATTCCCTGTTGATCAATAAGTCATTACCTTACACTGACGTCTTGGCATTTTGTTTGGTTATATAATTTTCTATCGTCCTCGTTGTTTATTCAACACAGATCAAATTTGTCCTATCTGTTTCCCAATAGATCTTTAGCACTATTGAATTTCTGGCAAATGAACAAGTGATAAATGCTGAAAAGCTATGCCATTAGAAGGAGTTGACACTAACCCAAGAAGGATATAAGCTTTCCAAATGACAATGACAAGTCGGGAAGAAAAGAAAGTTCTTAGTACTTAGACATCGCCACAAATAACGTATCATCGTAATCAAAGTATTATTTTTATCCGTATAAAGTTTGGACATGCCCACCAAATTCTATATGAAGGAGCATCTCATTGATACAGAAATAGCATTTACTGACTGTTTTGGCGGCTTCTTGTTTAAATGTTGCATATCTATTGCAAGAGTAAATCTCCCATAGGGCACTCTCTGTTTTCTTCTGACAGCTTCTTTTTTAAGAAATAGTTATATTTTTATTAGCAGAAATAAAGTAAATTTCTTTAAGAGCAATGGAAACATTCAAAAGAAAGCAGGTGGTTCGGACTAGGTAGTTTTGGCTAATAAAAGCCTATTCATTGACAATGTAGGTACATCATTTTGACCCGGCACTGAAGTACTGTTTAAAAGATAATTACCATTATTTAATTGATGCATTTTATTGAGGAAAAGATACTTCAGTCAACTCTCGATACCTCAGAGTCGAAGTTCACCAAAAACTTCTGATATCTCAAAGTAAATTTTCTGGTCCCAGAAAATTTACTTTGAGATATCAGTAGTTTTAGATAACAGGAGTTGAAATTAAAAAAGAGAGAATATGTCCAAATTATATTCTTTGTTATAACAGGTCCTTTGAATTATCAGTGGTCGAGATATCGAGAGTTGTATATGTTTGACATGTGTAACTCTGCTCTTCTGAGACAATGGGAAATGCTTAGACAGAAGTTAGTCAACTTGAATCTGTTCTTCACGCTATGTAATGAGGAATTTGATTTATGGGCTGATCTTGAGTCTCCCAAGAATCAATATAAAGACTCTTTTTCTATAGCCAAAAGACGAGGAGTGAAGATTAATAGCCTATAACAAGAGTAAGAATATATATAATCCAAAGATGAACGAATGATATGTCATTATGCCATAAGAAAGGTCATACCCTTTTAGCAACGCTTGTTTGTCATATGGTACAGAAAAATGCAATTAGGGTGGAATAGGATGAAATAAAATATTATGTTTCAAGTGAAAAGATTAATAATCCAGTAGAGGAGCCTTTAAAAAATACAAATCAGTTTTCTTTGGAATGTAAAGCAAATACATGTACTTCTTTTTCTATGACCGTGAATTTGTGACATATGCGAAGCAGATAGTGTGCCAGTATACATACTCTTTATAATAATTAAATTTGAGCCGCGACACGAGAAAGCCAACAAAGTGGTTGTGCGCCCAGCGCAGACTCACATCAGCCTGGGCATCCGCCAAGTCTGATCAGACACTTTGCTAAGCGCTTGAACGGTAGCTAAGGGTCTAAGCTCCATGCGGACAGCCAAGACTGCTCAGACTGGGCGGATGCCCAGGTTGATCTGAGTCTGCGCTGGGCGCACAGCCACTTTGTTGGTTTTCTCATGTCGCGGCCTAATTATTTGTTTTACTCTACTTCAAGATATAGAAATAAATTTCATACCAAAATGCTTGTCATTAAAAGAACTTTAAGATGTGTAATTACTTTGTGTTACAAAATCTAATCGCATTTTGCATGCTGACGTGTGCAAATGTAATCTTTATTTGCTGTTGGATATCGCTTGTTTTCACGTAGTAAAAGATTAAATCAAATTATAATTCTGAAATTGTAATAGGTTTTAATGAAACGAAAATAATAGTAATTTTAAAGATGATAATTCATCGAGTAAATATTTCAAAAATAAGATTTGTTTAACTTTACTCAAGTTCATATAAATACGCTCCTTCGGAACTCGGACGTTGCGGACCTCAACGTGGTGAAGGAGTGGCAACGCCACGTGGCAACCCAGTCACGTGGCGGCGAACATGCATCGACGGTGTGGCCCTAACAAGGGTCGTTGTTGCTTGAAGAATACCTGATGATGAGTGGTGCTTCCAGGAAGAGTCTCCCTATGGTCGCGGCTATCAACGACATTCGACGAGGACAGGGACGGACGCTCGGCGCCCTGTTACTGCGGCTATGGATTCGTTCCGCTGAGGTGCAGGGATCACGTCGATACGAGAATTGAAATATACTACTAATAAATATGAACGTCATTGCTATCAACGTCAAAGGGGGTTTATTCCAGACATTGTTTGCTATCATAGCTTAAGTTTCTAGTAAAATTTGGTTTTGACAGTGAGATTAGGGATATGATTTTATAAGTTCCTTATCATTGCTTATGTTTAAACTCTGCTTTCCCTGAAAATTTATATTCACCTTTAAACTGTTAGATATATTCAATTGGTGAAATAATGGTCTTCGAATCTTGTACAATATACAAGTATCACGCAAAAGAGCCACCTAAAGTAAAAATATAGGCAATGATCAGGAATTAATACAATCAAATCCCACATTCTGCTCTTAAAACCAATAGGGAAAGAAGCACATACACACAGAAATTGACACAAGTTTACGAAAGACACGCACAGTAAACCGAATGAGCGGCTCTTTCCCAAACAGATGGTCATTCAGTTACCCCAATAACAGCATCAACATCTATTTTTACTTATTTTTTATTTTAATTACAAAACAAAAGAAAACGGAGGGCAGATTGGGCAGCAATACAGCTGCCCAAACAGGTGGCAGAAATCAGTTGTACCTTAAAGTATAAACTAAGAGAATAAACTACTTTAATTAAGGAATGAATTTCATTTTTCTGAGGTTTATCGAAGTGTAAACTACATTGGGTCACGTGCAAAGTGAATGAACCCCGAAGGGGTTCATGTAAACTTTGCTAGTGACCCAATGTAGTTTACACTTCGATAAACAGCAGAAAAATTAAGTTCATTGCTTATATTTACACTCGTTTCAATCAAAGCTTTTATGAAAAATCTTATATAAGCGCTAAAATTGAAGCAATAAAAAATGTACACGCAGTTTTTCTGCTAATAGCAGAACGGCGTGCATGACGTCATGACGTTGTTGACTTCTAATCAGGTTGTAGAGAGCCATTGTTTATTTTGACGTCATCGACGTCGCGTGTCTCAATGTAATTATTGGAATGTAAACTACATTACGTTCCAATGGTTTACTATAGGGCTTTTCAGTAAATACACCAAGAATGTAAATATAGCAAAATAAATTAATTTATCGTATGACGTCACTATTATTCAGTGGATAACGCCGTGTCATAAAAATCGTATGACCGCACGTGTCATAACACTTTGGCGCGTACACGAAACGTCATTCACAACGTCCATGTCAACAATACGTTTCCTTATTGAAAAAAAATTGTTCCATATGAAGGCGTTAAAATCCCATAATAAAGGGTCATATGAAAAACAGAATCTTACACTCGTGGTCATTTCATATGAAATTTAGGAAATTTGCTAAAGCCTCGTTTCATAAATATCATATGAAATGACCACTCGTGTAAGATCCTCTATTTATTAATCAGCAGTACTCACACTTACGATATGTTTCTTTACAAACTTACTAGAAAATTCTTCAGCACAGTTTCATGTTGCGCTACTAGTGCATCAACATTTTTTAATGAATAGGATAGAGTCGGGTAACTTCGGATAGCAGGTAAAATTCGGACAGTGACATTGTTTCCTTTGTATGTCAGTTGTTTGGAATTAAAACAGGTATAACTGGCCAAACAGTGAAAATCCCGATGAGACGGCTCATTATGAGCTGTCTTATCAGGATTTTCACTGTTTGCAATGGTATGTCCGAATTTACCCGCTGTCCGAAGTTACCCGACTCTACCCTATACAGTTAAAAACATAAACTGATTACGTATGTCACAAGTGTCGTTGTTTACTCATGTTGTTTGTTTTCACTTGAATGTCACAATGTTTTGTCACACTCCCTACAGCTGAAAACATCGATGGAAAATAGTTTGTAAAATGAATAGTGGTAGCTCGACAGTAATATTAACAAATAATGATAATGATAATAATTAAACGATAAATCATAAATTCGTAGAAAAGGCAAAAATATTCACTGGGAAGTTGATACTATTTTCATGCAAACATAGTAAAATCTGTTTTGTGATTGACTGATTGTTTTGGGTTTAACGGCCCTTTGAGACAGTATTTCAGTCTATATCGGACCGGAGATAGAGGAGAAATGATAGACGAGAGAAAAAGTGTCCAAACAACCCCCACCCGCACCTACTGCAGGCACAGTAGGCCCTTGCCTACAACGTTCCAAATCAGTAGGACTCCCCGGCACTTCTCCTTTGTGAGATTTGGCCTTAGAGTGAAATATGAATTTGTCTACTCTGAATCATTATTCACAAATCAGTTAAGGAAGGGAAACTACTAAAATTGCCAATACAGAATAACATTTTGCACTTCTGTCTCCCATCCGGCAGTGTGGCTTACCAGAGTTCCGAATATCGGAAATATTTTACAATATTTGCGACAGGCGTAAGTCATAAACATGCGTTATGGAGAACTATTTTACTCGCCTCAGCGAGGTGGTTCTAAATATGTTCCGAATTGACTAATTCTTGCAAATTAACAGGAATCATCAACACTTAACTATTTGACGTTTTGTAAACAAAATGTATGGTTTACTATTTTCTAAAGCAAATAAACCAAATAATTAAAATGACTAAATGATAATAATAATATTAACAATGATAATAACAAATAATAATAATAATAATAATAGTAGTAATGGAATAAATTTCAAATAAAATTTCAGGCTCTGAAGCTACCGGGTTCCACCTTTCTCTGATTTTGTTAATAAATGTACATGTACCAGTGCTCTGGTATCCCGCTACAGGGTAACAAAAAAGCGACCGCCGGGCACACAATGTTGAATCTGCACTGAATAATTATTGACTCAACGCCATGGCGTTGAATCAAAGTTGATTTAATGTTGATTCAATGTTGGGTATCTGCTGGGCTGGTATTGACATGTACCATTTATTTATTCTTTTTTTCAGAATCACCATGTCAATCATAAGTTACGGAAGTGACGGCGATCAATGCTTGGTATTGTAAAGCTGTTGCTTCTGGTAAAAAGTACAGTTCTTTATTTTTCTTTTTTAAATCGAAAAAGATGTCTCATACATATCTATTTTGTATGAAAAAAGGCCACAAGCTGACGACATGTTGTCTGCAATGACACTGATTTACAGCTTGCAGCTGATGTTGGAGTACTGCTCTGTCTCTGAGATTTAAAGTGCACGTCACACAGAATATTTTTTTTTTCAATTCGTAAAGCATTTGAATAACTGTAATTGATAACACCAGATAAAAATGTCGTTGCTTGCTGATAACATAGCCATGATAAAAGATACGTCTAAACTATCAATTACAATCTTCTTCCAATGTAAGAATTATTTTTATTCTGCGAGAAAAAAAGAAGAAAAGAAAAACACTTTGCGCATGGCGGTTCCGGAATTTTAACAACCTCCACTTTCGGACTGATAATTTTATTCTTGAAACATAGCCATGATAAAAGATACATCTACACTATTAATAACAATCTGAATTATTTTTATTTTGCGATAATGACGAATCCGGGATTTTAACAACCCCCCACTTTAGGAATAATATTTTTACATTACCATATTTCTTCGGATCCGGATTTACCATCAAAACTACGGCAAAGCTTATAGACCCGATATAATTCAGAATTTTGAGCAACAAAAGTATAATAAAAGATATGCAGCTTATCTGCCTTTACTACACATCTTATGATTTTCAGCCCCGGATCCAGGGGGGTGGGCTTTGGGGCTGCAGCCCCGCCATTTGGCCTCTGTACTATGTATAATGTATAGGCCTCTAGATAATAAGTATCTGATATGACAGT
Organism: Ctena decussata; assembly: GCA_963989385.1. Lineage (NCBI taxonomy): Eukaryota > Metazoa > Mollusca > Bivalvia > Lucinida > Lucinidae > Ctena > Ctena decussata. Next base: position 41,665,600 of record OZ022503.1, on the reverse strand, counting down.
TTGAGAAAAATATCGAATGTGGTTCGATCAAAATATTCAAATATATGTTGTGACATCTCATTAGAATCGCCTCCGAGAGGCGATTCTAATGAGATATCACAACATATATTTCATGCCGTGTACATGCTCTTAGAGAATTGACCCCGACCGACCCGACTTACTGCTAGATAAACTAGGGTTACTCGGGGTATCGATTTCACATGTGTTTCTTATGAAACTGGTCGTATAATCCTCCGGTATACCAATAAATGATACAGAATTATGCAACTTCGCAGCAGTGCTCCAGGTGGTGAAGATTACGCTGTAAACCCATTTTCTCTAGTTAAAAGTAAAACATAAATATCCCGCATCCTAATCTTGATATAAACTAGAAAATCGAAATCCTCGTTAAAAGTTATGTTGTTTAGGCGTTTTGAACGGATTTCTACTTTAAAATTTAAGCGTTTTGTAATATAACAATTTTGTAATGGCACGGGAACCAGCGAAACAGTATTCCCTATTTTACAGTCTTTATAAAAAAATAGTTCCAGTTGTATTGCAAACTTATTTTCGTGTGATACTTCAAAAATATGTCTTTAAACACACTGACTGTATTTAGAATAAAAGTAGACAAAACTTTATCATTGGATATGCGATTTTCTAGAGTATTTTATGAGAGCGTTATTTAATCGGCGCACTAATACCGTGAATCAGGTTTCAGCAGCACCGCTGATAAAGATACTATATGCTTGAATTACCTGTATTATTAACCGAGAACCAGAGCTAATGGCAAAAGTAGTTCACAGAGCATGTTTAGCTGATACCTGCAGTGTCCAGATAATTAGGGGATGGCGAAAACATCTGGTCTGATTATCAGTAAGGCATAAATTTTAGGCTATTTTTCTCTAAGAGGATGTACACATCATGTCAATTAAAAAATACATTAAAAAAATTCTCTTGAAACTGAACCATAAATATGTCATATTTTCAACCCCCCTCCCCCACACAAATACATTTCGGCACCTCCCAGCCCCACCAGTTATCCAGAGCCCCACCAGTACGTGATGGTCTGGATCCGGGCCTGATTTTACCAATACATGTATTCCTAAAGTCTGTGCAGTTTTGTCATACTCCCGTGTGATATTTCAAAATTTGATTGGTTAAGAAATGCATGCACTATGTTTGGGATGTGCATAAGTAACACGGACTGGTTGCCAAAGTAAAGCGTAATTAAAACAAGAAAAATCTTGAAAAAAAGATAATCGGCGCAGATTAAATGGAAGTGTGTTTTGTAATATGCCTCTAGGTGAAGAGTTGACAATAACTTTCATGAATATGACTCAAGTGAGCTATGTCGGTAGGCACCCGCAACCGTAATTTTGACACTGGGTAGCGACAATGATCTGTCTCAAGATTGAGCTGTCCATTATGGAATTCCAAAATGGACCACGGCCAATACTGAGATTGACCTGATTCCAAAACTTTTATCAACATGATGCAACGTTGCTCAGCGTACAGGCGCCCCGATAGCTCAGTCGGTAGAGGCGCCCCGATAGCTCAGTCGGTAGCGAGGTTTACCAATAAACCGTAGACTGGCTACATACCTCTGCCGCGTAGGTTCAATACCTGCGCTGGCAAGTATGAATGGTTGGCTGTTCCCTTCGGGGTTGCGGTGGTTTCACAGAGTATTTCCCAGCCCCTATACAGCTGAGAACTACTTCTGGCTTTCTTCCACCACAGAACAGTCCTCTGATGTAATGATCAGATATGATCGAATCGGAGTATGAGGTAAAACAAAACAAAAACAACGTTTGTTTGTGTGTATTAAACCGAAAGTAGAAAGCGAAAGTAGATCTACAACGAAACAAAGAAAGTTTTGAATATCTGCGTCAGTTTTCGATAAAATTTCTAGTGTAAATTTATAAACAAGAGAAACATTTTGAATTAACATCTGACAGAGTGCTAGTATTCACGCTGTGCAGTACGACGGGAAGAATTCATTGACCTTGATATTATTGGCTAAATTTTGACATGCGCGTTATTTGACCGATGAAATCTTGTGAAATGTGGAAGAATACTGAAATTATACGCAGCTGTGCCGCGAAAAAAAGTGGACACCTAAAATGATTACGGTAAATGCCCAAGAAACAGATCAGAGTAAATGCGTCTAAACTGCAGATGGAATGATAAACAGTGTAGACACTGATAAGTCACTTTGTTGGTTTCGCCGTAAAAGGTAAAGGTTTCCCATAGCCTAATGTTATTTGTTTTGCCGTGTTGCAGTCAAATAAACGTGTTTAGAAAGACACATTACAATAAAAGATATAAATTGGACGGATATCGCAATCTGATTCTGAAGGCATAGTGAAAGGAACCCACTAGCTGAACCATGGTCGATCCGTCAAACATGACTGGAGGTCTGATGCCTATGATTGCTTGAAATACTGATTTGCCTCTTTTTTATTAACCAAAGCTTAGGATACAATAGACTGATTTCAGTCGAAGATGTTAGAAATTCTCTTATAAATATATAATATTCATAATATTTAACTTCTGTTTTTTCTACAGAATTATGATATTTCTCTCATCATGGAGGCGACACTTGTCTTTTCAACCATAATGGAGACATAATTCGTTGTAAATATTTTATATGTCGCTGGCCGGGTTTTTACCGGCCAGCGACATAATATTTAACATTCTTTTCACGTCTCTCTAAAATCTTTAATATATGTTAACCTCCAGACTCCAACATCCAAGATGTTGGAAGGAGGTATCAGCATGTAAAGGTATCAGACAGACAAATGAGATTCGTGTGATTTTCTAACATCTTGGACTGACAAAAGTCTAAGGAGACACCTGTCCTATAGAAAAGTTTTCAATGTGAATACCTTGATATTAAAATGCAAAACATTTTTATTGGGCTCTCTGTGTAACTCATAGGCCTACTAGTAGGTAACTAATTAGTTCATCAGGTAGTTTCGTTTGTATACTTGGTTTAGCACTGGAAATGACATTTACAGTTAAAATAGCTTCGTTACTTGTCAGACAAAAAATGGGAAACTTTCTCTGGACACCTATTTGGCTTATCCTCATCCAAATAAAAAAAATACTTTTGCGAAGGTGCATTTTCATGCAGCTTGGACTAGTGAAGACTAATGTAGGATACAATGATCAGATATCAAATGTTTACTTACAGCCACTCCTAATGGCTAAGTAGACAAGGTTGTAAATCAGAACATTCAGCATCTGATAATGAGTTGAAAATCAATGATTTTCAAGAGCGCAAGACACTTTTATCTATCAATAAAAGACAAGCGTGCCGTTTAAATAAGTTTCTTATTCACAACAGGCTTGTATAGGGATGTAGAAAATATCCGCTATCTTTTCATAAAATCTCACACTATATCATTAGTGCAACGGAAACAAAGAGCACTTATGCTGAGAAAATCCACCCACCAGTATCAGACATAAGTACTACAGCGTACAGGCGGAAAAATACGCTCTTGTGCATTTTCTACTGTCATCAATGAGCCAGAAGACATTACAGTTTGTCTCACTTTAGGACTGTGATGTTAATTTATATGGGAGGTCAACTGGCTCCATGACATCAATTAAGATTGTATTTAATAAACATTTAGAAACTGCAGTGTTCAATGAAACACGACCAAAATTAATGTAACTACTGGTACAAATTGGCTCCAAGACATCTGATTGATTAAAAGTGCATTTTGATTTCACAGTCAGTAGACCCGCTTCACGCAAAATGTGCCCAACGTATTTGCAAAGAAACCTGTAGTCTAGCCAAAGCTTTCATATAGTGTCTACAGATTTCTAAGGGTCCATACATGTTCTTCAAGGCTCTGATTAGAGTGCGCGGGTGCGCAAGCTGGTATAATTGAGCCTTTGGTGCTCTCAAGAACAAGAGCTTCAATATTCGCGACCCGTAGTTCATGTGGAGCTACGTATACACGAAATGCCAACTGAATAGTCACCATACACAATCCATTACATGATTAAATTTCCTTTTCAATAAAGCCTTTTAAACAGTATTGCTAAAATGGAAACTTTCGAAAAAAATGGGCCCCAGTAGCTAAATGGGTTAAGCGTTGTACTGCTTTTCAACCGTAAACACAGCCTTTTATCAACACCATCCCACTGTCCTGATATGACTGTAATAGTGTTAACAAGACCTGTCCGCGAACAGGATAGCTCGCTTGACAGCGCCTTGCCTATCACATATGAACTTTAACGTAAAACTTTTTTACATTGATTCTTAACATTTTGCTAACGCCGACGCCGTCGCCAATGCCGATACGGGGGCAGTGCAATTGCTCTTCCTGTACATTCGTACAGACGAGCTAAAAAAGGACGTGGAATTGCAAGTTATACATCGAGCCATCCATCCGTCCATCCATCCACCCATTGACAAAAATTTATTAGTCGAGGGGTTTGGTATCGTAGGGCTAACAAAATTTATCGGAGCGCAGTTCGTCTGCATCTGCTCGTTTTATAAAGTTTCTGCGGTGGATTCATGTTTGCCAAACGGTAAATGAATAATAAAGTAAGGAAATTAGTTAATCAATAAAGCAAAATAAATAATAATAATAATGAAAATAACAATAATATTAAACTGTACAGGCGAGCTAAAAAGGACGCGGAATTGCAAGTTACACATCGAGCCGTTTGTTCAAAAAAATTGTAATCATACTGTAAAGGAAACGAACAACAATACTTGCCTACTGGTTCCATTTAAAGTCGTCGATGTTTCTTGTCTGACTTGTTTTTATTCCGTACAGACTGTGATATGGTGTCATTTGGATCATTCTTGTATAAACTGAGAGGCAAGCGTCAGACTAGCTATGCATGTTAAGAGATTAATTAGTAGAATCATATGAGCCGCGACACGAGAAAACCAACAATGTGGTTGTGCGCCCAGCGCAGACTCAGATCAGCCTGGGCATCCGCCCAGTCTGATCAGAGTCTTCGCTGTCCGCATGGAGGTAGCTTAGACCCTTAGCTACCGTTTGAGCACTTAACAAAGAATCTGGTCAAACTGGGCGGATGCCGAGGCTGATCTGAGTCTGCGCTGGGCGCACAACCACATTGTTGGTTTTCTCGTGTCGCGGCTCATATAGTAACGTAAAATCCCTACTCAAATAGAATCATTTGCGAAACTGGCTTTCTCTTTTCAAGTATAAACAAGTCCATTGCCACAGATACATGTACATGTAACAATTAAATTATTTGAGAATAAATTATGGGTTTGAGAAAATCACATTTTCCATTGTACATATATGAGTTTCAGGTAGCATATCTCTTAGGTTTATGATTTTCTCAAATCTTACTCTAGATTTTATCAAATAAATGATTAGTCTCAAGTCGTTTAATTCCGTGTTTGATATGAATTTAAACGATCTTCTTCCTTTAATGGAACACGGTTTAGAGCAAGAGTCATCACTCATACGTCACACATCATCATGACCTGTCTTACCTATTTGCGAAGTATCATGGGTAGTAGTTCAAATAGTTTTAGGATACAGAGCGGATACAAAGAGTTCCCATGAATTACAAAATAATTTCTTTTACTTCTTTCATCACTTTCTTATTTTCAAATTCAAATGACTTTCCTTTGACAATTTCCCCTTATATCCGTTACGCAAAGCACATTACAGTCCGAAACGATTACACAGAATGCTCATCATAGCATTCCGCCTTCCAGATAGCAATGTAGCTATCGGTTTGTTTATAAAGAAGATCGAGCATTTCTGTATTTTAAACAAACCTTTTAGCCTACCGGTTACCTGTTTCTGAAAGCTAAACGTTGTTTTCAGCATGCGGAGAGTCTGGCCAAAATGCATGTATAGCATGAATGAACTTGTAAATAAGTTCATTCATTTTATACATGCATTTCGGTGTACTTCTAAAGTCTACGATACAAGGAACGGTACTACTATGAGCTTAATGAATGGGACATCTAAATATATTAATTTTCCATTTGTCCCAATGGAAAATTATGTTAGGTGTCCAAAATTTCAGGCACGATATAGATACTTAGCGCAGATGCAATCTGCGAAGACTCCTGTCAGTATTCGGATTTGCACACTATGGTAAGTGTTTGCGATTTTTGCCTGATATATTTGCCATCAGAATCCAAAGGTTGGCCTGTCATCAGAATCCAAAGGTTGGCCATACGTAAATGAAAGTATGTGATTTTAGACTTCGCAGACTGACAGTTTGATCTAATAGATCTGTGGTAACAGATATGAGCAATCAAAAATGTTTAACGATGGTCTGACGTGAAATTATAAACACAAGGACAGACCGACAAACGGACGAAGGAACAATCCAGCGAATTTACGAATGAATATAGTGAACCCATAACATACTTTGAAATACAATTCTTCTCAAACGTGTATAGTGCGTAAGCGATGTTGAACAATTAGAATTACCGCTTATTAACAAAATAAAATTGAGCCATTCGTATTGTTTTTCTTGCTACAAATGGACCATCATTACAGAAATTGTTATAGATTTGTACAAGCATGGTAAAACATATGTGATTCATTATTAGAACATCATCTTCGATCATCATACTTGCAACGTGCGAAATTGATACATTCTCTTATCAAACCCCTTCAATAAGCGATTTGTTTACAACAGACCAGCAGCTGATCTAAACAAATTACGGTTATAGAAACTTTGGCACAGTGTTCGGCTATGAATCTTATAATCGAGCCATATCATAAGAAAATGTGGATTACTGCGAATGCGAACAGTGGAGATTCAGAGCAACTTGAGTTATGATACACCCCTGACATCTGTGATACAGAGATATAAATGGTGGGCGCATAGCGCCAGACAAATTCGAACGAACATCAAAGCACTTTAAATCTGACGTTCTTTCAACGTCCAGTATACCCCACTTTGAAAACTTATGAAGTTTCCGGAGCCCCGGTAGCTCAGTGGGTTAAGCGCTGGCCTGCTGATCTAGCGGTCCGAAGGAGGAAATCTTTTCAATGGTAAAGGGGTTCAATTGCACTACAACCTTTCGTTATCACCCTCCCATCGTTCTGATACGACTGAAATACTGTTGAAAAGGACGTAAATTCGCAAGTCATCCATCATCTATAAAGTTTCCTTGTAAGGGTAAAAAGAGGTAAAGTTTAAGAATCCTCAACATGGTTGTCGGACGTGGGGGAAACGGATTGCTAGATGGATGGATTGATGACTCGCGACTTTTCAATCATATTTTAGCCATATCAGAACGATTGGAGGATGATAATGAAGGGCTGCTGTGTGCAATGGAACCCCGTTTACGGTGGCTTATTAGAGGAGAACAGGATATGTGCAGTGGTTATCCGGCGTTTGCTTTACGCTGCCGTTTAGTATTTTCTTGATGAATCTGATGATCATTCACTGCTGAGTGGACAGTGTTCAGAATCGTTCAACATGATTATTGTCCTTGGCCTGAGCAGGAATCACCAGGCGACACTGAGCGCCAAAGTCAAGCGCTCCGACCATTTACCTCGACGCCTCTCTAATTAGGACTGTTCTGAAAATAAAACCATCTATCAGGAGATAATTAGCAGAAATCAATGCTTTTCAAGGACACAGATTACTTTGATATGAGCTAAAAAATAAATGTCTTTGAAATAAGATCATTTATTAGCAAATACAGGTTGGTCGCATCAAGTGGTGAATACTGTCATATGTGACCGACGACCAATATCAATCAGCATCTGTACGCCATCTGATCAGTTTCATCATTATTGTACTATGATCAATGAGAAATACATTTCTATACTATGATTCAATAAGAAATACACTATGTATTAATAGCGAGCACTCGTTTTCAGGCGCTACATTCAAAGCTCCGAAGGAGCTTTAGGAGCTTTGAAAGAGCGGGAGCTCTATGGTAGACGTTTGATAAAGCATATTTTGCCTATAAAATACATTACTTTCAATGGAATTTCTTTCGTAGCAACACCAAACGGAAGTGACATATTTCTGTCGCTACGTTACGTAATGACGTCAAACGTTCTGTTCTAAAAAGTCAAGATTGCGTCAACGTTAACAGATTTTGTGCGTTGATCACTACATGGTGATTCACAAAATGCAAGGAGGCTGAGCGTTGGGTGAAGTTTGAAGGAAATTTAAAGCGCCGCAGAGAAAAAACTGAAAAAAATATAGCTAGTTTTCCGAGGGGAAAGATTAGGTGGGGAAAGCTGTTCTCGGTCAGTGTCTCATCCGTTTTTCAGACGGAGTTCGCAGTAGTTGAGTTGCAATAATTTTATTACAAATTTCAAACGACAACTTGTGAAATAGAATCCAGAATCGTACAGTGAGTAGTCAGATCATGTTCTACACTTCGACTATGCATTTTTGTCCGAAACTTTAGAGTTAACATGGTAACAGCCAAAGAGGCTTCAACATACCACCCATACATTGTAAAAAGCGACGTGCTCGCCTAAAAGCAGTGCCTGTTTTCATATTATTTCTGTGTGATAAGAAAAGTGACCGTGACAAGACGGCAAACGTGCAAGCTGACCTATTAGTATTTAGAATACTGACTCTCTGTCAAGATGCTACAGGTCGTAGAAGTTAGAAAATAATTAGAAAGTAAATGATATGTAAACATCTTGAAACAAACGAAAAATATCGGCCGCCTCAAGGAGGTGTAGACGTCTAAACGGCGTAAACGTCGCAAACTTTGGGTGTGGCTTCGTTGTTAATAACATATATCAGTTTCTGTAACTACGAAGTCACTGTCGTAGTTAAGTTCTTTATGAATGAATTGATGAATTAAGTTTAAGAAGCCCTGGATGAAAGTCTCGACAAAACCTGCACAAGGTATAAGATGGAGATCATCGGTGCTGAGAAGACCAAACTGATCACAAACAGCGAATATGGCATCCAGAGGGAGATCAAGGTAAAAGAGCAGAAGCTGGGTACTGTAACAAGCTCCAAATACCTTGGAGCAGTAGTCTCAGATGATGGCTCAAAACAGGAGGTTCTCGCAAGGATTGCACAAGCTACTTTAGCTCTTACCAAGCTGAAACCAATGTGGAGAGATAACAACATATCTCTTGGATCAAAGGTGAAACTTATGCACTCCCTTGTCATTTCCATATATCTGTATGCCTGTGAATCATGGACCTTGCCAGCGGAGTTAGAGAAAAGAACGCAGGCCTTTTAGATGAGATGCTACCGAAGGTTACAGAACATTACCTTCAATGACCATATAACCAATGAGGAGATTCGCAGAAAGATCCTAGCAGCCATTGGGGATTATGATGAACTACTGACGCTGGTCAAGAAACGGAAACTAAGGTGGTTTGGCCGCGTCTCAAGGTCTTCTGGTTTAGCAAAGACGATTCTTCAGGGCACAGGGAAAGGAAACTGAAGAAGAGGTAGACAGAAGAAGAGGTGGGAAGACAATATCAAGGAGTGGACAGGAATGGATTTTGCCAGCTCAACTAGGGCAGCTGAAGACAGGACAAGGAGGAAAGGGATTGTTTTGAAGTCATCTGTGGTGCCCCAACGACCTAGTAAGGTTATATGATAGATTAGAATAGAATAGAAGTGAGCCGCGATTAAACTTGAGCCGCGACACGACAAAACCAACAATGTGCTTGTGCGCCCAGCGCAGACTCAGATCAGCCTGGGCATCCGCCCAGACTGATCAGAGTCTTCGCTGTCCGCATGGAGGTAGCTTTGACCCTTAGCTACTCTTTAAGCACTTAACAAAGAGTCTGATCAAACTGAGCGACTGCCAAGACTGATCTGAGTCTGTGCAGGGCGCACAACCATATTGTTGGTTTTGTCGTGTCGCGGCTCAAGTTTAATCGAACTCTTTCATTTTTAGGCCAATCAACGATGCGTTCAGCTTCTAGTAGAGTCTTGCTCGGAATTGGGCGGCTCTTAATTGAAACCGATTCATGGTAGACGCGAATTTAAGTGTCTGACTTTGGCGCAAGGATCAAATGGTGCATTGGTTGATAGACCGGTGGCTTAATTGCTCACCAAACTGGCCAAAATAGTTTTTCAACTTGTTTTGTGAAGCTCGAGGATGTTTTAATTATTTAAAGCCAGCCAATCACTGTCATTTACAATGATGAAACCGTAGTGAAGTCAAAAACTGTAGTGATTAGCTCATAGCGACATCTCACGATATGATATTACGTTAATTACTACCACTGATAGAACAAATTGACCCTTTAAATACTGTGCTGTTTATATTAAGTTTCTCCGCATAGAAGCAGTGCAACAAGCATACCCTTCACAGTCTGGGTTGGTATTTTGCTGATTCGCTTGTAACCAAACTCTCTGTTTCGCTGAACAGAACCAAACAAAATGCATCGGCATATTCTATTCTCTAGCCTGGCCTGGCCTGGCCCGATTACGCAAAATGACCTAAGAGCTTACTTGATGACGTAACACATACGACCAGGCTAAGCCAGGTAGAGGTATCATTTCAAGAATAATACTTTAAGCATTATTTAATTCAAGGAGCCACTGTTGCAAATGCTGATAAACAAACAAAATAAAAATAATTAAGCATAATGGCCATAAAAATAACTATGGCAGTTTTATAAAGCTCCTTTGGGAGAAGATAATGCAGTCTGTTGAAACAAATTAGATTTTAAGTTAGAGTTTATTTTTGTTTATGTTTGAGTTTATTTCTAAGTGTTGAAAAGGGTATATGTTTATATTTGTTGGCCTGGCCTGATCTGGCCCAAAGTGTTATATCATCAAATAAGCTCATGTAAGTTTGTATCATTGGACCAGGCCAGGCAAGGCCAGGCCGGGCTAGAGAATAGAACATGCCAGATGCATCCATTAAATCTGCAACTTATAAAGTCAACATACTTGATTCATGCTCAGCTTCGACTATAAAATACTGCATTTATTTCGAAATAACTGCATATTAAACAATCTGATATCAGGTGATCAGTGTAATTAAAGCTATTTCGACGTATTATTAAACTGTTAATGACAATTTTACAGCTAATAGTGCAGAAAAATTACTTTATCTTGCACTGACAGGATATGCACTAACATTGATTTGAATTTACGAGTTATTCCTCATAATTGATTCATTTAAAATTGAGAACAGATTAAAAATTAAAAACAGAAAAAGAACGTTCTTGCATAAACTTTCAATTTCTGTATTACTGTCATAAAGCTATACTTCTCTGAAAAGTAGACGAACGCTGAAATTGCGATTCTGTGCACTTACGTTAACGTCGCCGTTTGATTCTAGTCGCTAGCTAATCTCTAGTCTTAGAAACTATATCCTGATAGCCAGAGATATTGAATTGTTCCATAAAAACAATCAAATACAGACCACAGACCCTTGACCTGTAATAAGTTTATTTAGCGCAACGTCAGAATCATTCGTCAACGTCTGAGTTGATATACAAGGGATGATCAAAAAGTTCCCAGAAAAGTGCTGCATTCTGTTTACGATATAACTTTCTTCAAACGAATTCCATCCTAGGCAACCTTGATGCAATTGTGATCCATATCGTACAAAACTACTGTCTTATATCCAACCAGTTTTATGCACGCGGTAACGTGACCCGGCCCAGTTGATGTTACGTTATATTTTGTCGTTTCTAATAGCAATTTCTGAACGTTTTTTAGCAATGACTTATTTACAGAATTGTTAATTAATGCACATCAACTAAAAATGAACATACAGTCAACTCACGATATCTCAAAGTCAAAATTCATGACAAACTACTGATATCTCAAAGTAAATTTTCTGCTCCCAGAAAATTTACTTTGAGATATCAGTAGTTTGAGACAAAGGGGCTGAAATGCAAATAAAAATAGGAAATAAGTCTAAACTATATTCTTTCATACAAGAAAGTATTTTGAGATATCAGTGTTCGAAATATTGAGAGTTGACTGTATTAACTTGATGGTAATTACTAATATTGTAAGCTGTTTTATATCCTTTCTTCGAAATGATGTCTAAGTCAAACGTACCTTTTAATCGAGTTATGTCTGGGGTGGGATAATTCAAGGGCAGATAACTTGCTTTACGTTATGAAACTGAATTGTTATTATCACGTTTCATAAATTTTGGATATAGGCGATTCACTATATCTGTGATGCACGCTTTCAGTCGAACAATTGCAGCAATACAACAAGACAACTGGGCTCAGTTGTTCAAAGCATCGTCGGTCTAACGAGCTCGACTTAATAGCCAAATACACTGATATTTTTGTTGCATGCAAAAGCTTCTCACATTTTTCAACAAAATACTGGCGTTTATGAGATATAATTGTTTGAAATTTTAACGTCTCGTTAACTAACGACGTCATTAATGTGGACAACTGGGCCCTGATAACTGCAGCAGCATAAGCTGTCTGTCAAAAGTCTTTTTCAACCGGCAGCAAGGCTACATTTGCATTTTTTGTCAAAATTCAGCCATAGCCTTAGGATGAGTTCTTTTGTATATATATATATATATATATATATATATATATATATATATATATATATATATATATATATATATATATATATATATATATATATATATATATATGTAGTTTCATAAACCATACTCTCGTAAATGCTACAAATAGTTATAAATTAATTTGATCTTAATTAATGAAAAGCTTGCTGATACAGCCTTACTGCTGGGTGCGTTGGACATTTGCTGGAAGCTGATAATGCTGCCGATATCAGGTTGTGAGAATGCATCGAGTGAAAGCATAAATCGTATATCAACCGAACTGCCATAGTCTCTTGTTTGAAACTTATCATAACACATTCGTTTTAAAAGGTAAAATAGGTTATTTGCCCTAGAACTACCCCAACCTCAAATGTTTACTGATTGGACTTAGACATCATTTCGTAGAAACGATCATAAGAGCTTCCAAAATTTGTAGTGAACATCAAGACAAGATATACAGCAAAGTGTCAAAAGTATTTCCCTAAAATGGCCACCAATTTCTTAAACTCTCTACATGAGCAAAAGTTTAACAAAATATTTTAAAAAGTAAAGAAACCACCTACTGGAATTTGATACTTTGTTATTGATCCATTTGCTTTCAGCACATGCCATTGTGGAATGCTGTTGTATAGGGACCTTATACACACTGGACCGAAGCCATACTAGAGATCCAGTGCAGCCATTATGGGGTCCTCTCTGGTTATAATGTCCTGTACCCTTCCCCTTAACTTCACTTTGGTCATTTTCCACGCATTTTGATTATGTTTACGTCTGGGCTCTGTGCTGGCCATAACATTGTTTGGATATTGTTGTCTCGTTCCCATGTCATTGTTAGTCGAGATCTATGGGGTAGTAATGTAATCCTGGAATATCAAGGGCTGGTTTGGAAAACACTTGGCAACTACTGGCCATCAATTAGTATTCAGAATATAAATATATACTTCTCTGAGCTTATGTTGCCCACAACAGGTACCAGGGTTCCCACTCCATCATAAGTTATGCACCCCCCCCCCCAGAACATGACACTTGCTTTACAATGTGGGGCTGGGTCAGAGTACTCCCCCAAGACATCGTGGTAGCCACTTTTCCTAATCGGTCCGCCGAATGTGAATGCTGTCATTTCTTCTCAAAATAATCTGTTTCGTCGGTGAATTTAATTTTTGTCCAGTTGCCTTATACGGTCCAGATAATTTTAGATCTACACCAGGCCCTCTGCAATTCTGTTAGCAGCAGAGATGATATTTTCTCTCTTGTTCCTTTTTTCACTTGATTTCAATTTTCCCCCTTTTTCCTTATTTTTTCTCTTATAACCGAAGAATCTCAAATCTCATAATGAGCCACCTCATCTGAATCTACACTGTTTGCCCTCTAGTGTTCGAATTCTTAATATGATATCACTTGTACGAAACATTTTTTTTTGAAATTCTGCAGTCGTAAATTTTGTCGTCTGCTTTTTGGCATTAAAAGTTTGGGTTAGGTCTGACAGAGTTTTCCTGCGATTGACCTTAACTATCCTCAACAGTTTCCTGTCTGTTCTGGTGCTTGTCACTCAAGGCGTACCACTTCCAGGTTTACTTTCTTTGTTGCCACGATTATCACGTATCCGCCTTGATTCATTTTGATACTGTGCATTCAATTCTGACCTTATGCATACAACACATATTTTTATAGCGTTTTCAGCGCAAAATAGCCTTTTTGTGCTCATGTGCCGTAAAACCCATATCACTATTTCACTCACTATATTGCCACGATCACCAGCCCTCTCAAGAAACTTTGAAACTGTAGAACGGTTTATATTTAACAATTCCGATATCGTGTGGGAACTCAATTTGTCAGGAGACAAGTGCAGAAAAGCTTCCTTTTGCTCCAGGGTCAGTTCTCTCCTCTTCCTACCAGCATTGGGAGGTCGGATGGTGCGATGGTGCGGTGTTTAACTTTCAGTGCCGGGGCGTCCTACTGATTTGGAACACTGTAGGGCAAGGGCCTACTGTTCTTGCAGTAGGTGCGGGTGTTTTTTCCACATTTTTCTCTCGTCTATCATTTCTCTTCTTTCTCCCTCTCTCTGGGAGACAGTCCGATATAGACTGAAATACTGTCTCAATGGGCCCATAAATCAAAGAAAATTAATCAATCAATCAATCAATCCACGGAATTTTTGTTAGATGAATGGAAAATCTCCATGTTTTCTGACCATTTGTAAAAAAAAAATACAAAAAAAAAGCATACAGCTTTTGGGTATCCTTTTTGTTTTCCTGGACGACAAAGCACTACCAAAAAGAGAGGGAGAAATATCTCCCAGAGAGAGGGAGAAAGAAGAGAAATGACTAGATGAATGTCCAAACAACCGCCATCCGCACCTACCGTAAGCACAGTAGACCCTTGCCCTACAATGCTCCAAATCAGTAGGACGCCCCCGGCACTGGAAGTTATACATGTATACCATCTTTTAAAGTGTATCAATGTTTAGGATAAATACGGAACATCCATGCATGTTAACAAACAATATATCACATTTAACAGACACATTGATATCTCTAATGAAGCCATTGCCGGATGTTAGGCTTTTTGTCGGAAGCATTTAAAGGTGGCTTTAAAGTCATTAGTGGCATCAATGGCGGAAAATGGAGGAAACAAAAATGTCGTAAATACTTTGAGTGTTGGGACACGTTGACCAATTGATGAAAGTGTCTTGATTTGAACGAGCTAGTATTTTTACCAGGGGTGCGTGTAAATTTTGGGTGTAAAGATAAATAAGGTTATTATCCTTTAAAGTCTCCATAGTCCTATCAAAGGTAAAAACCGTCAAAATACAAATCATTATGAAACCTGTACAGCCTTTAGAATTGATGAAAATATGTCGGTTGATGTGCTTTTTTGTAGCATATAACTTGCAAAAAAGAAGGAATCAGGTATTTTGAAAAAAAGGATAAGTCTCTCCATAAAAATACGGGTTTCGTCTCCGGTTCCCCGTTAAGCAATGCAATAGCGAAACAGCGGCACAATCAATGGGATCCTTGCCTAATTTTTTTGTACATTGTATTTTTATCACCTGTTAAACGCCTGTACCTTATATTTTTACCGCCTGTACGTTGTATTTTTATCATGAAATAAAGCTTGTGAAATCTAAAGTAGGTCATTTTGGTTGGCAACTTAAATGACCTAGTTATTTTTTCAAATCTATTTTATGGTAAACTCAAGGACGTTTTGATTTTTTAAAGCCGGCCAATCACGATAATAATCAATGGCGAAACTTTTGTGAGAAGTTTGCAGCGATACCTCACGATAAAATATTTCATGCTGATAGAGCAATGGGGCCTTAAAAGCCGTATAATCTAAAGGAGCTGTCTAATCTGTGGTTCCGATATTGACTTGGACACATTTGTTCCGGTTTTTTTTGGTGAGTACGGTTTCGTAGCGTAAAAATAAAATAGACAGAAGAGCAATCGGCAATTTGACAGAGGTAAGCAAATAATAGGAATGCATATACATGTCAGCCAACATCTTGTTGTGTGTGGGCAGAGGTAAAATCGATACGGTCCGTGTACACAAGTATAACCCCTGGGTAACTATGTATATATAAGGGTTGTGACGAAACGAAAAAGAGCTTTTTCGAAACGAAAAATAGTTATAGTTACCAAACGACCTGGTGACCAGGTCGTTTGGTAACTATGACTTTTTGCGTTTTGTAACATCCTTGAAAAACATAGTTAACCAGGTGTGGGCATGACCATTTGTAATGTCACAGTCATGATCCTGCAGCACATGGGCATTGTCTAACTTGGAACGGAGTGGTACTTCTTTCCATGGCTCTGGGATGACACTCTTTACAGGAAAGAATTTGCTCCCCCTGAATGAGCAAATTCTTTACTGTACGAGAACCATCTCTATTCCATTCCATTCCAGATATTAAACTGTTCCCAACCTTAAACATAAGCATATGTGAATTGCCCATGTCTGAACTAACTTTATGTAAAATACGATCATCTTTCCACTGTACATTTGTGCATTGATGGTCAATTTCAATACGTAACTGCGTATTTGCGTATATAGCCGCACCCCTATCTATAGGATGGGGTTTAAAGCTGACGTTTTGCCGGCCATGCTACAGGTCATGACCGATATCGCTGACTATTTATCAGGTGGGGATGAGGGAACTATTTGATGTAATGAGATGGTTGGTTATTGGTTATCCTCCGAGACAGTTTTGGAGTCTGCATCGATTCGTCTTCCAGTGAGACGGAGAGAAGAAAATAGGATAGGACAGACAAGAATGGAATAATCCAAACAAACCTTATCCGGTACATGCGGCAAGCACAACCGCCTCTTGTTCTAGTATCATCAAATATTAGAAGGGCATCCAGGCACTGAAAGCACCATCAGTGATAATGTTTCTTATTTCTCCATATTTAGTGGCCCCTTATTAGAACCGTATCGCCGAGACGGTTCTAATGAGGGGTCACTGCATATGTTGTCGTGTTATTGTTTAACGTCCACGGTAAACAGCTATGGTCATGTCGGGACGGTCAGTTAACCTAACCACACTATTCCTGGGCAGGCTTAGACCTCCTAAGCGGTTAACCAGTACTAAGTGCACTTACTTTCACCAGTAACTGACAACTGCCCTTCTTGAATCAGCGGAAGGAGAAATAAAAGTAAGTGGCCGGACCGGGTATCGAACCCAGGACCTCTGGCTTATAAGTCAGACGCCCCACCGATTGCGCAACGCGGCCCGGCCACTGCATATGTATTGATGGAGAAATCCCGAATTATGTAGTCCAATAGATCGCCCTGTCTCCAGCTTTGAACTACATGTAGCCATGAGGATATCCTTTAATTTCATTCATCTTTCCAAGATGATGGATGGATGAACAAACGTGCTATTTTCGGCAAGATTTTCTGGAAGATTTGGCAAACCCGATACGTGTTTACACCAAATCACTCATTCATTACAAAAATAACTGATCTTCAATTTCCTCAAATTCACAACTCATTTCAAATGCTTGTTATTTCTGAAAAGTATAAAATGAAAAAACAAAAAACAAAAAACAAAACAAAAAAAAACAATAAAATATAGTACAAATAAATAAATGAATAATAATATGAACATTGCCAGCCACCTTGATTTATTGCTGCAGAGCGATAGAGTGCGCTTCTTTCGACATGTCCGAGGTTTAGTAAGAATATTGATTCACCATCTAAAATATTTAATTTACGAAAATGAAGAATTTAGATATTTGGCATTATCTCTTTTTGTATATTTATAGATGCATTACACTTAAATATTACTCAACCAAGCAAAGGTGAGGCTCACCACAGCAGTACTATGCATACAAAAGACAGATCAGTTGGGATGTGAGAACGGTCTTTTACGAACATGTGGCTGCCTCGTCATTTTCTTGACTCTGGTGAAAACGCAACTCTTGTCGAAAGCCGTACACGAACTTCAGACCATACCAGAACACGTGTATACATCCGTTGAAGTGTTGTACTGCAGCTTGGCACATAACAGCTATTTTAAAGTTATGTATTTGTTTGGTTTGAACAGTAGTTTATTTCATACTAACTGCATGGTTACAAAACTGTACAACATACTACATGTATATAATACAGGATCTGACGGTATGTGAAACGCCTGTATGAGAGTCATTTCCAGAAACTTTGTTTCAAATCGAAAATGTAGCCGTCGGAAGTACCACACCCACTCACACCTTTCGTTCAAGTGAGCTGTAAGCTTTATTTACAATATTTATGATAGTAAGTTGAAATGCATGCAGTAAGTAATAAACACGTAATAATAGGGTGCAATCTGAAGTTGTAAAAGTGAATTGTGAAATTATCCATCTATGCCCAGTGGACTCTTCTATCCTGATTTATTGGATGAGTCCATTAATCGTTTAAGGGTTGTCTAGTTAAGTTTATGTTCACATCTTTGTTCTAATGAAAAATATGTATGGACCCTAACCAGACTCGCGAATTGCTAGGTATGATCTGCCTACATTGTTTGCCAAAATTTCGTTTATGGGAAACTAGGCATAAACTGGTTAAATTGTTTATCTTATTGGGAAGGCCCAGTGCCAGTTGACTGGTAATAGCCATGCTACGTTGGCATCGCTACAGACATTCGACTAGCAATCGCTATTTCACGTCAAAATCGCTATTACCAGTAGACTGACAAAAGCCATTTTATATTAAAATCGCTACATGTATAACAAGACAGTTTGTAGCAGCAAAAAGCGTTTTAAAGTTGACAGACAATAGCGATTTCAATATGAAATCGTTATTGCCAGTAAATTTTACGTTGAAATCAATATTACCAGTAATCTGGCATTAGTGATTTCAAAGTATCATGATTATGACCAGTCGACTGTCAACAACGATTTTTACGTATTATCGCTACTGACTGTGGACTGGTAATAGCCATTCCGATATAGGAATATACTGCGTAAGTGTAGCAGCAAACTGTTAAAGCCATTATTCTGCTTTAAATTCAGTGCTTCTTGTTACTGCTCAACACGTATCAAATATTTTGGGAATTGTTTTCTTTCTTTTAAAATCAACACTTTCTTGCTTGTTCGTTAGTCATGTTATTTTTAATATCTTATACTGTCATATCTAAGTCGTTTTAACATAAAGTAAGAAATATAAGCTAATCCGCTTAAAACCATAATGAAAATTTTCCATTCTTTTAATCAAACCATTTCTTGCTTGTGCATGCTTCATGTTAATTTAATATTTTATACTATAATATATAGGTCGTTTCAACATATAGTAGTAATACGCTGAAACCCATGAAAGATATTATAGCGTATCTTCAACCCACAAATAGTTATGTTATTTAGTCATTATACTTCCAAATTACCTTAATAATGGATGAATAAATAGCTTTATCTCTTGTCTTGTATCCATTATAGGCTTAAGCAACCATTTCAGGAATAAGCGTTATCTGGTCTTGAAAGCCAACTAAGTGATGGAGCTGAAATCCGATATTTTATTGACGAGTTTCAATGTAAACAAACGATCTAAAACCTTTAAGGCGAATGGATACACTTTCAGGAAGGGGAAACAACTCTGCCATTATCAGTCTGTCTCTTTTCGCAATAGGAGTTAACTCTTAAAGAAAAGAGTTTAGTCCTTTAGGAGCAAATTCGTTTTTAAGTAGACTCCTTTTCGAAAGGACATTGTCTTCTAAGGAAGTTAGGAGGAAGTTATAGAAGTTGTTCCCCTATTATCAAAAAGGCTAAAACAGAAAAAAGAATGGAAGTATTCCCAATTGAGCCTAAAGCGAATTATATACTGCTAGAAATAACAGTGGCAAGGGTATTTGTCTACCTACTGTTAAAGTAATGTTACAATATGTTGGCTAGTTGCGGGCGGCTGTCCTCTCAGTTGCCAGCTCAGAATCAATGTAAATTACATCATTTTCAGCTGGCTTAAACAACGGTTGACTTTACGCCATTTCAACAGCATTTCAGTCATATCAGGAGGATGTGATAATAATCATGAAGGGATCTGTGCTATAAGAAGCTTACATGCGTTGGACTCGAAACCCACAGCCACGTGATCCGAAGTCGGCAGTGCCAACCACTCAGACATGGGGCGGTTAGAAGAAGTCTAACAACCAAAGCAAAAACTGGATACAGTGTACTATTTAGCAAGAATAAATTGACACGCCAGTGACATATTTATTTTTCAAAATGTTCTCTATATGTCTTCAATTAATTTTATTGAAACTTATGGACATAATTCTTGTTTATTGGGTGTCATAATCCTATTACGCAACAGTCTAGTGACACTGCTATTTCACCAAAGGAAATGCCCAATTACATAGGTGATGACATAACAGGGTCATAAAACCATTTTTTTTGGCTTACTTTACCTATCACTTAAAGAAGTATTTAAGACATACACTGAAAAGAGGTACATGTATTTATTTCTAGTGCCTAGTGCATGTGACTCCATTTTTTGAGTTTCAACATTACGAATTCCCCTTAAATTAGTACTGTCGGTATTTTAGTTATCTTTTTATTACATAATTAATTATGGATGTCGGTAAGGGGCTTTCACTATAACCGGCTTACAGATACGTTAATGAGTTCAGGCTTAGTTTTTATATTCATTTTTTTTTCATTATATTACCTGGTTTTTGATCTCTTTATATAATTTTTTAAATACCAAGCACTTGTAATCAAACCTAACGGAAAAAAATATTCTACAAATGATATACAATCCCTAATATGAGAACTCATTTGCACGTGTAAAGAGGATACAGGTCTGATGGAAGCACGTTGGAGGATTTGAATACAGATTATTCATTATTGCGAAAGTAGCTTAAATTCGTACAAAGGTACATACGATAAGGTTTCGCAACATTTACATAAACTGTCTGATATTTATGCACTTACATCCATTTGAAGGTATGGAAACATAAGTATAAATATGACCCCACCTTTTCATTTAAAGTTAATGCCGTAAAAACGACTCTCAAAACAATATTTGTTGTGAAGCTGAGAAACGTGTCTCTCTCCTCGCAGGCTCTCGAATTCTTGTGCTATTAGATGCTAGTTTGCAAATAACCATAATAAATTCATCGGGTCATTCAGCCAAGGGGCTAAGGCGAGGCTGTATCATTAAGTGTATATTTCTATCAGCAACCATAAGCTATGCATCTGGCTTATTATGACTCAATCCTGTGATTCTAATGCCACCAAGACTGCTGAGGATGAATAGATATACCTTCATGTATTCGGCAACTCATAAAACGGGGAGCAACTGCTGTGACTTCCCACGGCCGTTTGCTTTTATTGACAAGAAAGCCGTTCTGAAATGAGGTCTACTCTTACAAGAATGAATTTGCTCCTAGGAGCATTTTTTTTCCTTTTAGTGTAGACCTCTTCTGGAAGGGTAACACTGTCCAGGAAAGAAGGCAGAAACCGAAATGAGGTCTACTCTTAAAAGACAGAATTTGCTCCTAGAGAAGCAAATTCCTTCTTATAACAGTAGACTTCTCTCAAGAAGGGATTTTATGGCCTAAGAAATAAAACAGAAAGTCTAGAAAGTCGATTTTTATTGTAAAATGGTGCAAAACCATAAAGATGTACCCATTTATTTTAAAAATAATTGGTTGGACTAGCTTCAAACAAGTTAAAGCATTGCAGAAAAGACGTTTTCGTTTTTAAAATACGTAAGTTCGAATATGCAAAGTCTAGGAATAAAAATATGCTTAGACTGAAGAACTCATCTGCACTTACATGTATCAGTGCAGTTTGGTCATCGTTGCACGCAGCTTAAACAGAGAAAAGTCGTCTACTGACTTCTGAGACATGCTGCGACAAAGGCGGACTGACGTCATGGTCAAACAGCGGCTAAGACACAGTTCAGTCAATCTGCGCAGCTGAGTTTTGGCATTTCGATCTCCAGATTCCTCAGGATCCGTGGATAGCTAAATCGAACAGAGAAGTCTCTGATCAGACTGTGCAGTGCACAGTCTGATCAGAGGCTTCGCTGTTCACGAACGTTGTACGCACATTCCTGCTGATTTGATTCTATTACTTACTTCTAAAAGTACACGCCATTACAGAATAATTACTCTTTTGATCGGATTTTACATACTATGTATTCAAAGCGACCTACATATAAAAAATAATAGAAACATTAATTAAGGCTCTAACATATGCACTTATGGAGATAATTATCAAATGAGTATACGTAGAAACGAATGCACGAACAAAGAATTTTAGCATGCCATTGCAGCGAAATATTTTAAGAGACAAATACATATGACCGGATTAATTCCTTGGAGCAAATTCGGATGGAAAGAACTTTGTTGCAACAGCAAGTAAAATTAACTAGCCTAGTTTAATCTTGATTATAATTGAGCTGCGACACGACAAAACCAAGAAAGTGGCATGTGCACTCAGCGAAGACAAAGATCAGCCTTGGCATCTGCCCAGTCTGTTTAGAGTCTTTGCTGTGTGCTAAATTGGTAGATAAACGTCTAAGCCACATGTACCTACATGCCGACAGCAAAGACTCTGATCAAACTGGTTGGATGCCCCGGCTAATCTGAGTCTTCAATGGGCCCACATGCCCCTTTTTTGGTTTTGTCGTGTCGCGGCTCAGTTATGTAGAAACACACTTTTTTTTAGAATTGCCGTGAAACGTGCCACGCCTACATCTAGACACACAGTTACCCACAGGGTAAAATTCACTGCAGAAGTTGAATGGAGAGCTATAAAAACATTTTAATACACTCTTTCGGCGCCAAATTTTTCAGACGACAAATTTTCGTCTGCTCAAATCATCAGACGGCAGATTTGTAATTGGAAATTTTAACAATCTAAAGACATTTTTCATAAAATCAGGCTTTTTAAGTTCATATTTGAATGGCAAACAGTGTAGATCCTGATCAGACGGCTCTTTTAAGAGCCGGCTGATCTGGATATACGCTGTTTGCAATTTGGCGCCGAAAGAGTTAAACTGTCCCAGACTTGACAGGTAAAACTTCAGGCAACCCTTTTCAATTTCTTATGAACAGAATACAGGGCGAATATACACTCTCAACATAAGCCGGAGACAAAAAGTAGCAGATTCAGCCAGAGCCAGATGACCTAAACAATCTGCTTTTTCTTTCGTTTAATAATAATAATAATAATAATAATAATAATAATAATATGCTGAAATTCCTCAACAGTAGGAAGTAAGCCGATCTTTATTGTATTCTTTGATGTCAATAGGGTGATCCTGTGCCATAATGTACCGTATGTCAAACAGTGGCAGCGCAGTATTGTTCCAATGTAAAAGTTAAGGCATCAAATATAACTACTAAAACACTATATTTGTGATAGATTTCTCTGATATCTGACCCCTTTCCCATTGTTTACAGGTCCGAAATCGAGATTTCATAAGAGCGGTGTTGCAGAAGCATCCTGCGAAACCACTGAAAATGAGTTTTTATCAATAATGTACCGGCTTATAACAGGTGACGCGACTGCAAATCATGCAGTGATTGTAAAACTTCCCTTTGAAGTGTTTGAGTACCGTCTCTACAATGCCGATTTGGCGCCATGCTGTTTCTAGAGTTTTGCTATACTGAAGAATTTCTCGAGAGGAACTAAATTTTCTATTCCACAAGAGTCTTACATCGTAATAGTTACCCACAGGCCACACAACGTTGAATAAACTTTGAAACAACGTTGATTCAACGTCATGACGTTCAATCATCATTGATTCAATGTTGAATCAATATTGTGTGCCTGCTGGATACATTTCATGGGTAAACAGATGCAGAAAAAGTATCGTGTTTCAAGGGGAGAACTTTGATACAAACTGAATATATGCCCGTATACCTTTAATTTTGACAGAACGCCAAGAAGACATAATAACATTTGGTCGGAGTACTAGGAATGTCATTATTTTTCTGTGTGATAAGTTTTATAATCATTCACTTGATACACATTTCTTTGAGTTTATGTCTGCGTTATTTTATTATTAGAGCAAATTTTAGGAACATCCGAGCATTATTAAAGACTGCATGTTTCTGCATATGTTTTGGGCATCCCTCCTACATTCGGTTATTGAGAATTGCACATTTATCTTAGTCACACAAACTCGCTAAATTTCGTTTCCCATCATTCCGCTAATCACAAGACTGCTAAAATGCTAAAAGTACTAAGTTAAATATATAATTCCAATTTAAAGTTTGTTGGCAAACAAACAAGAGCAGAATACTGAGATATGAAACCGAAATAAGCAAATAATAATAATAATAATAAATAATAGTAATTGTGGTAAGTATATGAAAAGATTAAAAAAACGGCTATCAATTTTCTCGTTCACAGATGAGCTTTAGAAATATTGATTGAGCCGCGAATCGACAAAACTTACATTGCGGCATGTGCGGATAGCGAAGACTCACATCAGTCTGGGCATCCGCCCAGTCCGATCAGAGTCTTTGCTGTCCGTATGGAGCTAGCTTAGATCCTTAGCTACCTTTTAAGCCCAAAGCGAAGACTTTGATCAGACTGGAGGGCTGTCCAAGTTTAATTTATCTTAGTCTTCGTTGGGCGCACTTGCCACTTTGTTGGTTTTGTCGTGTCGTGGCTCAATTTATAGTACTGGACCCAGTTGTTCAAAACTTATGACGTCGTAAGTTAACGTGACGTTAAAATTTCAAGCTTTAATATCTCAAATATGCCAATTTTTTGTTGTAAAAATGTGAAAAGCTTTTGCATTGCAAAAGCTTCTCACATATTTTCAACAAAAAATATCAGTGTATTTGGCTATAAAGTCACAAATCACTTAACAAGTTGACCTCTAATCAAGCTCGTTAGGCAAACGATGCTTTGAACAACTGGGCCCTGGTAAATATATCATAGAAGGTTATCAGATTACAGGGAAGAGGGAGATGTTTGGATCGAAATGACCATAGCGATGCAAACTGAAGATGAACCGTGTTACCTTTACGACTGGTAGAGAATACCATGTTAGTGTCTTTTGATATCAAGTTTATCAGGCGAGACCAGAAACAGCGTAGGAATGGCGAGGATTGCCGTGGTTTTCTATTTATCATGCATCATTAGAAGATTTTACGACGTAAAGAGCGGCAAACAAGTGAGAAGCAAACGCAGCTTTGTTCGAACTTCCTGACGTCGCGAATGCGTTGTGACGCAAGTCGGTGACGTCATTTAACCAATCCAATGCTCTTATCACGGCCAACGCCAGTGTGTAGCCAATCGTTTTCAGAGATCGCTTCTAAAGGCATCGCCTGATAACATTGGCGCAAGCGCGGTTCTAATGTGACATGATATCACATCATGTTATCATACCCCTGTTATCAGGTGAATTTTGCAGGCAGATGCATGATAATTAAACATAAAGAGAAACTATACGTAGGAAATATTACCACAAATATGTTTTTTCATGTAAATTACTCGAATATTCTTGTTGTATTAAGGCTAGCCATTTGTACAAACTTGATATTACAGTTGCGAATGGAATTGCTCGTTTACCAGACGTTATAAGGAACAAAAATCTAGAAGCTAGTTCTGGTAATTCAGACTATTGTTAAAAAAACAATGATAATGTTTAATGTTAGACCATTCAAAATTACCATTATTTTTTTCTCTCTCTAAATATGGAACAATATGGTTTTACAGTGTAGTAATCCTCCCAATAGAAACAGAATAAACCCTGAGCAGTCTGGTCTGGGTCTGTCCTGATTGATAAGTCATATCTGTTCCGATACTTAGATTTTTTTTACTGAAGGTTTTTTAGTACTTTACAGTTCCTGTACTTTGGAATGCATCATAATTTTGATGATCTTTCATTCAAGTTGTTGGAAAGCACTTATAAAAAGGAAATTAATAGCTTCACTTAAAAGTGTAAATCAAAAACTTATTAGAAAAAGTTGTTTTGCAAGGGATTTCCTAACTCTGCTTCGCACACCAGTTATGGCTATTTTTAGTTCACGCCAAAAATAGATAATGCAGCTGATGTCATGCTGCATTGCATTTTGGGATAGTTTTAACCCATCCGCCATGCCAGGACCTCTAGGAGAGCTCACGGCAAGAGAAAATTTGCCCTTGGAGAATGGCATCAGAAATCGCGCACTTATAGACATATAACATATCTATTTTTAGAACTGGAATTCCAACGAAGGAAAATAAACCAAAAGGGAAAACGACTATTTTCTTCAGCATCTGACGATTTTCTCAGTAGCAACAGATTCAGAAAAATAAAAGAATTCAATACTACCCAGAAAAAGACAAAATTATTTTGTGAACATAAGTGTTATCGCTAGTTCAGGAACCTACCTTTAACTGTGTCCAACTTAATTCAATTTAATACATCAGATTCATTCCTGAAAAAGGCCAATAAAGCTAAGTGTATTTCAGTCTTAAAATGTTGGCAAAATGGAGTGAAATTAGCTAGATGTTATTGAAACGTTAACTTGATTTAATTTGATATTGAGTTTCTCAATCTTGAATTTTAGAGCACATGTTAACTTTTGTTAACTTGAGTTGACTTCATGTTAGAAAACAGAGTTAGGCCTTCGGTCTTAAAACCAAATTGCCCAAAACATCAAATGAGCCACGACATGACAAAACCAAAAAAATGGCATGTGCGCCCAGCGAAGACTCAGTTCAGACTGGGCACCCGCCAAGTCTGATCAGAGTCTTCGCTGTGCGCTTAAAGGGTAGCTAAGGATCTAAGGTAGCTCCATGCGGAAAGCGAGAGTTCTTATAATACTGGGCGGATGCCCACCCAGGTTGACCAGAGTCTTCGCTTGGCGCACATGTCTCTTTGTTGTTTTATCGTGTCGAGGCTCAAATGCAAAAGCCGATGCGGACTCCGACGACAGGGTGACATAATATGTCTTCATGTACTTTCATTAAGGCAAGATAAAAATTATTCCCCAATATTCATATTGCCAAAAGTGAAAACATTTGTTTTGAAAACAGTGTAGATCCAGTTGAGGCAAATCTTAAAGAGCTGCCTTATCTGAATCTACACTGTTAGCCCACTAGTTTTTGATTTCTCAATATGATATGACTTGAATGAAACATTATTTTAATCAAATCAGCACCATATGTGATGCCATTACTTCAAGAATATTATATTCATTTCTACTCATCACTAGAAGTGAGGAGTAGAACTGTCAGCGGACGGGGCTCTGCTTCAGCACTGCACTCCCAATTCAAAAGACGTAATTGAGCCACACCATGTGATTTCCAGCAATGTTGCTGTGGTGACAAGCAATTGCTCTGGTCAGACTGCACTTATGTGCAGTCTGATCACTGCTTTTGCTTGTCACATCAGCCATTTATGGAAGCGACCCAAGCTATAGAACCAAAGTGAGGTCTCTGAATATCCTGTAGAAATGAGAAGGATGATCTGCATGTCACATGACAAAACCGCCACATTGTTGGAAGTCACATGATGTGGCTCATATATAGGGAGTCCAGGTGGCCAGTAGATATTTGCTGAGAAAATGAAGAACATAGGGAAGAAAAAGAAGAAGAATCTTGATTCTCAATCACACATTGCAAGTCATAACTCATAGGTCAACCAAGTCCGAACATAGCAGCTTAATGTGGGATGTGGGATTTGATTGTAATAATTCCTGATCATTGTCTATCTTTTTACTTTGAATAGTGGCAGATAAAATTTCAGCACAAAATTGCAACGTTCTTTAAACAAAAAGAAAAAATAAATAAATAAAGGATGAATAAAAGCAATCATCCTGCATGCCAGTGTCATAAGGCAGCACACCATTGTCTAAATGTGAACCTTTGCATTGGAATGTTTGGCTTAAATAGTTCCTGAAAAACCTGTGACAAAACATCAGTGTGAAAATTGATATATAAAAGGAAGAAAATTTGCAAAGGGTCCCATTTCAATCTCACAGTACAGCACTTTCTTGTTCCCATGTATACCAAGTTTGAGAATTCTTCAAGAACAATGTGATATGAATTTACTATTGGAAAAAGAACTGAGACATAGAGAAATATTGGAAAGACATAAAAACGGATCAAAAAGAAGTGAGCTCGATTCTGAATCCTAAGATACAACCTATTGTCCAAATGTAAATCAAGCTTGAATATTTTCAGAAAAAAAGCAACGGAATAACGAACACAGCAAATCTAGTAAAACCCCGCTTTTTAAAGCGAGACTATAACAACTAACTGATAGTTAGAACGATGTATAAAACACTGTATACCATCACATCAGTATCTACAATGAGAAACAACTTCCTATAACAGCAACGTGCACCTTTCAGTATTTGTGTTATGTTAGGAAAGAGCTAGTGACAGACGTCTGTCACTAGCCAGTTATCGCTAAATTTGCTAGTGACAGACGTCTGTCACTAGCCAATATTCGTCAAATTTGCTGGTGACAGACATCTATATATCAAGCAAATCTTAATGTTTTAGTTGTTACGACCTAGAAGTGGTAACCAAAAAATATGGAAGTTAACCTACCTGTTTTCAGTGCTTATTTCAAGCAGAAAGTATTCATTAGAACAGTGTATTTTATGTAAATATAAAGGATCTTTCTTTAACCCCGAACAGTTTGACCATTATCAGACGCGTATTGTGAGTAGCAAAATTTGAAGTTAACTGTTTCATTTTGTTTCATATTACCAATGAGTTACCATATTTATTTAAGGAATGAATTTCATTTTTCTGAGGTTTATCGAAGTGTAAACTACATTGGGTCACGTGAAAAGTCAATGAACCCTTCGGGTTCATGTAAACTTTGCTAGTGACCCAATGTAGTTTACACTTCGATAAACATCAGAAAAATTAAGTTCATTGCTTATATTTATATTCGTTTCAATCAAATTTTTCATGAAAAATCTTATATAAGCGCTAAAATTGAAGCAGTTGAACATGTACACGCAGAGTTTTCTGCTAACAGCAGAACGGCATGCATGACGTCATGGCGTTGCTGACGTCCAATCAGGTTGTAGAGAGCCATTGTTTATTTTTACGTCATTGACGTCGCGTGTCTCAATGTAATTACTGGAATGTAAACTGCATTACGTTCCAATGGTTTACTATAGGGTTTTTCAGTAAAAACACCAAGAATGTAAATATTATTTGATGTTTCGTTTTTGCGCTCAGTATTGATGCGTTGGCCAGACGCTTTAGTCCATCAATAACTGCCAACCAGGCGCACAACCTTGACTCAACATTAAACCAATGTTTATTTAATATAGTGACATTGAATCAACGTTGATTCAATCCCGATTAAATGTTGTGTGCCTAGTGGGTGACCACCTGAAACTGTTTCAAAATTCATCCACATGAACTTATCTATTCCTTTTGCCCCTCTGCCAACCACTCCTCCCCGCTTCCAGCAATTTCATTTTTTTACAGTTAGAACGGAAGGCCGCTGAGCGGAAACCCATGACTTTTACCTGTCGTAAGCAAATCCTGGCTCTAGGACATTAGGAGCAAATGATAAGAAAGTATATGGGACATCATTAGGTATCAAATTCTTTGAAATGAGATACAAACATACCAGAAAGACCAAACTTACCTCTATCCACCGTCAGACGTCGGGTCTTGACCTTCATATAAGAAACATGGTGCAGCACAGACTCCAAAATGCTGCAAATGTTATAATTTTCAGGACTTAATCTTAGTTTTATGTATTTTTCACACACAAAAAAATGATATCGACGTTCTTTGTAGCTTATTTTGTATCATGATATCGACATTTGTTGTCAGAAAAGATTCTGTTTTGCAATGTCTGCGGTATAAGATCATAAAGATGTCTGGTGAGCGTTCTAAAGTGTTTGTGGCTTTGGCACATATAGATATAGCGCAACAGCACATATAGATATAGCGCAACAGATGAGTATTTTGTTTTCGACATTTGCATATATCCATAAATCTGATCAAATAGGGAAAGGTTGTCTGCTTGTTATGTCACCAGGCTGTTTTGTGCTTTCAAGTTTTGTACATACGAGTGCACATACAATAGGGTACCATTTCTCAAGGCGCACCACATGAAGTTGATGCATGCATATCACGCTTATATCACTTTCTTTTGATTGACATGTTGTTTGGAAATGATATTGTATATAATCTTGATTATATCCACTCCGGTTGCAAGTGCTACGAATCAAATCACAGGAATTCCAGATTTCATACCCGTTAAATTGTGTGCATACATGTGAAATCGTCCCACAATGCAATATACTTGACAAACCCGCACTGCATTTCACTATATATCACTCTTTGTTAAGTACTCTACTTTATTTTCATACCCGTATATATTCCACTATGTATTCCACCAACCTATTGAGATAATGAGTTCACTAATGTCTTGCAGTTACGTAGTACGTTTGTTGATTTCTATTTCTCGTTGGAGTGTAGATCTTAATGAGGCGGATGAGCCGCCTCAACAGGATCTAAGCTGTTTGCAGAGCATACAGTGAATACAGCTTATACTAGAATATTGTTCAACACTTTGCTAATCAAAATCGTAATTTTGTCATTTAAAATAATTCTAAGAAAAGATAGATCCTTTGTGGAAAGAGATTCACCAAAGGAATTGAAACAATATACTCGGTTTAAATGTGTCTGTTCAATTGCTGAGTGCAACACTTACGGCTGCCTCTACCAGCCTTAACTAATAAACGGACTGAGTGCGTCGAATACATGTATAAAAGTAAAAAAGCAGTTTCGGTTTTATAGGCCATACTTGCTACATGTAGCTGCGGATTTCGTTGCCTCGCCAGTGACCAGCGACCAAACGGAAAGATCAGAAGAAAGGAAAATGTGGTTGACAACTTGGAAATATTTTCTGAAATTATTCCTTTATTTTAACTTTCATATCTAAGAATATTTGAAATGAATGAACTATCAAACTGATGAATTAAAGTCAAAGTTTTGTTTTACGATCTGAACTATAATTTCTTAATTTCAAACGTCTCAAAATGAGCACACGGATCGCAGAGAACCAGAAAATAGTGAGCTCTAAATTTACGTATATTTCAATGAGCGTAATAATCCCGAATGAGCCGCGATACGACAAAACCAACAAAGTGGTATGTGCGCCCAGCAAAGACTCAGATCAGCCTGGGCATCCGCCCAGTCTGGTCTGAGTCTTCGCTGTGCGCGTACCTAAGGGTCCAAGCTACCTCCATACCGACAACGACGGCTATTATTAGGCTGGGCGGATGTCCAGGCTGATCTGAGTCTTCGCTGGGTGCATATGCCACTTTGTTATGTCGTGTCGCGACTGAGTTATCACTTAGCATACTGTATCCTCACAATTTTTCTTTGGATAAATCACACTAAATGAGAATGAGTCTGCTACAAAACAGGAAATTAAAATTTAAATAATGTGGAGAAGTACATTGTATATGCAGGTCTGCCGTTTGTTTATGGAAACTGAGGATATTCCGTTACAACATAGTCAAATCTCGATATCTCAAAGTCAAAATACTGATATCTCAGAGTAAATTTTCTGTTCTAATTATCGGGAGTTGAAAGTCAACTCTCGATGTCTTGACAACTGATATATCTAAGTATCCTCTCATATCAAGGAATATAAGCCGCGACACGAGAAAACCAACAATGTGGTTGTGCGCCCAGCGCAGACTCAGATCAGCCTGGAAATCCAACCAGTTTGAACAGACTCTTTGTTAAGTACTCAAAGGGTACCTAGGGGTCTAAGCTACCTCCATGCGGACAGCGAAGACTCTGATCAGACTGGACGGATGCCCAGGCTGATCTGAGTCTGCGCTGGGCGCACACCCACATTGTTGGTTTTGTCGTGTCGCGGCTCATATATGTTGACATATTTTCTATTTTCGTTCATATTTCAACTTCGATTATCTCAAACTACTGAAATCTCAATGTCAATTTTCTGGGATCAGAAAATTTATTTTGAAATATCAGTTGTTTGGGATGAACTTTGACTTTGCCATAGTAAGAGTTGACAGTATTTAAGTCGCCCGGTTCTCTCAAATGTTCTTCGTGAACTTAAGCTAATTCCATGAACCCCATAAAGATCACCAGTCTTAGAGTATGACATTCAGCAAACGCTAATAAACAGTTAATTAACATGTTTATAACAGTAAATTATCATGTTTATAAAGCTATTATTTTATCAGCATTTGTTTGTTCACCTTTGCTGTTTGAATCAATACATACATAAATCCTCAATTTATCATAATATTTAAGCTCAATATTGGGTAAAATTGTTTAGCCCAAGATTAGAGAGCTCCGTCAGAAGCAATCTGGATAGAGCCTACATGGCTTGTCATTCCGCCAGAAATTTGTAGCCATAACCACAGATACTAAAATCAAAAAGTTTGAATATCGATGTCAAAGCAATTTATGGTGTCCGAAAATTCATGATAATTAAGCTAATAAACAGGTAATATCAAGGAAAAGATTCAACATGAGAGATGATGACATGATTACCATCTACAATGCAGCGGTTACTGACACAGTTACGCGATACTTAGGGAAGAATGTCGCAGACAGAAGCCATCTGTCACCAGAGACATTCTTGACCTCTGTGATGACAGGATGGATCTGAAGAAGAGGCAGTATCAAGCAGGAAGAGTGAAAGAATACAGGAAAACTAACAGGAGGTCCCAAATAGTCCTCCAGTAAGCAAATGAGGACAGGATGGGTTTCAGCGAAGTGAAACAAAACGTCAAGAGAGAATATGAGCCGCGCCACGACAAAACCAACAAAGTGGTCGTGCGCCCAGCGCAGACTCAGATCAGTCTGGTTATCCGCCTAACCCGATAAAACTCTTCGCTAAGTGCTGAGAGGGTAGCTAAGGGTCTAAGCTACCTCTATGCGCACAGGGAAGACTCTGATCAGACTGGGCGGATGCCCAGGCTGATCTGAGTCTTCGCTGGGCGCACAACCACTTTGTTGGTTTTGTCATGTCACGGCCCATATCATCTGATATGGGTCTGAGAAACAAATTAGATCCAAAACTATCCAGAAAAAGTCTTGTACATGTCTTTAACAGAAGAACAAGCAACTCTCAGCAGTTGGACAGAATTTTAGTCTGATTTATACAACCACAAGAGGTGTGGTGACTACAGTATGCTCCCAGAAGAAAACCTACATCGGATATTTCTCGAGGCTGTTGAGATTTGCACCGAAACAGGGATATACATTCTGAATAGTTTGATGCTTTGGAAGTAAGCACTTCACCCAAAGAAATGATAATAGCAAACTTGGTTTAACTGAATCTATTCATGACCAGTATTGAAATATGCTACGCTGGCCAAGCCCCATAGCACAGGCTGGGGTAAAAAATACAGGAGCAAAAAGTTTGCTAAAACAGGCTTAGTGACCATAATTAGTGTATTAAAAAGATCTGGAACAAGATGTGGAGGACCAGAGATTATCCCACCTTTGGGCTTAGTCGCTGATTAAGCCCAACTGCCTGAAATGAGAAATATAAAGTTTTCAAGAACTACAGAGCTTTCAATCTGGTAATTCATCCGAGCGAAGCCATATTGAAGTAATCTTTAACAGGTTCAAACATAATCATCGAAGCAAACACAGGGCTTAGAACCGCTACGCGCACCACAGATCAGTTCTTCAACTTCAAAATCATTCTTATGTAAACAGAGATATCAAGGCAAAGGGGTACAAGTTGTGCAATGGATCAATTTTCAATTACCCTGTAGCAATTATCATTGATTATGGATCAAAAAATGAGATCCGCTGGTTAGTTAAATAACTCATGAAAAACAGGACAGAGCCTCACCATCCAGGAAAATGGAAATATGTAAAATATGGAGACGTCAAGGTAAAATGGAATATATTGGAATTGGTGACTAGTTTCAAATTCCTTGGAATCACAGATGACGGTTCTTTGAAAAAATGCATAAAGCACCACAGCTCCATCAACGCTGGAACCATTTTAAAGAGGTAAAAAAATTTGAGCCGCGACACGACAAAGCAAACAAAGTGGTTGTGCGTCCAGCGCAGACTCAGATCAGCCTGAGCATCCGCCCAGTCTGATCAGAGTCTTCGATGTACGCATGGAGATAACTTAGATCCTTGGTTACCCTTTAAAGCGCTTAGCTAAGAGTCTGCTCAGACTGGGTGGATGCCCAGTCTGCACTAGGCGCAAAACCACTTTGTTGGTTTCCTCGTGTCGCGGCTCATTAATCTTGAGTCAAAGGTAAACTGGTGCTCTCAAATGTCATATCTATCAATATCATGGAAAGCAAAGAACTTGGCCAGACCCCGAGTTTATAAAACCTTTTTCGTGCTCAACTTAGCTCAGCATGAAATTTTCTCTGCTGATAAATATGAAAATGCCAACTAATGTACTTATCAGTATTTTGCTAATTATTAGCAGGTAAAATTTCATGCTCAGCTGAGTTGAGCATGAAATAAGTTTTATAACCTCGCGATCTGGCCCCGAGGTCATAAGCATTTTTTTATTGCTCAGCTGGGATTGTTATGAATAAAATTCAAATACCAAACATGACTTGTTTCATACATTCCAAAAAGAGAAAGTGTGTGAAAAGAGAGCACTGAAACAATAGACATCTCTGCAAACTGCACAGGATTCATATAATATGGGTTTGAATTTTCATGCTCAGTTAAGGCAGGAAAAAAGTTACATATAATATGGGTTTGAATTTTCTTCCTCAGCTGAGTTTGGCATGAAAAAAAAAATGTTTTGTAACCTTGGGGCTGAACACGCAGAAAAAATAACTCAGGCCTCCGAGATAAAGTGCTACGGAAGGTTTCTTCTTGGGCAAAGACCGCAACCCTAATTAGGCTACCTAGCAAAGGGTCACATGTTCGAGATTCCGCTTCCTCCGTCTTTCGGATAAGACTTTACACCAAGATCTGCGTCTCCGTTTGACTTTCATATTGTAGGATGTTAAACCTGAGCCTTCACTCACTCTTTGTCTTCACATATGTCAGCATGAATGTATACCGGTAAAATAAATGAAACCGTAGCTAATGCCCGGTGATGATAAGCATTTACCTTTTAACTTTCACGGCAAGTAAAAATAATATTAACACATGTATCATACACCAGATTTTTGTTTTTGGAGTTGACTTGGTATTGCATGTAACTAAAGCAATTTAAAAATCAATTTATAAACATTGTTTACCGCAGACATCATACTTGTAAATAGATGTGCGATGAAAATCTAAAATCGTTACACTCATTAAGAATGAAAAAAGAAATGCCTCCTTAGAACTTTCACAAAAGGATAAATAAGTCCTATTTGCATGTTGATTAATGCCATAATAAATGCATGTTTTCTAATGTTTCGTCCCCCGTCTTTCGAAGAAAAGCGAGGGGCCATACTATTCGGCTTTCCATAGTTCCGTGGTTCCGTGGTTCCCCCCCCCCCCCCTTGACACTAGGTACCTTGTGTGTGCATGTCCTCCGATATGAATCTTCTGAAACTTTGCAGGCTTATTCTTCATGGTGTGTGGATGTGCATGTGACATAGGGGTTATTCTCAGATAATTTTTACCACTTTTCTCGCTTTCGAACTTAGTCATTTTTCAGCATCAGACGGCTTATGGAAAAGGTACATTTTGTGCGCAACTCCTCCTAATGTGTGTTCCTCCTACAATTTTTCATGAATCATTCTGAAGCTGTGTAGCTTTTCTTAATGGTCTGTTGATATGCATGTGGTTTATGCGTTGTGCTACATGTAGGAAAATGTTTATGCTTTTTTCTTTGCAAACTATGTCACCTTATCGGTGTTGGAAGATCTATCAAGTATGTACCTTGTGTGTGCAACTGCTTCTAACGTTTTTCATAAATCATTTTGATACTATGTAGCCTTGTCTTAGATGGTCCTTAGATGTGCATATGGCTTTGGGATTACAGTCTAAAGGCGGGGGACATAAATTCATCGAATTCGCTTGTTATATCTAAATCAACAATGTTGGTCTCGTGTTTCGAAATCCTGTTTTGTTTTTGTTCTGAAATTGTCAAACTAAAAGCCAGTATCATTGAAATCTTCCCATCAGGCACAAATGATCGACTTAACATTGAATCAACGTTGATTCAACATTTTACGTTTGAATCACCGTTGATCCAAAGTTGATTCAAAGTTGTGTGTCCAGTGGGTTACAATTTTTTTCTCCTTCAGCTATGATATAAACAATGAATAACATTTGTTTGGTTTAAACATATTTTATTCAAATTGTTCAATGCATATATACATTGTTACAATACAGGATTGAACAAAAGCAGAAGTACTTATAAAGTTCCTCTTCTTAACTATATCTAACATGCAAACATCATGGCGGTAGCTTGAAAAAATAAGTTAAACAAAATTTTCTTTTAAATAAAAATTATATAATTTTTTTATAATGTAATATCGTTTACAAAACCCAATGATAGATAATGAAACGAAGTAACAGAGAAAAAATGTCTAGACCAGAAGGGGGAAAAAAGAAGTAAGTGTAGAAAAGGAGCTGAAAAGGAAGAGAAGATACAGCTTTGCAAACTAAGCAACTGAGGACGAGAAGTTGAGAGGGGGGGGGGGGGGGCGCAGATTCGCAGTGACAGTCGCATCAAGCACTCTGACTACCATTACTTACAAAAATACCAACATTCGTTTCAGGAAACAAACAGTGTAACTGATATATATAATTTTGGTCAATACATTTCTTCTTTGAATCAGAAATGACCAAACCTGCAGTTTATCGTCTAGAGACTACAGCTTTTCAGATAAGATTGACACTTGTTAAATAACATGTCATTCCCTCACGATATCACGATACCATGAGATACATTACAGTATTACCCAATCGCAAAACTTGGATTGGTTTTACTCATGACAAGATTTAAATCACGTTTACTTAATGAAACATCGCTCAGTTCGTTATGCAATAGACTTTTTTAAGTTTATAAAGTCTTGTACCCCAAAGCTTAGACTACTTGAATACATGATCTTTTTCAAGTCTTTGATCCAAACTTTTGGTGTGGTCACAGAAAATTTACTTTGAGATACAGTAGTTCGAGATAGCCAGAGTCGAAATGTACGAAAATACGAAATATTTCCAAAGTAAATGTTTTGATATAAGATTTACTTTGAGGTATCAGTGATCGAGATGTTGAGGGTTGACTTGACTTATGTACAGTTCATCTGAGTTAGACTGGTTTATCCATTTTTGAAATGACGCTGTTTATCCATTAGGCCTAAAAACAAATGTTTGTTTCGGGTAACCCGACCCTACCTAGAAATTTGCCGCGATCCTATTTTTTTCTGCCCGTTTTTATCCCGAAAAATTATCAACCTTCCGTTTCACCGTGGTACAGGACATCGGTCATGTATCTTATTCTGTTCTGTTCTTTACACCGGTGTTTCGTCTTACTACTCTGGCGATATCCGGTTCCGTATTTTTCAACTCGTAGCGTGCTTGCTACTTTCGCTTTAGGATGGACCAAGTTGTCCTGAACATCCACCGACAAAAGTGTGATCATGTACCCGAATAAGCACATTTAAAGTATTTAATGCAGATACTACCTTCGACAAACTGGAAGGCCGTTTCCTGTGCCATGAGAATGACCTGATGATGGTTTCTCAGGCGAGTAACGCAGAGGGACCCTGGACCAAACCTTGACAGCGATGGCATTACCAGGACTTTTGATTTATACCAGGCACTAATAGGCATCCTTATTAAACAGGTATTTTTCAATTTTTTCATTCATTTGAAATAAATTTAATGTCTTTGCTACAATGAGGCAAGAAAGAATTCTTTAGGATATGGGAATGCCTTTTTCACTCTCTGCCCTTTCCCCCACTTTCATCACCCTGGTTTTGAAGGAAAAAGATGATTGAAAGAGCCTAGGCTAGGGGCCACTATGCCAAATTTTTTCAAGATTTTAAAATCAGCCTACCCCTCCTGGCGAATGTTTCTATTTTCAACTTTTACTTGCACCAAACAGGGAGGAGCCTCAGAAGCTCAGTGGGTTAAGCGCTATTCTGCCGCCTAGCAGCCTTAGCAACAGCATAGCAACCACTTAAGTCGTTTTATGAATACGGCCCCAGGATTCAATTCCTGCCAGAGACAAAACTCCTTTCAGTCGTAAACGGGGCTCCATTGCGCACAGCCTTTCATTATCACCCTCCCATCATCCTTATATGACTGAAATATTGTTGAAAAGGATGTAAAAAACTTTTCTAAAAAACTTTCCCTCCCCGCACTCTCCCATGTCACTTAAATAAAGCCAAACAAGAGTACAAGCAAAAAATTTCCAGGATTTATTAAGTTGGTCTAAAACTAACATATTAATGCCATTCAACAAGTCAGTTTACTTTTTTTTTACAAAAGTGTATGAACACCAATCTATGGAAGTATTGAAGCTCTTTCACATGCTTCGTAAGAAAAAAAATCTTAAAAAAAAAGAAAAAGAAAAAAATTACCCTACCTAATGTTTTTGGAGACATTACCCTAAACAAACATTTTTAGGCCTTACCAAAAAGGTGCTGTTCCGTGTTGGTACGTTTTGTCGCCTAAGTTTAACCCCTGTTTCCCTGTTTTTGGTGTGTTGTGTTTTGTGATTATGTTTTTTTTGTATCTTAATGTATAGTTTTAAAGATTGGTGCATATCAAAATGTGTCGCAATGTTTGTAAACGGATTTCAAAGGAAATGTAACTGACGTGTATTTAGCTGGAATCAAATCGCTTCATAAAAGCTGATTTAATCAATGACAGTCCGAAGTAGAAGAAAATGGAGAAAATTGAGATCTACTTATCAGCTAGAAAAATCAAAGACTACCTTTGCCATGACATGTGAGGGCTGTACAATGCGTAAAATAATTGATTTACATATACCATTAAAGGTTCAAACATCTTTTTCAATACATGTATACAAATTGCCGTTAAGAGTCAAAGTTTTGGATTGCAGATCAGCACCATATTTACCTCTTTTTATTTTGTGGTTACACCGAAAATGCAAATATATGGTGGTTAAGTAATGGTGATGAGCTCTCATATCTCTTTTTTCCGTCTGTATATGCAGTCAAACGTACGCTTCTAATATGTATTTTATTTGCATGATGCGCAGATTCCCTTCACATAACCATGCAAGAAGGTATTGCCATATAAATATAGTATAAAAGATGATATAAAATTGTTTCAAAAATAACAAAACCTTATATACTGAAAGGATATAAAAACTTCCACTTTTTATTGCTGGCTGCTGATCTGTTCACTCATGACAGTGTTGAATATTTAACGATAAAATGCTTGAAACTTATCAAATTTAAAGATTACGCAGTTTATTTGTATCATTTACTTAAATGACGTCAATAAAAGAGCGTTACGTCACTGAAATTCATAAGGTGATACCGGCGTTATCTTATGCAACACTCTTTTCGACCATCCATACTGTCTTAATAGTGTGACGTCATCCACGTTGATTTGCAAGTATCACTGCGGATGATGCTGTCGCGCAAAGCCGATTACGGAGAGGTGTCGACGTTAGTTAACGTCATGACCTCTGTTTTTTAATCTCGGTTAGGTGATTTTCTGTCGGTCTTTTGACCTTCCTGTAAACAGTGCACGTCGTCTGAGATTGTAAATTGCCGTACTTAATACATAAAATTGTACCGCGACGTCACTTTTTGAAATTTCAGCATTTATCTGGCCCAAAACTCTGCGCCTGATTGCGATATTTAGGCGCGGTAGGTTAAATAAAGCCACTGACCGAGTTTAAACTTTTAAAATTCAATTTGATATTGTAAGAGAAATGTTTCATCAGAAAACTGTATACATGAAGCTATTCATCCTTATGTAAACGATACTAAGAACACGAGGAGCACGTGCTTCTGCCTGGCCGATACGGTTAAACGATTTCAGATTCGGTATATTGATATAATTAGGTATAAGAGAATATATATGCTGTAAAATTTTGGTGGACGTAGCTGCATTCATTTTTTGAGATATTCAAAATTAATGGGTGGAAGTTTTTAAATCCTTTCAGTATATTTCTGCACATAGTCTGGCCAGAAATTTGCTCTATAGCCTAACCTACTATTATCCTGCTTCCCAGAGGTTTGACAACTCAATTCTTTTGTAATGTGGACAAAATTAAAATAGCAGAAGAAAAATGTACGGTCTGACAAGATAGCGTGACCCTGTCATGTGCTAAATTGAGTTGTTTAAAGAGCCATTACATTTACCAGCGTTTTATTTGTTCACCTTCTACAGATTAGTCGATAGAGATAAACTGTTTTAATTAACGTGTAGCTAAAACTGCTGTAACATAGGAAATGTATTGTCAAGGGAATTGAGGAAGAGACAACTACTCACAACCTCTTTCTAGGATATAAGTTATAATTACAGTTTGTCCGCCTGTACGCGGAGATACTCCACGAGCTTTAGCTCGTGGAATATCCCCTAGCATAGGTGGACAATTCATGATATAACTATTTCATACAACTCATAGCAGGGTAGACCTTGCAAATTTCGAAATATTTCGTGCTAAAGTAAATAGGAGAATTCTCAGGAACTGACACAATTCAGTCCCAGATCCCACCCAAGACACCATGTTGGAAAAGACAACACAAAATAAGACACCATCAAAGACATCACCAGCGACAGCCAGGTGAACAGCCATTCCCCATGTAGCTGGTCACCGGGCTAGCCTTAACCTCACAATGTTTCAATAAAAGGCATAGCAACAAACAACACATAAAACAACCAAGAAGGGCCAAAACAGAAGTGCCGCCTTAGGGCGGCGAGCAATAAAATTACTGGGGGGTGCTTTAACCGGTTTGCAGTCGACTAACCCTCCCCTTAGTTCTGCATTGGTTTATCAGACACAAATTTATTCGGTTTGTGTGGTACATCATTCCTAGCTCATAATTGTAATATCTTAGAAACATAGAAATCAAAAGTTTGCTTTTTCCAGCAAGGGGGTGGGGTGGGGAGGGGGGTATTAAAAGGTCAAAATGTATTTGACATGTTGACCATATGTCATAACATATAGTAAGCCATGTATCTTTATACATGTTATATGTTTTTACAGAAATTTTAAAGACCATTGTGATGCGTAATCGACCAGTCGTCCACATTCGCTTAGGCTGACTGCCTATTAATTTGATCTATTCTGCTACAGCGCTACAGCCGACCACTCACTGATACTCACAGATAAACCTTACCACCATTTACATAAGCTATGTTCACAGCAGTTGCAACAAAAAACGAGCAAAGTCGATGAATTTACGTCCCCCGTCTTTGGAAATAAGAATGGAGGGTGCACAATCCCAAATGTACAATCTACAAAACAATATGAGGAGTTGTGCATACAAGATACCCAATGTCTTTGCAATTTGATAGTATTTGCGGTGTACTCAATGACTACGTTCACAAAGCGAAAAAGTGATAAAAAATATTTGACAATAACCCCTAAGTCACATGGACATTTTCAGACCATGAGAATGAAGCCTGCAAATTTTTAGAATGATTCATGAAGAAACGTTGAAGGAGTTGCGCTCACAAAATATGTACTCAAACGATCTTCTGATGCTGAAAAATGACTAAGTTCACAAAACGATAAAAGTAGTAAAAAAATATCTGATGATAACCCATAAGTCATATGCACATTTATAGACCATGTGGAAATAGTTCCCAAAGTTTCAGAGTGATACATGAAAAACTGTAGGAAGAGTTGAGCACACAAGATATCTAATGTTAAAGGGGGACCAAACTACGGATTCACGGAAGTACACAACCACGGAAAGCGGAATATTATGTCCCCTCGCTTTTCTTCGAAAAGGCGGGAGGGGGTCAATAAATAAATTTAGCTGATGTGATAAAGGTGATTTGACTGTTAATTTGTCACAAAGCTGCTGACAGAATGGCCAATACTACAGTCCAGTCCCTGAGCAGCTGCATTACTTGCTCAAGCGTCCATGTCCCGATCTTTAGTAAGTCATTTACATTTATTAGTGACATCAGATGTTTACTGTCATACATAAGTTTTGCTTTCTATCAGATCCTCTGCCATATAAACATGTATTTACCGGTATATGCCGTTGCAATATAAACAAGCACATTCGACGAATTTATGTCCCCGCCTTTGGAAATAAGAACGGGGAATGCACAAAATATTGTTTAAACAACCGATTGCCTGGTGAACAGGTAAGACAAGTTTAGCTTTGTACACAAGATATTGCTAGGTTGTCATAACTCATCAGCTCTGTTGCAGCCAATTTCAACAATGGGGTCCCGTCTGCGGTAAAGACGAGGAAAAAAGAAGGGAAAAGAAAACAACACTGACGTAGTATACAGGCTTACATTTGACGAAATGGGGCTTATTTATAAAAAGCAACCAAGCACTCTGTAGCGAGGTA
This sequence comes from Ctena decussata, assembly GCA_963989385.1. Classification (NCBI taxonomy): domain Eukaryota; kingdom Metazoa; phylum Mollusca; class Bivalvia; order Lucinida; family Lucinidae; genus Ctena; species Ctena decussata. Next base: position 41,623,304 of record OZ022503.1, on the reverse strand, counting down.
TAGGGTTTCGGTCCGAAGTAAGTAACCATGATCATAGGTCGAAACATATTTTTAACCTGGGATAGTGGTAATACAGCTTACTCATCGCGATCATTTGAGAATAAATGAGCTGTGACACGAAAAGAGGGTGTGGGAGAGGGGGGAGTAGGAGCGGGGGGGGGGGGGGGGCTGTGAGAACATCACGTATGCGCACTTGCATAGTCTCGCGTTTCACTATAACCCACTGACTGATAATACACATACCAACTTGTGAAAAGTGCAAGTACATTTTTTTTGTAATCAGTCAGTTTGGTCGCAATAAATAAAGCTTATAGTACAATAGATAAGAATGTTGGCGCCGGTATTTTCAAGAAACAGAAAAGTTCGGATAAAACCGACGTAAAGTTCAACTTCCAAATTCCTAAAGATCGCCACTACTAGGTGTGTTTAAGCGACTGTTGTACTGCTTGCATACAATGATATACTAGATAAAACTTCTAACCGACCACTTAATACCATACAGTTTTTCCGCAAGTGAAAAACAATACTTGCTAATTTACATGTATGTTTTCATCTGTAACTATCCCAAAGTATTGGTGAAATAAATCAGGCAATACTTTAGAAAAATCCTACTAGCATGTCATTAAAGTATTTATTGTGCAGGTACCTTTTTTCTAAACAACTCAACAGTTTAGTTTTTTTTTCGTGATTCATACCGAGCCACATTTCGAAATGCCATCATCCTATGCCTATTACTGCTTTAAAATGTAAAAGATGATTAACTCGACTTGTGAATGCAGTATAGAGCATCATTCTAATGCACAACTTGCATTATTCAGTCAGAATCCATCACATTCAAAATAGTTGAGAGTCTCACATATTTGAAAATGTGGATACATGTACAACGTCTCTGCCAGGAAAAATATAGTAATTATGATGTGAAGCATTTCTGAAAGTATGCACGAATGAATGGGTGTACTGCATAGAAAAATATATCCAAATACCATCTATTAGCGTCATAGTACAGGACAGTAAAAGTGGTCGGTTAGAAGTTGTGCTTAGTATAAGCCGAGAGCACAATGGTTGATTGATATGTCACATGAAGGTCACATTGCTGGCGTGTAACAGATGCTTGACATAAACAAACCATGTAACATCCGACTGCTTGAACCTGACACAGTACAAAGAGGTTCAACTTTATGATAGCCTCGTAATTTTCCAGCAATATTGCACTACTATTAAGCTATACACACCAGGACGAAGGCTCAATTCCTAAGAGGTGCCCAAAATTAAATCGATAAAACCCACTTACAATGAGACCATATGATGCTTGATTAAAACGACCATTTGATACCTCACTCAAAACCTGTCAAACAACGTGAGCATTGTAACATAAATGCACTGTAATAAGAAACTCTTCGTCGCCATCGATGCTGGGGAAAATGATGCAACAGGTTTTTTTCTAGGTACCCAACTATATAAATCTGGAGGATACATATATATATATACTAAACAGCACCCCATAAGTTTGAACTGAAACAGATCCGCTGGTAGAAAAGGTTACAATCTTTATTTGAGTCTAATCAATGCACATATAAATGAAGACGACATTAAGATATTAACGGGTACATTGCGTGTCATCTCTTGCGTGTTGCATCCTCAACGCCCAGCAATCTACCTCTCAGTAAAACCCGTCTGTCAAGAAAAAACACTACAGAGTCACCCACAAAATTTCCCTCTATACAGCTAACCACTGAAGAAAAACATCTATGAACTGAGGCAAAGCCAGACAAAAAATTTCCCAAAATACAGATGGCAACCAATAATGAAGATCGTTTTGTTTATTCAATACCTGTCAGAATTTGATATTATAAATCAGTACAAAATGATCATTAGAGGAGTTGATCATTCAGGAACGGTTATCAATAGCAAATCAATAATTTTTCTTTTAGGTCAGTATAGGTTCTTATATGACTGTTCAGAAAAATGCCAACCTTTTATCTATTCCAATGAGCGGTCTGATTAGACAGGTTTGATTGTATACTTGACTTTTAGAGTTGATACAAAAGTATATATTCAGGATACAACATTTAATGTTGTATCCTGAATGTATCCTTTTGTACCAACTGTTGTATCCTGAATGTATACTTTTGTACAACTGTTGTATCCTGAATGTAAAATTTTGTACCAACTGTTGTATTCTGAATGTATCCTTATGTACCAACTGTTGTATCTTGAATGTATCCTTTTGTACCAACTGCTGTATTCTGAATGTATACTTTTGTATTAACTGCTGTATCCCGAATGTATACTTTTGTACCAACTGTTGTATTCTGAATGTATACTTTTGTACAAACTGTTGTATCCTGAATGCATACTTTTGTATCAACTAATTCAGTCTTTTCAAAACTATCTTTTGAAAGGACTGGTGTTGACCTTATTATGGCTGGTGAAGATCGGATCTGTCTACATTCGAATGTATAAGGCGAAGAAGAACTGTTGATAAGCTTGGTATGACAATATTGAAGAAATTGAAAATGGAGATAATCGGCGTGTAAAAGTTTTTAAATCAATTTTAAAATATTTTTTTTCACAGACTGTTTTGAAAACGACGTGTCCTTGACCTTTGATTCAAAACCCAATTAATTCTTTTCATACTGATAAATTAAATGTATCTATAATGTTTGTATCGTTGTTTACAATCGGATGGCTTGAGGTCCTTGTCCTGCCCTTTTTATGCATTCCATCTATTTTCTTCATTTTTCAAAAATCGGTAAACATATCTATACCAGATGTGCCATTTGATACAGAGATTGCAGACTGGTTAATGAAGTGTGGAAGTAGGTGGCTTTTGTCGGGAAGAAATCTGAAGCTCCTGACTCCAGATTAAGACTACACTGGGCCCATGTTGTTGGTTTCAGCGGCGCCAGAAGACTGCCTTCTTGGGAAAGAACCTACGTTACTTGTCAATTTAATTCTTTAATAATGATGCATTCTTGTCTAGGAGTTACATGTATGTACTGGTGCATTACAATTGTGTACAGTTGTATAAGAATTATAATTACAATTAATGATTTTTTTATTTAATTCCTACATGTTTAATATCTATACAAACTATATTTTGCCAAGCTAAATCTGACATGCTTGATCATGCATGTAGTTATAACAACACCCTAATGCCATCCGTTATATCACATTATAGGAATTAAACAAAATCATGGCAATATGTAGTAAATTGTCAATATTATCAATTTACGTAAATGTCTATATTGACCTTTTCTTGAATAAAATACACTGGGAACTACTTTTATTATCAGAGTTTTATTTTTCGATTGCACTCCTTTACTCGAACGAATTCAGAAAAATGCTGTATTGAAAATGAAACCACGTATACTAATACAGTACAAGGTATATTGTTTTATCTCATTGCAATAGAGAATACGATTAGATTACTTATTAGCTTTTAACCCAGCTCAAATATTCATGCTGTTACTGTTCAATGGTACATGTACACCTTCATGTTCTTCCATATTTACAAAGGGGAGACAACTTTTGTGACCCTCTGTTTACTTCCTTGGATGACGAAACCTTTCCAAAGGGGCATCAATCCTTAAAGAAGAGATTTAGCTTCTACTAGAGTTTATTCTGTCCTTTAAGAGTTGACGCCCATTGAAAAAGTAGGCAAAAATGAAACACATCTGCATTATATATTGCAGCACTGGGTAAAATCCATTAAGTCCTTATATGAAACAAAGATAAAAAAAATCCTGGCAAAAATGGTTGTACTCTATTCTAACACAGTGCGCCGGAAAGTTTCCGTGTTTTATTCTGCAACAATTCACTGTCTCGGAGCGCGTGAGTCTAATTGCTGACGTCACTTGCATTACTGACGTAATTTTGTTACGTTTTGAGACGTTAGACGGCGTAACGTCTCTTTTTCTTTCTTAAATCGCCATAAAAACGTACATCTATCTTAGATACAGTTAAGAATATTGGCGGGAGCATGAACGAGCTGGCAGGAAAATTGGGAGAGTTTGAATGAAAAGAATCTTCTTTCAGCGTTTTTGAGCGTTAGAATCGAAATAGTTCAGCTCTAGCATTGAATTGTTGAGTAATAATTCACTGTTTGTCGGTCAGTTGTAAGCAGATATATCACTCGCGCTCCGCGCTCGTGATATGATCTACTTTACAACTGACCTCCACACAGTGAATTATTACTCAACAATTCACTGCTAGAGCTGATTTATTTCTTAATTGAAGCCATATATAAGGTCGTAAACTGTTAACATTCATCAAGCAAATAAAGGACACATTTTTTAGCATCTCCCAAATCAAATTTAATATACCTTTCAACCTTTCACATAGAAAGAATATCATGAAATAGGCATACAGAACAAAATTTTACTCACCTCTCTCAGCCGCTAGCCGTCGAGTTTTGACTTTAAGATTAGAAATCTCTCGGACAGAAAACATTGTGAACACATATATTCCACAATTTGCACATTCTTTAAGTATCCAAGTTGTGAACTATTTTCGTGGCTAGTGGTATTCCAAACGGAGCACTGACATCTTAATAAGGAGCCGCTACACGAAGGTACATCGAATTTTATCCCGTTGGTGATTCTCCTTAAATGTTGTCAATGCTTTTGATCATGAAGGCGCTACAAACGATAATTGTTGAATTTGCAAACGGCGAAGATCCTAATCAGCTGCCTCATCATGGTCTACACCGTTTGCCCTATAGTCTTTGAATTCTAAATATGATAACCTTTAACGATATTTCTTTTAAATTTTGCAGACGAAATATATGTCCGTCTGCTAGCGAATATCATTATAAATTATTTCGAATAATACTCGCCTACGATAGAGCACATTCATGTACTTTACATACATGTATAATGCAATATTTTCTCTCTAATCGCAAAACTCACCATTCCTTTGTTTGTAAAATATTAATGGATCAATCATTGTGGAAATTGTGCTAGCATTCCAACTTATATTCCAACATGTGCGTAGACACAGCAAACAAAAAAGAAAGCTGTTCTCGAAAATTCTATTTCATTAGAACTTCTGATTTATATTTTTCCGAAGATTCCGAAGAATCAGTGCCTCTTGTTCTTGATAGGAAGGATCTAGAATTTCAACAAGAGAATAATAAAGCGATAACAGGAGCCACAACAGGAGAATGATTCTTACGTTACATCCGTATTCATGATAATGGTATAGGATCTAAGATTCATTGGAAACAAAAGCATGATTCTTGTGAAAAAATTGTTTTAGTTCATGAAGTAGGAAACTGTTAGGTAGTGTAAAGAAGGTTTAGCCAGAAGCATCATTGTTATGAAAAAGGGTTTTGTGTGTTCTGGGTTTCGCTGACATCGATTTTAAATCAGCAGCTGTAATATATTTTCGTTCTTTTTTTGTATGTTTTTGTCTTTCAATAATCAATATGCTCCTTAGAATGCATCAAAATTGATAATCTTGTCCATATTTCAGTGCAACATTGCATCACAAAAACCAAAATAATACGTCTTCAGTGTAACAAAACGCTTAAACGTAAAATCAAAAGAAATATCCTTAATATAAGGAAAAATGTAGGACGACCACCAGGTTGTAATGTTTGATTAAACACTTGCTCTGAGTATTTACGTTGATGCATCCTGTCCATATTTCGTTGCAGTCATTTTTATTTCAACTAAATTCATACATCAAACTTTATCCTTAAAGAGTTCCTTCAAAAGCAGCAAACACATTCAAAGAAATGAACATAGGCCAGGGGCCGTATTCATAAAGCCACTTAAGTCGTTGCTATGCTGTTGCTAAGGCTAAATATCTATAAAGGAGATTCCCTACAACTATGAAATTTGGTCTGGAGGAACAGTCTTTGTAAGACTGTTCCTCCAGAGCAAATTTCATAGTTGTAGGGAATCTCCTTCAAAGAAATTTAGCCTTAGCAACAGCATAGCAACGACTTAAGTCGTTTTATGAATACGGCCCCAGACTTCTATGTTTCGGCTATTCAAGCCTCATCAGTGACTCTGACAATATCTAGCGACGAAAGCCAGAGAAAATCATACCGTAATTTTTTAATTGCACTAAGGCAGTCGTGTCAATGACTGATTTTAGACCAGCATAGAGCTTAAACGTAAATAAAACTCCGTTTATATCAAATGAAGGTATGACGTACAATCACCAATGTAGTAATATCCTTTGAATTCAAGTAAATCTTTTAATAACTTTCTGCAAGTAATAATACTGGATAGAGCACAGAGACACAAAGTAAATGATCCAATTATTTTTACCTGCATCTTAAAACCAGCTTCAGCGGTTTTAATCAATACCGATAAATTAAGCCATGTTTCTAGAAAAGGTATATTTCTGATTTCATAAATGCGCAAACAGTGATAACTCAGATAACCCTATCCGTTTATTAGCTCAGTCTGATAGTACTCTCCGTTGTTAAGATCAACTTTTAATAAATCTAAGAAATCTACATGTGTTAAGTATGGAGACAAAGCACTCCAAAGGACAGTCTACTCTTACAAGAATGAATTTGCTCCTCTGGGAGCAAATTCTTTCTTTTAAGAGTTGGCCCCTATTGAGAAGAGAAACAAAACTGAAAATGACAGAGATGCTTCCCTTGTAAGTGTTCCACTTCACATTAAGCGAAAAGCGTCAACTGTGGTCAGCCTTTCTTACTGGCGTCCACACCGTGTGGCCACTTTTCACGTGACACGTTGAAATTGTCACTTTAATTAACGTGTATCTAAGATTATTCTGATTCAGGAAGAGAACTGTCAAGAGACTGGATGAATGAGAAGACTAATCGCAGTCTCATTTGGATGAATATCTGGACGAGAAAAAACACTAGGTTTATGTGCACAGACACCACATCACACGTTACACAACGCCCAGCAGGCACACCAGGTTGAATCAATATTGATTCAACCGTGTGTGCCTGCTGGGGCAGGGCCCAGCTGTCCAAAGCTAACGATGCCGTTCGTTAACGTTGGTTGGTTGGTTGTTTGAGTTGAACGGCTATTTGAGATAGTATGTCAGTCTATATCGAGCCGATGAGTAAACGGGCCTTTACATTTTCAAGCGTGCCTGCTGGGCGGGGCCCAGCTGTTTAAAGCTAACGATGTCGCTAGTTAACGTTGGTTGGTTGGTTGTTTGGGGTTTAACGGCTGTTTTAGACAGTATTTAAGTCTATATTGAGCCGATTAGTTAAAGAACCGTTAAAATTTCAATCGTATTGCACGCCAAACCACTGCCATTGTTTTCAGCAATAAAAAGAAAAAAAATATTAGCACCTTGAGTTTTTGTGTGTTAGAAGACTAAACGAATCCTCGACTGACGACTGTGCTTTGAAAAACCGAGCCCTGGACGAGAAAACGACAAGTCTTGGTGGACTTGAAGCACACATTACAGACCAAATTAATGTTATATATTGTTAGGTACGAAAAAACGACGCGCTTAGCAATAAAGCAGGTTCCAGTTGTTCAATGCGTAGTTAGATAAACGCAGTCATTTATCAACAAATGGGTCCAGAAAAGACGATTACTGTATTAACTATAACAGCGTTTATTGGTAAATGATAAACTATATGAGCCCTGACACGACAAATCCAACAAAGCACTCAGCAAAGACACCGGTCAGCCTGGGCATCCGCCCAGTCTGATAAGAGTCTTCACTGTTCGCTTCCACGTGTAGTCTCAAACCAGCCTAGACATCCGCCTAAATTGATCAGGGTCTTCGCTGTCGGCATGGAGCTAGCTTAGAATCTTAGCTACCCCTTAACCGCGCAGCAAAGAGTCTGATCAGACTGGGCGGATGCCCAGGCTGATCTGAGTCTTTGCCGGGAGCACATACCCAATTGTTGATTTTGTCATGTCGTGGCTCATATACTGTAAACGCAAAACATCTATCTTTTATGTTACGTGCGGGCATTTTGACAGAAAGAGCAATAATCTGAGAATACATGATTTATGGATTATGGTTTCAGTACATTGCTCCCAGTCTTCGACTTATGTCATCTTACTCATAATCTCACCCATTTTCATGTTTTTTTTTGTTTTTTTTTTACAATTTTCGGTTTTATATCAATGAATTTCTAAAAGAATTTTATGAAACAACAAACTTATCTGTGGCTCTGAAACAACAAATTTATCTGTGGCTCTGAAACATTTATCCATCCACCAATCTATACATCCACATTCTACACAACCGAGTATGGATGCATCAATCCATCTATCCATAACCAAATACAAACCATACAAACACCATGACCCCAAGACAATCCAAAGGGAATAGGTAAGAAGCTTTGAAATTATGAAACAACAAACTTATCTGTGGCTCTGAAACAACAAATTTATCTGTGGCTCTGAAACATTTATCCATCCACCAATCTATACATCTACATTCTACACAACCGAGTATGGATGCATCAATCCATCTATCCATAACCAAATACAAACCATACAAACACCATGACCCCAAGACAATCCAAAGGGAATAGGTAAGAAGCTTTGAAACTTACGGACATCTTGTCTCGATTTACGAAAATTCTGTTTTTAAATCACAAAGTATTTTTTATATATTTACAAACTATTGACGTTACCCAGAAAAGGTCATTATTTCAATGCACAACCAAGACAACAAAAGAAGTATGAGAAAAAGCCAAGACAAAAGCAACCAGTAGGATCGAGACGGGTAACTTCGGACAGCGGGCAAATTCGGACATACATTGCAAACATTGAAAATCCCGATGAGACGGCCATCATGAGCCGTCTCATAAGGATTTTCACTGTTTTCCCTGTATTTTTTGTTTTAAATCCAAACAACTGACATATAGAGGAAACAATGTCGTTGTCCGAATTGACCCGCTGTCCGAATTTACCTGACTGGATCCTATATCTTTGATAACAGACGCAGGAACTCTATTGCAGAGAAACTGTAAACCAACGCAACAAAAGAAAAACTACAACAACAAGAAGAGAGAGAGAGAGTAAACAAGAGCTTCGCTTAGGGAGACAATATACGTAGGCCCGTTGGATTTTAAAAATAGGAAAGGAAACAAGAGCTAACAGAGCTCTGTCAGTAAATGAATTCCTAAACACTTAGGCAGACATAAAATCGCAATAAAAGTTACACAAAATGCCACACTTCTGTTAAAACTTCAAGCAGAGTCTCAGCACATTGTCTGGTAGTGCCTTATGTTTGTACTAAAGTTAAATGGAAAATTCTCACCATTCAATCCCAGTTTCCACCCAAGACACCATGTGGGAAAAAGGAAACACAAAATTAGTCACCACCAAAGACATCATCAGCGGCTGTCATGTGAACAGCCATTCCCCATGTAGGTGGTCACCGGCCTAGTCTTAACATTACAGACATTATATCAATAACAGACATAACAAACAACAAATAAAACAACCAAGAAGAACTAAAACAGAAGTGCCGCCTTGGGACGGCCAGCCAAAAATTACTGTTGGGCTTCAGTTCCAATTCAAAATCACACGCAGTGTAAAAGTTAGGGAAGAGACATGAAATCTATGCGAATAATATACATGTACAAAGGGGGATGCGTTCACCAAATTGAAAGAATGAATACTGAAAGTAGGGTAATGGTTCGTTTTCTCTGCATATTATCTGATAGTGTTTCATAAAAGTTTGAACTTTATAAAGGAACATTAAATGTTTTAGTTTAAACAATATTTTATATTCATCTAGACATATATAATAATACACCACATGGATTTATTGGGATAAGGTAGCAAGCTGGAGCTTATAAACGCCTTTTCCCAAATGGTTTAAAAGATATAGAGCAGACACAGCTAATATAAAACAACCATACAAAATACAAAGGGACATTACTCTGTCAAAACTGACAGGAAGGGTTCGGTTTACTTTTTCTGCTTATTGTCTGATAGTGTCTTATATTTGTACAAACTTTCAGGAAGAAATTGAATGGTTTAACAGATATGGGGCGGCCACGATGCTCATATGAAATAATTGTACAGAAATTGAAAAAAAACGGCCACGCTTCCGTCAAATCTGAAAAATAGGGTTATGGTTATTTTTGCACATCGTATGCTGTTGATTAACTTTCATGACGAAATCTTGAATGGTTTTTGAGACACATTGTATGAAACAGACATAAATGTTACTGCTTGACTTTCGACCTCTAAGAGTGACCTTGACTTTGGTTGGACATTGCTGAAATACCAGTCTGTATATCGCCACCATTTCAATTAACAAAAGGGCCATGAAGCCCTGAATTGCTCACCTCAGTAAAACGTTCAAAGGTGAAACTAAGGTCATCATGTGAACGAATCTGAGAGTATGAAACAGTCAAAATATGAGAGATCAAAAATGACCTTGACCTCTATTACTCAAAATGTTTCTGCACTCATTTAGTTGACTGTTTTTATCTTTTTGGTTTGCACCAAAATCTTCTACAAGTTCCATGAACTTTTATTTTCTAGCATTTTCTCATAAAAGCACCAGAAGGCAAAATTGACTTTGCCGTAAAAAACTCATGGGCAAACCAAGGTTATTATTTTAACAATTGTCTCCGATGCTACGTACACTGTGAAAAAATACTGTAGATTTTACGGTAGAATAACTGGAAACCGGCCGCCAGTCCTTTTCCCGTTATTTTTACGGGTATTTGCCTGTAAGACATTGTTGGAAATCACGAAATGGAAGTTTTATGTTAACTTGGCGCACTCGAAAATAACTTTGTATTGTTGAGGGGCTATCTAACCAAAACGACATCTGCTCTTTTCTGTCCCACTCTGCTTGATGATTCCTGCAATTTTTACGGGCGCCCGTAAAAATAACGGTAAAAGGACTGGCAGCTGGTTGCCAGTTATTTTACCGTAAAATCTACCGTTTATTTTTGCAGTGTACCAAATTTTAAGGCCATATGTCAGTTGGTTCTGGAAAATTTGTAAAGTTTTTACCGTATATGGCCATGGTGGCAATGTTGATCATGTTACATGTACCTGTACAGATTTTGTGTCACTGTTCAACATTTCATTCTAAGAAAAGAATCCTGGCCATAACTCGGTTGAAAAAAAACTGCTTGAACACATTTATGTTCCTGCAAGCCCTGGAGGCTCTATATAAAATTTGGTTACAGCTGGCCCAGTGGCTTTAGATGACTTGATTGAAATTGTCGAAATATGAGACCTCGGTCAATGGTCAAAGAATGACATTGACCTCGTGTACAAATAAATATTCATGTGCCTATATGGATAACTGTATAACACCAATTTTTACGCCAAAAACTTCTAAAGCTTCACTTAACTCTTATGTTCAAGCATTTTCCATAAGCCAATTTCACATTGCCGTTAAGATGGTAAAGGTCAACCAAGGGTCATATTTTAACAATCTTTGTAGTACTCGAGTACCCGATGCTACAAATCAAGTTTCAAGGCCAACAACCAATTGTTTTTGCAGGAAGATTTTTTTTTCAAGGTTTTTACCATATATGGCCGTAGCGGTCATGTTGGTCATGTGACTGGAATTTTTTAACAGGATTTCGTTCTAACTATAACGGGAGGCTCTTTATTAAATTTGGTTACAATTGGCCCAATGGCTTTCGAGGAGACGTTTGAAATGTCAAAACGTGAGAGACCTTGGTCAAAGGTCAAAGAATGCCCTTGATCTCTTGTACAAATAAATCTTCATATACTCATTAAGATGATTTTAGATACCAAGTTTAGGCAAAAATCTTCAACAATTTCTAGAAATTCTTAAGGTCTAGCATTTTCCAATATATACGCACCAGGAAGGAAATTTGACCTTGCCGTAAAAAAAGTCAAGGACCTCGACCTCTTGTACATATTAATCTTCAAATACTCATTAAGATTATTATATATACTAATATTAAGTCCAAAATCTTTCACAATTTCCAAGAAATCTTATGTTCTAGCTTTTCCGTATATATAAGCACCGGGAAGCAAGTTTGGCCTTGCCATATAAAAGGTCAAGGTCAACTCAAGGTCATCATTTGAACAATCTTGGTAGTGCACGAGTATTTGATGCTATATACACCAAGTTTCAAGGCCATCGACCAACTGATTCTGGAGAAGGCGATTTTTAAGGTTTTTATCATACATGGGCGTGGCAGCCATGTTGGTCATATGACCTGGACCGTTTGAACATTTTTGTCCCCTTTACCCTTGCAGGCTCTAGATGAATTCTGGTTACAACTGGCTCGGTGGCTTTTGAGGAGAGTTTTGATATTGTCGAAATATGAGTGACCTAGGTCAACAGTCAAAGGATGACCTTGACCTCTGGTACTCATCAAGATGATTGTATATACCAATTTTAAGGCCAAGTTTTCAAAAGTTTCCATGACATCTTATGTTCTATTTTCCCATACAAAAGCACCAGAAATCAAACTTGGCCTTGTTGTGCAACAAACTTGGCCTTGTTGTGCAAAAGGTCAAGGTCAACCCAAGAGTATAATTTGAAAAATCTTGGTAGTACTCATATACCTGAAGCTACATACCAACTTTCGAAGATTTTTAAAAAAACATTACCATGTAAGGGCGTAGCGGCCATGTTAGTCATGTGACCAGAACCGTTTGAACAACTTTTCGTTCCCCGACCCTTAGACGCTACATATTTAATTTGGTTACAGTAGCTTCAGAGGAGAAGTTGTTCGAAAATGTTGACGGACGACGACGTCCAGAAGCCGGAGTCTGCCTATTCTATAAGCTCCCCAAAAGCCTCCGGCTCAGTTGAAATAGAAATCTTTCAAGAGATTAAACAGAAAAGGACATGACATCTTCAGCATGCAAAACCTCTTATCAAATTTTGCATTTGAATTTTTTTTGTTGTTGATAACTCTTCCACCTTAATGCGTATTTCATTTGCTAAGTGTATCATCTTAAACGTATCAAGGTTTTTTTTGTAGGCAAAGTATTTTTGTCTGGGCTCAGGTGCAATAAACAGTTTGTTATTGACAGCAAATTGTCTGCTTTTTGTCTGCTAAATTGCCTGGATTATAATAAGAGATAGCATTTCCCTAGGTCAGATAGCATTTCCCTAGCTCATTCAAATGTGGTCCAAAGCGACACAGAAAAAAAGTTACAGTATATCAATGTATTTTTACTAAATAAGCTGTTATAACTGCGCTGGTCAGTTTATTTTTCCTATACCACCCTTACCAGATAACGCCAACTTTAGCACGACATTTTTCGCATTGAGCAAGGCCTACACGGGTAGGGGTGGTATAAAATAGTTATACAATGGTTTGTCCGCCTGTGCGGGAGATAATCCACTAGCTAAAGCTCGTGCATTATCTAGGTGGACAAACCAAAGCTCGTGGATTATCTTCTCTTACAGGCTGACAAACCATTGTATAACTATTACATATCATTGTTCGGAAGAATGATGGGCTTCTACGGTGAACGGTAATGTTTGAACTTGGCTGACTAGTTTTGATTCAAGAATTCGCAAACAAACAACTAAGCCCATTGATGCCTTGCATCGCGTAGAAAGGACCTTGGCAAACAGTGCAAACACTAATCAGATGCCGCAAAGTGCAGCGTTTGATCAGGATCTACACTGTTTGCATTACATTTACAGGAATTTTTGTAATATTTGATGGAAATAAAATATAGCAGACATCCCTAAAATATTGGATGGAATTGTCTAATCTATATGGCTAGAAGACTGAGTCTACCAGGGGTAATGGGGATAAAAAAGTTGAATGTTTTTTGTGACATGCGTTCTTTGATCTACTCAACCGAATAATGGCCTCACATATAAATGATCTCTCTTGCCAGAAACCTGTTATTTGAAAAAGTACATGTACTGAATAAATGAATTAAGTAAACGAATCTGGCTGACAGTTTGAGTTCTTGTCCATAATCAAACAAGTCTGCTATAAAATAAACCCATTCTGTACTAGCATAGAGATTAACTGGTTATTGCCCTAATTACCATGCAAACAGTCGCAAAGCTAAAAAAGGTATTGGAAATCTGTTAAGTACCGTTTCTTGAAAAGATACTCATATTATTGGCGTGTTTTCCAGTGAATGTATTATCGTTAAAAGAAAGCAAGGAACAGCAAATGGTACAAGATATACCAAACAGGATTAAAATTGAGCCGCGACACGAGAAAACCAACAATGTGGTTGTACGCCAAGCGGAGACTCAGATCAGCCTGGGCAGCCGCCCAGTTTTACCAGACTCTTCGCTAAGCGCTTAAAGGGTAGCTAAGGATCTAAGCTACCTCAGCGCGGACAGCGAAGACTCTGATCAGACTGGGCGGATGCCCAGGCTGATCTGAGTCCGTGCTGGGCGCACAACCACATTGTTGGTTTTCTCGTGTCGCGGCTCAAATAACAAGGAATAAACTGACGTTCCAGGGGCTGTCGATTGTTTCAGTATGCTAACAGCGATACTATGTATGTACGTGCTCATATCGACTACGCAGTACATATACGCATAAAATCTGTACTTTAATCATATGTCGCCCGTGCATTATGGTTGTACTGAAATAACATGCGGTAGTTTGATCAAGATTTACCTTTATCTTTTGGGTGCAAAATATACATGTAGAAGCACTTAGAGATTTTTAAAAGCATTGTCGCTACAAGAACAGTTTGGCAAAACGGTAAAGTAAGCGCAAATTAGGCGGTAATATAAGTGGTTATTGGATATGAAGAAAACAGACCAAACTCCGTAACACCAATAAATTTGTATCAATGAATTGAGGTTGATAATTTGCAGCTGCATTAAAGATATACGCCCTCAATATTTCTCTTAAATTTCAAATTTCTTACGAAAAACTATATCCTAGTCATGATAATGATCGCTTGTAAAAGCTCTTTTATCTGTCTAATTTATGATTTGTGATGGTCACTGGAAGTAGAAGAATTTAAGAAAATAAATAAATTGGCGGGAATAGCTGTCCGCTATTCGCGCCAAAAAATGAAGACTGGATATAGTTAATCAGGGTAAAGTTATATCATGAATAATTTCAAGACCTTTCTTTAATCGCCTTCAGACAGTTATTGGCTGAAATGAACTCACGTGCACGGATTAGGGGTCAATGCTATTGTTAAGTTATTTACTCCACCAATCATAAATTTCAAAGTCTGCTTGCAGAAACGCCTTTTTTATTGCCAAGCGGGAGTCAGTAAATTTGTTACGACAAAATATTCGTGAATATTCAACAAGAGTATGCACTGATATATCGTCTCTGCCTCCGTAACAAAGATGTTTTTGCTGAAGATTGTTTGTACAAGTCTTAATTGTGTTGCATACAATTGACCACTTTCCTAATTTTGTGATTATCGTTATGATTATTTCGTAATGAAATAAAAGGGAGTATACCTTTAATTGTTTCAGCATCTTACAGTAAAATTTTAAGTATGGGGACAGAGGTCTCTAAGCATAGAGTACAATCCCAGCTCAAAATGCTCCTAAAGGAACAGTCCGGTTTGGGCATACACTGTCATTAGCGATTCCATTTGCTTATTTAACACACATCCCACTGTGCACTCAAGGTTGAATCAATATTGAATAAACCTTGATTCAACGTCATTAAACCTTGATTCAACGTCATGACGTTGAATCAAGGTGGAATCAATATTGATTCAACCTTGTGTACTAAGGTGGAATCAATATTGAATAAACCTTGATTCAACGTCATGACGTTGAATCAAGGTTGAATAAATATTGATTAAACCTGTGTGACGTTGAATCAAGATTGAATAAATATTGATTCTACCTTGTGTGCCTGCTGGGATTTTTGCATTAAAAATCCAAACTGTTCAGTTGTAATTACTTCAGGTGTCGCCACTTTTAGAATTCCTACGGTTTTATGATTTCCAAGAATGATATAAAGTAACATTAAATCTCCAGAGATAGTGCGGTGAAAGATTTGAACAGCAGCGGAGTAATCTGCATAGGTTTTACGATCTATAATCGCTTTCTTTGCAGCACTGTTACATGGAATTCTACTAATTTGACATTCGAACTCCTGATTTATTGCCCACAGAGACACTTTATTATTTCACGGCATAAAGAACCGAAATTATATTTTATATTTTCAAGAAGAAGTATGGAAAATCTTTTATCTGTTTTATAGAGATACTGGCGTGAACGTCTACAAATTACTACAGCTCAGTGAAAGAAGTGACAACAAAATATAACCATTCTCAGTCAACAGACATTTTGTCTTGCTGGTACAATATTAAATTTGAATATAAAACAGCAATGCGAAACCTAAAACTATCGTCCATGCAAATATAATGAGACATAGCGTTTTGGTCGATCGAACGATTATATCTTAAATCTGAAACAATGCTAAACTTTGAATAACCATGGAAATGATAAGACTACATACATATACTGTTGACTTTTTGATATCCCAAAGTACTCTTGGGCTGAACTTCGCCTTAGAGATATCGAAAGTGGACTGTAGTAATTTTATCACGCCAGAAAAGTAAGACAGAATATTTCAACGAAGTATTTCTTTTTCTCAACATTATCCTGGTTAAAGACATTTGTTCTCTACTAAACAGAACAACACATCCTGCATTCCACGGTGCTTTATGCCCCTTATGTGAAACGGGGTATTTCCTTTAATAAAACAGCTTTGTCAAGGAACTGATGCATAAAATGATTATGTTACCCTGGAAAGTTTTATTTTGGCTTTTTTTTTTATATGGAAGCAGATTTGTCTTTTGTTTTCGTGCTATATGTACATGTAATATGATTTTCTTGCTTTAATTGGTGGGAAACGTTTTCAAATTGTCGCGTTTTATGGGTAATATCCTGTAGCGTGACGAAAGCCTAACATAAAATACCCAAACTGAACTCAATAACAGACCAACGATGGCATCATTAAACTAGTATTTATTTTCTTTAAACCCGGAAGAACCTACTAGGCACACAGCCTTGAACCAACATTGAATCAACCTTGATTCAACGTCATGTCGTTGAATCAAGGTTGAACCGATGTTGATTCAAGGTTGTTTGCCAGATGGGGCTATTGTAGAAAACATAAAAATGGTGCCTAAAGCATACGAGACTACAAAGACTCATGCCAACCCGAAAAGGATGGTTTGTTTGGGTTATACGGCCCATTGAAACATATCAGTCTAGATCGAGCCCTCACCCAGAGAGAGGGAAAAGAAGAAAGAATATGGGAAAGACGAGTTTACAAAATGCAAACAAATCCTTCCCATCGTGCATGGCCAGCAATGCCTGCCAATGTCTTACGGTTATTAAGCCAGAAGCGGTAAATTGTAACAGTGGGAGCATGCGAATGGCTGCATTTGTAATCATTATTATTATTATTATTATTGTGTTGTAGTAGTTGTTGTTGATTTTATATTATCAAACTTATTATTATTATTATAATTATTGTAACAGTTATTGTTGATTTTATATTATCAAACTGAAGGACACATTTACCGCAATCTTATGTCTGAGCTCTAAAAATAGCTAGCTTCCAACCTGTAGCAAAGAACAGTGACAAGGTGAAATCTTCGGAAGCCAGAAATGCACCAAAACAATACCAAGAAACTTGCAATTGTTCCGTATTTATTCGTTTATCAGACGAAGCTTTCCCCTAAAAACAACCCTAATGACATTTTTGATGGGTTTGGATGAGAAAACCCTTTCGAATAACACAATTAGAAAGGCTTATTTAGGTCATTTTAGCAAATAGTTAACCTTGTCTTTTAGCTAAATTATTAGGTATTGCTCTAGAATGTTATCATATCTCTTGGGAGATGAGTTACAATTATCGAACATTAGGAAGTGATCTGTATAGGTTTTTGTGATCTTTACTCTATTTCTATGCCATACTGTTGCATGGAAATATGCAAATGAGATAAGCTTGCGATGATTTATTGCCTAGAGAGGGTTTTATTATCTTTATAATGCGAAATATCAGAATTATTTTTGGGAGAACAGATACTTAAAGCTTTTATTCTGTCTTGACGTTGATATCTTCGAGACCTCGATAGATTAAAGTTTTTTCCTGTTAATTTCACCCAATGATATGCATGGTATACAATGTAAATCTTGACGTAAGGGAAACGAAGTAAGCCGCATTTAGTGAGAGAAAAGAAAAGAAAAACTGAACGCATTTGTGTGCTGTTCATGGCCACAGCAGTCCAGGGCCCTGAAGTGTCTGGTAAGGTATGCATATTTTGCATTTTAATGTAGTTGGCAAGCATAAGAAGGCAAGACACAAATGAACAAGAAAGGTTTCGTATCCAAAAGCAAAAAGAGGAGACGGCGATGAAGAAAAACACACAAACGACCTTATCATCCGTAACAACCTACGTCATCAGCAAGTGACTTTTTCTCGAAATTACTCTATTTCATAGGTCCAGTATTCGAAATTTTACTGTTACTCTTGTACATTTTAAAGTCCACCTTAAGTCATTTCGACTATTCTGGTCCCTGCTCTTCCTCAGCAAGAGCATCAATGTCATCGGCAAACCGCAGAGTGGTAAAATTTTTGCCACCTATGCTAACCTTTCCATCATGTTCTTCCAGAGCATCATACATAAACCTTTCGAAAATAATGTTGAAAAGGGTGGGCGAGAGAAGGCATCGTTGCCTAACTCCAAGATTCTGCTGATGTTGAAGGTACTTTTCACACAGGATTCTGAGGACTAGTAGCCCTATTTGAAAGTCCTGACAAAACCTGCACACGGTATAAAATGGAAATAAGTGCTGAGAGGACCAAGCTAATAACAAACAACGCCAGCGGCATCTGGAGGAAGATCAAGATTAAAGGACATAAGCTTGGAACAGTTATAAGCTTCAAGTACCTTGGAGCAATTGTCTCAGATGAAGGCTCAAAACCGGAGGTTCTCTCAAGGATTGCTCAAGCCTCTGCAGCATTGACAAGGCTGAAGCCAGTATGATGAGATAGCAATATATCTCTTGGATCAAAAGTGAAGCTCCCTTGTCATATCCATTTCTTCTTTGTACCTGTGAGTCACGGACCTTGACAACAGAGTTAGAGAAAAGAACGCATACCTTTTACATGAGATGCTGCCGAAGGTTACTGGACATTTCGTACAAGGACTTTATAACCAATGAGGAGGTTCGCAGGAAGATTCAAGCAGCCATTGGGGATAATGACTCCTGGTCTTAGTCAAGAAACGGAAACTGGGGTGGTTTGGCCACGTCTCAAAGTCTTCTGGCTTTTCATTTAGACAATTCTGCAGGACACAGTAGAGAGGTAGACGAAAGAAGAGGTGGGAGGACAATATTCAGGAAAGGATTTTGCTAACTCAACTAGGGCAGCTGAAGACAGGACTAGGTGGAAAGGGATTGTTGTAGTTATCTGTGGTGCCCCAAAGACATCACAAGGTTATGAGATAGACTAGACCAGAAGTCATTTGGTACATCAAATATGTTAATAAAAGGAAAATCTTACTACAATGTATATGGAAGCCAGCTTCTGACATTTTGTTGATTCTGCAAACACTTCGACAAAATATGAGCCGCGACACGAGAAAACCAACAATGTGGTTCTGCACCCAGTGCAGACTCAGATCAGCCTGGGTATCTGCCTGGTCCGGTCAGACTTTTCGCAAAGCACTTAAAGGGTAGCTAAGGGTCTAAGCTACCTCAATGCGGACAGCGAAGACTCTGATCAGACTGGGCGGATGCCCAGGCTGATCTGAGTCTGCGCTGGGCGCACAACCACATTGTTGGTTTTGTCGTGTCACGGCTCATATGTTCCACTTTATGTTGTGCTGTAGACAATTTAGTCAAAGTGTTGACAAATTCTACAAAACTACAGAAGGTCACTTTTATTCAACATATTATGCTCTTCTGAATATATTCGGTACATGCAGTATTTTCTCGAAAAGTTTTAATTATAAAGAGAATGTTGGTATTCCGAATAGATGATTGTCCGAACATGTGTTATTTGATCACTTTGTGACATGCCGAATGACGTAGGCTGTGATGATGATGCTGATTTTCAACAGTATTGCAGACATATCAGGATGACGGGTGGGTGAAAACGAAAGGCTGTGTATAATGGAACCCCGTTTACGATTGAAAGAATTCCCGCCTTCACAGGGGCTCGAACCCGGGACCTCTAGACCAGCAAGCCAGCGCTTAACTTACTGAGCTACCGGGGCTCCGCATAGGCTGTTGCCCTTGATAATGAAATAACATATTTTCGATAACAGACATACTCGGTTTCACAATAACTGAATGCCCTTGGAAAGGGCAGTTGAAAAACTACTCGTTTGTGACATAATCTTGTTTGTAGGCTTTCAGTGTTCTTATGATTTAGCAGCACAAAGCATACATGTAGTATAGCCTTAAATATGTTCATTTCTCATGGCATATCAGCTGCAAAATTTTATCAAAATTCACGATACTTTGTTACTCTTGAACTATATACATTAATTATTTCCAGGCCGTAAAGTTTGAACGATGCAGCTGTTTCAATGTGCTATACGCGAGTGCGCAGCGGTTTATTGACTTTAGAAAAGTTCCAGCATAACTCGGATCTGCTGTTTTTACCCCACTTCTCTCTCTCCCTCTCCCTCTCTCGCTCTGTCTCTGTTGCCTAAGGTCTCTCCTTTTAGAAGTGGACATTTTTATAATGCGAACTAAACGAACCATTTATCATTTTCTTTATAGAACGCACTCTGCATTCCAATTTGCGAACAATAAATTCAAACCCTGAGTTAAAGGATTTAATTGATAATAATTCTGAGATATTTCAAATTACTTTGCAAACAAAACATAGATTCTGACAAATCATTTGAACAGTCTCGTCGGTGTATGTTTTGTCTAGAAATAAGAAACGTCTCAGAATTATCATTAGATAGTCCGCATAAAATGTCCGCACGATCAAATTTCAATGATGGAAGGGTCAGTGAACAAATGAAATGTCCCTGTTTTTCATATAAAAGGGTCCTGAAAACTGGAATGGGTCGTTTTAGTTGGCAAGTAATATGACCTACTTTCGATATTAAAGTAAACATGAATTAAATAGTAAAATACAATGTACAGCAGTGGACTCCATTTGCTGTCCCGCCTGTGGCTATGTAACATTACTAGATGGCAAACCAGAAATGGACACCTGTATTTTGTTAAACGATTTGTCATTTTTCAAAAAATACTGTTCCCTACGTTTTGCTAGGTGTATGGCTCAATGTATGCATAGCAAGTCACATTTTATCACCAAAAGTGTCAGTTTAACCGTTTTTCATAAGTAGTTGTCTTTAGACGGTTTTACCACTGGTAGGACTATGGAGACATTAACATTTTCATAGTTTCATAGTATAAAGCTACCATGTTCGTAATTTTTGTCAATACAATCTCAAATTGTGTCATTTTATTGACAAAAGAGCACATAAACATGTCTCCTGAGATTTTTTCTTTGGAGAATTTCAAAGATTTTGTAGTGATTTTGTAATTTGTATTTGCAGCATGATCTTTGATCTTCCGCTAGGCCTTGATGCTGCAA
Organism: Ctena decussata; assembly: GCA_963989385.1. Lineage (NCBI taxonomy): Eukaryota > Metazoa > Mollusca > Bivalvia > Lucinida > Lucinidae > Ctena > Ctena decussata. The sequence goes on along the minus strand of OZ022503.1, from coordinate 41,601,832 downwards.
GGGAACTCCACTAATTTGATTTTTAACATGTAATATATCGCCTCAAGAGACATTTCTGATCTCTTGATGTATAATATCGAAATTATCTTCACGGAAAAAAAGAGTTTCTTAAAAGTCATTTCGCAAACTAAACGTTGAAAACCTTAAGGTGCGGAAAGGCCTATAAGAAACTAAGGCTGACTGGATAGAAACATGCACTATGAACATTAAAAGAAATATGAGCAGCGACACGAGAAACTAACTAACGAGAAAACTAACAAAGTGGTTGTGCACCAAACGCAGACTCAGATCAGCCTGGGCATCCGACAAGTTTGATCAGACTCTTCGCGAAGCGCTGAAAGTCTAGCTAAGGGTCTAAGCTACCTCCATGCGGACAGCGAAGACTCTGATCAGACTGGGCGGATGCCCAGGCTGACCTGAGTCTGCGCTGGGCGCACAACCAGATTGTTGGTTTGTCTTGTTGCGGCTCATTATATCATATGCAGCTTGTCTTACATGTTCCGGTCAGGTGTTCAATCTAGTTCTTATTCTTCCGATGAAAGGACAGAGGTACTTCTCTGTCTTTAATTTTAAGCAACATAAATTTCCCCGTTGGTCTATTTAGAATTAAAGTGTAAATGTCGTTTTTAAAAAGGGGGCAATTTTTTAGATTTCCTATTTCTTCCAAGAAAGGAGTAGCCCATCCGCAGTGGGGTCTATTCTTTAAGGAAAGTAATTATTTCTTTTAAAGGTATACTCCTTCGTATTTCATTATGAAATAACCACAAAAGAATTAAACGGATTAGTTGTATGCAACACAATTAAGAATTGTGCAAAAAATCTTCATCCAAAACGTCTTTGGTACGGAGGCACGGACGATATATCATTGCGAACCCTTCTTGAATATTCATGAACATTTTTTCGTCATAAATTGATTGACTCCCACATGGGAATAAATAGGCGTTTCTGCAAGCACGCTTCGCATTTTATGAATAGTGGAGTAAATAATCTTACAATAGCACTAATCTCTAATCCGTGCACGTTAGATCTTTTCAGCCAATAACTGTCCGATGTTGATTAAGTAAAGGGCTTAAAATTATTCATGATATAACTTTTCCCTGATTAACTGGGCGTATCCAGTATTCGTTTTTGGCGGGAATGACGACCCGCTATTCCCGCGTTTATATATATTTTCTTAAATTCTCCCAATTCAAATGACCGGCATAAATGATAAATTTGGTAGATAAAGGTACTTTTACTATAAATCATTTCTATGTCTTTGATATGATTTTTCATGGGAAATTTGAAATTTGATAGAAACATATTAGTTTATCTTTAAGAGCTGACCCTTATTGAGAAGGGAGGTAAATATGAAAATGGCATATTTGTTCCCTCTGAGGTTGAACCCATTCACCTTGAAAACAGAGGGTAAAACTTAGTGCATAGCTGGTTCTTAAAATTACCGGGCTTGTCAGGCTGAAGACAACGGGTGTCTTAAGCTCTTCAGTTTTGCTTCATCGGAAACGAGATCCATTTGCGGATGGTTCGAGGAGAACAAGATGTTTTTAAGAAATTCATTCAAACAAAGCAAGTTGTTTTCTTTTTCGACTTCAGTCACAGGTTTAAGTCATAATACAAGACCAATGCCTAAGCCTATTATTCTAGGTTCAAAGCACTGTCTCTACACAGTGCAAGTGAATTTATTTCTCAAGATCAGTTACATTTCCCCTTTATTTATAACCTTCTACTTTTATTCACAGAGCAATATTAAGAGCAGTAATGAGGTCATAATGTCCAAAACACTAGCTTTCCTGGCACATGACGAAAAAGAATCCGGTGCATTCATCATTCCAAAGGGTTACGAGTATATTTATTTTACTAATTTGCGCATGCTAAAACTCATAATAATGTATGTGACTGTAAATTCCCTATGTTTAAACAAATATGGTACTTGGTACCGTATCCCCTGTATACACGTAAACCTTACATCAGAATGAAAGAGGAAAAACTGACAAAACAAACCGATTGTTCGAAGACTACAAATTAGCAGCCTCATCTTACATTAACATACATGTAGACAAATCACAATGAAAGCTCCATTTTTTGAGCGACCAGCTGGGAGTGGGGTAAAGGTTGGGCTTAAATCGTTTTACGAAGCTCAAACCCTTACCCTACCTTCCACTATTATTCATGTGACATTTGCTTCAAGCAGCGTCGAGTTCTCCCTACCAAAGATATTTTAAAGTGTCACGCATAATATCGTCTTAAAACTTGGACGGAACAAAGAAAACAAGCAAATTCGACGAATTTATGTCCCCCGCCTTAGAAACTAGGTCTCCACTGTATATACACTTAGTGCTTGAGCTGGAAAAGCAGCTAAGTTAAAAATGTAAAAAAGTAATAAAAAATAATGTGAGGATTAGAGGATTATATCCAAACCACATGCATATCTTCAGACCATGATCAAAACACCTGTGAAGTTTCAAAGGAATGGGCATAAAACTGTAGGAGGAGTTGCACACACAAGGTACCCACTATCTATTCACTTTGATAGTAAAAATGTATGAAAAATGGCTATGTCCAATTTGCGAAAAAAGTGATAAAAACAATGTGAAGATTATATCCAAACCACATGCTTATCTTCAGACCATGACCAAAATACCTGCGAAGTTTCAAAGGAATCGGCATAAAACTGTAGGAGGAGTTGCGCACACAAAGTACCCACTATCTAGTCACTATGATAGTAAAAACGCCTAAAACACGACTACGTTCAACTTGTGGAAAAAGTAACAAAAAATAATGTGAGGATTATATCCAAACCAAATGCATATCTTCAGACTATGACCAAAACACCTGTGAAGTTTCAAAGGCATCTGCATAAAACTGTTGGAGGAGTTGCGCACACAAGGTACCCACTATCTTGTCACTTTGATAGTAAAAAGGCCTAAAAAATGACTAAGTTCAACTAGTAGAAAAAGTGATAAAAATAATCTCAGGTTTATATCCAAACCACATGCATATTTTCAAACCATGACAAAAACATCTGTAAAGTTTCGAAAAAATCAGCATAAAACTGTAGGAGAAGTTGCGCACCCAAGGTACCTACTACTTTAGGGGGACGGAAAGACGGAAGGACGGAAGGACGGATGGACGGAAGGGCGAAAAGACGGAAGGACGGACGGAAGGACGGAATGCTGAAAACTATGTCCCTCCGCTTTACTTCGAAAAGGCGGGGAACAATAAGCGGAAAAATGTTTTATAAGGCATGCACAAGTCAAACAAGTAAGTCAGTCGCAGAAGCTATGAAATGCGAAAAAAATGGTATGAAAAGTCTACGGAGTGCGATGTCCGGCGCCTTTCCTCGCACTGTCTCAAAACATAGGTTAACAGAAAATCTAGACGCAAAGTTTTCGCTAACGACTACACCGAAAAAAAGTAATACCTATTTCTCTCTTCAACAAGTCGCAGGCGAGATAAATAGATAAACTGTTTTCGATAACCGATCTAAAATTATCAGACTACAAATCGTGCTTCAGAAATCTTCTTGTTATTTTTATGCACCTACGCCCCCCCTTTCCCTGTGACGATACTTTATGCACCTACGCCCACCCCCCTTTCCCTGTGACGATACTTTATGCACCTACGCCCACCCCCTTTTCCCTGTGACGATACTTTATGCACCTACGCCCACCCCCCTTTCCCTGTGACGATACTTTATGCACCTACGCCCCCCCCCTTTCCCTGTGACGATACTTTATGCACCTACGCCCCCCCCCTTTCCCTGTGACGATACTTTATGCACCTACGACCCCCCCTTTCCCTGTGACGATACTTTATGCACCTACGCCCACCCCCTTTCCCTGTGACGATACTTTACGGTATAGAGTTTGTGTAATCAACTCCTCCACAGTTTGTAATGGGTATTTCTCAAAGCTTGTACACTTGTTGTTGTATAATGAAAATGTGCATGTGGAGTTAGGGTATAAACTTTGTGTGATTCACTTCTCACACAGTTTTAAAGTATCTTTTTTCAAACCTTGCATACTTATTACAGACATAATGAAGACGTACATGTGGCTATTTTATGGAGAAAATATTTTGACAGAATTGTGGATTTTTAAACTTAGTCATTTTGGGCATTGTTTTTGCACTATAGGATATCGAGTTAGTGTAATTAACTCCACCTACACCTTTCAAAAGATTATTTTCAAACTTTGTACACACGTTGGGAGCATATCTATAATGTGCATGTGTTTTTTGAAATAGATGAAAATAATCTCGAAAGAAACACGGTCTTTTGTACTGACTCATTTTTGTCAGCTTTTTTGCACTTTAGGGTATGGAGCTTGTTGATCAGATTTCAGTAATTTTATTCCGGGCATTTTCAAAGGGATCGTAAACATAATGAAGATAAGGATGCATTTATTTATAGATATTTTTTTCTCTCTTTTCCTGTCAAACCAAGGACTTTTTTTTTATTTAATCAGTTTAATCTCAGTCTGTCATATTAAGAGTCAGGACAAATGGATAGCTATTATAGATACTTTTTGTGTTTAAAAGGTGCTAAACAGGGATGTACAGGCGCTGCACGGGGGCATCACAGACACAATTTTCTAGTTACTTTTAGACTAGACACAATGAAACAACAGGTAGTAAAAATTCTAAATGAGCCGCGACACGACAAAACCAACAATGTGGTTGTGCGACCATCACAGACTCAGATCAGCCTGGGCATCCGCCCAGTCTGATCAGAGTCTTCGCTGTCCGCATGGAGGTAGCTTAGACCCTTAGCTACCCTGTAAGCACTTAGCGAAGAGTCTGTTCAGACTGGGTGGATGCCCAGGCCGATCTAAGTCAGCGCTGGGCGCACAACCACATTGTTGGTTTTCGCGTGTCGCGGCTCAAATCTACTTACCGTGAACCAGCAAACGTCTTGTTTTAACTTTGAGGTTAGAAACTTCTCCAAAAGAAAACATCTTATAACATTTGGCAGAAAGCGCTAGCAGAAAAATACACTGAATATATTTTTTTCCAAATATGTAAACTTCAGACGCGGCTCAGCACTGAATTGATACAAAATCAATTTAAACTTGTAAAGCACATCACCGACACCTTGTGATCAGTTAATTAGAGCAATAACTCCGGATGAAACAGAGATTTTACAGAGGGATTAAAGTTTATGCTTTCATTGCATGTCCTTGTTCGGTATGTTTTCATTATTTTCACTGTCTAGTCCGTACATATCGGAATTTGGATTTTGTAGAGACTCATAATTCATGCGCAGCTGTTGCCGTTCTGATTAAACTTTATATGCATAGCTGCGTGATAGTGATACATATTCATTTCAAGTTGCATGAAATTACTGGAATTTATTCCTTAGTTATGGCTCATTTTATTGATTTAAAATCAATTCAAGGGCGATAACTCATGCACTTCTGGGGCTAGTCTAACCAAACTTGACGTACATCACCATGTCATAGCGATAATTATTTTTGTAAGTACATATATCATGAACTTCCATTCAGTGGCTACTTAGTTATGGCTCTGAATGGACGGACGGAAAGACTGACAGACGGACATGGACAATACTATATCTACGCTTTCGGCACGAGATAAAAAAGTAGGCAGCTTACTGAATTTGACCTTTTACACGTATTGCCATTTTATACAACAGCAAAAGTCATCTCATGGAGAACTCAAAGTCAATATGAGCCGCGACACGAGAAAACCAACAATGTGGTCGTCCGCCCAGCGCAGACTCAGATCAGCCTGGGCATTCACCCAGTCTGATCAGACTCTTTGCTAAGCGCTTACAGGGTAGCTGAGGGACTAAGCTACCTTCATGCGGAAAGCGAAGACTCTGAGCAGACTGGGCGGATGCCCAGGCTGATCTGAGTCTGCGCTGGACGCACGACCACATTGTTGGTTTTCTCACGTCGCGGCTCATATGTAAAATGAAGCTTACCACATTTCATGAGGCGCTTTCTTCTGGATTTCAAAGTATCCATTTCTCCAGAGCAAAACATATCTATTTTCCGTGAAACGAATTTGTCACATGCTTACAAAGAAGATCCACCCATTTTTCATAGATATATAATATCAGACTTTTCTTATAAAATATGTATTATAAAATACAGTGATACGTTAAGCACTTTGCGAGTGAGCTTTCGATATGACGGTCATAATTAATTATAATTTCTAATTTCATGTAACAGCCTGTCTGGGTCAACACATGGTTCAAAGAATAGTATGGAATGTAAATATAACTCTCAATGTTTAGTCTGTGAATAGTTTTCTTAAAACTGACATAATCTATACACATAAAATCAATTGTGCTGTTATTCTCCTGAAAAAAAAAAAACGTGAAGAGCTTTTGCATTGCAATAGCTCCTCATATTTTGCGGCAAAACTTGGCACTGTCTTTGCATATAATACGTTTGAAAAAAGTAACGACATTGTCAGTTTTGAAGATCTCCGCCCTAAGTAAAAGAGTTCAAAATACAAAATAAAAAATGCACAGATGAAGTCCGATATGCTTTGGCACCGTGAATAGTCGGTATTATCAAGAGTGTCACATTACAAAAATTTGAACATACAGATGGTGAGGACAAACTATACTAAATGCTACTGCTAGACGTTAATCTAAAAAATAAGTCGCTATATTAGTTGTACTTGAAACTATTAATTAAATGTTTTTTATATGTTTGTTTTTTGTTGTTGTTTTTTTTTTATAAATGATACATGCACAGACTTTTCCCTTATCAATTTTAAAACAGTTTCTGTTATAAACAAATGAAAGTCACGAGTAGGAAACACTATAGCAGAAAAAGATCAATTACATGTAGGCATACTCATATTTGATGCTTCGAATTAACCGATTAATGCCAAGCGTCCCATAAAAAGGAAATAGGCAAACAGTGCAGACAGCGATAAATGCGGCGTCTTATCCGGGTGTGCATTATTTGCACAAAATTTCTATCAACATAAAAATTACTAATAAAACTGAATGAACCAGACGTCCTTGAAATGATGATTATACTGATGCGATTTATAAGGACAAAATAGTCCACTAGAAGTAAGTAGGTTAAGACGGCGACACCTCAACAACACTACAAAATGCCCAGAATTAGACACGACACGGTAAAACCAACAAAATGGCATGTGCGCCAAGCGAACACGGCAAATCAGTCTTGGCCACCGCCCAGTCTTTGCTGTCGGCGTGGAGGTAGCTTAGCCCCTTAGCTACATGTACCCTTTGAGCTCAAGGCAGACTCTTATCAGACTGGGCGGATGCCCAGGCTGATCTAAGTCGTCGCTGGGCGCACGTACCATTTTGTTGGTTTAATCGTGTCGAGGAACAAATTTGTTTGCCTCGTTTGCATATCTGTGTATGAAAATTCTTCCCGCTTATAAAATAGGTCTCACAAAGCTTTTGAAACCCAGGCTGGAAGAATGGCAGCTCTTTCTTGACTCTGAAACTTAATCAATTATCTAAGTGAAGAAAATGAAATGCTGAGGTCTTAAAATGGAATGGAAACTTTTAATTTTAATAATACGTCTGGACTTTTATAGTCGCCCAGTCTTACCAGTTCAATAAACCAACGGAAGGCAATATTACAGAAAACATTGTTTTTTTTTATGTTTTACCACAATTCTAAAATAAAATAACAATACTACTTGCAGTATTAATTAAAAAAAAGTAGTACAGAATAAAATAATAAGAAAATAATTAGAGAGCAACTTGTTTCAATAGTTGGATAATGAAAGAAACTTGGACAACTTGACAACTTAAAATTTTGAACAAGTTTGAGACTCTATCCCTTAGCAACGCACCTATATGATATTAGGTTTCAGGGTAGAAAACTAAAAGCATTACCAACAAGCAAATTCGACGAATTTATGTCCCCCGCCTTGGAAACTAGGTCTCCACTGTATATACACTTAAGTGTTTGAGCTGGAAAAGCGGCTAAGTTAAAAATGTGAAAAAAAGTAATAAAAAAATAATGTGAGGACTATATCCAAACCACATGCATATCTTCAGACCATGATCAAAACGCCTGTGAAGTTTCAAAGGAATTGGCATAAAACTGTAGGAGGAGTTGCACACACAAGGTACCAACTATCTATTCACTTTGATAGTAAAAATGTATGAAAAATGGCTAAGTTCAATTTGCAAAAAAAGTGACAAAAAAAATCTCAGGATAATATCCAAACCACATGCGTATCTTCAGACCATGATCAAAACACCTGTGAAGTTTCAAAGGAATCGGCATAAAACTGTATGAGTAGTTGCGCACACAAGGTACCCACTGTCTAGTCACTATGATAGTAAAAACGCCTAAAAAATTACTAAGTTCAACTTGTGGAAAAAGTAACAAAAAAAAAATCTCAGGATTATATCCAAACCACATGCGTATCTTCAGACCATGATCAAAACACCTGTGAAGTTTCAAAGGCATCGGCATAAAACTGTATGAGGAGTTGCGCACACAAGGTACCTACTATCTAGTCACTATGATAGTAAAAACGCCTAAAAATTTACTAAGGTCAACTTGTGGAAAAAGTGACAAAAAATAATCTCAGGAATATATCCAAACCACATGCGTATCTTCAGACCATGATCAAAACACCTGTGAAGTTTCAAAGGCATCAGCATAAAACTGTTGGAGAAGTTGCGCACACAAGGTACCCACTATCTAGTCACTTTGATAGTAAAAATGCCTAAAAAATTACTAAGTTCAACTTGTGGAAAAAGTGACAAAAAATAATCTCAGGATTATATCCAAACCACATGCGTATTTTCAGACCATGACAAAAACATCTGTAAAGTTTCGAAAGAATCGGCATAAAACTGTAGGAGGAGTTGCGCACACAAGGTACCTACTACATTAGGGGGACGGAAGGACGGAAACAAGGACGGAAGGACGGAAGGACGGACGGACGGACGGACGGAAGGACGGAATGCCGAAAACTATGTCCCTCCGCTTTTCTTCGAAAAGGCGGGGGACAACTAATTTTATTGCGTTATGTAGAATAAAATTGCCTTATTTTGGCATTGTTAAAGGAGTAGGCAAGTGACGTTAGACGTTAGAAAAGGGGCTTCTAAGAGCATTTTGCTTTCATTCCGATCTAGTTAACTTTATTTTTAACGAATTTTGCATGTCAGTTTCGGATACATTATTTGCATAAGATTGACAGCAATTTCCTTTAAAAGTTTAAATTAGCCGCGACACGAGAAACCCAACAAAGTGGTTCTTCGCCCAGCGCAGATTCAGACCGGCTAGGGCATCCGCCCAGTCCGATCAAACTCTTTGCTAAGCGCTTAAAGAGTAGCTTAATGCCAATGCTACCTCCATGCGGACAGCGAAGACTCAGATCAGTCTGGGCGGATGCGCTGGGCGCACAACCACTTTGTTGGTTTTCTCGTGCCGCGGCTCAAATAAAGAAATCATCAGACACCCCCAAGTCTACTGAGCATGAATAGGTTAAATGTTTTCCTCTTTCTACAGCCTGCAACATCACTTTTCTTAAAACCCGGCTGCCCAATACGGAACTGGAACAAAGATGGTTCATGCTTACATGTCGCTGCCTATTGTTAAAAGTCAGATATCAATGTCTGATCGCTTTGATATGAACTTGCTGTTTAATTTACTGTTTATCAATTGACATAGTACTAATTATTGCATTATGCCTCGAACCTATAACATATACATTCTTGATCTACATGCGAACATTCTACAACGTTACTATATAAGCAGGCTTGTACCGCATGGCAGTTCCTGTGAAAATCTCTCTCCCCCACCCTCACTAAATATAAACTATGTGGCAGAACCACATCTAATATACACGTATCCATACCAATTTTAGTGCGACAGACGCGCGTTTCTGTACTTATACTTGAGCTGCGACACGCCAAAACCAACAAAGTGGCGTGAACGCCCAGTGCATTCGTCACTTACGGGGTGTAGGAGCTCCAGTGCCTCAAGAGGTTAAGCGTTGGCCTACTGATCTAGCGGTCTCGAGTTCAAGCCCCGCTGGAGCCGGAAATCTTTCAAACTGTTAACGGGGTTCCATTGCGCACAACCTTTCATTATCTACCTCCCACCCTTCTGATGTGACTCAAACATTGCTGAAAAGGACATAAGTCGCAAGATTGCGTCATCCATCCATCAATCCATTTAAGGGGTGTCTGGTTTCCTTGATTTGTATCATTTCATTTATTTCAAAGAGAATTACAGTCCAACCTGTATTAAGCAAGCACCTAAGGGGTAATCTAATTCTGCTTGCTTAAGACAGGCGCTTGCTTAAGACAGGTACATTTGAATGTGCTTGCCTGCTTTGGGTTCTGAATACAAGCTTGCTTAATATAGGTTGCTAGCTTAATAGAGGTGGCCACTGAGACAGGTTTTACTGTATCCATTTGACAATGGTGGTGATCCCGAATTTGCGGCGTCTGAACTGGACCTGGAAAGTTTGCCTATGTCCTGTTTATGCGGCCCCAGACATTAATGGGCTGGGAAACCTTATCGAAAAAAAAAAAACCCCAAAACACTTGGTTTATTGTTTAAAATTGTGAATAATGATGCGTCGCCTTATCTTCAAGAGCTTTTACCTTACACAGTAAATAACAATACTAATTATGATTTAAGAAATAGTCAAAATTTTGATGTATTCTTTTCTCGATTTTGCTCATTTGAACAATCTTTTTTTCCTTCTACGTTAAGGCTTCCGAATGATCTTGATTTACAGACACGAAATTCAGATTTTTTGAACGTGCCAAACAAAATGCCTAGTTATCTGTTCTTTGGAGAAAGAAAGTATAACATTTTATTAACTTGAATACAAAGCCCTGCTTGTGACTGCAGAGCTAACGTATAAAATGCAAAGCATTTCTTACTCGCATGTAATCTATACAATGATCAACTAATGCCGCCATTATGCACTAGTCACCAAACCCAACCCTCCCCCCCCCCCCCCCCCCCCACCACCACACACACACCACTTCCACTGCGTAAAAAAAACATTCCACTATTTTCTCTACTGTTTTGGCGGGAATCAAAAAAAATCAAAAGCCCGGCGAATCCACAGCACTGCCGTGACACCTCTTAGGTAAAAACGCGGTACTTAAGCCCCGCTATGCCCCCGCTATCCCCGGTCCCATGGGGCCGTGGTTGCAAATGACTGGTGCATTATACTTTCAGTCTTGAAATTTATTTAAGACAGCGTCAGATTCAAGCAGTGCCCCTAGGTGTGCATAACTTTACTATTAGTATGCCTGAAAGACCTAGTAATTGCCCCTGTGGGTACACAGAGCTGACTCGGCATTAAATCCACGTTGATTCAACGTCAACATTGAATTAGCTTTATTCATCAATGATTCGGCGTTGTGTGCCTGCCGGGTGTGTTTCTTTGGTGAAGAAATATATTTGGTCACATGTACTGTATGTATATTTTCTCTCTTATTACAAGTTTTCTTCTTTAAAGTAAATGTTAAAGGCCATTTGCTGTCTATAAAACAGGTCATTTTGCAGATTTTGTCTTTTATTACTGGTGATATAATTGATTTTTTATCTCCACTGGTATTGTCAAACTAATACATAACTGGAAACTGACTTTCAGAATTTTATCTTGTCAATTTTTTGCTTTTGCCAATTAAATCCTTTACAAAAATTTACAAATTTGTCAGCTTAAGTAAGGGGGAGTACAATAATTTAATGTAATAGCTATAAGCAATGCCCATATATGCATTACAAACAAGAAATGTTTCTATAGATAAATTAATCCTATTCATCACCAATCAATTTTCTTCCCAACCAATGAATAAGTGATTTTTATTTTTACTCAGATGAAAAGATTAACAGGTATACGGTGCCATTGAGTAACTCTGTACAATTAACTAACAATTGACATAGGTAAATACTGACCATTCAAAGGCTGTTACATAAATAAACTTACTCCCCTGTAAAATACAGTTAAATTATCCTCTAAAAATGGGTAGTTTTCAAAAGAAACTTTTTAGTTTCAAACTATAATTTTGAGGAAAATTATAGATTAGTTATGTATGAGCTAGACATTAAAGATGCGCTTTACTTCACAGTGATTGCTGGGGTAGTTTTAGAGATATTTAGCAAAATGACCTGTTTTATAGACAGCAAACGGCCTATACATATTCACTGTTGTGCCATGATATTGTACTATTTAATGTTGTAATCCCATTGTGTTTATACAATAAAATATCTAATCTTAAAATAGGTTTAAAATACGAATACAAATGAGCCGCGACACGAGAAAACCAACAATGTGGTTGTGCGCCCAGCGCAACTCAGATCAGCCTGGGCATCCACCCAGTCTGACCAGACTCTTCCCTAAGCGCTTAAAGGGTAGCTAAGGGTCGAAGCTACCTTCATGCGGACAGCGTAGACTCTGATCAGTCTGGGCGGATGCCCAGGCTGATCTGAGTCTGCGCTGGGCGCACAACCACATTGTTGGTTTTCTCGTGTCGCGGCTCAAATACACGAAACATCATCTGGAAGCAAAAGCGCAAATGAGAATTTTATTCAATAACAAATATTATAGCTCCGCCAACGGTAGTTTGTTGAAATTTGCTGAGATAAAATCTTTGTCGGTCTGTATGTTTGAGGTTTGAATGAACCTGAATGATTTTATAAACATAAAGTTCTACAATATTTGTTTTCTTATTGTGAATATTTTACATATATGGGGAGCAAATCTGCCATTTTTATTCTTGCATCCCTTATCGAAGTGGGACAACCCTTAAAGGTCGGAGGAATCTCTTTCCTTTAAGTGTAGACGCTAATTAAGAAGGACTTCGCCGTACAGATTCAAACAGGAAGTAAAAATAGTTTAATCCCTTTCCAAATGGTGGAAAGAAAAAACAACAACATAGAATTGTATCATTTACCTCAAGACTTACACGACTTGCCGAAACAGGAAAGCTTTCACACAGGCCAGTTTTATCCCTACTATTTGGCATAAATTTTCTCAAAGATCAAAGTCGGCTATTGATATTTTGCGGAACGGAACGGAGTTATTCCGTTCCGTTCCGCAAAATACCAAAAGCATCATAGTCAGGACTGATCTGCTGTATGTGTCAAAGGTGACTGAGTACATGAAAGTTCATGTTATGTGTCACACAAAGGTGCATTTGAAAGAACTGCACATTTCCCCATGAACCATATTTCATGATCATAAGCATGGTGACGATATGAACTAATCAAAAATTTATTACCCCTTTATGTCTAGTACGGCTGTGGAATCTAATAAGGTCTCACAGTTATCTTACCATCATTTTATTTCTTCAAAGAAGCAATAATTTCATGAAAATGTAGGACAGTTTACTAGAATAGTCTTGATTTCGTTGGCTGTTTTTGGTTTAACGGCTCTTTGAGACAGTATTGCAGTCTATATCGAGCCGTCTCCCAGAAATAGGCAGAAAGAAAAGGGATGATGGGCGAGAGAAAATATCCAAACAATCCCCACTCGCACCTACTGCAAGCACACTAGGCCCTTGCCCTACTGTTATCCAAGTTAGTAGGACGCCCCGGCGCTGAATGTTTCTCAGCACCATCGCCCGACCGCAACCAAACCTGACTAGTATTGATCTAATTAATACTTATCATTTGAAATGTGCGGTTTGGAGCATAATTAAGACCAAGGTATCCTAGTATTCTTTAAGGCTCCACTTGAAACTTTAATTGTGATTAGTCCAAATGAAATCAATTGCGCAAATGAAGTGATTTTTATTACAGGTAGAGTAAATTAAATAATGAAATTTAAACGGTTGCAAATAAAAAAAAAAAACTTATTATAAATAAGTTGTTTCCAATTTTTCGATGCTCTATGCTGAAGGCATAAGCGTGCCGTAGTTTAATACCGGAATATGAAATTAACATTGCAGCAAATAATGATAATAATTACAATAATGATAACAATAATGATAGTAATGATAATAATGCTATTTCAAACTTTATTATGCACAAATGCTGAAAAAGGTAATAAGGGTAGAGTCGGGTAAATTCGGACAGGCGGTACATTTGGACAGTGGCAGTGTTTCCTTTATATGTCAGTTGTTTGGAATTAAAACAGAATTAATTGGGCAAATAGTGAAAATCCTAATAAGACGGCTCATGATGAGCCGTCTCATCTGGATTTTCACTGTTTGCAATGGTATGTCCGAATTTACCCCCCCCTGTCCGAAGTTATCCGACTTTACCCTACGCGAGATTTTTATCTGACACATGTTGTTTCTAGACATCTAATAGAACATTTAGAAAGTGCACAGTTTCAGAGATTTCAGGTCAGATTTGATATTAATGGAATATTTGTAAATCATGCAATTCAAAATAGCCAATCACTGAAAGTAGGACAAAGCCTTCGCTGATAATGCTGAAAGACGATCATTTTATGCAAATCGTCGTACAACATAGCAAACAAACAGTCTTTTCTTAGTGCTTATCGTGCGGATTGCACTTTCTTATGATAGATTTCAAGCGAAAAATCTTTTCACAGGAAGACCGTGGCTCGCCTCTCAGCGCTTTATACAAAACGGAGCTAAACCAAGAGTTTACGACGGCGTAACGAAGTAATACCTGTCTCAAGCAATCTGCTTGATGCAGACGAGATAAAAAGTTAAAGTTAGTATACTGAAAATGATTTTAAGGCGTTCATTATCATTTTCATTTTTTTTTCGGTGTTCAGCGTTAGACCCGCACAGAGCATCGAAAGCATTTTCGAACCAGTGGTTAAGTCGGGTTTTTTTTGTCTACATGAAGAAACATATTAGTATGTGCGACATCGTTTACTCTGGCATGTGGCGACGAGATAGCAAATGTCGACCAAATAAAAGTTTTTGAAACGCTTTGAGTGCTACTCGCTGATCGAATGTTAAAATAACTCGGAAAATAATTGTAAGTTCGAATTCTATTTGACCGAATGAACGTCATAAGCACTACATGTATTTCCACAAGTGGCTGTAGCATATTCTGGAAACAGTACGAATGCCTCATTCTCGAACGCCAAAAAAAATCTCTTAAACATGTCACAAATGCTATCGAATATCTAGGATCAGGCAATGTTTATTGTATATCTGTACCATCATTTTTATTATTTATGTTAATAAGATATATCCAAATCTATCACACACGGAGGAATCGGTCAATAACTTTGTAGGATGCAAAGCATATAAGATGCAAAATACGACACGACAAAACACAAAGATATGTGCCCAGCGAAGACTCAGAACAGCCTCGGCGTCCACCTAGTCTATTGTGCTTGCAGTAGGTGCGGGTGGGGGTTGTTTGGACTTTTTTTGCTCTCGTTTATCATTTCTCTCTTCTTTCCCCTCTCTTTGGGAGACCGCTCGATATAGACTGAATTACTGTCTCAAAGGGCCGTTAAGCCCAAAACATCCAACCAATCAAGCCCAGTCTGATCTAAGCCTTCGCTGTCCTCTTGAAGGTAGCTACACCGTAGCTATCCTTTAGGCACACAGCGAATACTCTGGTCAGACTGGGGGTAAGCCCATGCTGATCTGATTCTTCGATGGGCGCTTATGCCACTGTGTTTGTTCTGTCTTGTCTAGGCTCAAATTCTGTTTAAAAGTGAATGGGAAACAAACACTTCTACTTATTTCGTCCACGAGCCCTCCCACCCGCGCCACTGTCATTTGCAACAAGGTCAACTCTATCAGGAAAATATCTGTTTCCGTGGCAAGGTCTGTCCTTTCTAAGCATGTGGAATTTTGGAAGAGATTCCTGGCTCGGAGAAGTAAGCAGAAAATCACCGATGATGTCTCCGTTTGATTAAAGTGGCGGAAAACATGGTGGTTTAACAATACACATAAAGCCTAAAGGGCACCGGGAACCAATTCCTATAGGAAACCGCGAAATTCAAAAAGGTGCAGGGGAGCTCGTGACTATTATTGTCACATGGTGCTCTTTGATTGGTTAATAATGCTGATGAGGTTGAAAGTGATGTTTTAGTGACATGTAGAAATCAGTTTTGTTTGATATTATGGATATTGTAGAGAAATAAGTATTTTTGATTTGGTCTGTGGAGCCAAAATTAATGACAGGTGATTTTTAGCAAATCTTCTGCGCTTTTCTGCGGGATAGGTAGTTGCTGGCTATTAACATCCTGTAGAGGTAGAAAGCGCAGGGTAAGGTGGTGTTTCTCTTATTTCATCTTCTTGACCAACATTTTAGCTTGAAATTAGAGCAAATCTGGATAGTGAAGTAACAGTGTATAAAGGGAGGCACACTGTCACAGGCAGTAGGGGTCACTATAGAAGTCTATGGGAGAAACAATTAGTTCACGCTGCCCTATAGTGAAAGTAGAGTTCTTTCTTGCTGTGCTGTATTTTAATGTTTTCTGTAGATTTTCAAAGTCTCCTTTGTAAAATAGGACTCACTTTATTGAAATGCTGATTTTCAGTAGCTTATTCACATTGGAAATGTTCAGAGTGGTGAGATGAGCCTGAATATTTTCTCTGTTTGGCTGACTCTGTTAAAACACAGGTTTACTGGAGGGGGTGGGGTATTTCAAAAGCTTCCATTGCATCAGTTTACATGGTTTATTGGAATGCAATTGAAGTTTTAGGGATAGAATTGTTCAAACTGCTAAGCCGGATGCTTTTGAAACTTGGAGGAAAGCCTCACAGTGAAAAAATCCTGGGACCTCGTTGTGTCGTTTAAGGGATTTTATCGCGCAGCATGGTATTCTCAACTGCTATCACCAATTCTGACTGTAAAAAGGGTCTTCAGAATCTTATTTGCTCCCTAATTTGCTAGACTAGCATTAGATGCCTCTATCAGAATGTAGAAAACTGCATGCATTAGCAATTTTAGGACACTTTGGTGTCCAAATTATTGAAAAATGTGTATTTTTCTCCTAAATTTGGGGGTATACTTACAAGATCGGGTGTGAAATGTCAGAAATGGCTATTTTTTCATGTTCTAATTTATTTTAGATGCTGAACAGTTTGAAGTTTCACATAAATGGAGAAAGCCTTGAGGTCATGAGTGTATTTCCATCAGCAGTAGGTCAAGTGTTTTTTTTTTTCTCAGAATCTTTGTTTCTCAACTGCCTTCGGAGAAACAGGACACGACAGCTTTAGCACACTGCTCAAGGAAATACGGTTATTATAATTACATGCAAAACTTGAGAACTGTCTTAAAAATAGTTTGAAGTTTGAATTCAAGTAGAATCTATTGTTTTCCAAAAGTTAGGAGTGGCACTATAGGGCACCGGGAACCGATTCCTATAGGAAACCGCGAAATTCAAAAAGGTGCAGGGGAGCTCGTGACTATTATTGTCACATGGTGCTCTTTGATTGGTTAATAATGCTGATGAGGTTGAAAGTGATGTTTTAGTGACATGTAGAAATCAGTTTTGTTTGATATTATGGATATTGTAGAGAAATAAGTATTTTTGATTTGGTCTGTGGAGCCAAAATTAATGACAGGTGATTTTTAGCAAATCTTCTGCGCTTTTCTGCGGGATAGGTAGTTGCTGGCTATTAACATCCTGTAGAGGTAGAAAGCGCAGGGTAAGGTGGTGTTTCTCTTATTTCATCTTCTTGATCAACATTTTAGCTTGAAATTAGAGCAAATCTGGATAGTGAAGTAACAGTGTATAAAGGGAGGCACACTGTCACAGGCAGTAGGGGTCACTATAGAAGTCTATGGGAGAAACAATTAGTTCACGCTGCTCTTAACAGTCAACTGTAAAGATTGCATCAAGTCATAGCAAATATTCAATATTCTTTGTAACATGATACTAATAGTTGCATACCAAGAAAATGTCTTTTGACGTAATGCCAACTACGAATACCTCCAATTACACAGGTTGCCCAGACGCATACCACCACATTTATTCGGCTGAAAAACTTTTTCCCCTTTTTGAATGACCCCAAAATCTAAATCAGCGTTATTCATGTATGCTATAGATACGGTTTCCCTCCCCCATCCTCCCTCCAGATGAAAAAAGCAAAAACATTCCGTTTTTTAGCGAAAAAATACCAAAATCTAAATCCGTCTTATAAGACGGATCTAGATTTTCGGGATTGTTTTGAAAGGAGAATCCTCATTTTATAGCCAAAGAAATATTATATATAGAGTAAGTAAACTGACATGTGTTCACTGGTTACATAATTCTTAAGTCATAGCTGCAATATCAGTGCGCATGCCTACTGTTGCGTGCTTGAATCCTTATCAGGAAAAACATCTAAAATAATCCTTAATACTGCAGTGAAAAGACAGTTCAATCAGATATTAAGTGATTTTTATCTTTTATTGAACTCTGCTGCAGCGCAACCTAGAAGATTCAATTAAGGCTTGTTGTTGACTGTCCTCTTAACAACACGCCTACATGATGCAAAAAGACAAGTCTGATTTTAAGCTGTATACCGCAAAGCCAATATAATAAAGTTACCTTTCAACAACATTCCGCAGTTATCAGCAGCAAATTAATAGCCCCAATAGTGCAGTTTGCTATGATGTCAGGTAACTGCTAGTTCATAC
Organism: Ctena decussata; assembly: GCA_963989385.1. NCBI lineage: Eukaryota > Metazoa > Mollusca > Bivalvia > Lucinida > Lucinidae > Ctena > Ctena decussata. The sequence goes on along the minus strand of OZ022503.1, from coordinate 41,583,314 downwards.
AAGCAAAGTGAATCTCATTGCTATCTCTGATTAGTAAAATGCATATCTATACCTCGTCCTTTATTAGTACCCGATCCGTTGTCAGACATACGAATGATTTGTTTATTTTCCCATCTATACCGATTCTCATATAGTGCTAGGCCCGAAATCTGAGCTACGCTAGATAACACTTTCGCTCTCCCTAAAGAGTAGAGTTTGGCAACCATGTGGATGTTATAGCCTGTACCCCTCTGGACATAATAAAGCCCGGAGACATTCTGAGAAATCCCTCTGGGGCGCTAGAGGGGTGAATTTGTAAAAATGACAAAAAATGACTATTTTCTCAGATATTTTTAACTTTTGAAAAAAATCCGGTTGTCTTAATTTTGTTTTAAATTACACGCATATATGTGTTGCCACAAATGTGTTCTAATAAATAAGACCTTCCAAGGTGATGTAAATGTCACCAAAGGGGCCCCACGAAGGGATAATTACCAGTAGTATAATTTTCATAATTTTGACCCCACTCTTGAAAAATGTTATGTTCTGAATCACTTCTAAAAGATTTTGATTTTATCTCAGTATGGAGGTTTTGCATATAGCCTGTGACAGTTTTTAAGTGCATAGCATTTTTCTTCGAGATAACGGGCGTGCCACGGTAAAATGAGATATATGAATGCAAAATTCTCTTAATCCAAACTATTTAGATTTAAATTACGACTGTCTCTCATTGACATGGAATAAGGCATTTTGGTTGGAATTTTGTTGATGAACACTGAAATGTTTAAATAAATATATAAACGTCCAATTTGATGCAAATTTGCTACACATGTCAGTCATAAATATTAATTTTATACAAACCCTGAAGAAAAAGGCTACCCTTCATTAAGCCGCAACCCTGTTTGATCTGTATCAAAATAATGTAGTAAATAGACATTTTATAAAGTTCCCTTACAAAGTGGAAGCTTTTTAAAGGAGAATATATACATATTTATATGTGCTACTGATTTATATATGTTACATATGTATGTACGTTTTATATGGACATATTTATATGTAAAATACAATTTATACAAAATGTACAATATGATTCGATTATACTGTATAAAGATAAAATTTCATTTAAAAAACTTGTGGAACCAGGGCTATTTCGAACTTAAAAGTGTATAAATGCATAGTATAACCTAATCGTCATGTTACCATGTTGTCCAAAACTAACGGTTGCATGTGGGCAGATGGATCTCATCACCCTGGGAGGGTAATAAGAACTACATGTAGAAGGGTAGGTGCAATCGTTAGCCTTGGTTGGCAGTCCACCTAGGAATTCATTGCTAGGTCTGTGGACAAAACGTGCTAAAGAACACCTGTGAAAACAGCATCACTGGGTTGAAGACTTCCTAGAAGCAGTCAACGGCCAGTATAGAGCACCAACATGAGTTCAACAGTCGTGTGTTAGCTGCAAGACCCGAGCGAGCCGTGCTCAGCTTGGTACAACATCTAGATTTCAGAGATCACTGTTGATTAGGATAGGCCTAATCAGCTTGGCCCTTTCTGTTTGTTGTATTATATTTAGTGGCTTGCTTGGAGAAATCAAGAAGCCACTTCCACCTCCATAGGTCTCCCAAGCCTAGGGGTCAATTTGGATTGGTGTAGACTCAACATCAAAGAGTGAACGTCTTCCTAGAAGAGGTCAACTCCCGGGATGGAATAATACTTTTAGCCAACCGACACGTGCTTATGACCAAGGCGATCCATATAATCTTCTTGGAATTCGGTTGTGGTCAACATAATAAGCCTGAAGAAGTGTGGTCTCCATCAGGTTGACTTTTGCCCAAGTAACATTTTGGAAGACAGACCCAAGGATACTTTTTGTTGTTGTGTTATTGTTTAACGTCCACGGTAAACAGCTATGGCCATGTTCCTGGGCAGGCTTAGACAGTACTAAGTGCACTTACTTTCACCAGTAACTGACAACTGCCCTTCTTGACTCAGCGGAAGGGGAAATGAAAGTAAGTGGCCGGATCGGGTATCAAACCCGGGACGTCTGGCTTATGTCAGACGCGCTACCGACTGCGCTACGCGGCCCGGCCCCCAATGATACTTAAATACTGGGTCTGTCGGGACCCAGCTTAAGAATGATCACGCCTACCGTTTGACGTTAGTAAGTGCATGTAGTTGATAAGTGTGCGACTGATGTGACTAAGGTCGAGAAAACGAGAGGTAGGGAGAACATCTCAGTAGAAAACTGGTATGTGAGGGCTCTGAGGCCATCCGGGAAACTTGAAGAGCTGATCCACAAAATGGACAGGTACTTCTGGAACATACTGGAGCTCTGAGATATGCATTGAGAACTTTGGTGAAATGTCAACAGATGACAGACACAAGGTTTGCCAACCAGTCTGCAGCAGACTCTCCGTTTGCGAGCAGCTCCTTTCAATGTCACAACACAAACATAAAGATCTGAGCAAGAAGGTAGACCATTTCTACCAGTAACTCCAGTAAATTACGAAGGACATTCTGGCTGTACAATGTGATTGGAATGGCAAGTGGAAGGGAATCACAAACAGTCTGGAGAGACGTATTAGGACCCTACGGCAATGCCAAGACAAATGATCGGGGTCTCAAACTCCTAAATTAGCATCTTTAACAACCTGTACTGACAAAAACCTGGGCCCCATAAACCATCCACAAGGTGGACATAGCACAGCCGAGACAGGAAGCATTAAGACCAGACTAACTACATCTTGGTGAGGAAGCGGTTCCAACGAGGAGGACAAGGAGCTTTTTTTAGCGCAGACATATGAAGTGTACTTTACCTGTTGATGATTACCTCTCAAGTTCGTCTGAAGGAGACCAGAAAGACAACCCTGCCAAGACTGAGGTTTCACCGTGAGAAGTACAAAAAACCCAGATGTGGACAAGCACGTTCCAAGTAACATTAGGCGGGAAATTCGCACCATTCATCAGTCTGAGGGATGATGACAGACATAGATAGCATGATAACAAACTACAATACAACATTGACTGACACAGCCAGTGAGATACTTAGGAAGGAACGTCAGAGGACAACGGCCTGTGTCACCAGATATGTTCTTGATCTCGCTGTGATGAAGGAGAGATTCGAAGAAGAGCCGGCATGAAACAGAACGAGTGAAAGAATACAGGACAGCCGACAAGAGTGTTCAAAAGACCCTGAAGAAAGCAAAGGAGGACAGTTCGAGGAGACTGAAACTTGCCTGAGCAAAAATATCAGCGTAACAGATGGTGAAGGATCTAACTTCAGGAAAACAGGGAAGATCAACAAATATCCAGGACTTGTCTGGAACATGTCTGAAAGAGCACCAAAATCTCAGCAGATCGACAGAATATTGCTCAGAGCTATACAACCATGTGTCATGGTGACAATACAGTTCTGGACTGCACTTGGCACTCAGAAAAAACCTACAACCGATCCTTCGCGAGGCAGCTTGGATTGTAGTAGCTGCACTGAAAAAGGAAAAGTCTTCCGGGGTTGATTATATTTCAGTTTAAATTGTTCAAGCAGGCAAGAAGACCATGAAAGGTCTATAAAAAGTTCTGAACAACAGAAGAATGGCCGACCCCAATGACTCCGTCGCTGGTTACTACGCTCCCTCAAGAGGGCCAACTCTGTCAGAACTACAGAACCATCAGCCTCAAAATAAAGCCATGCTGAAAGTCATCTTTAACGGGCTAAAAACCCCAAGTTGAAGAGATTATCGCTGAACAAAAGGCTGGTTTCACTGTCGGAAGAAGCACAACAGAACAGATAGGCCTATCCTCTGTAGAAATTACTCAGGTGAGCAGATGGTCATTTTTGAGTCTCCTGGGCGTTTCTCGAGATGTCTCCAGGCCAAAATCTATGGTAAAATAAATGTATATTTTAATGCACAAGGTTGCCAAACTCTACTATTAAAGGAGAGCCAACCTCTTTTTTTTCTTCTGGGCTCCTGGACTAATATCTTATCGTAATGGCAATCGTCAAATTTTTCCAGGTTTTTGTACCCTCCACCCATACCCGATTTGTCTCCTCCCATCCACTTTTATGTGGGTTAAAGTGAATAAAAACAAAATCGCGTACAGATGTACGGACTAAAATCGGTTATACATAACCGGTAATCCATGTCAGTCGGAGGCAAATAACATATCTGTTAAAACTGACGAACCACGTTCAGACAATGAGCTTATGGGCAGGCAGAAGTGAAAAGCCAAGTTTCTCAATATTGGAAGATGAGAATCTCAACAAAAGTTGTGGAAACTCTATACCCCTTCATGCTCAATGAATTTTTATTTTGTGTTTCATACGAACCAGACCAACAGATACACAATGTCAACAACATATAAGTCAAAACAATGTTACATGGCGATGCAACGATAACGATTCGGTTATTTGTCAAATTGAACGTGATATGTCGCTTTGAATGTTTTATGAAAGCAAACATTTGTCCATTCGTATTACCTTAAAACTATGTTTATGAAATTTTGAAAAGTCTTTTTCATAAGTATTGTAAGAACATTGCATGCTTTTTAAAGTTGGAAAGCTTAGTGTAGAGGTAATCATTTTAAAGCGTGACTGGAAACAAAAGGAAATGTCCAAACAAAAAATACTGAACTAAAAAAATAATCGCGAAAACTTCAACACAGATTTTTTTTTATTATCGAAGTCAAGTTTATCTCAAAATGGAAAAAATGGTCCTTCGTTCAAGGATAATTTACACTAACGGTTTTCTTTCCGCCATGGCTAATTGTAAGTGCATAAAAGCTATGAGATGGTAACATGCCATGGAAGTATTTGAATTTTTCAATGGTCTGATAAAACTATCTGATGGTACCACGCTTTCTTATCTAAATTTGAGAAAACACTCAAAATTTATAAAGCTAGTATTGTTCTTACAATACTTATGAAAAAGATTTTTCGAAATTTCATTAATACATGTACTGGAAACAAAAAAACAAACAGCATAAGAGTGTTTGTTTAAAAGGCTTTTCCACAAAATGCAGCATGCTATGGCAAGCAACCGCATGATAAGCCTTCAGTCCTCTGGTTTCCTCGGTTTCAAATGTTACTTTTTTGGAAACCTGGTGTCGGAAAATTAGCCTCTTTAATTATTTATAAAACGATCACCACCATAAGTTCCAAAATAACACAGACTGTATGTACACCCGTAACTAAAATTCAGATTTTTCAAACCTTAGTTTTAAAATAATGGGTCCTATAAAGGCTTAAATCACGAATTGAAATCTTGATTCCTAAGGACTTCTTCGATTAAGGCGAGGATTTTCCCCATGATTTAAAAGTTATACGGATCACTGACTTTTGCTTTGCATTTATGACTATGACTTGTAACTTGCATGACAAATGAATTTTCAAGTGTTTGTGTCTATGTAAAGTACGTTAAACATACGTTCACGTTGACGTCATTGTTGAGAAAAATTGTTAATTATCCTCAAACTGATCGTTGAAATAATGATTTATTGTATACATTTCACCCTTTTTTGACTTACATTACTTACATAACAGACATCACTGGATAGTTTTGACTATATGTATGTGACCTTGACCTCATTTCAAGGTCATGGTACACAATAAAATCCTTGAAGATCACAGTGCTACTGTTGACCATTCTTTTTCTTTGGCTTATTGAGTATCGTTCCCCCCCGTGACCCAGCTTCCCACTCATATATATTGCGTACTTCCATCGCATAAGTCTGCTGCATGAAGGAAATGCTGGGTCACGGGGGGGAAAGTACTTGTATTTTAGTTATAGTGAAGCGTTCTCTTTTGGCTGCTTTGACCGGAAGTATAACTGTGGTTTTGCATGTTTAAATGCCAGTCAGGCGTAACAAGAAGAAAACCATTGCTTTGTATTGTGATATGCATGTATTTAGCATGCATTTATGACAGAAATGTATGAAATGAATGACTGATTTCAATATTTTTATTACCTCAAAAATTGAGGTATGCGAAAACCTTGAATTAAGGGTAGGTAGGGTCAGACTGGATTATCTTCCCATGTCTTTGGGTCTGAATCACAAATGATCTGATTTCATACGGCTAACATATTTGTGGAAGCTCCGCTAAGAAAAATTTGCACACTTTATACTTTTGAAAATTCGGACCTGTCGCGCCGGTCTAATGGGGAAAATCCTCGCCTTAATCGAAGAAGTCCTTTAAGCCTTTGTAGGACTGATTTAAGGAGTGGTAGTTTAAGACTCTCGAGGAATGATTCTTTTGAAACAAAGGTTTTAAATTTTGAACAGTGGTGTAACGAATCAAGTTTTCGAAAGTTGATATAAAAGGTTAAAAGCTGGATTTAGAAATTTAAAACTAAAAATTTGAAACGAAAGTTTGAAGGCAAACGTTTGTTTAATGGCTTTTTCTGCACTTAGCTTGCCATACCATATCCAACTTACCTAGCATAGCCATGCGTCTTGTCTTCACCTTTAGGTTGGAGATCTCCCCGATAGAGAAAACTGTACTCATCGTTAATAAAGAACACCAGCAACTTTTATCCGCACAGGGAAAGTGAAAATCAAAATACTGACGCGTCTCACAGTGCGATAAGTATGGTAAACAAGAGGCAATACCAAGCGAACCTATGTCAAAGTCCATTGAGACACACTCTAGACATGTATTTCCATATATGAGCTAAATGCCATTTGTGGGAAATATTACTGAATTCCGAAGAACGGTTATGAAGTGAACATCTTTATTGTCCATTAATGTGTCTTAAGCGTAATACATGTAACCATAACATTTCCACTTTATCACAACGAGAATAAATAATATCAGTTTAGGTGTTCGAAACTAACGATGTCGTTAGTTTATGAGACTTTACATTTTAAAATGCGTTGTACGATTAAACACTGCCTTCTTTGCTTGGTGTTTAGACTGCAAAAGTTCCTCGCCCGTTTTGCAATAAAAGCGTTCCCACAGTTGTTTTATGTACACTACAAATTTTTGAACGAAAAACTCGCCCGACGCCTTCGTCAAGCTATGGATGTTGCGAACAACAGAGCCAAGAACTTGAACATACAATTGTAAATAACAAAACCATAATCAAGAGTATATTTTATTCTACACACTGACAATTTAAGCAAGACTTTCATGACTGTTCATTAGACATGCATTTTGTGATAAAACATTTTCAAGCTACCCGACTGTCGTATGATTTCGCGCTTGACGTGAATCTGTTACACTCTTTACAACTTAACCCTTTGTCACTTTTATTGTCACAGAATCAGCACGAGAACACAAATGAGCCGCGACACGACAAAACCAACAATGTGGTTGTGCACCAAACGCAGACTCAGATCAGCCTGGGCATGCGCCAAGGTTGATCAGAGCCTTCGTTAAGAGCTCAAAAAGTAGCTAAGTGTCTAAGCTACAACCATGCGGACAGCGAAGACTCTGATCAGACTGGGCGGATGCCCAGGCTGATCTGAGTCTGCGCTGGGCGCACGACCACATTGTTGGTTTTGTCGTGTCGCGGCTCAAATCTAGTAAAATCAGAATTTCGTAATGACATTTGTCACGCTACTGCAAATCAATAGCAACACCTGACAAACTATTCCATTTGACATTGGTACATGAAGCAAACGGCGTATCCACTAATGAGCTTGAATTTCGTAAACCAAGACTGTTGTCAACTTTGCAATTTTCCACAATCTGTCTTGTGAACGTTCCAGACTTTTAATACATTAGAAATTCATAAAACACCTGAGAAATCATCTCAGGCAGAAGGAAAATCAATAGGAATAGATTGTGCATGCAATGAATTCAGACAGAGTAGTTTGCCTGACCCTTAATAAACCAATAGTTCCTCATTAGCCGAGAAAGCGGAGACATTTATTCCATTTAATAATTATTGAAAGTTATTTAATGCGATGTGTGACACAAATTATTGCTGTAATAGTCAATTTTCTCTGATTGATAAATTGACATAAAATTATTGCACTGTTTTATTAATGCACAGCTTCTATCTAACCCTTAATGCATTTTTTTGACATGAATGATAAAATAAAAACATGCTTTCGGTAGGTTTTCGGTAGAATTTGTTGTTTTTATGTATTGCATAATGCATTACAGGTAAGATACAACCATTAATAAATGCCAGTGGAGATAATCGCCAATCAATGTAAATGCTATTGCACAACCCGCAGGTTTGCACTATAATCACTGTGTAAGTCCGTCCGTCCGTCCGCTATCAGTTAGCGAAAACGCTTATAACTCTTGAACCGCATTCTATATTTTGATAAAATTTTGCATACTTATACATGTCAACATTATCTAAAGACTCGCAAGCATAACCGTCTTTTTTGATGGACGAGGCTTTGCTGAGCACAAGTTGAAAATTTACGGTCAAGTAGTGAAAATGCTCATAACTCTTGATCCCCGTGGTATATATGGTTCAAATTTTGTATACTTATGTATTTTAACATTGTCAAGCCACCGGCATGCAAAACGGTGACGAAAGTCTAAACAGTATTGCACGACCCACAGGTGTGCACTTTAATCGCTGTGCAAGTCCATCAGTCTGTTTGTCCTTCCGCTGTAGTCAGCGAGTAAAATTGCTCATAACTCTTAACCACATGGTGTAGTTTGATAAAAAAAATATGCATCATTCTACAAGAAATGACCAATTTCATTTCCATACATTCCTTCTGGCACCAGAAACTGATTATTCAACATTCACTACGTGTTGTGCACATTTTCATCTTTATTTCATTTCTCATACACTGAAAGGAAAAAGGAGGAGAGGTAGACAGAAGAAGAAGTGGGAAGGCTGAATGGCCTCAAACCAATAAAGTCTAATGCCAGTTTTATTATAACGCACATCTAGTTAAAATATAAGGCAGACTAAAGTATAGTTACGCTTTTTAAAATTCCATGTATACCTTATTTTATCGTTTTTATCATTTTTTCATTGTTTCGCTCCTCCGGTCTGAAATTCCGCAGGATATATTTTAATGTGGTGTACATGTGATAACTAAACTAGATAAAGTAAACGCTTGTCTAACCACACTATACGTGTTGACTTTGTCCCTTTTCCCACCAGTAGCAAATTGAATATTACGATCCTGCAGATAATCATCATTTGATTTTTTTTTCTTTAAACAAACCACTAAGTTTGTGTTGCATTTACATGCTATAAAGACCGTCAGTGGCAGACAGAAATCATTCAATAGGTTTTACAGGCTGGCCGCTCCAAGTGGTTTGAACTGGCATAACTGAAAGGCGACAACGTGCCTCTGAGTATATTACACTGGTCAATCCATGAATTTATATCAAAAAATTATTTCGAAGTTCTGTGGGAGACACCATGACCACGTTGATCTTGACAATGTGGTGGTGGTTTCTAAATCTATTTCCGACTTGATGTCCACGGGGGGGGGGGGGGGGGGGGGACGGGGGGGGGAGGGGGAGGGGGCGTAACATAGTATGGCTTTCAGTTAGCGGACTTTTATTTCCACCCACCTGTCAATCAGCTACATACATACGCGGGTATTGAGACACGAGAAAACCAACAAAATGGCTGTGCGCCCAGCGCATACTCAGATCAGCCTGGGTATCCGCCCAGTCTGATCAGAGTCTTCGCTGTCCGCATGGAGGTAGCTTCGACCCTTAGCTACCCTTTAAGCGCTTAGCGATAAGTCTGATCGGACTGGGCAGATGCCCAGGCTGATCTAAGTCTGCGCTGGGCGCACAACCACTTTGTTGGTTTTCTCTAGTCGCGGCTCATATCTGATTGACAGGTGGGTGGAAATAAAAGTCCGCTAACTGAAAGCCATACTATGTTTCGCTATAGTGTTTCAACGGTTTTGAGTTTGGCGCTTAGACCCCTTTTTTCCGTTGCCTTTATGAGTTTGTGCAAGTTCATCATAAAGGCGTATGGGTACAACTCCTTGTCTTTCCACCACTGTTTGAAAGAGAACCAACTTATGTTTGCTTCTCAGAGCAAAGACACCCTTCCAAATAGAGATCTACAGTTATAAGAATTTGCTCATGGATGTGCAAAACTTTTTTCTTTTAAGAGCAGATCTGACTGAAAAAGGATGGCAAAATGAAAATAATAGAGTTGCTTCCCCCTGAAAGTATACTCATTTACGTAAGCTAAATCTTTTAAAAGGAAGTAGAAAGGCAAAAATTGTTAATTCAAATATTAAAATGTGCCGCGACTAGAGAAAACCGATAAAGTGGTTGTGCGCACAGTGCAGACTCATGTCAGCCTGGGCATCCACCCAGTCTGATCAGACTATTCGCTTAGTGCTTAAAGGGTACATGTAACTAAGAGTCTAAGCTAGCTCCATGCGGACAGCATCCGCCCAGTCAAATCAGACTCCTCCGTAAGCTCTTAAAGGGTAGCTCAGGGTCTAAGCTACTTTCATGCGGACAGCGAAGACTCTGATCAGACTGGGCGAATGTCCAGGCTGATCTGAGTCTGCGCTGGGCGCACCACCACTTTGTTGGTTTTCTCGTGTCGCGGCTCAAATAAGACGTCTCAGCAAGAGCTATTTCATCTGGATCTATACTATGTGCAAGAATTCTAATTTAGCCAGTCAGTATCATAAAAGGTTGAAAAATATAAATTGCATACTAAATGACAATTGTTGGCATTATCACTACTAATGGTCCCCTGGGAATAGCTGATTTAATGGATTTTTCTGGAAGGCACTTAATGTACACTTGAGTATTTATCATTGTTTTGATAGAAGCTTCTATATTGTCAATGACTGATATTTTAGGGTTAGGTAAAATGAAACACTATATATGTACATGTAGTATAAAAATGTACTCTAAGCTTACAATAAACATATAATTTATGGAAACACACACTAAAAATGCTTCCTTTAGCCATGACAGTCTGATTCTGTATTTCATTCCACTACCTTGTGTCTTATTGTTCCATATTGTTAACTGTATTCTCTGAAGGTGCTTATACGTGTCATTATGACTTGGTGGCTAAAACATATGGGTGCTATGTATTTTGAAATGTAACAAGAACAATATGCACTCTTGTTCTGAATTACAGAAATAATCGTAAGATATGCAAACTATAGTTTAGATTTGTGTTGTTGAATGAAAACTACATAATTACATGTATTAAATATACTACCTTGAACTTGGCCAGATTTCGCAAACATAGAACTCCTTTTCTCCTTTGTGAGAAATATATTTTTGCACCAATATATAGCATAATCCATGAACTAAAGTAGTCGGAATTTATTTTTCCACCAATAGGTCATTATTTTATGGTTTAAAGAACCCAGCCGAATTTGTGTATACAACACACCGTGCCAGTCAGGTCTACATGATATTGCCTGTAAAGCTATCCCTCACTTGCCAGTGGCTATCAGATGTGAGTTGAGTGCTATTACGAAGTAGGCAAAAATAATGAGCTTGTAAATTAGATTTTGGAAATTTTACCTTTTGACTCCTTTAGTTCACGGATTACACTATATGATTGTGCAAAAAAATCTATATTTCTGATGAAGGAAAATGGAGTTCTGCATTTCTAGAACTTGGCCATGTTCAAGGTAATATCTGATAAATCTAACAGATGTTAATTCTTCATTCAACAACAGAAACATATTCTATAATGTGCATATTTTATGAACATTTCTGTTATTCAGAGCAAAAGTGGTTTTTGTTCTTTATATAGCTCAAAATTCATAGCACCCGTATATTGCACAACCCGCAGGTTTGCACTATAATCACTGTGTGAGTCCGTCCGTCCGTCCGTCCGTTATCAGTTAGCAAAAACCGTTATCAGTTAGCAAAAACGCTTATAACTCTTGAACCGCATGGGATATTTTGACAAAATTTTGCATACTTATACATGTCAACATTGTCTAACGACATGCATTCGTAACAACCTTATTTGATGGACGAGGCTTTGCTGAGCACAAGTTGTAAAATTAACGGCCAACTACTGAAAATGCTCATAACTCATGAACACCGTGGTAAATATGGTTCAAATTTTGTATGCTTATGTATTTTAACATAGTCCAGCCACCGGCATGAAAACAGTGACGAGGCTTCACCGAGCATCAATTTGGCCGGTCGAGCTCTTTTATTGAAAATGCTCATAACTCTTGGACCGCTTGGTATATTTGCTTCACATTTTGTATACTTATGTAATTTAACATTGCCCAGCCACCGGCATGCAAAACAGTGACGAGGCTTCACCGAGCATCAATTTGGCCGGTCGAGCTCTTTTATTGAAAATGCTCATAACTCTTGGACCGCTTGGTATATTTGCTTCACATTTTGTATACTTATGTAATTTAACATTGCCCAGCCACTGGTATGCAAAACAGTGACGAGGCTTCATAGAGCATCAGTTTGGGCGGTCAAGCTCTTTTATTGAAAATGCTCATAACTCTTGGACCGCTTAGTATATTTGCTTCACATTTTGTATACTTATGTAATTTAACATTGCCCAGCCACTGGTTTGCAAAACAGTGACGAGGCTTCACCGAGCATCAATTTGGCCGATCGAGCTCTTTTATTGAAAATGCTCATAACTCTTGGACCGCTTGGTATATTTGCTTCAAATTTTGTATACTTATGTAATTTAACATTGCCCAGCCACTGCTATGCAAAACTTCTTATTGCACAACCCGCAGGTTTGCACTATAATCACTGTGTGAGTCCGTCCGTCCGTTTGCGAAAACGCTTATAACTCTTGAACCGCATTCTATATTTTGATAAAATTTTGCATACTTATATATGTCAACATTATCTAACGACTCGCATGCATAGCCGTCTTTTTTGATGGACGAGGCTTTGCTGAGCACAAGTTGAAAATTTACGGTCAAGTAGTGAAAATGCTCATAACTCTTGAACCCCGTGGTATATATGGTTCAAATTTTGTATACTTATGTATTTTAACATTGTCCAGCCACCGGCATGCAAAACGGTGACGAAAGTTTAAACAGTATTGCACGACCCACAGGTGTGCACTTAAATCGCTGTGCAAGTCCATCAGTCTGTTTGTCCTTCCGCTGTAGTCAGTGAGTGAAATTGCTCATAACTCTTAACCACATGGTGTAGTTTGATAAAAATATGCATCATTCTACAAGAAATGACCATTTTCATTTCCATACATTCCTTCTGGCACCAGAAACTGATTATTCTACATTCACCACGGGTTGCGCACATTACCATCAGTTGATTTTAACTAATTTTGTTTTTCGTAAACAGTTTATGAAGATCTTGACTGGGATGACTGTATGCTTATTTTATCAACAATAAAAGCTTTTTATATTGAAACATGTTTAGCATATACCCACTTTTTATTTCAAATATATTTGAACTTTCAGAAGAAAAAATAATAATCATACTACTACTAATAATTTACATCAAATCACATTTTCAACTATAAGCAATATATTTTCACTAGTTAATAGAGCTATTAATGAACGTTACATCCTCTTTTATTTTAAAACTGCTTTTGCGTCTATCTTGTCCCACAGATGGGTAAGAAATTGAATTTTAATATTGTATTCCAGCGACATTCTTTCCTTCCCAATTTATTTCATTTGCAGAAACAATTGCGTAAGAGACTTACATTGTGCCTTTCCGCCGTGAAGCATAAAGTAACTCACTCTCACGTGAGCCTAACTTCATCCAAGTTGGAAATACATGTACGAGTCTAACAGCCATATCGGAGTAATTCTCAAATGAGTCTAACATTCACGTTGAAATAAAAGTGATTCTCACGCAAATCTACCATCCATGGTGGAAATACATAATAAAAATTCTCGCGTGATTCTACCATCCACGATGGGAAGACATTATGTTAATCAATGCCGAGTGAGTCTACCATCCATCGTGAAAAAGGCATAATGTAAGTCACTTTATCACAAGGGTTAATCTAATATCGGATGTTACAATAACGTAAGAGTGTTTTACATTAATATGCAGAATAACGTAAGAGTGATTTACATTAATATGCCTTTCCACCATGGATGATGGAATGGCATATTAATGTAAGTCACACATGATTCTTACTTACCAATGATACTTGCAACACGCCTTGTCTTCACCTTTAAATTGCATATTTCCCCGATAGAGAATATAGGATCCATAGTTGAAGAACTGGGTTCGAGGTTATAAAACTTGAGAATAATCTCAAACTCAAAATAAAGCACACTGATTGGCTGCTTCCGAGCATGTGCTCGGAAGCAGCAAATCAGTGTCATTTATTTTGAGTTTGAGAATAAGCTCAAGTTTTATAACCTCGGGGCCAGATTTGTTAACGGCAGCGTATTACTTCCATGATTTGGAAACAATAACAAATGTAGTAAAACCGTTGTAAAATAGCTATAGTTTCAAAACAATAACCCTTTTATGCTTCCCAAAGTTTAATAGTAGTAGTTTTTGCTAACACCTTTGAATATATAGATTAAAACAATATCATGTTAAGGTCCTGACGTAGTACTTATGGTGAAAGTCTAGACAGCTCTTAATATTTCGTTACCATCCTCTTACAATGGCCATTTTTTCAGTAACTTGTTAATGCTTTTGTTTTTTCCACTAGTTTAAACAATGTTCTGTTAGCACCTTAGTACATCATGTATGAAATAATAGATTTCACTTTAAAATTGTATCACGGATATGTTAACAATGTTAACACCCATGTAAAGTGCCCAAAGACTGAAAACAATTATTTCTAAAACACCGTCGTAAAGTAACCATACATACGTATAATGTCTTTGTATATCAAATTATGAACTTTGCTCTGGTTGAATAGCTGAGTTTTAAAATTAAGGTGGTCGGTGTATCGTTATTTAGCTCAGTCTAGGTGTGTAGAAAACGTATTTGTCTACTCCGCTGATATAATGTAATATTGTTGTTGACAGAATGAAACAGACAAAATGTTGCTTTATCTCTCTCTCTTATTATCTTGATTTTTTTTTCATGTCTTTTGCTCTCTGCCTCTTATCCAACTTTGGCGATAGTCTGAATGATCAAAGGAATTTTGGTATGTATAAATATGATAAAATTGTTATCAGAAGGGCTGACATAATGATAGACAGGTGTGGAAAAGGCCGTATCGCCTACCAGCCAGTCCACGTCTTTACTTTATAAATAAATAAGTGCAAAAACACGAAATTAAAACTACACTTTAAGTAATTGATGCTTGTAGGATTTTAGAAGTGCTTGGGCTGACATAATGGCAGGCAGGTGTGGAAAGGCCAGATCGCCTACCAGTCAGCTTACGCCTTTATACAAATGATATTCAATTACCGTCTAATATGTCATCAAGCCTCGAGAGAGTGTCGATTGAAAACTATACTGCACCTCTCCCAAAATTGAAATTAAAACACTGAAACATATCTAAAAATTAAAAATTGAAAAATCAAAGTTAAATTTGTCTTTAATACCCTAGCATAGTATTCATAGCTTGGGTATAACATCTTCCAAATGCATCAACAGATTTAAACTAAGGCTTTATCAGAGTATGGAACATATAAGTAAACCAAGTATATAGTATTGCTTTCTTAGTCCTATGTTATAGTTGAAGACGGACACCAGAGTTCGGTAAGTTCCAAGAGAGATATTTTTCAAAATATTTCTCCATAAACCTAGGCCTAGAATATGAAATCCCAACAGAATCACTATTGCACAACTAGTCTGATAACAATCCCACTGCTTTGGTTTTATGAAGATATAATAAAAAATCGAAAACTTCTCATAAATTTACTTACCTTATCTAGACTTAAGACGTGCCCAACGATAAAGTACCTTACAGATTAAGAGGTATGGATACACCTCTAAGTTTTTCCGCCATTTTTGGCAAAGGGGAACCACTTCCGTGACTTTCTGTTTGCTTCCCTGGATGAAGAAAAAGTTCCAAAAAGGAGTCTACACTTTGAAAAAATGTTCCTAAGGGAGTAAATTCTTTCCTTTAAACGTTGAGCCCACCGAGAAAGGAGGCAAACATGAAAACGACAGACAGAGTTGGTTCCCCTAACAGCATGCCCTTTACCTTAATTAGCGAAACCTGGTCTAACTTTTCATAACACAGTCTGATCGGAGTTTATTCGTTTCGCTATACAGTTTATCCCTTCCGCTATACAGTTTATGCATTTCGCTGTACAGTTTATGCGTTTTGCTTTACAGGCAATGCAAACGCAATACACATCGGCAAATGTGTTTTGTTATATAGTTTATGCATTTTGCTATACAGTTTGTGCGTTTTGTTATACAGTTTGTGCGTTTTGCTATACAGTTTATGCATTTCGTTTTAGAGTTTATGCATTTCTCTATAATAAACAGTTTATGCGTTTCGCTATACAGCTTCCTCAGGATCCATAGACCATTGATGCGAATGGATAAACTCTAACCAGAGGGCGCTTTGCGCTCTCTGGTTAGAGTTTATCCATTCGCATCAAGTTGATTTTAGTTGCAAGTTGATTTTAGTTTTCCTGTTCGCATATGCAAACTTGAAAGGTTTCTTTCACACGACACAGCCTATAACTTCGAAAGCCAACTTACCAACAGTTTCTTATTAACACAAGAGTGACTTTTAATAAAACCAAGAGATCAGTGTCTGAGCTGGAATCAAATAATAATTATTTTGTCTACAGGAGCAACTCTATCTTAAACAAACAGACATGAAATACAATCCCATATACTGCATTGAACTTCAGTCTTGAGCTCGAGACTAGTGTTTAACTGTCTACCTTTGTACAGATATGCAAGGCCACGCTAAGATAGATATTCGAAGTAGCGTCTTGTTAAAAGTATTTCGGTCATACATTTACCAAGATGAAAGGCTGTGTGCAGTGACATCCCGCTTATGGTATGAAGAATTCTGCCTCCTAGATACTGCTAGTACGGTGAGCCAGCGGTAAACAGACGACGCTACCAAAGAGTCTGATATCAGTATGGAGACATGTACACACTGGCCACCGAAGTATTTGCCGATCTATGTAAAGCGGACGTTGTTTTTTTGTTTGTTTGTTCACAGGCGCTTGAAGTTCTATGCTTAAAAAAACAACTCAAAACCCTT
The DNA here is from genome assembly GCA_963989385.1 of Ctena decussata. Lineage (NCBI taxonomy): Eukaryota > Metazoa > Mollusca > Bivalvia > Lucinida > Lucinidae > Ctena > Ctena decussata. Next base: position 41,566,293 of record OZ022503.1, on the reverse strand, counting down.
TAAACTTGACGCAGTCTATAGTCCATTTCAAAATAGCTCATAGTCTGAATTTTTGGCGGTGTCATTAGCATAAAACTTCAAGCGCCTGTGGTTTGTTTTACACTTTTTACGTATGACTTCCAGTCATTGTCCTTTTTTTCCAAATCTAAAATGGTGGCATTTTGTATTACAATCACAAAGTCCGCAAACGAGTGGAATTCGGAAGACCCTGTACGTCTATGTTTTGAACCTAATACATAAATGAGCCGCGACGCGAGAAAACCAACAATGTGGTTGTGCGCCCAGCGCAGACTCAGATCAACCTGGGCATTCGCCCAGTTTGACCAGGCTCTTCGTTAAGTGCCCAAAGGGTAGCTAAGGGTCTAAGCTACCTCCATGCGGACAGCGAAGACTCTGATCAGACTGGGCGGATGCCCAGGCTGATCTGAGTCTATCATCGCGGCTGGGCGCACAATCACATTGTTGGTTTTCTCGTGTCGCGGCTCAAATTAAAATACCAACATTCATCAGTTGAAATTTTCTGTTGTTTTGGAGATGATTACAAAATGCGTCCATAATTCAAGAAGTCTGACGGAGGACAAGTATTCTGTGGATATGGCAGATAATACACAAAAAGCAAACGGCGGAAATTCTGCACCGAAACTATCTTTTCGCCTGGCGCGAAAGCATAAGTAAAGTTTTAAGGCTATGTCTTTCATAACTGTCTGCACAAGCTTGTTTTATGTTCAAATAAACATGAAAATATAGTCCAAAGCCATTTTTTCCTTTAGTCTTTATGCAACAACTTGCTTTAGCAGGGCTAATATTTTGAAAGGACAGTGACACATTTCCTGGAAATGAGAAAAGAAACATCAAAATATTTCTCTAGAGTCGAACTGTCTTGTTACTTAATGGCAACACTATGATGACGTATGGTGAAACCTTTTTACGGCCGCCACATTAGCATCTATTTTCCTCACACTTAATTAGACCCCCAACCCACCCACCACCAGCGTAAGAGGCGGTTCAAATATTCCAGGCCCAAAGGTTATAAAACTTGAAAACATTCTCAAACTCAAAATAAAGCACACTGATTGGCTGCTTCCGAGCGCATGCTTTATTTTGAGTTTGAAATTATTCTCAAGTTTTATAAACTCAAACCCAGGTAACGATTAGAAAACGTACTGTGGTTAACAGTACTTCTAGCTTTTTACCACGATTTCTTCAGTTTCTTTCATTGTGGCCTGTTTTATAACCTCTAGAAAGTAAATTATATCAGCTTTAACCAGATATGAAATACATTGAAGTCAACTGCAGTTTACATTGCACCCCAGAGATTTAAAAGTTGATACAAATAGTCCTTCTCATTCTTTACATACAGTAGCAAAAAGGCATTTTTCCCCGTTTTCAACACTTTCCAGCAAAAAATATCATGTTTTCTTCTTTTAGTTATCTTTTATACATGTAACCACTCGAAGAAAATAACTGTTTATGCTCTTTTTATGTTAAAATATTATAAAACTTTTGATACTGAAATGTGTCCAGAGGCTCTGAAACATCAGAATGTTTTGTGTTTCTTGTACAAATCATCTGTGTAGTGTTAGTGGATCATTACATTGCTTTGATACGGAAGCCTACATGTGACATTATATTTTGTGTACGGACCTTTTCAGTTCAGTGTTTGGACCCAGTGACTACTGTACATGTATTTTGAATTTTATGTTTTTGTGTTTGGCTTTTACTGTTGTGGTTTGGCCCATTATAGATATAGGGTTTGGATTATTTTAAGCCTACGTAACCGAAACTATAATTTATTAAGCAATTCAGTTTGTTTACATGCAGATATCACGAAAACGCAGCAATTGTAATACAACTTTTTCATATCAGCATAAAAATCACATGTTCCTCTATTCCCAGACTCTTACCCCTTCTATACGTAATTGACTTACCCATACTAGACACTTGGGTGTTTTGAGTTTTGACTTATAATTTTTTGTGTAATCCTTATCACATGTGCGAACAGCGAAGACACAGATCACCCTGCGAAACAACGTAGTCTGAATATTCCCCCTTTACATCTACATAGACTTGAGGAGGCCACAGAAGGGAAAAGTGAAGAGCCGGATCAAACCGCGCGGAACTGGATGAATCTGAGTCGTAGAAGGTCGCACGTCGCGAGGGACGATACACATTAAATCATATGGGTACACTTTCACGGGAACCAACCCTGTCATTTCCGTTTTTGCCTCCCTTATCAATGGGGCTCAACTCTTTAAAGAAGGCCTTAATTTTCGATACTTCCTGTTGTCTTCCCTAGATGATCAAGCCCTTTTAAGAGTAGGTCTACTTTTAAAGGGCAAAAAATGCTTCCCTTTAAAGTAGACCCATTCAAGGAGCATTTTTCATCTTTAAAAGTAGCCCATTCTTAAAAGGGCTTGGTCATCTAGGGAAACAAATAGGAAGTATCGAATATTATTTCCCTTTGCGGAAGATATGGATGTGTGCATGTATCCATGCACTTTAACAGATTAAAGAGGGCCTTATAACAAAATCTGACAAAAATATGACACACAGAAATCGCGTTTCATAATACTTTGTGCATGGACAGGGGCAGTTTGAGTGAGCAAGCAATGCTGACTCAGAAGAGACGGCTTCGAAAGAGCTATCCAATCTGGCTCTGCACAATTATCAAGCGCTATTACTATTATACATGCGCATGATTACGAATGGGATTTATTTCAAATTTGCAGTCAGTAACATAAACGCTTATGTGTCCGATTGTTTACAGTAGATACAGTATTCTGCATCCCGTTGCAGCAGGTAATTGATCATTATCTTTTTGTGATGCTATCCAGAAACTTTATAAAGAAGTAGCAACACCTTTCAAACAGTCTGATACTGAAAAGTAAAACAACATAAATAAGCAGAAATAAAATAAAAACGACTCAACAGTATTTTTCAAGAAGATAAAAGAGCGAATTCGTTTCTTTATAACTTAATCCCATCTTGGAAGAGAATCGTCATGGAGGTGTACACACACACCTTCATACATAATTGAGCCACGACAAAACCTACAAAGTGGAATGTGTGCCCAGCGAAGACTCAGATCAGTCTGGGCATCCACCCAGTCTGATCAGTATTTTCATCGTCAGCATGAAAGTAGCGTGCCTTACCTACCCTTTAAGTGCACAGCGAACACCCTGATCAGACTGGGCAGAAGCCCAGGCTGATCTGAGTCTTGGCTGGGCGCACATGCCCCTTTGTTGGTTTTGTCGTGTCGCGGCTCAATAATGATAGTTCATCAAACTCATTAAAAGCCCCATGGCTCTATAAGCATGAAATATTTTATCTTGAGGTATCGCTGCAAGCTTCTCACCAGTTACAGTTTCTTCATTGTAAATGATCGTGATTGGCCGGCTTTGAAAACTTAAAACGTCCTGGAGTTTCTCAGAAAAACGATTTGAAAAATATCTAGGTCATGACGTACTTTCGATTTCACAAGTATCATACCATGGTAAAAATACAAGGTACAAGAGGTAACAATACAAGGTACAGGCAATAAAAATACAATGTACAGCTGTTTACGTAATAGTTGATAAAAATACAATGTGAGGCAAGGATCTCATTCTTTGTCTCGCTGTTGTCTGAATCAATTGCCAAACAGGGAACCAGAAACAAAAACCGTATTTTTACGGAGACTTGTCATTTTCTATTCAAAATAACTTATCCCTTATTTTTTAGCCAGTTATATGACACAAAAAGCACAGCAACCGACATATTATCATCAGTTCTGAAGGCTGTACCAATTTTATAAGGATTTTTGATTCGACGATTTTTACCAAGGAGTAGGGATATAATCAAACACATAGCAACGGATTTTGTTCGAAATTGTCGCCATCAAAATGGCTATGGACGAACCCCTCAGTAATTTCATGCAACCATACAGATTTATGAAATTGCCTCACCGGTTGAAATTTTAAGAGCACCTCTCTGACTTCCATTAGTAAATATTTCCGTTAAATTAAGTCCAAGACATTCTTTCCTGGCTGTGTAATTATTAACGAAACAGCGCCCTTTACTTCCACGTCAAACATGTGAACAAAAATTACGATTTATAGCATATTCGCACTTTCTCCAGGTCGCAGACCTATGCCATGAAAAACATTGAACTATACTCTACTATCATGTGAAATTTCAGAAAATTTGGTTTTGGAACATTTTAAAATTGCAAAATAATATATGCCTACCCAGTTTGTAAACAGACCAAAAAAAAAAAAAAAAATGGCGTCGAAATCATGCCAGCCTTAGGCCTACGTGACATCGCACGAATTGTTCATTGCCAAAATAACAAACTCGCAAATCTGCCTGTTCGTAGAAACCTTACCACCTAACACTGATTAATTTTCGACCAAGACAGAATAAAACAGTCAAGCAAATATATTTTATACATCATTTATTGAGAGATAGAATAATGTCAACTCTTACCTCGACACTGTAGCAATTTGTAAACACGACACTTATTGATAAACTTATGACGTAATTTTGTATGGGATGCCGTTTTACTATTTAGGGACGAGTCATTTAGCAGGTGGGGGGCCGGGTACATTTTCATATGAATCACCCCTTCCCCCAGATAGGCGACAAAAAATTTTATGACATGACCCGCCCCATCCCCCAATCCCAATCCCAGCTACCCTCCCCCTCCCTCCCCCCCCCCCCCCCCCCCAACACACACACCATTTTTGGCTTGCGCTTTCGAGCGCAAGCCAGTATTCAAGTGGTTTAGTGATACCGAGTTATTTTCGGAAGAAACGATACGTCACGCTTAGTCGGAAAATACCAGGAAAGTGTGTACTGCAACGATTCGTTCTATGGCCGCATTTAAGCAAAAGAGATCGGAAAGTTCGTTCCGATTTGAGACAGCATTTCTTCATTATTTTCTTCACAGACATAACAAACAAAACGTTCGTTCCGGTTTGAGACAGCATTTCTTTATTACTTTCTTCACAGACATAAACAAAAACCTTGTCCGATTTTGTCTATTTTTATCCAAATCCGATTTGCCTCATCTGCTAAAAATAACATTCTATTTTTGATAGTACATGTACTTTTTTTTTTTTTTTTTAATATTTCCGTTAAAAAGCACGTTTTTCTTTTAAAAGTGCCTTAAACTTGGCCACATTTCTTTTGCTTTTTTATAAACTGATTGCATAAAAATTGAAAATCTGAATGCAATGCAAAGTATTTGGCTTTGCATCCTAAGAAATAAACCAAAACTTGTGTAAGAAACAGTGTTTATATATAGCTTAGCGCAAAGCATTAGCTTTTCCAAAAAAATCATGCAGCGGCGTCGCGAAAAATAGGCCTTAGGGCATCGCATAATCTGACTAGTCAGTGCAGCCGGCACACTGTCCAGCGCCGATGCATTCGTTGGATCTGTCTTTTTCGGCATATATATATTCTTCATCTTTCATGCTGATGCTAGACTGATCAGACTGCGCTTATGCCGGAGTTGGCTGATCTGGATTTTGGATTACAGTAGGTGCGGTTGGGGGTTGTGTGGACCCTTTCTTGCTTTTATAACACTCTCTAATGTTGCCTTCTTACTTCAGCTATACAAATGTACAGAGAAATATTTACACTCTTCGGCGATTTCCTTAGATGAACCTGACGTTGTTCATACATCCACGAACAACACACATTCGTGCAATCTTACGTGTAAGCATCGTCACGGATAATTCAGATAGATGATTGACCGACGTAACTTTGATATATACTGAACAAAAAAAGAAACGTTACATGCACATTCAATGCACGTTTTCTTTGAACTGAATTAAGAAGTTTCCAACTTTATTTTATATGTAACTGCCAAAAAGTATCCGTATCTAAGAAAATGAATATCACAACATAAGCAGCGAGATTAATGTCTCCAGATCAGTTTGAGTCAATGAGGGGTCAGAATTTGAAATTGCTATTTTAAGGTGCCGTTTGAAGACCCGTGTTTCACTCAAGTTGTCAGCCCATGTGAGCAAGTCACTTCTGAGACGTTTATCAGGCATTAGTTGTCACGAAAACGATCCCATCGCCGCTTCCAAAGGGTTGATCAGTGAAGCACAAGGCTTGGAATATCGCTTTTCATGACACCTGACTCTGACTTTCATGCTATGCACTGAAACTCCCATAGACAATGCAAGGTGATATACTACGGACAATTCACCAGTTTGATCAAACTTTTTCATCATGAACCATTGTCTGGAGAAGCTGGAATAAGATCCACGAATTAAACTTGAAAATTTTATTAAAACGTACTGGTAAATCGGAGTAAATGGTTTGCTATACTTTTAATTGCAAGGGAGACAATTTCAAAGACACATTATCTTTATTATCTTATTTCTTTGGGCTGCTGGTTAAGTGTCATACGGTTCATAGGGGTTCTTATTGGCGGCTACAAGGCTAATCCGAAAGTGCAAAAATTTAAGCGCCTGCGCATGCGCATCGAGCGTCTCACATTGTCAATGGTATTTTCAGTCAAAGTGGAATAATTCTGTAACAATTTATGTCAATCGCAAACCGATTAGTTCATAAGGCTCTCTGACGTCTGACACGTGGGAGAATAACGTAGCATTATTCGAAAATAGTGTTCTTTAGCTTAAAATTCATGAATTATTTATGTAACGTTTCTTTTTTTGTTCAGTATATGTCATGTCATAGTGACGGCTGCTGTACATCATTACCAAACACGTTGGTTAATGACTATTTTTCGTCCTGCATTAAATTAGTCAGAACTTTACGAATGAGTAACAAAATTGATGTAAAAACATAGCATAAATATATATAGATAAATTTCATTTGTCGGGGTTCATGGAAATACGAACGCAATGGGTTCCGGGCTTTGTTGTTCCCAAATGGTGTAGAGCAAGTTATTGTCCCAAACAACAGCAGCATGCATTTTATTCACAGAGTGTCAAAATTTTGTTCCAGTCACTGCCACTGATGCCACTTAAACCAAAAATAAACTTCAGTAAATATAAATTTACTGTCTTCTTTCGATGCCAAGTTCAGATGTGCCAAGATTCCATAGACATGGGTTTGAAACAGTCTTTCCTCAAATTTTCATTCAGACTAAATGTGACTCAACAGCCGTGAAGAAAAGACTTGAAATAGGTCCATATAGTTATTTTCCTTGAGACATGCCTAAAACGGCCGTCAAAAACGTTGGAAAACTGTTGTTGGTCCATATAGTTATTTTCCTTGAGACATGCCTAAAAATTTTTTTGGTTGTGTGTCTTCAATTTGTTTTTCAAATAAATTCTACACTTGTTTTTACCTTACATCCGTGGATAATGCCACCATTCAATAAGTTAGAAATTAAATACTTTGCTAAATAAAAGTTAGAAACAGAAAGTGCACTAACCATCGGGTTCACTTCAATAACAACTCATGAAAATTTCACTGTCTTAGCTGTGCAAGCCTTCCTTTTAAAAGGAAATTTTATACCTATTTTATGTCAGACTGACCTCAATCAAAAGCTGTATGAAATACAAAGAACATTTAGGTTAATTAATCATGGTCTGTTTAAACTTTGTCTGCATTTCTTTCACGTTCTTCTGCATGTGACCATCCAGAAATTTGTTGTTGAATGCTTGATAATTATAACTGTTGATAATAGCCTATTAATTGGGCCTCTGGGTGGCGGGGTCTGGGGGAGCCACAGTAGTTTTGCTGATGAAAAGGCACCTGGACAGCTGATATCATCACAAATGCAGGCATTAAAATTAATTACAAAATCATCTACTTGACATGAATTTATAGACACTTTCATACTGTTCTTCTAGCAAATCAATAAAAAGATCTGTTTTATATATGAGGCTGCCCCCCCCCCCCCCCCCAAATGTCTTAAAGTTATGAGTTGAAAGGAATGAGTCTGAAATTTGAGGGGTAATAAAATTTAAGGGTAAAAATGAAGGCTGATAGAATAATTCTGACCCCCCCCCCCCCCCCACACACACACATACAATATGCCTAATAAAATATATGACCCCCCCCCCCACGCCCGCTCCGAGGCTTATTGATTTCCGAACCCCCGCCCCCCTCCCACCCTCCCCGCCCCCTCCAGTTCATCCTCCTCCCCTCCCCCACCTGGTATTAAATGACGCGTCCCTTATCATGTTTATTCCTTACTTATCGATATCCTACATGTAAATCCATAATTAATTTACGGGTATCCGGAAACACGCGAATAAAGAAATCACAACAATGGAAACGTTTGCCAGATTTTGGACCTGCAGGTTTGCTAGAATTTAAAATCTTATGGTGGCACGGTGGGTATGACTCCATGTATTTCCGGCTGCCATTTCTACAAATGGGGAAAAGCTGCCATTTGTACAAAGGGGATCAACTTTATTGATTTCCACATAGTTTTCCTGTACCGGAAAATTCTTCAAAAAACACTTTGCCTCCAAAGGAGCAAATGCTTTTCTAAAAGAGTAGATTCCCTTTGGAAAGGTAGGTATAAATCAAAATTGCCGAGATGCTTCCACATGAAATGTACCCAGTCTCCTTAAGCGCGCACATTTACATACATGTACGTTCTCAATTTCTTTTCGGTTCATTCTTCACTTGTGTGCCAATTAGAACTTTAACTGAAATTGTGTGGTCTTATCTTTCTTTGACTAGCAGTCCCAGGTATCTTAAAGGTCACCAGACGTCGGATGGCACGTACATGTAGCAAGCCTCCAATTTTCCCCACACATCCCCCCTCGCCCACCCACTCACCCACGCACCCCGACACCCTTTTCAGGTTCATCGTCGAACTTCGTTGTCGCCAGACTATTTCAGAATGGAAAGGTATTCTTGCAAGCCAACCAGTCAATCAGGATATATAAACAGCTAGTCGTCAGACTAAGCACGTTTTTGCTTTTGTCACATGCGACAAGAGTCCTCTTTTAAATTAAAAAAAGAGTCCTCTTTAAAGATTCAAATGTTATAAATCTCAGTGTGTGAAACAATAATGTAGCCAAAACTCTTCTATTGAATTGACAGAGAGAGAGAGAGAGAGAGAGAGAGAGAGAGAGAGAGAGAGAGAGCAACGACTGTTCAGTGTTCAAGTCGTGTTTGGATGTTTGGTACCAAAACATCACCTACAGGCATCATTCCAGACTAAATTCATATTATACCAATGTATAACAACACATCTTCGTCTCATTTATAGATATATCTGTGATTAAATAGGAATTCGTTGGTCTAAATATGATGTAGTAAGCGCTACTCGCCCCCCTCCCCCCCCCCCCCTTCCCCACTCCGCGCCGCCCAACCTCCTTCTATGGATCCCCGCTCGGCTTGTTTCTTGTTTCTTTCTCACTTAAGTATATACCACTGGTAATTGTTGAGCAAATTATAAAATCAGATTGTAAATCATTTCGAAAAATACCCCCCAACTACCCCCCCCCCCCCCGCGGCCGCCTAACCTCCTTCCATCCCCGCTCGGCTTGTTTCCTTGTTTCTTTCTCACTTAAGTATATACCACTGGTAATTGTTGAGCAAATTATAAAATCAGATTATAAATTATTTCGAAAACTAGACAAACAAATTGACAAGAAAGAAAAAAAAAACTCTCTTACTTCGTACCGGGTTCTAATGAAATTATCTTGTTAATTCATATTCGACGTAACTATTATACGTTTACATGGCATGCCGGCTGCCTATAGTTCTAGGTAAATATGAATACGTCATCATTTTCAACAATGACGTAACAACAAAGTGACCTAATAAATTATTTGACAGATAACAGATGACTGTTTGAAAGATAAATAAAGTTTGAAAAGGATATTATTGTCATCAATTGGAGTGGCAGGTCAAATTTGTACAATGCCAATCAGACCAGCAGTCGGGTGAGCTCCCGGTGAGGTATGTTCTACCAGTTTGTAGTCTATTTTAGCTCACTAAACTCCGTACTTTTTCCCCTCTTCAAGTTTTTTAGCAATTTGAGCTCATGTTTGACAAGCTGTCGACCTTAATTTTCTGTCTAAATTGTGGCTGTCCGGCAAGTATTGCTGGTGCTCATATCACGTGCAAGACCGTTTCTTGAGCGTTAAAACCATTGATGCCATCTTTCATTTTGCAATTTACAAATGTTCCAAAACGATATTGCTTGAAATTTCACATGCAAAAAGAAGAAATAATAAAGTTTTCGATGGCATGGGTGTGCGCATTGGAGAAAGTCCCGGCTTTCTGTAAATTATGTTTTATGTTGATGCAAGTTTTCGGTAGAACCAAGATAGTGTATTGTACTTTGACGATGAATATTTTAGCATTTCGAGCAATTTTGGTCCTCAGTTTTGTTGAGAAAGCCTGCTTAATACTAGTTAACAAAGCAATTTTCTGTGTTGAATCATTTTAATATAGCCAATGCCTCTAAATACATTTGAGAATAATGGGAAATTTCGTCAAGATCCATGCTCGCCATTTTTAGGGCCTATTTTTTATGTGGAAGGATCCACCGTTGTAAATACAATCACCGCTTTTCGAGGGTTTGCGTTCCAACTGTTCGTATTGCCTTTCTTTAAATTACCAAATAACGGTCCTGTTTACCCTCTGACAAGTTGCCCTCTGTCTAAAGAAGTAGATAAATGTACCAAGACATGCATGCGTTTTGTTAGACATTTTTGACACTGGTTCGAATAATGATACCCCGGTTTAAAATGTGACGTTTTTAAATGTCGCAATATTGCCGTTGCACAGATATGAACGCCGCACGGCTAAAAAAGATAAATCACTGCGGAAAATCGAGTTCCATTATTAAATTCAGGTAATTTCTTACATATTTCCCCGCTCAAACAATATCTAAAGGGTAGTTTTTGCTACGAAATGAGACTGGCAACTAGTGTCGCAAATTTTATGTAACCTACGTCCACAGCGGTAAATTCGTGATACATGTATTAACTAAAATGGCCCGGCATCATAAAACTTACAAGATCACACGAAGAAACATGTGTTCCTCAATCTCTTATATCATTTGTGCAAATTTGCTCCATTTTGTATATTTTACTCGACTTCAAAATACAGTACCCCAGCATTTTTCTGTAAGAATGTAACCTTACGTCACGGGCTTTTCTTAAAACTGAGTAAAGCAATCGCTCTGAAAATTGTTTGCAAATTCCTGCCTAGTAACAGCTACAAGATGGTGTGCTTAGATTTCATGCATTGAAATACTAAATGATATAAAAACGTTAAAATGTGTGCACTGTAACCTACGTCACAGGTAACCTACGTCACAACGTCACTAAGAACACGTTTTGAGAGCGTTGACGTCATTGATTAAGCAGCGCTTCATAGAAAACCCCTTTCTTCCAAAAAAGCAAAGAAAAACATTTTAAATTGAAACCAGGCAAAATAATCAAATGTCAGTAGATTAGTAAATGTACAATGCTACCCATGTCAAAGAAATCGTATGCGACATCGTCTTTCAGCGTATCTTAATAACGTCACAAAATACGCCGTTTCTAATTGTTAGGGTATGTTTCTAAACATGGTTGATATTCCTTAATCTAAAACTATTATCTGAAAATATTTTAAAGGTTTGAAGCAGTTAAATGCGCATTATGATCGTGATTTTTTCTTGAATTCTGGACTGGTTGTATATATGGCCATTTTTGTCCGCGAATGGCCCAGCTTAACTGAGAACGTCTCTGATAGGACTATGGAGACTTTAAAGTGGTTTTAATATTTTATTTGAAGCTAGCATGCAAACTGAAATGAAGAATAGGTCGCGTAGGTAATGATAAATTCTGAGGGAAAATTCCATGGGAACAAACAAGATTGGTTTGACTTGGGGGTGCATTCATCTTACATGTATGTTAGAGATCCAAGATTGAATAACGAAAGAACAGACACGCTCCTCAAGAACTGCAGCAGAATGACGGTCGACCGTGAGCGCTTCATGCAATTTTATTTCCTCCCACTAGTTTCATCGCCCAACGGACGTAGAAAAAAATGTATATAAAAAAATCATTCCTTAAATAACCGGATATGTCCTAGAAGGACGCTTCAAAAGCATATAAGTGCATATATCTGAAGAAAAACGGTCCACAAGATAGCTAAGAAGACATACAAAATACATGCTTTATGCATAAACAAAAACCAAGAACATCGTCAGCAAAAGCGTTTTAAACGCAAACGCGAACAGCAAAGGTTCAGACATTTCTCTGCCTCCTTGCAGCCTAGTCAGTGTCTTTGCTGTTCGATTACCTAGACTCCACGATTTTCTCGGACTGGGTTGTCATTCATGTGTCATGCAACTATTTTGTCGCAAGTAGGTTAGTTCTTCTACTTTCTTGAATCAATGATGGATGGTGATTGACAACAAATGCTCACCATAAGTAGTGCTCATTTGAGAAAACCAAAGTCACAGCTCATGTTTATATATCAGGGCCGTATTCATTAAACCACTAATTGGTTGCTATGCTGTTGCTAAGGCTGAATTTCTATGAAGGAGATTCCCTACAACTATGAAATTTGCTCTGGAGGAACAGTACTTTTCAGACTGTTCCTCCAAAGCAATTTTAGCCTTAGCAAATTTAGCCTTAGCAACAGCATAGCAACGACTTAAGTCGTTTCATAAATATGGCCCCTGATTTTTGGATCAAAATTGAAAAAAATACTCTAGAAAAGGGATACCACAAATACACCACAAAGTTTTTCTTTTACAATGTGCCATAGTAGACAACCGGGAAAACAACCTAAAATTACACTCACCTAAAAGTGTTCTTGATAATCTTCTCGTCTTCAGTTTCAGAGTAGTAATTTCTCCAACGGAAAACATAATAACACAGAATCAAAGTACTTTACCAGGCACAGTACCACAATACAGAATTAAACCCCTTTCCAGGATAGTAAGTCATTAAAAAAAGTGAACAAAAATCCCTTACCAGGTACAGTAATACAACGTAGAATCAAAATCCTTTATCAGGCAAAGTAGCACAATAAAAAATCAATTTAACTCCTTTACCAGGCACAGTAAAACAACATATAGAATCATATCCTTCACTAGGCACAGTAAAGAAATATAGAACCATTATCCTATACTAGGCACAGTAACATAACACAGAACAAACCTCCTTTACCAGCAACAGTAACACAATATATAATTACCAGGTACAGCAACATAATATAGAATCAAATTCCTTTACCAAGCTGAGAATCACAATTTAAATTCAAACCTCTTTGCCAGTAGCAGTACACAATATAGAATCAAAAACCTTTACCAGACACCTTAACACAGCAATAATGAGCCGCGACACGAGAAAACCAACAATGTGGTTTTGCGCCTAGCGCAGACTCAGATCAGCCTGGGCATCCGCCCAGTTTGATCAGACTCTTTGCTAAGCGCTTAAAGGGTAGCTGAGGGACTAAGCTACCTTCATGCGGAAAGCCAAGACTCTGATCAGACTGGGCGGATGCCCAGGCTGATCTGAGTCTCCCTCAGCTACCCTTTAAGCGCTTAGCAAAGAGTCTGATCAGACTGGGCGGATGCACAGGCTGATCTGAGTCTGCGCTGGGCGCACAAGCACATTGTTGGTTTTGTCGAGTCGCGGCTCAATTCTTTAGCTGCATTTATCTTTCTGCTCTTGGAGCAGAAACATCGATTTAAAGTTCATTTTTCCGTCATTTGTCATTTTTATCAGAATAAATGCGACTAAAAGCATTGAGATCTTAACATCTTTTTTTTGTTGTTGCCTAGAAAGACAGAACATCTTATCTTTTTGTTTAAGCTCTTTACAGCTTCTCATTCAATTTGAGCTTGAAGCAAATTCACAAATTGCCTTAGCTATTCCGGCAGTCTAAGATACATGGGGAAATCGCCTTTCATCTTTCACACAGGTGAACATTTTTTGACTTCCTGCTTAAGTCAAAGAACGACGAAGTCATTCAAAAGCGGTCAACTCAAAGATGAGCTCTTGCTCCAAAAAGAGCACATTTTGTCATTAAGAGTTGATTCAGGTCCCGAGGCTATAAAACTTAAGAGCATTCTCAAACTCAAAATAAAGCACACTGATTGGCTGCTTCCAAAATAAAGCAAATGATTGGCAGCTTCAGAGTGTGCTTTATTTTGAGTTTGAGATTATTCTCAAGTTTTATAACCTCGAACCCAGAATAAGATAGACAAACATCCTTCCCACACATCCTAGAATTTAATTTCAATTTTAGTTTGAATAAGTCAAGACATTACTGTGGCAACTGAAATGTTGTAATTCCAGTTTTACTAAAAAAATCAGCCACATGCAAATCATAGAGTGACTCAAATTTTTTGCAATTCCATTTTCAAACACCTTATTTGCCGCCTACAGTAAACTTTTTTTCATTTTATTTTTGCCGCCATTCCTTAGTACATGATTATATGAACACACTTTCAAAACCGGTTATGAGATTGAACTGTCAATGGCCAAATGTTTAAAGCTACTGTCCACCTGCATCTATGACGAAGGACATTTTAGCGCAAAGGAATGTTCATTTTCGATGTGATGGCTCTATTTAATCCAAATAGAAGATTCTAAAAACAATTTTTTTCACAATGCATATGGAACTAAAGAAACGCATTTATCAAACATGTGACATTTTTGCTCTTACACAGAATACATAAATATATTTTTTCCAGTCTGTTCTCATTATAACGTTATAAGTAAATTTTCGCTTTTTTATTTATATCCAGAATGACTATCACTCAACTGATGTAAGCTCCGAAAATATGCTTAAAATGGTGGAAAATGCGACTTCACAAGGTAACAGATTAGGCTTAGCGAAAATGAGCCCAAAGACGTAAAACGGAACCAAAATTGATATGTAAGAACGATGAGGACTCAGACCAGCCTGCTCATCTTCGCAGAGACTGTACTGGAATCTAGATAGCGAAAAGTGGTAACTGTGATGAGTCTGCGCATGTCTGCGCATGCGCAGACTCGTCAGAGTCATCGCTTTTTCGCAGAGGCAAAACTGGCTCTTTTCTCCTGGCATGTTAATATTTCATTTTTCCTCTGAAAATAGTTCAGAAAGTGCAGACATTTAATTACTGTCTCTAAACACATTAAGGATGATTCCGAGCATGGAAAAAGGATGTGATCAGCCTGTGTTTCTGTGCAGTTCAAAAAGGGCCTTTTACATTTGCCTAAACAGCGTTAACACACATAAAATAATAGCTAAGATATTAACAGACTGCACCGATAGACAGACTGATCTGGATTTTAATGTTAAAAATGTCAAGTTAGAATCGTACAGCTTATAGTGACATTAATGACTGTGACACCTATGAAAGGGTCTTTTGAACAGCGGAGACGTATGTCAACCTATTGGCAGCTAAGCAAGATCTTTCATTTTTACCCAGTACATGCCTTAAAGAGAAACGACCGTGTGTGCAAATAGCTCATGCATGGAATTATCCGATTACGAATGCAACACAGAAGCCTTGCTGGTCACCGTTACGCAGAAGAACCATTTAGGCTTGTCGGAATAAAATGGTAGCACTTTGAAAATTGCTGATCTATTATCAGAATATGTAACAGATTGTTATCATTAATGACAGGCGTCACGTGATAAGGGAGCTGAAGGATATGCGAACAGCAATCACTAAAAATCAGCCTGCGTGCCTGCGAAAATTGACCAGAGCCTTCACTATTCATATAACGGATTTCCATGAATTATAGAGTTATTTAGATGACCAGAAAATACCCTGATCAGAATGTGCATTTGCCGAGTCTGATCTGAATCTTACCTGTAAATATATACACTAGGACAATTTTTCACATGACGCCCTCTGTCATTTTTACCCTCGGTCTAAATCAATACCTGGAAACATCAGAAGGCACTAAATCACTTTCATGTATTACGACATAATGAATTTATTTTCCGTAATGTTACGACAGTGTTTTCGCTTCTTAAAGTAGACACTCTTCACACCGATCTGTCGCATTTCTCGCGAGAAAAGTTGGGAATATTTACATCTGGGTTACTCCGGCAGCTTTGGCTGCCATCTTGATTAAAATCTGAATGATACCCGTGAGTTCATGCGCCAAAAACGACAGGTGATGACGAACTAATATGAGCCGCGACACGAGAAAACCAACAAAGTGGTTATGCGCCCAGCGCAGACTCAGATCAGCCTTGGCATCCGCCCAGTCTGACCAGACTCTTTGCTGTCCGCATGAAGGTAGCTTAGACCCTTAGCTACGCTTTAAGTGCTTAGCGAAGAGTCTGATCAGACTAGGCTGATTTGAGTCTGCGCTGGGCGCACAACCACACTGTTGGTTTTGACGTGTCGCGGCTCAATTTTATGTTACCTCTTGCGAGAATATTCTTTGATGTGTCCCTTTCTTGTGTCCCTTTCTTGAAAAGGAGCCACCCTTCAGAGTCTATAAATAGTCGGAATTGCACGCATACATACAATATCCTTACATGCAGGTTACCCAGTAATACATGCTTTAAATTCCACTAATTTATGACTTGCGTGTCACAAATGATCTTCTCCTAAGAGTGTGGACCCATATCAGATACATAAGAACGTGTGTGGACCCATATCAGATTCCACAGAACGTGATGTCTGAAAAGGGACCCACTCTTTACAAGAACTTCTTAAAACAATACATGACTGGTATTGAATTAGACACTCATTACTTTGGAAATAGACCTGTCCACACTATGAGGCAAAAAGAGGATGAGAATAAATTATAGGTTTGAGAAAATCATACCTTTCCGTAGTATGAATTTCAGGGAGAATCTCACTTGTAACTCGAGGGGAGAGTGGCATGCTCGATTCGAATTGTAAGTTAGATGACGCCATAGATCTGTTACCATAGCAACTATTGAAGCTGAGTACATTGGTCTCGATGCCTTCCGTAAGACATCAATATGAACTTTTATTGTTATGGAGACAGAAATATGACATCCTTGGTTCCTGAGCATGGCAAACGTTGTATGCCATGTTCCGCAAATTTTTCAATGACATTACAAACTGAAATTCTTTCAATAGAAACTTTAGATTTTCTCAAACAAATAATTTTTCGCAAGTCATTTAGTTCCGTGTTACAAAAGGTGACTCTCAAGTCAGTTGCAGGAGAATCTCTGTATGGGTAGATCCTCACAAGAGTCCTCTTTAATCTATTCATGAACACCTTGAATGGGCGAGAATTCTACCAGAAAGTCATTGGAAGTCATGTGATGGATCATGTGATGGACGATACCCAGGAAGTCAGGTGATGGATCATGTGATGGATGATACCCAGGTAACTTTCTCATTGTACATGTAGCATGTGATTGTTACGCCAATCGATTTTTTTGACAAAGCATACGATTTCGACCGCGGTCCGCGATTCTTCCAGATTTTTGCTTCAAATATATTCTGCCTCAGTTTTATGCACTAACCTGATGGATAATGGTAAGTTTGGACTAGTTCAGAACTGTCAAGTAGATATTTCTTGAAAAGTATTTCTCGTAGTTTTGCAAGAGAGTTAAGAGTTCATCAGACCGCCAAGTGGGTGGGGAATGGTCTGAAATTAGACTTTGATTTTTTTAAATTCCTTGTGAAATATGAAGTTTTGCCTATCCCAAATGTAATTTCTGTGTGTTAGCAAGATATATTGAGAGGAACTTTAAATATAACTTTTAAAATGAGAAATTTGAGGAAAAATACAAGGTGGCCAGGACTTCCATTAGAACTATTGGCATAAAACTATTTCGGCATGTTAAACGCGTCAAGCATGAACTACAATCTCCCAGAGTTGTAAAGCCTTTAAATGTCTACTTTTTAAGAAACCCGTTCAATGTTGGCCTCGTGTATCATGAAGTCACTCAGGTCGCCATTTTTTCATTCATTCAAATTGTAAACAAAAACTTTCAGTATCCTTTCTCACCAAAGCAAGTATTGTACACTGCATGACTGTATCAGTTAAAAGCATGTACTATTCTAAATGCGAATATGTGCATGATATGGACGATCAATGCACAGATGTCGACATTGTAGCAGGAAAATCTGCAAGGTCGCAGATAAGTTTTTGCATTTTTTCATGCACACAAGAAAACACACGAACCGCTTAACAATTTATTCTTGCGCATTTCGCGGGGTTGGTAAAAACCAGAACCAGATACAAAAATTTATTTGGAACCAATTTCCCGGTACCAACCTCATAACAGTATGGTTTGCATTAATTAAACCGTCTAAGTCTATCTTATTCATTGTCATGTCACAGTTCCCGGTCTTTGAATACTGTCTCCGTGTCAAAGAAAAAAATGAGGCGATATCAATGATGAAAATTGTGCTCCCATAGAAACATGTTCAGAGGTCCCAGAATTAAGCATAAATTCACAATACAGTATTTAAATAGGTTTGACATTTCGGAATTTATATTTAAGAAAAAGCTGTAGGATCATTATGTCATACCACGGGTGATTTTCCGCTTAAATTTCTTGATGGAACTGTGGTACCGGAATCGGGTCCCGGTTTTTGACTTGCGATCTCGGCTATTAGAATGCTGCACGGGAGACTAATCTTGCTATCTTGAGTAACTCTTCGAGAAACAATAAATAATCGAATAAAAAGATATTAACACTACTGAATATAATTAATTACTATAGTGGTTAACCATGGATTATTCCGTCTTTTCAAGCAGAGCAGTCTGTGTTATAAATAATGAAATAAGCTGGATAACTATTTCGAAGTCGCATCATTTCACAGATGAGTTGTTAGGCCTTTCTGTTTAGATTTGCAAAATGTAAACAATTGTATGAAACTTAATTTTTCGCCAATATATTTGTAAGAAAGTGGTAATCAAAGAAAGTATTGCTGACTAAAACACAGACAATTGTTCTCTATCGGATGAAAGCAATCGGCGATGATGTTACGTTGATTATAGGTATTTATAGCTTCTAAAACCAATTTACACATTTCAATGACACATGTTTACGTGAATATGAAGAAGCACGTGCTAGGCAAGCGTTTTGGAATGTTAACGAGTAAGGTAGCACATTCATACAATGAACAGATGTTTATGAGATAAAAAATAAAGTTGTGGTTTCAAGGACAAGTCACAGCAGTAACTGTGTATTTTGGCTTAGCTGTGTCCTAATTTTATATCTATACTGGTGCTGTGGACACATCATTGCAAATTCATTGGATACATAGTATGGAAAAGATGCTGAACTGTAAAAGAAATGTAAACATGTCAGTGACACCCTTGAGTTGAGTTTTTTTTCCACAATAAAACCAATGTTCCAGGGCGGCAGTTCACGGACACATCTTTCATTTCAAGATTTTGCATGGAATAGAAAAAAATCGACAGTGATAAATTTTTCACATTATCATATCAGGCAATCAGAGGCCATTCCTGTTAGTTACATAGGTCTTGAGCTAGACTATACATATGGTCTAGCAGTTTCTCAAACCATATTGTTGACATTTAGAATGCATTGCCAGATTGTTGTTTCGGCAGCCTTTGTTAATAATGTGTGCAAGATTTGTTTGAACATTCACTTGCATAACCATCCTTTTATATGTTATTCCACATGCTACATGACCAGCAACAAACAGCATAGGACAGAAAAGTCAGTAGTGCTAGGGCTTATAGAAAGTGAGAAAGCTTAACTGAGATTTACAGACAGCTTCTATTTTTATTGTCTTACCTGCGGTTATCAAATGCGAGACATAAGTATTACTTTTCTGGCATCATTATTAGTGTCTGCGGCCTAAACTTTTGTCAAGAATTCTGATTCAGCTCTCTTTTGTGACAGTGCTCTGAGTCTGACAGGGGAGACACTGTCTAACCTGGAATTATTATTACATTTCCGCCACTAGAAATTTGTCTGTTGGTAAAAGTAAAATAAGCCATTCCTTCATTTCCTTGTGAGTGAATTATTCATTGTATACTTCATTTCAGTCCATTTCATACGAATTTCGGGGAAAAAACTAAATAAGAAATAAAGATGTTTTTGTGAAGTTAATTTTTTGGAAGAAAAATATTGTTATTGTGTACTAAGGTACAAAGTATTTGACTTTTACCTTAGATTTTTGCACAGCGATATAGATAAGAGTAGGTCACAGGGATAGTTTAGAGCTATTTTCCAATATTTCTGTATAAAAAATAAGTTCTGACCCTCATTAGAGCCGTCTCACTGAGATAGTTCTAATGAGGGGTCACAACATATTTTTGTTAAGAAATAAGAGAAAGTCTCTGTGAATTATCCTCAAAAACACCTTATCTGGAGCCCTGAATCCATAGTTTTTTCTTTTTGTTTTTGATAGTAACAGAATGTAAAGGTGAAAATTAAAGTCTTCATAATGAACTGTTATTAATTGTATCCATGAAAATTCTTCAAAGTTTTAGGTGAGCTGTCTCTAAAATGTGCGTCGTTGAATACTGTCTCAGTTGGTGCATGCATGGTGATTTACCTATAAGCTTACTGGCTTTTCCAACATATTTTTTGTTTGAGTGGATTATCATTTTCAGAGACCCCAATATTTTGGCAGTTTTAAGCCCTTCAGTTTTTTGGTATCAAAGTCTAAACCAGTGAGGAAGAAGAAAGTTTCAGAAATACAATATTTTTCCTTCTTCTTCGAAGTTGAAGAGGCATATTGATTATTATTATTTTTTTTTAATAAGGTTGATTTGCATGTACTCACTTTTCATTATCTTCACTAACTGCTAAGTTTTGTATTTGTGTGTGTTGTGGAGGGGGAGAGCGTGGGAGAATGGAGGGAAGGGATAGGAGAATAATATTTATAGCTGTCCCAAACAGTTGTGCAGGAAACAGTTTATTACTCAAAGCATGCTCTTACTTTCATGGTCTGTAATAATTATCTCCCCAAGATTTATTATATTGCATATAATGTCCACCATACCTTTATTTTGGAATTAATTTGTGACTAAAACATGGTGGATATTTCAGATTATTTTCTGGTAGTGGGTGTCTGTTGAATTGATTTGTGTATTGTTATTTGTTTCTGTGCAATTTCATTTTGGGAGATTGTAGAAGGGTATTTGGAGATTTTAGCAGAGTAATTATTTTATGGTAGAATTTCATCCACATGGACTTCTGACGTCCTTGGGATAGCCAAGTCTCAGATATGCTAATTTTCTTCATAATTACTTTAATTATACATGTTATACCCTAGAATGGTGTTCAGGTGGTATATAACATTGAAGGCTTGAAAGCTTTGTGACAGACCAAGCTATTTTTTAAAAAATTGTAACTCACATTTTTCAACCTACCCCACCCACTACACATTGTGATGAACCCTTAATCTTTTAAAATATTCATATCACTTTGAAACATTCAAATAATGAAGGATGGATGGATGACTTGCGATTTTTAACAGTATTTCAGTCATATCAGGACAATTGGCGGGTGATAATGAAAGGCTGTGTGCAATGAAACCCCGTTTACGATTGAAAAGATTCCCTCCTACAGCGGGGCTCAAACCCATATTATGACGGGTATGCCCCAGTATTGATACGCCGGGCTTAGTGAGGTGTCCAAGCTATTTCTTGAAGTTTTCAGGATAATAGGCATATACGCAGGAGGAAAGTTGAAAGAGTTTACTGTCTTTCATGACACCAAAAGGGATCTTAGTGGCTGGCTTCAGTTGCCATACCGACCAGCTGTCTGCCAGTGACAGTATAAATAAGAGAGTAATATTATTCGACAACGCATTAAAGCTTTGAGAAATTTACATATTCCGTTGTATGAATTTCATGTAACATCTCACTTATAATTCGAGAGGAGCATGGCATACACTGTATGTCATGCTCCTCTCGAATTATAAGTTAAAAGAAATAATTGATCTGTTTGACTGTTACCATATCAGCCATGGAATTGTACTTAGTACTTTGGGAGAATAAGGTCTCTGTGACGTCACTAAGGCACCAATATGAACTGTTAGTTGCTTTGGTAACAGATATATATCGTCATTGGTTCCGAAGCATGGCAAACAGTGTAGGCCATACTCCGCTATTTTTTCAAAGACTTTACAAACTGAAATTCCTTCAACAGAAACTTCAGATTTTCTTAAACAAATGATTATTCTCAAGTCATTTATTTCAGTGTTTAAAGTAGTAAATCGCTCTACAAGCGCTGGCGGTAGTCTAGACTGGCCCCAGAGTCCAATAATGGCTGTAAGTCAGTAGAACTGAAATACTTCTTAATGTTCGTATCTTCCGAGCGCGGCTATTGAGGATAATTCAAAGATTTTTTTTCTTATTTCTCACAGAAAAAATATGTTGTGACCCCTCGGCGAGACAGTTCAAAAGAGGGGTCACAAAATATGTTTTTATGGAGAAATACGTAAAATTATCCCAAAATTATTCCTCTTACCCTTTCTTATCTGGGGTAATGTATCTTTTCTAATAAGACATGGCCAGAAGTCAGTAGAACTGAAAAACTTCTTAATGTTTGTATCTTTTCTAATCAGACATGGTCAGACTAGGGCATCACTACTAAATTCAGCTGTCAGAAAATGTTGAGTCCATTCCATTCCCATATTGTTTATATTTTGTATCATTTTATGACAATGTAATTGACAGATTGAAGCCAGCATAGCAGTACTTGCTGGAGACAAGTGGCGACCGAGTACCAGTGGCGGCCATATTCGAGTTGCACGCGCAGTCTTGTATTTGTTGACTAATCGACTGCGGGTATTTAAAAAGAACCCAAGAAGAAACACCTACAAATAAAGTTTGGCACATATTGTATTCTAGGAGGCAAATGATGAACAACTTCATCTAGGTACCCTAATACCAACATCATTTCTTTTCTGGAGGATAGCGACAATTAACCCTAACTTAGTATGGTGACTTGGGTTTATATACTGAATGCGCTGACACTGTGAAAAGAGCAGTCCGCAGTCTTAGAACAATGAATGATTATCTAAAATTTAATTTTACATGATTGTTTTGGAAAGTGCATCATTCAGCACACAGCAACCGTGATGGCCGCCACTGTACAGTATGTGCGTGCTTTGCTGCTTGTTGGTGACCTATTTTGAAGACCAGTCACAAGCATATGTTACGGTCTACCTAAAAAATTGGTATAATAACACGCCAGTTGCCGTAAGTTTTTTTTTCAGCAAAATGTAGATTAAAGAGAAATACTTTGGTTAGATTAAACTTATTTTATTGCCTTTATATACAATGGGGTTGGGCTACAAGTTCTCACAACATTAGTTACAGCCCTTCCCCTACTATATCAAACACAGCATGACATGGCAAGAAACAAACATATTATACAGCAATTGATTTGTGGAACAACAAAGATAGCAAAAATATAAATAAACTTTGGTCAGCACCACAATAACACAGTGTCGTCCCGGTGTCGATCGGACTTTTTAAAGCATCGACACCGAGACGACGATGTTGTGTGGAGTGCGTTCTCCAAAATATTTGTATATGTCAAGAATGGACCAACAAAAGGAAGGCGGAGAGAAAAAGAATAGAATGGAAGAAAGATGAATGAAAGAAAGAAGGAGTTGGGAAACACCATCCTGTCTTACGAAATACTTTGGTTACAGGATAACAACGTCTTACAAAATGGCCACCACTGATCGCTCGCCAGTGGTGTTTACAATTGGTTGGAAACACTTGGTGCTAACCGTAAAGGCTCTGGTCATATTTCGCAAATTGAGCCTCTGCTGGAATCATAAATGTATGGATTACGCGCCACTCTTACGTGTGGTGACTTATTTATAAATAGTAATATTTCTGTTTCTTATTCGTGTCTTTAATAACGCTTTTTTGTCTTCGTAAAATATGTGATTAAGGCACTAAAGTTTCCCTAACACCAACAAAGTTTAATTGTCATAGAAACTATGGCAAAAACAACTTTGCAAAAACATTCTCCTTTCACACTCAGCGAATTATTTGCCGAAGAAAAATGTGACGAGGAATCGTTGCAAAATGACTTTGGCAAAGAAATATTTGCTGCAGTGTTTCACGAACAAACATTTCTCATCAAAGTTACCCGGGCAAATACACTTTATCTGTGGAAGCGGCAAACAGTGCCACATTTCCTCTGTTCAATTTACTTAAACTCGTGTGTTTTTAGCAAAGTTTCTATCATTATTTCCTTAATTTCTTTCTTTGTTACACATTCTGTGGAAAACTTTTGTTAACACGGATACATTATGTCAGTCAAATTTAATGTACCAGATAAATTTGGCTAAGAAAATTTGACAAAGATTTTCGTTTACACGAGCATATTTCACTTGAAAAAAAAAACATTGTCAAAGAAACTTTGCCTGCTGAACGAAACCTTAACCATTTTAACCATATGTAAAGCTGAAAATTTCAAATCAGACGAGATACTGAAAAAAAATCCATTGCTGCCTCATGAACAGACACTTGACGGACAAAACAATGTACGAGTATTTAATCAGGTGTTATTTAGAAATATACTAGTCAAAATAAATTCCGCCGCATTCACTGCAGCATCTTTTTTTTTTTTTGGAAACGGTACCATTATGAATGAAGCTTAACAGTTATCGAGGTACTGGAATGTCATTTTTATATTGCTAGACAGACAAGTTTTTAAATTTTAATTTAACCGACAGTTTACGCAACTTTCTGTTTTAATGGGGAGTTATGTTTAATTTTCCGAGATTTCTCATGAAACAAACTTGCCTTTTCTTTTAATTTTATTCTCATATTTCCATCTGTTCCTTTTAGATACAGTTTTGGGATTCCGAATGTCCTACATACTGAAGAAAATCGGCATTGAAGACAGATTTAACGATAATCTAGCACTTTTGATTTCAACATTTAGGCAGATAAGCCAGGCTTTCTAAATTTGCAATGGCATTGTCATAGACATTTCAAAACTGCATGCCTCTCATAATTTTGCTATAAACCGATGCGTTCTTATCTCAGAATCTTTCGAAGGAAATTATTCACATGTCCAGGAAAGCTGAGTTAAAATTTATGACTAATAAGTCCATAATGAGATAATCTAATTTCCTACTGTTTTGATTCAAAGGGAGGTAATTTACGGTCTTGTATATTCTAAGATGCAATCTTCGCCATTTGAAAGTAGGTTCGGTTTTGATTTAGATGTTTCTGAATTGTAGGGGTCCTCGTGAATTACATGAGACAAATAAAACAGCACTGCGCCTGCGCAGTAAACGCCTAGTCTCAGTGTTTATTGTTTACTGGTTATGTGAGGTAACTCTCTATATGCAAGCAGGAAATTAAAACATTAAAAACTTTTCCATGGACATATGTTTGGGCAGCTAATTGAAAGCAAAATACTTTAAAAATGATACTATTGAAATCGTCACTATCACAATTAAAATTGCAGCGGAACTTATTTTGGCGAGTATATTTTATTGTTTACTTTGAAAATTAGTATCTTGGGATATCAGAGATTGGTTTAAGGACATAACGTAGGATTGCAAAATCGATTTGGCGCAAACTGAATAGTATTGGGACACTATACATTAAAACTTTCTGTAATTATCCAACAGATTTTGAAAATTGATCCATCTCGGAATAGCAAGCAGTGCAGAACCTGATCAGGCTCCACGAGCTGTCTGATCTGGGTCAAACTGCTTACTCATGTATTTTTGTCTGTCCCAGAACTGAACAAAGTGTCCTGTCGTTTCTTGGTAAATACTAATGAAAACAATTTATTTGATTTACATGTAATACTGTTTATAGCAATTAAAACCGGGGATGGCTGTTTCCAGTCAACAGGTTATAGTCACTTTGACATCAGTTTGAACGCTTAGTTGCTGTGGCAACAGAGCTATGGCGTCTTTGGTACGAAGCATGGCTTACTGTGTATACCATGTTCCGTCCCCCAATTTTGCATTATGAAAAGGATCTAAATATGGAAATAATAAATGATTCCAAATAACACAGGCACACAAAAAATAAGTTTCTTTCAATGAAGCAATACCGAGGCTTTTTTAAATGTCACTCAAGACAATCTAGGTTTCTAATTTAAACAGTTTAAAAATTGTCAAAATTTGATGTTGGGGATAGGGTTAGGGATCTGATTCAGTCAGTTCCTGAAGTGTAGTTACTCTTTAAATTTTAATTGATGAAACTGTCCTTAGTAGATTCACTTTAACTTGTATTAACTTGATATCTTAAATCATGCTTAAATGAAATCTACTCGGAGAACAATAGGGGTAATAATTCAGTCACAAAATCAAAAACAACGACATTTCAATGGCATATTGATATTCTTATTATAGCTCAAGAAATCTCTTGAAGGAAAAGATGAAGAAAAGTGAACCGGTATAGAGATAATGGCTTTTCATATGATCAAAACGTTCAACACAAAGGAAGATGATTTGAATCATCCTAACCGCTAAGAAGGAAGAAGAAGAATAAATTGAAAAGATATAGAAACAAGAACTGTCGCCTGACAGCATAGCTCGCCTGAATATGTGCTTGCCCATCACAGTCGCTATGGTGGTGTGGACTGCTATGCATAAAACTTCAGGCAAGCATGTCCATAAGGACAACACGTTTATAAACTTTAACCAAAACATCCAATTCGGACACCGACGCGGACGCGGACGCCGACGCCAGGGTGACAACAATAATTTTATTATAGCTCTTCCTGAGCTTTCGTGCAGGCGAGCTAATAATGGCATTTCAGAAAATCTCCATATGTTTAATACAAAAGGAGATAAGTTGATGATTTCGGATCTTTTGACTTGATTACATTAATTTAAGCATGCCAAAGCGTTTTGCATTTGTAAATGCGTGCCGACACTAATGTTTAGTGTGTACAAGACAACCTTCTTCTGCGCATATACAAATTACAGGTAAAGTCTTCATTAAAACCTAAAGACGTTAGATAACTCTGTTTTCTGCATGATGTGTTTAACTGGACGTCGACCCACCCGAAATAATAAGCTATATCTACAATGTTTGCAAAGTTGGCTGGCTTTGAGACATGAAGACTCTCTATTTCTTTTATATCAACTGTCGACCAAATAGAAAAGTTACAACTTATTATTTCAAAAATAGAAAGTGTGCCTGTTTTGGCTGGCAACAGAAATGTCGTGCGACTTTTTACTAAGTTCCTGCAGCAGAGGCTTCCAAGAGCAACTGACCAACTTCAGAAGCCTATATTTATTTTGAGCAGCAAGAAATAATTACCTGAATATCAATGCTCTTCGACTCATGTAACTGAAAAGCATATTTGTGCAAAATATTTGCTTTGAACTTAAAGAATTGGTGGAGTTATCAAAAAACTCCTGGGGCCGTATTTATAAAACGACTTAAGTGGTTGCTATGCTGTTGCTAAGGCTAAATTTCTTTGAAGGAGATTCCCTTCAACTATGAAATTTGCTCTGGAGGAACAGTCTTTTTAGACTGTTCCTCCGGAGCAAATTTCATAGCTGTAGGGAATCTCCAACATAGAAATTTAGCCTTAGAAACAGCATAGCAACCACTTAAGTTGTTTTATAAATACGGCCCCTGAATTGGCCATTTGGCCACTTTTAGGAGTTTTGAGATAACTCAGCCAGTATATATTTTACATACATATGAGTTGAAAAGTTTGGTTATATTTTGGTGATCCATTTTGTAGAAGCTTCAATGTTTTTTTTTTATCTGGGAATTGAATTGCGTCTGTCCTAGTCCAACGTTCTTACACTGAATTCCAAGCGGAGGACATTGATTATAAATTCCCTAACTTTGGTGATTGCTGCTCTGTAGAATGGATGTTAAAAATAATAACTCAAATTCATTGTAAAGGTCTCAGAACATGATGGTGCCGAGAACGTTTTGATCATGCCTCATATACTACCATCGTCACAGGCTTATAACTGAAGACATACGGTATGACTACCCCAAAAAATTCAAACCACTTATTCAACTGCTGATATCATCTGATCAAGTTTCCGTGGCATCTCCGAAAAAAGATTTGTGTTGTAAGTACAAGTGCAACTGTGCGCTCATGTCGGTACAATTAAGACAGTAGACCTAAATCTACTATCAGAAACACAGCCATTATTAATAAACGGTCATGTCCGGCTCA
Organism: Ctena decussata; assembly: GCA_963989385.1. Lineage (NCBI taxonomy): Eukaryota > Metazoa > Mollusca > Bivalvia > Lucinida > Lucinidae > Ctena > Ctena decussata. Next base: position 41,538,291 of record OZ022503.1, on the reverse strand, counting down.
CAAATGACATTGTAATCTTTAAATTCATCTAATGGCATTCTTTTATTAAGCTATTCTTAATTCGGCTTATCTTGAGTCATCAGTCATCGGCCTTTGTTCCTCATGTTTGAACCTTTGTCAGTTTATGTATATACTTCTTTCCGTACGGCAATTCGGTGGACCTTAGCGGGAGGTCAAAACAAAGGACCAAAAGTTTTATTTTCAAAATCATATTTCGGACGCAGTTTAAAGCAGCATTTCGATTCCTAAGATTAAATCGGATCCAACTTCACTTTTGTTCATTCATGAAGAGGACCAAAAGTGCATAATTTTAGCGATTTTACGAGTGTTGTCTTCTGATCTTAATCACGGGACGCTTGCTATTGGAATTCTCAACGTGGGCCTGACGCAGATCGGTGAATAAGTAAAAAATGAATGTGAATTTCATCCCAAAGTAGTCTTGTCAGTCGTCAGCCTTAGTTTAAACTTTATTTATTTGTATAAACATCATACACTTATGTACAGACAATGGTTAACAGAACACACGTTTATACAAAGGGATTCAGACGTCGTCAGCCTTCTCATATTCTCGTGCCAATTCCTGACTGTTTGGGACTTTGACTCGGTCAAAGAGGTAACTTACAATGAAATCACATGGTGCACGTTGTATCATGTGATGCCGACGGATCGTTGTGGAATTTCTGAACATGAACGTGCATACATGTGATGAACTCCTGATGACCACGTGGGAGATTTGGATTTCATTTTAGGCAGATTGAGTTCTCCATCAGGGAGACTTTTTGACGGCAACTTTGATGCGTCGTTTCACGTACTTTACTGTATTTTTTTCTTATTTTAAAACAGAACTTGAACTATAGTATAGTTTGTTTAGCTTACTTTTGAGTTACTCCCCCCCCCCCCCCCCCACACACACACACACAAAACCAACCTCCTTTCTTTAATTATTATAATCACTATTTATTATTATATTACTGTTATTTGTATCATTATTTTGGTATCTGTCTGGCACATAATCTAGTCTTTGCAAAAGGGTATACTTGAGATTTCATACAGATTTGCCTCCCTTGAAATTTCTATTTCAGTGTATCTACTTAACTTCTTTCATAAACAAATAAGTTTTGTTTAAAGGTATACAGAGCTGTAAAAACTGATAAAAGTGTATATAACAATACACAAGCTATACCCATGCACAAGACAGAAATATCAAAACTTTCATGCGTAACTTTTACACCATTAATGATCAAAGTTATCCGCCATATATAATAATCCAGATATAATTTGTACTTCGGGGAAAAATACCTTACGGAGTGAGCGACAAGTTAGGACACCGATCAGCCTGCACCTCTGTGCAGCCTAAACAGAGTATTGCATCTATTGTCTATGCGTCTAAGGACTCTAAGCAGTGAAAACAAGTCTCCGATTGTATTGCGCATGTTTATTTTGTGTAGTTGTGAAAAAGGGCTATCGGCTTCTTTTCACGTGACATATCTTCTTAACACATTCGTCGGTAAAACACAGCGATGTGTTTTCACGGGTCAGTGAGTTTATTAGTGACCTGAATAATGGGATTAATGTCAACAGACATGATGTGTTTGTTTATTGCACAGTCAAAACAATATTTGATGCTGTGAATACACATGTGGATATCTCCTTACTGGCAGGGAAAAAGAGCATGGCGTTGGAAAAGGGGTATTAGAAAAAAAAATTATGAAGGGAAAACTCAGCATCCGGGAGATTCTGAAGGCTTTCCGGGAGCGCGGGAGCTGTGCTTCATTTCCGGGAGACTCCCGGATGATCCGGGAGACATCACATGTATGAACATTTACGTGTCAATTTCAGCCCATTCTTGAGCCCTTCAACACGTCAAACCTCTCTTGATTTACTGACAAATGGACACAAATATTTTATAGTATCAAACACGCAAGGACTGTCCCTTTATCAAAACCTATACGGTTCCAAAAGCGAACACATGTGTACCTGCTCCTGTTTCTGTGTGGCGACAGCTCTCTAAATCCCGGACCAGCTAAAAATCCCTGTGGAATCTGCTCCAAATCAGTAGCCAAAAATTACAGAGCCATATTGTGTGAAGCCTGTTATTACTGGCACCATATAAAATGTGCTGGTATCTCCCCGGATGAATACATACGCCTTGGCAGTAAAGACGACCCCTGGTGCTGTCATCAGTGTTCTAATTTCCAGTTTAGTGAGTCATTTTTCCTGGAAAATGACTGTGGTCCTCTGAATAACAGTGTTTCTTCTCATAATATATCAACACATACAGACTCGACGCCGTTTGAGGAACTTAGGGAATTGAGGAAGCTACATCCTAGAAAATTCTTAGTTACTCATTTGAACATAAATAGTCTCAAATCAAAATTTGATGAAATTTACGAGCTTCTAAATGAAAAACTTGTGGCTCTTCTGTTTATTTCGGAAACCAAACTTGACTCCTCATATCACGATAACATTTTTGTAGCACAAGGATATAAACTGGAGAGGCGCGACCGGGACTTGCATGGCGATGGGGTTGCTGCTTTCATAAGATCTGATATTCCAGCGCGGAGGATAAAAGACTTAGAGTCGAACTGTTTAGAAAATATCACTTTCGAGGTTACTTACTGAAATGGTCAATTTTATGTGTTAATCGCCCCCCCCCCCCCCCCCCTCCCCTAGTATGAAGAACTCTGATTTCTGTAAGGACATGACAAATACCTTGGACAAATGTAGTTCAAAGTATGATAGGTTTATGGTATTGGACATTAAAACTTTGACCATACGCTGAGTTTATATATTCGAGGCTGACAAACTACTTGGGGGTCATCTCAAATTTAAAAGAATCCTAGTCACAATTGATGCATACTATAGCAGAAAGACAGATCAGCCTGCGCCTTCGTGCAAGCCTGTAATGAATGCCACGCCGGTGTATAGGGATGTCCAAGATGGTCCTGAAATCACAACGTGAGAAGAAATGGACGGATGGCTATGAAATTTGCCGATACTAATTGCCATCATGTGTTGCAGTTTTACGTCCTTTAGAACAGTATTTTCGTATCAGGACGATGGGTCATTGATACTGAAAGTCTGGGTGCAATGTAGCCCCATTTACAGTCGGAAAGATTTCGCTTCTCGCGCATCTCTAACCCGGGTCCGTTAGATCGGCAGGCAAGCGCTGAACCTACTGATGTGGATCATCATACAGAGATATAATGATACATATGTCATTTGGGCGTATTGTTTGTGGGCTGTTAGATTTCCATTCTATCGTCATAGCATATATTATGGTCCAGTCATGTCGTTTCGCTGCCTGTTATTATTGATTCAAGAGTATCAGGTACGGACTACGACTGAGGGAGTTTGTCAGTAAGTAAGAAACCTGTCGTCTTCAAACGCAAGCCAAGCGCTCTGGACAAACGATCCTTGTTATCTCATAAGTTTGTACTAGCATGGACTGGATGGTGGTGGTGGTTGGCGTTTGGGTTTTACGGCTCTTTTAGATAGTATTCCAGTCTCTTCGACCTGCTTCCAGAGAGAGCAAGAAAAAAAAAAGGTATAGATAGGATAGATGAGACTAGAATAATCCAAACAAAAGTAAAAAGTATGCAAAGACCAGGAACTGAAACAATCAAAATCCAAATCCAGCCCTCAAACCATAGTTGGAAACAACTAAGATTACAAATAATCAAGATACAGAGAACATATGGCCAACCGAGTGAGCAGCTTGTTCCCAAAAGGTGGCCACTCAGCAACCCAAACCGAACCAAAAATAATAATAACATACATAAGGTAAAACATTACAGAAACTCTGACACCAAAAACAGGCAACAAAGAACCACAACAGAACTACCGCCTTGGAACGGTCAGTAATGAATTACTGGGGGGCTTAAATCGATTTTACAGGCCCAACCTCACCCTCAGTTTCTGAAGTGGTACAAAACATTTAGTTGGTTGTTCGGTTCGCATGATAACCCTCTAACTCGTCAATGAATCATCACGGTAAACACATAAATCAAATTTCAACACCATGAAGAAGAAACCCAATCCCGCACATGCTGCAGGCCGACCGGCCCTTGCCCTACTATTAGCCAAATTAGAAGAACGCCACGGCATTGAATGTTCAGCAGCCCCATCGCCCAAACCGACCACCCCTAACATGGAATGGAAAAATCACGCAACATAAATCAGGGGCGACTAACTTAATTTGTCATGGTTGAAATATAGGCTGACAGCCGATAATACCAACCAACAGTGGACCTATCCGGTACTGTGCAAAGTAACTGTACTAAGTCGACCGATAATTCGGTCGAAAGCTATACCAGTCACGGTAAATGATACTATTGTAAATGGGCGTCGACCGGGCTGGTATTGGTGTCGATTGTCCCAGTCGACAACCACTTTTGCATGTGCGGTAACTGATTGGCTAGGTCGAAAACCAGGTTGGGAAACTGGTATTACCCTCGAGATTAATTGATTTTCCTCATTTTTGTTTTCTTTTCTCTCGACCACATTCCTCTCTCTCTCTCTCTCTCTCTCTCTCTCTCTCTCTCTCTCTCTCTACCTATTCAACCATAACCCAACCTACCATCCATTTATCCATCATTTTATCTGTCTTTCCAATCCTCCTCCATGTTACCTACCTCCCTAATCTGGCCCAGCGGATACGTATCGTCAAAATGACGTCGTGATGACTTCGGTGCGACGTCATTTCGTAGAACCGACGTCAATACGACGTCATGTGCCTGCTGGTGTCTATCTGTCTATCAAGGAGCTCCGGTAGCTTAGTAGCTTAAGCAGTGGCCCGCTGATCTAGCGATCCCGAGTTCGAGCCCCGTTGTTGGCGGGAATCTTTTCAATCGTAAACGGAGTTCCATGGACATAGCCTTTCATTATCATCCACCCATTGTCCTGATATGACTAAAATACTGTTAGAAAGGACGTACAATCGCAATTCATCCATCCATCCAGCCACCCATCCATCCATCTACATGTATTTATTTATATATCTACCTATTGATCGATCGATCGATCGATCGGCCTAGCCATCCATCCATCTGTGCAGAAGTGCAGGCTTGTTATCGTCTTCGCTGTTCGCACGAGCTTTAAAACGTTTTCTCATAACATGTGCCAAGTATCAAGCTGTAGGCAAACCTGTCTAATGAATTGGTTCACTCCCAACGGGCACATGACGTCAGAATTACGTCATATTGACGTCGATGCGACGTCACCATGTCACATCGACGTCAGTACGACGTCATTTCAACGTCATGTGCCTGCTGGGCTTTCATGCTTTTTGTGACTTCCTGTTTTATTCTCGGCAAAACGTTGCACTTTCAACCTGAAACAATGCTTTGAGGAAAAAATTCGAACCTCCAGAGGTAGCTTGTTCCCCTTATGGTTTGATTGATTGATTGATTGATTTATTGCTTAACGTCCACGGTAAACATCTATGGTCATGTCGGGACGGCCAGTTAACCTAACCACACTATTCCTGGGCAGGCTTAGACCTCCTAAGCGGTTAACCAGTACTAAGTGCACATACTTTCGCCAGTAACTGACAACTGCTCTTCTTAAACCAGCGGAAGGAGAAACGAAAGTATGTGGCCAGACCGGGTTTCGAACCCAGGACCTCTGACTTATGAGTCAGGTGCCCTACCGATTGCGCTACGCGGCCCGGCGTAAAAAGCGAGGCAAAAGATACAAATGGCAGACTTGCTTCCCCTGAAAGTGTACCCGTGCATGCCGGCAGTCAGGTCAGAGTCTTTGCTGTTCGCACATTATGCTCGGATCTTCAGGAATCTTACAAGCACAAGTTGAAGTGTTTTATTTTTTGTTGTTGTTGGTGGTGTTTTTTTTTTTTACCATTAGGCCGATCTGGGTCTTCTGTCTTTATTTAATCAGACTATTCGTACTGTATAAAAATGGAGCCTCAGTATGTTAAGCGCTGGCCTGCTGATCTAGCGGTCTGGGGTTCTAGCCCCACCGGAGGCGGAGATCATTTTAATCATAGACTGGCTACATCGCTTTCATTATCACCCACCCAGCGTCCTGATATGGACGTTAATTCGCAAGTCATCCATCCATCCATTCTGTCTGAACATATTGGTGTCTTATAAATAATGCATAAGGCTACAGACAGACAGACGGTCTGTCAGACAGAGACAGGCAGACGGCCTCTCAGGGTAGGTAGGGTAGGATAGGGTAGGGTAGGTAGGTAAGTAGGTAGGTGAACGGAGAGACAGACATACAGACATTCAGAGGGTAGAGACGTAGGCAGGTATGAATGTTAGGTAGGTAGGTGACTAGATGGATGGATGGATGGATCTTTTAGATGAACTGAGCGCTGATTCAAATTAGATGACTTAATTTTGTACTAATATATGGCTGAACAATAAAATACCAAAACAACAGGTTTATCTGTATTGCGAGGGAGAGGGAAAACGACAACAGGCCGCGCATGATTTTTAATTGCGCATGCGTCGGTCAGTTACTTTTGATAGACATTGGTAAATCCATTTTTAGTTATAAATAGCGTTCGGAAAATCCAATAATAATTGTATAGCGCTGCACTTAAAACAATGGCTTATCTAGCATGTTAAAGCTCTCTGCAAATTACTATTTCAGTAGATTTATTTATTTATCATTTATTTATATATTTATTTATTCATTTATTTATTTATCTATTTATTTTTAATTCTTTCTTTTCCCCTAATTAGATTAAAAATGAGCAAAACTCAGTGGGCACGACGATATAATGTTCTACTATCGTAAGGGTTTGCTGTACGGGCGATGGAATTTAGAGACCCTTCGTATCAACAAAAATGTTGGCCAGTTTGATATATTTACATGTAGATCTATAAAAATCGATATTGTTTAATATGTTTCATTGGCCCTTTTACTGTATGCAAGTATTAGGGACGAGTCATTTATTATCAGGTCGGGGGCCGGGTACATTCAGAAGGCTATGTGTTTGTGATTGTTGGGGGGGGGGGGGGGGGCGGGATTTTATTAGTGATCTACTGGGTGTGTGTGGAGGGATAGCGGGGAGCCTTGCATAATTTCTTTTTGAAATAAAGACAACTGGGAAAAAAATCCATTTGTCTTAATTTAAAAAAATGTTCAAGACTCGCTCTATTCCACCCCCCCCCCCCTCCCCACCTCCCCCCCCCCCCAAAAAAAAAAAAATCATTGGTGTATTAGTAGGAAAATATACAATGAATGGTCTTAAAACCATGTCGACCAGAGGATATGTTCTCAAGTAAATTTAATGCCTGCGTTTGTGACGGTTCCTTGTCATCAGTAAAAAAAACTGCTCTGGAATCTGGGCACTGGGCCCAACACCCTTGATGTTATTATCAGCTTTATAGAGCATTCAGTATCAGTTTCTTGGTGGACATTTGCAGAAAAAAATAACGAACTATTAATCGGTATATATAATCAACCTGTAACAGTGAGAGAAATTTCTTTGTATTTTGTGCCCATAAGTTTGATTGAGGTCTATCTATTATAAAGCTTCTTGAGGTCTGTCTTACATTAGGGTTGTGGGGGTTTGGGGCGGGAGGGGGTTGGATGGGTCATAAATTTTTTTGTCACTATTCTGAGTGTGTGTGTGTGTGTGTGTGTGGGGGGGTTGAAAACAAAATATAATGAAACTGGTAGGAAACATGATTTCCTATATGACAAATAGAGACCGTGATGCAGCTGCTGTTATAATTTCATGATTACAGCTGGAGCACGATCTTCTTTAACCTGACAACAGCTACAGCTTGGTCTCTGTTAGTGTAAACTACAGCACAGCTGCAGCAAGCTCTCTATTTGTCATATAGGAAACCATAACAACAGCTGGAGCATGGTCTCTGTTAAGTATATAGGAATCATGCTCCACCTGTTGTCATGAGAGTTTAACAACATCTGCAGCATGGTCTCTGTTGAGTATATAGGAAACCATGCTCCACCTGTTGTCATGAGAGTATAACAACATCTGGAGCATGGTCTTTGTTAAGAATATAGGAAATCATGCTCCACCTGTTGTCATGAGAGTATAACAACATCTGGAGCATGGTCTGTGTTAAGTATATAGGAATCATGCTCCACCTGTTGTCATGAGAGTTTAACAACATCTGCAGCATGGTCTCTGTTAAGAATATAGGAAACCATGCTCCACCTGTTGTCATGAGAGTATAACAACAGCTGGAGCATGGTCTTTGTTAAGAATATAGGAAATCATGCTCCACCTGTTGTCATAAGAGTATAACAACATCTGGAGCATGGTCTCAGTTAAGTGAATAGGAAATCATGCGCCACTTGTTGTCATAAGAGTATAAAAACAGCTGGAGAATGGTCTTTGTTAAGTATATATAAAATCCTGCTCCACCTGTTGTCATGAGAGTATAGCAACAGCTGTAGCATGGGCTCTCTTATGTATATAGGAAATCATGCTCCACCTATTGTCATGAGAGTATGAAAACAGCTGGAGCATGGTCTCTGTTAAGTGAGTAGGAAATCATGCGCCACACGTTGTCATGAGAGTATAACAACATCTGGAGCATAGTCTCTGATAAGTATATAGGTAATCATGCTCCACCTGTTGTCATGAGAGTATAGCAATAGCTGGAGTATGGTCTCTCTTATGTTTATAGGAAATCATGCTCCACCTGTTGCCACGAGAGTATAACAACAGCTGGAGCATGGTCTCTGTTAAGTGAATAGGAAATCATGCTCCACCTGTTGTTATGGGAGTATAACAACATCTGGAGCATTGTCTCTGTAAAGTATATAGAAATTCCTGCTCCACCTGTTGTCCTGAGAGTGTAGCAACAGCTGGATTATGGCCTCTCTTATGTATATAGGAAATCATGCTCCACCTGTCGTCATGACAGTATTACAACAGTTGGAGCATGGTCTCTGTTAAGTGAATAGGAAATCATGCGCCACCTGTTGTTATAGGGGTATAATAACAGCTGGAGCATGGTCTCTGTTAAGTGAATAGGAAATCATGCGCCACCTGTTGTTATAGGGGTATAATAACAGCTGGAGCATGGTCTCTGTTTAGTATTTAGGAAATCCTGCTCCATCTGTTGTCATGAGAGTATAACAACACCTGGAGCATGGTCTCTGTTATTATATAGGAAATTCTGCTCCACCTGTTGTCATGAGAATATAACAGCAGCTGGAACATTGTCTCTGTTAAGTATATTGGAAATCATGCGCCACCTGTGGTTTTGAGAGTATAACAACAGCTGGAGCATGGTCTTTGTTACGAATATAGGACATCATGCTCAACCTGTTGTCATGAGAATATAACAACAGCTTGAGCATGGTCTCTGTTAAGTATTTAGGAAACCATGATCCACCTGTTGTCATGAGAGTATAGCAACAACTGGAGCATGGTCTCTGTTTAGTATTTAGGAAATCATGCTCCATCTGTTGACATGAGAGTATAACAACACCTGGAGCATGGTCTCTGCTATTATATAGGAAATCCTGCTCCACCTGTTGTCATGAGAATATAACAACAGCTGGAACATGGTCTCTGTTAAGTATATTGGAAATCATGCGCCACCTGTGGTTTTGAGAGTATAACAACAGCTGGAGCATGGTCTTTGTTAAGAATATAGGAAATCATGCTCCATCTGTTGTCATGAGAATATAACAATAGATGGAGCATGGTCTCTGTTAAGAATATAGGAAATCATGCTCCACCTGTTGTCATGAGAATATAACAACTGCTGGAGCATGGTCTTTGTTAAGAATAAAGGAAATCATGCTCCACCTGTTGTCATGAGAATATAACAAGAGCTGAAGCATGGTCTCTGTTAAGTGAATAGGAAATCATGCGCCACCTGTATTCATGAGAGTATAACAATAGCTGGAGCATGGTCTCTGTTAAGGATATATAGAAAATCATGCGCCACCTGTTTTCATGAGAGTAAAACAACATCTGGAGCGCGGTCTCTGTTGAGTTTATAGGATATCATGCTCCACCTGTTTTCATGAGAATATAACAGCAGCTGGAGCATGGTCTCTGTTAAGTAAATAGGAAATCTTGCTCCACCTGTTGTCATGAGAGCATAACAATAGCTGAAACATGGTATCTCCTAGTACCCTAGATCTCGTCAAATATAAAATCTACTCATGCAAGAAATGCATCTATTGGAGCAACTTCTTATCTTCAATGTTTTACCCCAATAACAGTGGCAGATTTGATTCCTCTAAACGTGTACCCATTTCTGTTAAGATTCAGATCCTTCTGAGAAAAGACATACATGTGTCTTGGCCATGGCCATGGAAGTTATGGGGATTCATATGAAAGACGGTGTAGAATATAATCACTAGAATACTATATGGGTACTTTCATATCACATCATAGTAGAACTGAAGTTCTAGGTCAGAGGGTTAAGCGCTGGCCTGTTAAACTCGCTCCCGTGGTTCGAATCCCACTGAGGCGGCATTATTTTTAACCGTAAACGGGATTCCATTGCACACAGCGATTCATATTATTACATTCCCGTCGAGTCGATATGACTGAAATAGTGTTATTAGGTCCACCCATATCACATCCTATACTCGTATATGCCTTGGACCAGTGATACTGGTGTTGGGCAGATGCTCTGTAGTAAGAAAATCTATTGAGATTTTTCGTATAAGTAAAACGTCGATATGACGTCGGTGCAATGTTGATACGACGTTTTGTCTGGGTGAGTTTAAAGTGCATAGGTACACCGTAATGGTTTTCTGCCTTTTTTTTAAAAAAAAAAGGGGGAACAAATTTTGTGACTTCCAGTTTGCTGACCTGTGTGACTAAGCCCTTCCTAATAAGGTTTACCTTAAAGGAAATAACTTGTTCCTTAAAAAGCAAATTCTTTGCATGAAAAGTTGACTCCAAATGAGAAAGGGGGGGGGGGCAAAAATAAATAATGGCAGAGTTGTTTCCCCTGGAAGTTTACACAGTCACATTAATGCGTATGGAGGCATATTTATGTTTTCTCGCCATTTTTAAAGCTCAGACATGCTGACTTCTTTGACGTAAAACATTAAAAAGTGGATTTGACGGTAGCATCAAAAAGAAGAGATGTTCCTCATACATGTAATTTGTGATGAAAAAGACCTCTTCAAACGCAGAGAACGGCAACTCAGTGTGAGGTATGCGAGTTTAGGCGACCCGACTCTATACCTGCAACCGTATGCTTCTCTGATAAACAAACCCATTGTATTGGCCACTTGAAGCGCTGGCACCATTTTAAAATGCGGACTGAGTCTGGTATCAGCGTGCATATCATTCCCTCCAACAGACGCAATAGGTGCTGTTTTAAATAGAAGAAAGCTTGTCGAAAACTATGTAAACTTCCAGGCTCGTTGCAGATACAAGAACAGACATGTAATAAGCCATCGCATCGTACACAGATAAACACTTGATGGCTCCCTTGGAATCCAAATAGAGAGAGAGAAAGAGAGAGAGAGAGAGACAGACAGACAGAGAGGAGAGAGAGGAGAGGAGGTGGGGTCGATCGGGCTTTATTTTATATTTTTGTTTTGAATCGCAAAAAACTGCATCACAGATATAAAATGGAATTCGCATATAGGCCTATATGGGTGTTGGTGAGATGCAATGGATTTAATCCAAAACAGCCCTGTTAAATTACTACTATTGTTTATGTGTCTCAACAGCAGCAGTATCTGCATTATGTCCATCAACTATTAACAAACTTTTGTGGGGTAGCCCTGAGCTGACATGCCAAACAAAAAGAATTTTTTCCTAGCTGTTCAGAATTTTATAATGAAAGCAAAACGCTTCGAAAAACAGTCAAGGTTAACTCCGTTTCACATTACTTACAAATAGAATATAAAGTTTCTTCCTTTAATTGTATTATTATACAATTGTTAAATGTGTAGAATCTTATTCCATTGAGCTGTTTATGTGAACGAACCTTTGGCTTAAAACCACTGTGCCTCGACTGCTGTACAGAAACATGTACCTTTATACATGTATTTCTAAAAAATGCTAATTAATAGCAAGCCTAAAATTCCACTCCCCGTGGAGCCCTCCTACCTATCACTTACCTGCTACTATGTTGTATATTTTTGTATAACTTTACTGCCATCTCTCTAAAGTATCTTACTCTCTAAATACCTGATCATATGTTACATTACTATTCCAGACATCTTTGTTAAGAACTTATTATGTCAGTTTTAGCAAGCCTCAAAGTTCAAATGACTATATACTTGTTATACGATCAATTGAAACATAGGATACAGCTTCATATAAGTCGTATGACTTTCTTCTGAATTCTATCTGTACTGATTTCATTTACATGTACTTGTATCTGTATTTACTTTATGTATCCCAGTTTCAAATAAAATATTGTTTAAACCAACAGCAGCAGTGTGCCGATAAAATATTTGTCAGCGCATATACTTGTTTTTACAGCTTTAAATCTTGTGCGCCCTAGACATCGAAAGGCCGAAAAGTTCCAAACACAACCTTCCTTTTATATATTCCTAGATAACAGAACAATTATAAAATGCAAAAAAGGGCAAACTCGCAGTCTTGGAATTCATTAAGGTGCAAGCTATATTATAACGAATGTAACAGAAGCTAAAGGGCTTAAAACGCATTAAATTGTTGAAGGAGCTATGCTTGTACGTGAAAATGGGGTGACAAAATCATTGGTCTAAAACGCTGTTACCATTTAACTGGTAAATGTAATTTTACGTGTAAATGGCTGTTAATAGTCAACTGACAATAGCAATTACAATCTTATATGGCTAACAGCAATTTTTGTCGCCCCGTTTACGATTGAAAAGATTTTCTCCTCCAGCGGGACTCGAACCCGGGACCGCTAGATCAGCAGGTCATCGCTTAACCTTCTGAGCTATCGGGTCCCCTTTATACTACAAGCATCAGTGTAGGTCTTGTTCTTAAGAAAGTATTTCTTGCTAAAATGGGGGTATTTGGGGACTGTGATGCAAGATATATTTATATTTAGAATAATAGTTTTCTGCTGAAATATCTCCCGCTTCATTTTGGGGTAATTTTTTCTTTCTTTTGTTTCTAGAGTTTCATGACCTTTTAATTAAATTTAAGCTCCAAAGAGTCATTTTGCATTCTGAATCTTATTTGTTAAATGCTGTGCGTCAACATTTCATTTGAAGGTTTGGCGATATGAAATAAATAAGAATTATCAAGTCCAGTTTGTTCTACGAATAATCAATTTCGGAATTCAGAATTCGGAACTCGGAAATAGTATGGAAATGAAAAGTGAGCCCGATGATTTGGGCCATCGTAGTTCTGATAGAAATAGGTATAGAAAAAAAAGCCTTTTTTATAAACAAAACATTTTCTCGCCGTGTCCTGCGCCGGCAAAGCAGGTTGAGCGAGATTCAAAATATTTGTATTCTTCGGGGCAAGTCAAACCAAGAAAAAAAAACGCATTGGGGATACAGGGAGCTATAACAATATATTTAGGGATCTAGTGAGTCCTGGTTGTGTGGCTGAAACACAAACACTTATCTTCTAGCTATTGAACTGAGAAACTCTCGACTACGGAATGAGTAAAAGAATACCTAAGTTAAAATGCTGTGAAACTTGTAATATGTTGTGTCCAAGACTCAATGGGTTTCTAACCGGTCAATGGGGTTAAGGGGATGGGGACTAATCACAAATGTTAATGAACTAGGAGAGATATACGCATTATTTTCTAAGAGCTGGGTATAGTATACTCACTCCGCCCCCCCCCCCCCCCCCCCCCGATAGCCTAGTAGCCGTAGGGGCAGTGGGCCTACTCTCCTTTCGCTGCCTTATCCTTCCCTGTTTCGAAACAGGAACCAATTTTCTGCTGGGTTGACCGAGACAGTTTTCGAGTTGTCGGATGGCCAAGCCCGGGTTCGAACTCACAATCTTCATGCGACTTTCTGCACTAAAACCGAGTCGCTCTGGCCACTCGACCACATAAGTTGCACCGTACTATTAACATCAGACAGAGTAACCAATGATCATCAACGAGCTCGACGTGATGAAAATTTGGCAGACAACTGAAAAATGGCTTGACAGCGAAATGGCTAAATCGCTAAACCATAAAATATAGGTCACACCGACGCACAATTATTACGAATAACTCACAGTTTCAGCCAAAATTATTAATCAAAGTATGATGCGACGGATATTTGAGCTGAAAATCAGAACCATACTTTAGACATTTGAGCGGATTTAAGATGGACAGTTTAGCGAAATCGATTTTGGATTTACACGTAAGTTTTGCAGGTGAACGGTATTCACATGCAAACCTTTCCCGTTAGTATGATTTTCAATCGAAATGAATATTTTACCCATGCAGCCAGGGTTGTTGTTTTTTTGTAGGAGTTCGATGGATATTATTGTTGTAGATACAAATCGTGATCTGTGATTGATTGAGATACAGACTAGAGAGTTCCTTTAAAAGTGATTGAGATACAGACTAGATATTTCCTTAAAAAGTGGTTATCTTTCATGGCGCTGCACTAAAGAGAAATGTAAGGCTCGCATGAGCACAGATAGCACATGTACCACAGTCATTTTCCCCCAAAAAACGAACATTCTCATGACCAAGATGACCACGTCACCAACAGAAAATGCGGCAGAAGATGTAAACCTAAGACTTTCGATAGGCTTAGGTTAACTCGAATACTTAAAAGGACATTTTCTGACTGGCTAACGGAAGGAGCACAAGACAAAGCGTCAGAGTAATTCAGGTAATCCGCTCAAAAGGGTTATTTTCCGTTTTGCTCAAATATCCACTTTTTTGCCGCTCAAACGTCCATTTTTTTCTATTAAAATGCCCTGTCAATCCGCTCAAATGTTCTACGCCGGTATGGTGCAAATCCATAAATTAGTGTTAGAGATATTGACTAAAATAACTGGGCCATGAAATATAGACCCCACTGAACTACAGTTAGTATGAGGTAACTCACAAAACCGGTCCAAACCATTAACCCTAGCTTAATGCAATCCATGAAATAGTGTTTTTTTTAGATGTTGGCTAAAATCACTGGCCCATGAAATATAGTTCACACTGACCTATAATTAGTATGAGGTAAGTCATAGTGTCAGCCCAAACCATTAACCCTAGTGAAATGCAAATCCATATAATAGCGTTAAAAATGTGAGACAAATTCACTGGACTATGACCTACAATTAGTATAAGGTCACTCACAGTAGCTCAAACCATTTAATCAAGAAATAGTATTATAAATATGAAGTAAACTCACTCGACCATGAAATATAGGTCACACTGACCTACATTTAATATGAGGTCACTCATAGTGTCAACCCAAACCGTTTACCTCAAGTATGATGAAAACCGATAAAATAGTGATAGAAATATGAGGCAAACTTACTGAACCATGAAATATAGGTCACACTGACCAACATATTGTATGAGGTCACTCACAGTGTTAAGCCAAACCACTAGCCCAAGTATAAGGTAAATCCATAAAATAGTACTAGAAATATGCGGCCAAGTCACTGGACCATAAGTATAGGTCACTGTGACATACCTTCATTCTGATGTCCAACATCGGGTGATACTGAGTGGTTATTCAAAGCGATCATGTTCATACATAAACTTCAAGATATAAGGCAAATAACAGAACCTTGAAATATGGGTCACTATGGCCTACATTTTGTTTGTGGTCAAACAACGGATCATACTGACTTATAACTCCAAGCATAAATGTCATACATCAAACAGTTTCAATCACTGGGCCATGAAATAAAGTCACTGCTTTCAGTAGATCTTCCCAAGATGTTCATATATAGCAAGTATGAAAGTGAGCTAAACGCAAAAGGTGAATATTATTCTATGTTCAATGATTCGTGAAATATAGGTCATGGCCCAATATGCGTCACTGCATGCTGTAGATCTTTATCGGATCTACCTATGGAGCAAGTATGACACTCTACCCCTTTTGGTTACTTGAAAACTGAGCTAAACGCAACAGGTGAATCTTTG
Source organism: Ctena decussata (assembly GCA_963989385.1). Classification (NCBI taxonomy): domain Eukaryota; kingdom Metazoa; phylum Mollusca; class Bivalvia; order Lucinida; family Lucinidae; genus Ctena; species Ctena decussata. Next base: position 41,522,311 of record OZ022503.1, on the reverse strand, counting down.
ATTCTATGTCCAATGATCTGTAAAATATACGACATGGCCCGATATGCATCACTGCATTCAGTAGATCTTCCCGAGATGTACCTATGAAGCAAGTTTAAAGACTCAGTCCCTTTTTATTACTTAGAAACTGAGCTAAACGCAACAAGTGAATATTTTGCCTCTTTTCAATGATCCGTGAATTACATGTATAGGTCATGGCTCAATATGCATCACTGATTTTTGTAGAGCTTCACCGGATGTATCTATTGAGCAAGTTTGAAGACTCTATCCCTTTTGATTACTTAGAAACTGAGCTAAACGCAAAGGTGAATATTTGTTCTATGTTCAGTGATCAGTGAATTATAGGACATGACCCAATTTGCATCATTGCATTCAGTAGATCTTCACCAGATGTACCTATGGAGCAAGTTTGAAGAAACTACCTCTTTTGGTTACATAGAAACTGAGCTAAACGCATCAGATGAATATTTTTGTCCATGTTCGATGAGCCGTAATATATAGGCCACAGACCAATATGCATCGCTGCTTTCAGTAGATCTTTCTTAGATGTATATATGGAGCAAGTTTTGAAGACTCTATGTTAAACTTAGAAACTAAGCTAAACGCAACAGGTGAATATTTTGCTAACGCGCATAAAGGCGCACGCGAACGCATACGCAGACGCACATCATAAGTGCTAGTTTTGCTTCGCAAAGTCGCACTAAAATCGACAAGAATTTGTGATACATATATATTACTCAAACAGTTTGGTCAATATGACAAAACATCAATTCCTATTAAAAAAAATTCTGAGTTTTTTAGATCATAAAAAACTATAATGAGGTATCATTAATTCCAACCTGTAGTGTCAGTAAATGAACACAACTTTGTGACAATATTTAATGTATTTTGTAGAAAAATTCAGGACAAATAAGAGGTTTATTGATATCACAACATCATCGCCACTATATTGCAGTTTTGCTGACAATCATTCAGTTTGTGATATCTCAGACTCTTCTGAGATATTATCAAATCCTGTTTAGAGATCTAACAGAATGGAGCTTAATATTACCTGACAAGAAATAAAGAACGTGAGAAGATCAATCTGGCCATTTTTACTCAGAAGCTGAAATTATTGTATTTGCCGACATCACCTAGGGATCGGAGGGTCTCGTTTTAACTTAGAGAATAAGGTATTTTATGATCTTGTGTTCGAACAATAAGGAATATTTTAGTAATGTTTTTAAGGGACGGGTCATTTATTATCTGGTGGAGGTGGGGGAGGGGGGGGGGAATTTTCATATGGTTCACCAAAATTTTTCTGACCCCCACCCCAGTCTCACCAGTATTATTTTGCCGACGCCCCCCCCCCCCCCCCCCCACGCAAATAGATGACAAACAATTTTATGATCTCCCACACCCAGCTACCCTTAACATACCTACACCATATTAACTATTTTATGTCAGACTGACCTCATTCAAAACTTGTATCAAACACAAAGAACATTTTCTTATTTTAACAGGTTAATTATTCATGGTCTGTGTAAACTTGTCTTCATTTTTAAACTTTCTTCTGCTAATGGCCATCCAGCAATCTGTTGTCCACTGCTTAACAGCTTAATAATTATAACTGTTAAAGCTAATATTGGGCGTCTGGGTCGCGGGGGTCTGGGGGCTGCGGCCCTAGAAGCCACTGTAGTTCTGCTGATGAAAAGGCGCCTGGAGAGCTGATATCACAAATGCAGGCATTAAATTTAATTTAGAACAAAATTATCTACTTGACATGATTTTATAGACACTTTCATACTGTTGTTTTCTGTTGAAAGAAAAAGAGTGAAATTTTAGGAGTAATGGGGGGCCTGGAAGCCCCCCCCCCCCCCCCCCCCCCCCCAAGAAGCCGAGACATTTTTTTTTTTTAAAATGAAGGTCGATGTAAGAATTCTGACTACCCCCCCCCCTCCACAATATGCTTACTAAAATATATGACCCCCCTTGCTCCGAGGCTTATTGATTTCCGACCCCCCCCCCCCCCTGTACATCACAACATCACCAAAAACAATTCCGTTCCCCTAAATGTACCCGGTTCCCCCACACCTGATTATAAATTACTCGTCCCAAATTCAAGCAAAAAAAATTAAAAATTACGTTTTCTAACCTCAAAAAAAAAGTGTTACAGTTGTCGGGATAGATTGTATCAGTCGACAGCCTGCTCCCTGCGTTTGATCTCGAATATATGAAAAAAACACTCTTTATTTTTCTGTTCTGTAATTAGCCTTGTTAACAGCAGACTGCATGTAACATAAGAGCATTTTCGGTAACAAGCGGTTATCCAAAGAGTTGAAACAGTTCCGGTGAAACTAAAAAATGGAGACTATGTTCCACCTATTGTTGTTTTCTCATGACAACAGGAGGAGCATGGATTCTTATATTACTGAAGGAGACAGAGCTCCAGCTGTTGTTACATCATGTATCATGTCATGAAAACAGGAGGAGCATGGTTTCCTATAGTACGTACAGAGACTATGCTCCATCTGCTGTTATAATCTGATGACAGCAGGTGGAGCATAGTAACCTATCATTCTAACAGAGACCATGCTCAAGCTGTTGTTATAGTCTGAGGACAACAGGAGGATCATGGTTTCCTATAGTACTATAAAAACCATGCTCCAGCTGTTGTTATAATCTGATGACAATAGGAGGAGCATGGTTTCCTGTAGTACTAACAGAGACCGTGATTTAGCTTTTGTTATCATCTGATGACATCAGGTATTGTACTTTTAGAGACCACGCTCCAGCCGTTGTAACAATCTGATGATAACAGAAGGAGAATGGCTTCCTGAAGTACTAACATAGACCATGCTCCAGCTGCTGTTATAACCTGATGACAACAGGAGGAGCATGGTTTCCTTTAGTACTATCAGAGCTGCTTCGGTTAACTGTACATGTCTTTGGTAAACTTGTGACAATCTGTGTATATGTGCTTATTTCCCTATTGGTTTTGAAAGTGGAATGTGGGATTTGATTGTATTAATTCCTGATCATTGCCTATCTTTTTACTTTCCTATAGTACTAACAGAGACCTTCTTCAGCTGTTGTTTTAATATGATGACAACAGGAGGAGCATCGTTTCCTATGGTACTAACGGACGTGACATTACTTGTTTTTCAAATACAGTCTAGTTTCTGAAGAAGACGAAAGTCGAAACGTGAAAACCTGTGTTTTGTCTTATTTCTGAACTTTATGGTACTAAAAGAGAGCACGCTCTAGCTATTGTTATAATATGATGAAAACAGAAAGAGCATGGTTTCCTATAATACTGACAGACTGTTGTAATAATCTGATGACAACAGGAAAAGCTTGGTTTCTTAAAGTACTTACAGAGACCATGCTCAAGCTGTTGTAATACTCTCGTGACAACAGGAGGAGCATGATTTCGTATATACTAAACAGAGAACATGCTCCACCTGTTGTTATACTCTCATGACAACAGGTAGAGTAGGATTTCCTATATACTTAACAGCGACCATGTTCCGGCTGTTGTTATACTCTCATGACAACAGGTGGAGCAGGATTTCCTATATACTAAACAGAGACCATGCTCCACCTGTTGTTATATTCTCATGACAACAGCTGGAGCATGATTTCCTATATACTTAACAGGGACCATGCTCCAGCTGTTGTAATACACCCATGACAACTGGAGGAGCAGGATTTCCTATATACTTAACAAAGACCATGCTCCAGCTGTTGTTATACTCTCATGACAACAGGTGAAGCATGATTTCCTATATACTTAACAGAGACCATGGTCCAGCTGTTATTATACTCCCATAACAACAGGTGGAGCATGATTACCTATAAACTTAACAGAGACCATGCTCCAGATGTTGTTATACTCTCATTACAATAGGTGGCGCACGATTTCCTATTCACTTAACAGAGACCATGCTCCAGCTGTTGTTATACTCTCATGACAACAGACGGAGCATGATTTCCCATACCAATTAGACAGACCATGCTCCAACTGTTGTTATAACCTCATGACAACAGTTGAAGCAGGATTTTGTATATACTTAACAGAGACCATGCTCCAGATGTTCTTATACTCCTATAACAACAGGTGGAGCATGATTACCTATATACTTAACAGAGACAATGCTCCAGATGTTGTTATACTCTCATAACAACAGGTTGTGCATGATTTCCTTTTCACTTTACAAAGACCATGCTCCAGCTGTTGATATAGTCTCATGACAACAGGTGGAGCATAATTTCCTGTATACATAACAGAGACCATGCTCAAGCTGTTGTTATACTCTCATGACAACAGGAGGAGTCTGATTTCGTATATACTAAACAGAGAACATGCTCCACCTGTTGTTATACTCTCATGACAACAGGAGGCGCATAATTTCCTATTCACTTAAAAGAGACCATGCTCCAGCTGTTGTTATACTCTCATGACATCAGGTGGAGCAGGATTTCCTATATACATAAGAGAGACCATGCTCCAGCTGTTGCTATACTCTCATGACAACAGATGGAGCAGGATTACCTCTATACTTAACAGAGACCATGCTCCAGATGTTGTTATACTCTAATGACAACAGGTGGCGCATGATTTCCAATTCACTTAACAGAGACCATGCTAAAGCAGTTGTTATACTCTCATGACAACAGTTCGAGCAGGGTTTTCTATATTCTTAACAAAGACCATGCTCCAGCTGTTGCTATACTCTCATGACAACAGGTGGCGCATGATTTCCTATTCACTTAACATAGACCATGCTCCAGATGTTGTTATACTCTCATGAAAACAGGTGGCGCATGATTTCCTATTCACTTAACAGAGACCATGCTCCAGCTGTTGTTATACTCTCATGACAACAGGTGGAGCATGATTTCCTATATACATAAGAGAGATCATGCTCCAGCTGTTGCTATACTCTCATGACAACAGGTGGAGCAGGATTTTCTATATACTTAACAAAGACCATGCTCCAGATGTTGTTATACTCTCATGACAACAGGTGGCGCATGATTCTCTATTCACTTAACAGAGACCATGCTCCAGCTGTTGTTGTACTCTAATGACAACAGGTGGAGCATGGTTTCCTATATTCTTAACAAAGACCATGCTCCAGCTGTTGTTATACTCTCATGACAACAGGTGGAGCATGATTTCCTCTATACTTAACAAAGACCATGCTCCAGCTATTGTTATACTCTCATGACCACAGGTGGAGCATGATTTGCTATATACTTAACACAGACCATGCTCCAGCAGTTGTTATGGTTTCCTATATGACAAATAGAGAGCGTGCTGCAGCTGTGCTGTAGTTAACACTTACAGAGACCCAGCTGTAGCTGTTGTCAGGCTAAAGGAGATCATGCTCCAGCTGTAATCATGAAATTATAAAATTAGCTGCATCACGGTCCCTATTTGTCATAGAGCAAATCATGCTACCTACCAGTTTCATTATATTTGGTTTTCACTTCCCCCTCCTCCAGATAGGTGACAAAAAAACTTTATGAACCATCCACACACCTTATGTAAGACAGACCTCAAGAACCTTTATAATAGATAGACCTCAATCAAACTTTTGGGCAGAAATACAAAGAAATTTCTCTCATTGTTGCAGGTTAATTATATATACCGATCAATGGTTCGTTATTTTTTTCTGCTAATGTTTACCAAGAAAATGATGCTGAATGCTCTATAAAGCTGATAATAACATTAAGGGTGTTGGGCCCAGTGCCCAGATTCCAGAGCAGTTTTTTTACTGATGACAAGGAACCGTCACAAACGCAGGCGTTAAATTTACTTGAGAACATATCCTCTGATCGACGTGTTTTAAGACCATTCATTGTATATTTTCCTACTAATACATCAATGTTTTTTTTGTTGGGGTGGGGGTGGGGAGAGGGGGAATAGAGCGACCCTAGTATTCTCTTCTTTGTAAGCGTTTTTAAATCTTAAATTTGAAAGAATAGAATTTATTTGAAAGTGTAGGTGTAATGGGGAGTTTTGAACATTTTTTTAAATAAAGACAAATGGATTTTTTTCCATTTGTCTTTATTTAAAAAAAGAAATTATGCAGGGCTCCCCCCTATGCCTCCATACCCTCCTGAATGTACCCGGCCCCCAACCTGATAATAAATGACTCGTCCCTAATAGATGCATTCAGTAAAAGGGCCAATGAAACATATTAAACAATGTCAATTGTTTGTTTATTAGACATCAAACTGGCCAACGTTTTTGTTGATCGAACTTCGAAAAAAGATGAACATGTTTCGTATTCAAATTCTTCAACGATAAGTTTTGCGTGATCCACACATAGTCATAAATAATTGTCTATTTTTAAACATGGATGAAGCGACTTAAAAATAGATCGGTCGATATGTGCTATATTTAAACGAGCTATTAATAGTATATAGTTGAGCATGCGCATTGCCAGATCATGCGCGGCCTGTTGTCGTTTTCCCTCTCCCGAATTATACAGGTTATTAGTATTTGCTTCTGATACAGGCCATCAGTTACCCACAATGCAGCTTGACAATAATTTGCCTCGTTCCCAGGCGACTAAATAGACTGTAGTGGGTCATACGAAACGGAAGTTGTGCAAGGAACTAGTCTAGACATTTATGCAACGGGAGAGGGAAAACGACAACAGGCCGCGCATGATTTTTAATTGCGCATGCGTCGGTCAGTTACTTTTAATAGACATTGGTAAATCCATTTTTAGTTATAAATAGCGTTCGGAAAATCCAATAATAATTGTACAGCGCTGCACTTAAAACAATGGCTTATCTAGCATGTTAAAGCTCTCTGCAAATTACTATTTCAGTAGATTCATTTATTTATCATTTATTTATATATTTATTTATCTATTTATTTATTTATCTATTTATTTTTAATTCTTTCTTATCCCCTAATTAGATTAAAAATGAGCAAGACTCACTGGGCACGACGATATAATGTTCCACTATCGTAAGGGTTTGCTGTACGGGCGATGGAATTTAGAGACCCTTCGTATCAACAAAAATGTTGGCCAGTTTTATATATTTACATGTAGATCTAAAACAATTGATATTGTTTAATATGTTTCATTGGCCCTTTTACTGTATGCAAGTATTAGGGACGAGTCATTTATTATCAGGTCGGGGGCCGGGTACATTCAGAAGGCTATGTGTTTGTGATTGTGGGGGGGAGGGGGGATTTTATTAGTGATCTACTGGGAGTGTGTGGAGGGATAGGGGGGAGCCTTGCATAATTTCTGTTTTAAATAAAGACAAATGGGAAACATCCCTTTGTCTTAATTTAAAAAAAAATGTTCAAGGCTCCCTATTTCACCTACTCTTTCAAATTAATTCTATTCTTTCAATTTTAAGATTTAAAAACGCTTACAAAGAAGAAAATACTAGGGTGGCTCTATTCCCCCCCCCCCCCCCCCCCAACAAAAAATCATTGGTGTTTTAGTATGAAAATATACAATGAATGGTCTTAAAACATGTCGACCAGAGGAAATGTTCACAAGTAAATTTAACGCCTGCGTTTGTGACGGTTCCTTGTCATCAGTAAAAAAACTGCTCTGGAATCTGGGCACTGGGCCCAACACCCTTGATGTTATTATCAGCTTTATAGAGCGTTCAGTATCAGTTTCTTGGTGGACATTTGCAGAAAAAATAACGAACTATGAGTCGGTATATATAATCAACCTATAACAGTGAGAGAAATTTCTTTGCATTTTGTGCCCATAAGTTTGATTGAGGTCTATCTATTATAAAGGTTCTTGAGGTCTGTCTTACATTAGGGTTGTGGGGGTTTGGGGCGGGAAGGGGGTGGATGGGTCATTTTTTTGGTCACTTATCTGGAGTGGGGGGGGAGTTGAAAACAAAATATAATGAAACTGGTAGGTAGCATGATTTCCTATATGACAAATAGGGACCGTCATGCAGCTGTTGTTATAATTTCATGATTACACTGGCGCACGATCTTCTTTAGCCTGACAACAGCTACAGCATGGTCTCTGTTAGTGTAAACTACAGCACAACTGCAGCAAGCTCTCTATTTGTCATATAGGAAACCATAACAACAGCTGGAGCATGGTCTCTGTTAAGTATATAGGAATCATGCTCCACCTGTTGTCATGAGAGTTTAACAACATCTGCAGCATGGTCTCTGTAAAGTATATAGGAAATCATGTTCCACCTGTTGTCACGAGAGTATAACAACAGTTGGAGCATGGTCTTTAGTAAGAATATAGCAAATCATGCTCCACCTCTTGTCATGAGAGTATAACAACAGCTGGAGCATGGTCTCTGTTAAGTGAATAGGAAATCATGCGCCACTTGTTGTCATAAGAGTATAAAAACAGCTGGAGAATGGTCTTTGTTAAGTATATATAAAATCCTGCTCCACCTGTTGTCATGAGAGTATAGCAACAGCTGGAGCATGGTCTCTCTTATGTATATAGGAAATCATGCTCCACCTGTTGCCACGAGAGTATAACAACAGCTGGAGCATGGTCTCTGTTAAGTGAATAGGAAATCATGCTCCACCTGTCGTTATGGGAATATAAAAAACATCTGGAGCATGGTCTCTGTAAAGTATATAGAAATTCCTGCTCCACCTGTTGTCATGAGAGTATAGCAACAGCTGGAGCATGGTATCTCTTATGTATATAGGAAATCATGCTCCACCTGTCGTCATGAGAGTATAACAACAGTTGGAGCATGGTCTCTGTTTAGTGAATAGGAAATCATGCGCCACCTGTTGTCAGGAGAGTATAACAATATCTGCAGCATGGTTTATGTTAAGTGTATAGGTAATCATGCTCCACCTGTTGTTATGGGGGTATAACAACAGCTGGAGCATGGTCTCTGGTAAGATTATAGGAAATCATGCTCCACCTGTTGTCAGGAGAGTAAAGCAACAGCTGGAGCATGGTCTTTGATAAGTATATAGGAAATCCTGCTCCTCCTGTTGTCATGAGTATAACAACAGCTGGAGCATGGTCTCGTTGAGTATATAGGAAATCATGCTCCACCTGTTGTCATGAGAAAATAAGAACAGCTGAAGCATGGTCTCTATTTAGTATATAGGAAATCCTTCTCCACCTGATGCCTTGAGAGTATACCAACAGCTGGAGCATGGTCTCTGTTAAGTATATAGGAAATCCTACTCTACCTGTTGTCATGAGAGTATAACAACAGCTGGAGCATGTTCCCTGTTTAGTATATACGAAATCATGCTCCTCCTGTTGTCATGACAGAATGCCAACAGCTGGAGCATGGTCTCTGTTAAGTTTATAGGAAATCATGCTACACCTGTTGTCATGAGAGTATAACAACATCTGGAGCATGGTCTCTGTTAAGTATAAAGGAAATCATGCTCCACTTATGTCATGAGGATATAACAACAGCTAGAGCATGGTCTCTGTTAAGTATATAGGAAATCATGCTCCACCTGTTGTCATGAGAGTATATCAACAACTGGAGCAGGGTCTCTGTTAAGTATATAGAAAACCAGGCTCCACCTGTTGTCATGAGCGTATTACAACATCTGGAGCATGGTCTCTGTTATTTTATAGGAAATCCTGCTCCACCTTTTGTCATGAGAATATAACAACAGCTGGAGCATGGTCTCTGTTAAGTATATTGGAAATCATGCTCCACCTGTTGTCATGAGAGTATAACAACAGCTGGAGCATGGTCTTTGTTAAGAATATAGGAAATCATGCTACACCTATGGTCATTGAAATATAACAACAGCTGGAGCATGGTCTCTCTTAAGTGAATAGGAAATCCTGCTCCACCTGTTGTCATGAGGATATAACAACAGCTAGAGCATGGTCTCTGTTAAGTATATTGGAAATCATGCTCCACCTGTTGTCATGAGAGTATACCAACAACTGGAGCATGGTTTCTGTTAAGTATATAGGAAACCATGCTCTACCTGTTGTCATGAGAGTATAACAACATCTGGAGCATGGTCTTTGTTAAGAATATAGGAAATCATGCTCCACCTGTTGTCATGAGAATATAACAACAGCTGGAGCATGGTCTCTGTTAAGTATAATATAGGAAATCTTGCTACACCTGTTGTCAGGAGGGAGAGCATTACAAAAGCTGGAGCATGGTCTCTGTTAAGTATATAGGAAATCATGCTCCACCTGTCGTCATGAGAGTATAACAACAGTTGGAGCATGGTCTCTGTTAAGTGAATAGGAAATCATGCGCCACCTGTTGTCAGGAGAGTATAACAATATCTGCAGCATGGTTTATGTTAAGTGTATAGGTAATCATGCTCCACCTGTTGTTATGGGGGTATAACAACAGCTGGAGCATGGTCTCTGTTAAGTGTATAGGAAATCATGCTCCACCTGTTGTCAGGAGAGTATAGCAACAGTTGGAGCATGGTCTTTGTTAAGTATATAGGAAATCATGCGCCACCTGTTGTCATGAGAGTATAACAACAGCTTGAGCATGGTCTCGTTGAATATATAGGAAATCATGCTCCACCTGTTGTCATGAGAATATCACAACAGCTGGAGCATTGTCTCTGTTTAGTATATAGGAAATCCTGCTCCACCTGTTGTCTTGAGAGTATAGCAACAGCTGGAGCATGGTCTCTGTTAAGTATATAGGAAATCCTACTCTACCTGTTGTCATGAGAGTATAACAACAGCTGGAGCATGATCCCTGTTTAGTATATACGCAATCATGCTCCTCCTGTTGTCATGAGAGAATAACAACAGCTTGAGCATGGTATCTGTTAAGTATATAGGAAATCATGCTCCACCTGTTGTCATGAGAGTATAACAACATCTGGAGCATGGTCTCTGTTAAGTATATAGAAAATCCTGCTCCACTCATGTCATGAGGATATAACAACAGCTAGAGCATGGTCTCTGTTAAGTAAATAGGAAATCATGCTCCACCTGTTGTCATGAGAGTATATCAACAACTGTGGCAAGGGCCTCTGTTAAGTATATAGGAAACCATGCTCCACCTGTTGTCATGAGCGTATTACAACATCTGGAGCATGGTCTCTGTTATTATATAGGAAATTCTGCTCCACCTGTTGTCATGAGAATATAACAACAGCTGGAGCATGGTCTCTGTTAAGTATATAGGAAATCCTACTCTACCTGTTGTCATGAGAGTATAACAACAGCTGGAGCATGATCCCTGTTTAGTATATACGAAATCATGCTCCTCCTGTTGTCATGAGAGAATAACAACAGCTTGAGCATGGTCTCTGTTAAGTATATAGGAAATCATGCTCCACCTGTTGTCTTGAGAGTATAATAACAGCTGGAGCATGGTCTTTGTTAACAATAGAGGAAATCATGCTCCACCTGTTGTCATTGAAATTTAACAACAGCTGGAGCATGGTCTCTGTTAAGTGAATAGGAAATCATGCGCCACCTGTTGTCATGAGAGTATAACAATTGCCGGTGTATGGTCTCTGTTAAGAATATATAGGAAAGCATGCGCCACCTGTTTTCATTAGAGTATAACAACAGCTTGAGCACGGTCTATGTTGAGTTTATAGGATATCCTGCTCCACCTGTTGTCATGAGAATATAACAACAGCTGGAGCATGGTCTCTGTTAAGTTTATTGGAAATCATGCTCCAACTGTTGTCATGAGAGTTTACAACCGCTGGAGCATGGTCTTTGTTAAGAATATAGGAAACAATGCTCCACCTGTTGACATTGAAATATAACAACAGCTGGAGCATGGTCTCTGTTAAGTGAATAGGAAATCCTGCTCTACCTGTTGTCATGAGGATATAACAACAGATGGAGTATGGTCTCTGTTAAGTATATAGGAAATCATGCTCCACCTGTTGTCATGAGAGTATACCAACAACTGGAGCACGGTCTCTGTTAAGCATTTAGGAAATCATGCTCCATCTGTTGTCATGAGAGTATTACAACACCTGGAGCATGGTCTCTGTTAAGTTTATAGGAAATCCTGCTCCACTCATGTCATGAGGATATAACAACAGCTAGAGCATGGTCTCTGTTAAGTATATAGGAAATCATGCTCCACCTGTTGTCATGAGAGTATATCAACAACTGTGGCAGGGCCTCTGTTAAGTATATAGGAAACCATGCTCCACCTGTTGTCATGAGCGTATTACAACATCTGGAGCATGGTCTCTGTTATTCTATAGGAAATTCTGCTCCACCTGTTGTCATGAGAATATAACAACAGCTGGAGCATGGTCTCTGTTAAGTATATTGGAAATCATGCTCCACCTGTTGTCTTGAGAGTATAATAACAGCTGGAGCATGGTCTTTGTTAACAATAGAGGAAATCATGCTCCACCTGTTGTCATTGAAATTTAACAACAGCTGGAGCATGGTCTCTGTTAAGTGAATAGGAAATCATGCGCCACCTGTTGTCATGAGAGTATAACAATTGCCGGTGTATGGTCTCTGTTAAGAATATATAGGAAAGCATGCGCCACCTGTTTTCATGAGAGTATAACAACAGCTTGAGCACGGTCTATGTTGAGTTTATAGGATATCCTGCTCCACCTGTTGTCATGAGAATATAACAACAGCTGGAGCATGGTCTCTGTTAAGTTTATTGGAAATTATGCTCCAACTGTTGTCATGAGAGTTTACAACAGCTGGAGCATGGTCTTTGTTAAGAATATAGGAAACAATGCTCCACCTGTTGACATTGAAATATAACAACAGCTGGAGCATGGTCTCTGTTAAGTGAATAGGAAATCCTGCTCTACCTGTTGTCATGAGGATATAACAACAGATGGAGCATGGTCTCTGTTAAGTATATAGGAAATCATGCTCCACCTGTTGTCATGAGAGTATACCAACAACTGGAGCATGGTCTCTGTTAAGTAAAGTCAAACCTGTCTTAAGGGGTCACCCCATGGGACCCACAAAAATTGGCTGCTTAAGACAGGTGACCCCTTAATACAGGTTCATTTGCACTCTATTTTGGTCTAAGGGACCCCAAAAAAGTGGCTGCTAAAGACAGGTGACCCCTTAATACAGTGACCCCTTAAGACAGGTTCGACTGTATATAGGAAACCATGCTCTACCTGTTGTCATCAGAGTATAACAACATCTGGAGCATGGTCTTTGTTAAGAATATAGGAAATCATGCTCCACCTGTTGTCATGAGAATATAACAACAGCTGGAGCATGGTCTCTGTTAAGTATAATATAGGAAATCTTGCTACATCTGTTGTCAGGAGGGAGAGCATAACAAAAGCTGGAGCATGGTATCAGTTAAGTATATTGGAAATCATGCTGCACCTGTTGTCTTGAGAGTATAACAACATCTGGCGCATGGTCTTTGTTAAGAATATAGGAAATCGTGCCCCACCTGTTGTCATTGGAATATAACAACAGCTGGAGCATGGTCTCTGTTAAGTGAATAGGAAATCATGCGCCAGCTGTTTTCATGAGAGTATAACAATTGCCGGAGTATGGTCTCTCTTAAGTATATGTAGGAAAGCATGCGCCACCTGTTGTCATGAGAGTATAACAACAGCTGGAGCATGGTCTCAGTTGAGTTTATAGGATATCATGCTCCACCTGTTGTCATGAGAATATAACAACAGCTTGAGCATGGTCTCTGTTAAGTATAATATAGGAAATCTTGCTACACCTGTTGTCGGGAGAGCATAACAAAAGCTGGAGCATGGTCTCTGTTAAGTATATTGGAAATCATGCTCCACCTATTGTCATGAGAGTATAACAACAGCTGGAGCATGGTCTTTGTTAAGAATATAGGAAATCCTGCTCCACCTGTTCTAATGAGAATATAACAACAGCTAGAGCATGGTCTCTGATAAATATATAGGAAATCTTGTTCTACCTGTTGTCATGAAAGCAAAACAACTGCTGGAGCATGTTCTCTGTTAAGTATATTGGAAATCCTGCTTCACTTGTTTCATGATAGCATAGCAGCAGCTGGAGCATGGCCTCTGTTAAGTATATAGGAAATCCTACTCTACCTGTTGTCATGTGAGTATAACAAAAGCTGGGGCATGTTCTCTGTTTAGTATATACGAAATCATGCTCCTCCTGTTGTCATGAGTGTAAAATACCAACTTGAGCATAGTCTCTGTGAGGTATATATGAAATCATGCCCCACTTGTTGTCATGAGAATATAACAACAGGTGGAGCATGGTCTTTGTTAAGAATATAGGCAATCGTGCCTAACCTGTTGTCATTGAAATATAACAACAGCTGGAGCATGGTCTCTGTTAAGTGAATAGGAAATAATGCGCCACCTGTTTTCATGAGAGTATACCAATTACCGGAGTATGGTCTCTGTTAAGTATATGTAGGAAAGCATGCAAAACCTGTTGTCATGAGAGTATAACAACAGCTGGAGGACGGTCTCAGTTGAGTTTATAGGATTTCATGCTCCACCTGTTGTCATGAGAATATTACAACAGCTGGAACATGGTATGTGTTAAGAATATAGGAAATCCTGCTCCTCCTGTTCTCCTGAGAGTATAACAACAGCTGGAGCATGGTCTCTGTTAAGTATATTAGAAATCATGTTCCACCTGTTGTCATGAGAGTAAAACAACAGCTGGAGCATGGTCTTTGTTAAGAATATAGAAAATCATGCTCCAACTGTTGTCATGAGAATATAACAACAGCTGGAGCATGGTCTCTGTTAAGTGAATAGAACATCTTTCGACACCGGTTTTCCTGAGAGTATAACAATAGCTGGAGCATGGTCTCTGTTAAGTATATATAGGAAGTTTTGCGCCACCTGTTGTCATGAGAGTATACAACAGCTGGAGCACGGTCTCTGTTGAGTTAATATGATTTCATGCTCCACCTGTTAGCAGGAGAGTATAACAACGGCTGGAGAATGGTCTTTGTTAAGTATAGAGGAAATCCTGCTCCACCAGTTGTCATGAGATTATAACAACAACTGGAGCATGGTCTCTGTTTACTATATAGGAAATCCTGCTCCACCTGTTGTCATGAGAGTATAGCAACAGCAGGAGCATGATCTCTGTTAAGTTAATAAGAAATCCTACTCTACCTGTTGTTATGTGAGTATAACAACAGCTGGAGGATGGTCTCTGTTAAGTATATTAGAAATATTGTTCTACCTGTTGTCATGAGAGTAAAACAACAGCTGGAGCATGTTCTCTGTTTAGTATATACGCTATCATGCTCCTCCTGTTGTCATGAGAGTATGAGAGTATAACAATAGCTTGGGCATGGTCTCTGTTAAGTATATTGGAAATCATGCTCCACCTGTTGTCACGAGAGTATAACAACATCTCGAGCATGGTCTCTATTATGTATATAGGAAATCATGCTCCATCTGTTGTCATGATAGTATAGCAACAGTTGGAGCATGGTCTCTTTTTAGTATATAGGAAATCCCGCTCCACCTGTTGTCATGAGATTATAACAACATCTGCAGCATGGTCTGTCTCTGTTAAGTATATTGGTAATCATGCTCCACCTCTTGTTATGGGAGTATAACAACAGCTGGAGCATGGTTTCTGTTAAGTATATAGGAAATCATACTCCACTTGTTGTTATGCGAGTATAACAACAACTGGAGCATGGTCTGTGTTAAGTATATAGGAAATCATGCTCCACCTGATGTCATGAGAAAATAAGAACAGCTGGAGGATGGTATCTGTGTAGTATATAGGAAATCCTGCTCCACCTGTTGTCATATTAGCATAGCAACAGCTGGAGCATGGCCTCTGTTAAGTATATAGGAAATCCAACTCTACCTGTTGTCATGAGAGTATAACAACAGCTGTAGCATGTTCTCTGTTTAGTATATACGAAATCATGCTCCTCCTGTTGTCATGATAGCATAGCAACAGCTATAGCCTCTGTTAAGTATATAGGAAATCCTACTCTACCTGTTGTCATGAGAGTAAAATATCAGCTTGAGTATGGTCTCTTTTAAGTATATATGAAATCATGCTCTACCTATTGTCATGAGAGTATAACAACATCTGGAGCATGGTCTCTGTTAAGTATATAGGAAATCCTGCTCCACCTGTTCTACTGAGAATCTAACAACAGCTAGAGCATGGTCTCTGATTAGTATATAGGAAATCTTGTTCCACCTGTTGTCATGAAAGCAAAACAACTGCTGGAGCATGTTCTCTGTTAAGTATATTGGAAATCTTGCTTCACTTGTTTCATGATAGCATAGCAGCAGCTGGAGCATGGCCTCTGTTAAGTATATAGGAAATCCTACTCTACCTGTTGTCATGTGAGTATAACAAAAGCTGGGGCATGTTCTCTGTTTAGTATATAGGAAATCCTGCTCCATCTGTTGTCATGATAACATAGCAACAGCAGGAGCATGGCCTCTGTTAAGTATATAGGAAATCCTACTCTACCTGTTGCCATGAGAGTATAACAACAGCTGGAGCATGTTCTCTGTTTAGTGTATACGAAATCATGCTCCTCTTGTTGTCATGAGAGTAAAATACCCGCTTGAGCATGGTCTCTGTTAAGTATTTAGGAAACCATGCTCCACCTGTTGTCATGAGAGTATAGCAACAACTGGAGCATGGTCTCTCCATCTGTTGTCATGAGAGTAGAACAACACCTGGAGCATGGTCTCTGTTATTATATAGGAAATCCTGCTCCACCTGTTGTCATGAGAGTATAACAACATCTGGAGCATGGTCTTTGTTAAGAATATAGGAAATCATGCTCCACCTGTTGTCATGAGAATATAACAACAGCTGGAGCATGGTCGCTGTTAAGTGAATAGGAACTCATGCGCCACCTGTTTTCATGAGAGTATAACAATAACTGGAGCATGGTCTCTGTTAAGGATATATAGGAAATTATGCGCCACCTGTTGTCATGAGAGTATAAAAACAGCTGGAGCACGGCCTCTGTTGAGTGTATAGGATATCATGCTCCACATGTTGTCATGAGAATATAACAACAGCTGGAGCATGGTCTCTGTTAAGTATATAGGAAATCTTGTTCCACCTGTTGTCATGAAAGCGTAACAACAGCTGGAGCATGGTCTCTGTTAGGTATATTAGAAATCCTGCTCCACCTGTTGTCATGAGCGTATAACAACAGCTGGAGCATGGTCTTTGTTACGAATATAGGAAATCATGCTCCACCTGTTGTCATGAGAATATAACAACAGCTGGAGCATGGTCTCTGTTAAGTATTTAGGAAACCATGCTCCACCTGTTGTCATGAGAGTATAGCAACAACTGGAGCATGGTCTCTGTTAAGTATTTAGGAAATCATGCTCCATCTGTTGTCATGAGAGTATAACAACACCTGGAGCATGGTCTCTGTTATTATATAGGAAATCCTGCTCCACCTGTTGTCGTGAGAATATAACAATAGCTGGAACATGGTCTCTGTTAAGTATATTAGAAATCATGCGCCACCTGTTGTTTTGAGAGTATAACAACAGCTGGAGCATGGTCTGTGTTAAGAATATTGGAAATCATGCTCCACCTGTTGTCATGAGAATATAACAACAGCTGGAGCATGGTCTCTGTTAAGTGAATAGGAAATCATGCGCCACCTGTTTTCATGAGAGTATAACAATAGCTGGAGCATGGTCTCTGTTAAGGATATATAGGAAATCATGCCCCACCTGTTGTCATGAGAGTAAAACAACAGCTGGAGTGCGGTCTCTGTTGAGTTTATAGGATATCATGCTCCACCTGTTTTCATGAGAAAATAACAGCAGCTGGAGCATGGTCTCTGTTAAGTATACAGGAAATCTTGCTCCACATGTTGTCATGAGAGCATAACAATAGCTGAAACATGGTATCTCCTAGTACCCTAGATCTCGTCAAATATAAAATCTACTCATGCAAAAAATGCATCTATTGGAGCAACTTCTTATCTTCAATGTTTTACCCCAATAACAGTGGCAGATTTGATTCCTCTAAACGTGTACCCATTTCTGTTAAGATTCAGATCCTTCTGAGAAAAGACATACATGTGTCTTTGCCATGGCCATGGAAGTTATGGGGATTCATATGAAAGACGGTGTAGAAGAAAATAGATATAATCACTAGAATACTGTATGGGTACTTTCATATCACATCATAGTAGAACTGAAGTTCTAGGTCAGAGGGTTTAGCGCTGGCCTGTTAAACTCGCTCTCGGGGTTCGAATCCCACTAAAGCAGCATTATTTTTAACCGTAAACAGGATTCCATTGCACACAGCCATTCATATTATTACATTCCCGTCGAGTCGATATGACTGAAATAGTGTTGTTAGGTCCACCCATATCACATCCTATACTCGTATATGCCTTGGACCAGTGATACTGGTGTTGGGCAGATGCTCTGTAGTAAGAAAATCTATTGAGATTTTTCGTATAAGTAAAACGTCGATATGACGTCGGTGCAATGTTGATACGACGTTTTGTCTGGGTGAGTTTAAAGTGCATAGGTACACCGTAATGGTTTTCTGCCTTTTTTAAAAAAAAGGGGAACAAATTTTGTGACTTCCAGTTTGCTGACCTGTGTGACTAAGCCCTTCCTAATAAGGTTTACCTTAAAGGAAATAACTTGTTCCAAAAGAAGCAAATTCTTTGCATGAAAAGTTGACTCCAAATGAGAAAGGGGGGGGGGGGGCAAAAATAAATAATGGCAGAGTTGTTTCCCCTGGAAGTTTACACAGTCACATTAATGCGTATTTTTAAAGCTCAGACATGCTGACTTCTTTGACGTAAAACATTAAAAAGTGGATTTGACGGTAGCATCCAAAAGAAGAGATGTTCCTCATACATGTAATTTGTGATGAAAAAGACCTCTTCAAACGCAGAGAACGGCAACTCAGTGTGAGGTATGCGAGTTTAGGCGACCCGACTCTATACCTGCAACCGTATGCTTCTTTGATTAACAAACCCATTGTATTGGTCACTTGAAGCGCTGGCACCATTTTAAAATGCGGACTGAGTCTGGTATCAGCGTGCATATCAATCCCTCCAACAGACGCAATAGGTGCTGTTTTAAGTAGAAGAAAGCTTGTTGAAAACTATGTAAAATTCCAGACTCGTTGCAGATACAAGAACAGACATGTAATAAGCCATCGCATCGTACACAGATAAACACTTGATGACTCCCTTGGAATCCAAATAGAGAGAGAGAAAGAGAGAGACAGACAGACAGACAGACATAGAGGAGAGAGAGGAGAGCAGGTGGGGTCGATCGGGCTTTATTTTATATTTTTGTTTTGAATCGCAAAAAAACTGCATCACAGATATAAAATGGAATTCGCATATAGGCCTATATGGGTGTTGGTGAGATGCAATGAATTTAATCCAAAACAGCCCTATTAAATTACTACTATTGTTTATGTGTCTCAACAGCAGCAGTATCTGCATTATGTCCATCAACTATTAACAAACTTTTGTGGGGTAACCCTGAGCTGACATGCCAAACAAAAAGATTTTTTTCCTAGCTGTTCAGAATTTTATAATGAAAGCAAAACGCTCGAAAAACAGTCAAGGTTAACTCCGTTTCACATTACTTACAAATAGAATATAAAGTTTCTTCCTTTGATTGTATTATTATACAATTGTTAAATGTGTAGAATCTTATTCCATTGAGCTGTTTATGTGAACGAACCTTTGGCTTAAAACCACTGTGTCTCGACTGCTGTACAGAAACATATACCTTTATACATGTATTTCTAAAAATGCTAATTAATAGCAAGCCTAAAATTCCACTCCCCATGGAGCCCTCCTACCTATCACTTACCTGCTACTATGTTGTATATTTTTGTATAACTTTACTGCCATCTCTCTAAAGTATCTTACTCTCTAAATACCTGATCATATGTTACATTACTATTCCAGACATCTTTGTTAAGAACTGATCTTATGTCAGTTTTAGCAAGCCTCAAAGTTCAAATGACTATATACTTGTAATACGACCAATTGAAACATAGGATACAGCTTCATATAAGTCGTATGACTTTCTTCTAAATTCTATCTGCACTGATTTCATTTACATGTACTTGTATCTGTATTTACTCTATGTATCTCAGTTTCAAATACAATATTGTTTAAACCAACAGCAGCAGTGTGCCGATAAAATATTTGTCAGCGCATATACATGTTTTTACAGCTTTAAATCTTGTGCGCCCTAGACATCGAAAGGCCGAAAAGTTCCAAACACAACCTTCCTTTTATATATTCCTAGATATCAGAACAATTATAAAATGCAAAAAAGGGCAAACTCGCAGTCTTGGAATTCATAAAGGTGCAAGCTATATTAAAACGAATGTAACAGAAGCTAAAGGACTTAAAACGCATTAAATTGTTGAAGGAGCTATGCTTGTACGTGAAAATGGGGTGACAAAATCATTAGCAGAATTTTACCCTTCGTTGACAACTTAAACCTAACTGGCAATAACGTTTAGCCTAAAGGTTGTTTATGTTTTTACCAGTTAACTGGCAATAGCTACTTTTTGTCTAAAACGCTGTTACCATTTAACTGGTAAATGTAATTGTACGAGTAAATGGCTGTTAATAGTCAACTGACAATAGAAATTACAATCTTATATGGCTATCAGCAATTTTTGTCGCCCCGTTTACGATTGAAAAGATTCCCTCCTCAAGCGGGACTCGAACCCGGGACCGCTAGATCAGCAGGTCATCGCTTAACCTTTTGAGCTATCGGGTCCCCTTTATACTACAGGCATCAGTGTAGGTCTTATTCTTAAGAAAGTATTTCTTGCTAAAATGGGGGTATTTGGGGACTGTGATGCAAGATATTTTTATATTTAGAATAATAATTTTCTGTTGAAATATCTCCCGCTTCATTTTGGGGTAATTTTTCTTTCTTTTGTTTCTAGAGTTTCATGACCTTTTAATTGAATTTAAGCTCCAAAGAATCATTTTGTTTTCTGAATCTTATTTGTTAAATGCTGTGCATCAACATTTCATTTGAAGGTTTGGCGATATAAAATAAATAAGAATTATCAAGTCCTGTTTGTTCTACGAATTTCGGAATTCAGAATTCCGAACACTGAAATAGTATGGAAATGAAAAGTGAGCCCGATGATTTGGGCCATCGTAGTTCTGATAGAAATAGGTAAAGAAAAAAAAGTCATTTTTATAAACAAAACATTTTCTCGCCGTGTCCTGCGCCGGCAAAGCAGGTTGAGCGAGATTCAAAATATTTGTAATCTTCGGGGCAAGTCAAACCAAGAAAAAAAAAAACGCATTGGGGATACAGGGAGCTATAACAATATATTTAGGGATCTAGTGAGTCCTGGTTGTGTGGTTGAAACACAAACTCTTATCTTCTAGCTATTGAACTGAAAAACTTTCGACTACGGAATGAGTAAAAAAATGTTGTGAAACTTGTAATATGTTGTGTCCAAGACTCTATGGGTTTCTAACCGGTTAATGGGGTTAAGGGGATGGGGACTAATCACAAAAGTTAATGAACTAGGAGAGATATACGCATTATTTTCTAAGAGCTGGGTATAGTATACTCACTCCGCCTCCGGCCCTCCGCCTCCCCCCGCCCCCCCCCCCCCCCCGTCCCGGTAGCCTAGTAGCCGTAGGGGCAGTGGGCCTACTCTCCTTTCGCTGCCTTATCCTTCCCTGATTCGAAACAGGAACCCATTTTCTGCTGGGTTGACCGAGACAGTTTTCGAGTTGTCGGATGGCCAAGCCCGGGTTGAACTCACAATCTTCATGCGACTTTCTGCACTAAAACCGAGTCGCTCTGGCCACTCGACCACATAAGTTGCACCGTACTATTAACATCAGACAGAGTAACCAATGATTATCAACGAGCTCGACGTGATGAAAATTTGGCAGACAACTGAAAAATGGCTTGACAGCGAAATGGCTAAATCGCTAAACCATAAAATATAGGTCACACCGACGCACAATTATTACGAATAACTCACAGTTTCAGCCAAAATTATTAATCAAAGTATGATGCGACGGATATTTGAGCTGAAAATCAGAACCATACTTTAGACATTTGAGCGGATTTAAGATGGACAGTTTAGCGAAAACAATTTGGATTTACACGTAAGTTTTGCAGGTGAACGGTATTCACATGCCAACCTTTCCCGTTTAAATGTTTAGTTTTATAGTATGATTTTCAATCGAAATGAATATTTTACCCATGCAGCCAGGGTTGTTGTTTTTTGCAGGAGTTCAATATTATTGTTGTAGATACAAATCGTGATCTGTGATTGATTGAGATACAGACTAGATAGTTCCTTTAAAAGTGATTGAGATACAGACTAGATAGTTCCTTAAAAAGTGGTTATCTTTCATGGCGCTGCACTAACGAGAAATGTAAGGCTCGCATGAGCACAGATAGCACATGTACCACAGTCATTTCCCCCCCCCCCCCCCCCCCCCCCCCCAAAACGAATATTCTCATGACCAAGATGACCACGTCACCAACAGAAAATGCCGCAGAAGATGTAAACCTAAGACTTTCGATAGGCTTAGGTTAACTCGAATACTTAGAAGGACATTTTCTGACTGGCTAACGGAAGGAGCACAAGACAAAGCGTCAGAGTAATTCAGGTAATCCGCTCAAAAGGGTTATTTTCCGTTTTGCTCAAATATCCACTTTTTTGCCGCTCAAACGTCCATTTTTTCTA
The DNA here is from genome assembly GCA_963989385.1 of Ctena decussata. Lineage (NCBI taxonomy): Eukaryota > Metazoa > Mollusca > Bivalvia > Lucinida > Lucinidae > Ctena > Ctena decussata. Next base: position 41,499,695 of record OZ022503.1, on the reverse strand, counting down.
CTAAAATGCCCTGTCAATCCGCTCAAATGTTCTACGCCGGTATGGCGCAAATCCATAAATTAGTGTTAGAGATATTGACTAAAATAACTGGGCCATGAAATATAGACCCCACTGAACTACAGTTAGTATGAGGTAACTCACAAAACCGGCCCAAACCATTAACCCTAGCTTAATGCAATCCATGAAATAGTGTTTTTTTAGATGTTGGCTAAAATCACTGGCCCATGAAATATAGTTCACACTGACCTATAATTAGTATGAGGTAAGTCATAGTGTCAGCCCAAACCATTAACCCTAGTGAAATGCAAATCCATATAATAGCGTTAAAAATGTGAGACAAATTCACTGGACTATGACCTACAATTAGTATAAGGTCACACGCAGTAGCTCAAACCATTTAATCAAGAAATAGTATTATAAATATGAAGTAAACTCACTCGACCATGAAATATAGGTCACACTGACCTACATTTAATATGAGGTCACTCACAGTGTCAACCCAAACCGTTTACCTCAAGTATGATGAAAACCGATAAAATATGAGGCAAACTTACTGGACCATGAAATATAGGTCACACTGACCAACATATTGTATGAGGTCACTCACAGTGTTAAGCCCAAACCACTAGCCCAAGTATAAGGTAAATCCATGAAATAGTATTAGAAATATGCGACCAAGTCACTGGATCATAAGTATAGGTCACTGTGACATACCTTCATTCTGATGTCAAACATCTGGTCATACTGAGTGGTTATTCAAAGCAATACATAAACTTCAAGATATAAGGCAAATAACAGAACCTTGAAATATGGGTCACTATGGCCTACATTTTGTTTGCGGTCAAACAACGGATCATACTGATTTATAACTCCAAGCATAAATGTTCATACATCAAACAGTTTCAATCACTGGGCCATGAAATAAAGTCACTGCTTTCAGTAGATCTTCCCAAGATGTTCATATATAGCAAGTATGAAAGTGAGCTAAACGCAAAAGGAGAATATTTTTCTATGTTCAATGATTCGTGAAATATAGGTCATGACCCAATATGCGTCACTGCATGCTGTAGATCTTTATCGGATCTACCTATTGAGCAAGTATGACACTCTACCCCTTTGGTTACTTGAAAACTGAGCTAAACGCAACAGGTGAATCTTTTATTCTATGTCCAATGATCTGTAAAATATACGACATGGCCCGATATGCATCACTGCATTCAGTAGATCTTCCCGAGATGTACCTATGGAGCAAGTTTAAAGACTCAGTCCCTTTTTATTACTTAGAAACTGAGCTAAACGCAACAAGTGAATATTTTGCCTCTTTTCAATGATCCGTGAATTACATGTATAGGTCATGGCTCAATATGCATCAGTGCTTTTTGTAGAGCTTCACCGGATGTATCTATTGAGCAAGTTTGAAGACTCTATCCCTTTTGATTACTTAGAAACTGAGCTATCGCAAAGGTGAATATTTGTTCTATGTTCAGTGATCAGTGATTTATAGGTCATGACCCAATTTGCATCATTGCATTCAGTAGATCTTCACCAGATGTACCTATGGAGCAAGTTTGAAGAAACTATCCCTTTTGATTACATAGAAACTGATCAAAACGCATCAGATGAATATTTTGTCCATGTTCAATGAGCCGTAAAATATAGGCCACAGACCAATATGCATCGCTAATTTCAGTAGATCTTTCTTAGATGTATATATGGAGCAAGTTTTGAAAAATCTATGTTAAACTAAGAAACTAAGCTAAACGCAACAGGTGAATATTTTGCTAACGCGCATAAAGGCGCATGCGAACGCATACGCAGACGCACATGATAAGCGCTAGTTTTGCTTCGCAAAGTCGCACTAAAATCGACAAGAATTTGTGATACATATATATTACTCAAACAGTTTGGTCAATATGACAAAACATCAATTCCTATTAAAAAAATCTGAGTTTTTTTAAATCACAACAAACTATAATGAGGTATCATTAATTCCAACCTGTAGTGTCAGTAAATGAACACAACTTTGTGACAATATTTAATGTATTTTGTAGAAAAATTCAGGACAAATAAGAGATTTATTGATATCACAACATCATCGCCACTATATTGCAGTTTTGCTGACAATCATTCAGTTTGTGATATCTCAGACTCTTCTGAGATATTATCAAATTCTGTTTAGAGATATAACAGAATGGAGCTTATGATATTACCTGACAAGAAATAATTTTTACTCAGAAGCTGAAATTATCGTATTTGCCGACATCACCTAGGGATCGGAGGGTCTCGTTTTAACTTAGAGAATAAGGTATTTTATGATCTTGTGTTCGAACAATAAGGAATATTTTAGTAATGTTTTTAAGGGACGGGTCATTTATTATCAGGTGGAGGTGTCGGAGGGGGGGGGGTAATTTTCATATGGTTCACCAACATTTTTCTGACCCCCCACCCCAGTCTCACCAGTATTATTTTGCCGACGCCCCCCCCCCACAAATAGATGACAAACAATTTTATGATCCCCCACACCCAGCTACCCTTCACACACCTACACCATATTACCTATTTTATGTCAGACTGACCTCATTCAAAACATGTATGAAACACAAAGAACATTTTTTTATTTTAACAGGTTAATTATTCATGGTCTGTGTAAACTTATCTTCATTTTTAAACTTTCTTCTGCTAATGGCCATCCAGCAATCTGTTGTCCACTGCTTAACAGCTTAATAATTATAACTGTTAAAGGTAATACTGGGGCGTCTGGGTCGCGGGGGTCTGGGGGCTGCGGCCCCAGAAGCCACTGTAGTTCTGCTGATGAAAAGGCGCCTGGAGAACTGATATCACAAATGCAGGCATTAAATTTAATTTAGAACAAAATCATCTACTTGACATGATTTTATAGACACTTTCATACTGTTGTTTTCTAGCAAATCAATGAAAAGAGCTGTCTTTTTTATATGAAGCTGCCAAAGTTTTGTCTGTCATTTCCATATATGCACTTAAGTTTTGAGTTTGAAAGAAAAAGAGTGAAATTTTAGGAGTAATGGGGGGGGGGCCTGGAAGCCCCCCCCCCCCCCCCCCCCCAAGAAGCCTAGACATTTTTAAAAATGAAGGTCGATGTAAGAATTCTGACACCCACCCCCCCCCTCCACAATATGTTTACTAAAATATATGACTCCCCCCCCCCTTGCTCCGAGGCTTATTGATTTCCGACCCCCCCCCCCCCCAGTACAGCACCAAAAACAATTCCGATCCCCTAAATGTACCCGGTTCCCCCACACCTGATTATAAATTACTCGTCCCAAATTCAAGCAAAAAAAATTAAAAGTTACGTTTTCTAACCTCAAAAAAAGTGTTACAGTTGTCGGGATAGATTGTATCAGTCGACAGCCTGCGTTTGATCTCGAATATATGAAGAAAACACTCTTTATTGTTCTGTTGTGTAATTAGCCTTGTAAACAGCAGACTGCATGTAACATAAGAGCATTTTCGGTAACAAGCGGTTATCCAAAGAGTTGAAACAGTTCCGGTGAAACTTAAAAATAGAGACTATGTTCCACATATTGTTGTTTTCTCATGACAACAGGAGGAGCATGGATTCTTATATTACTAAAGGAGACATAGCTCCAGCTGTTGTTACATCATGTATCATGTCATGAAAACAGGAGGAGCATGGTTTCCTATAGTACGTACAGAGACCATGCTCCATCTGCTGTCATAATCTGATGACAGCAGGTGGAGCATAGTAACCTATCGTTCTAACAGAGACCATGCTCAAGCTGTTGTTATAATCTGAGGACAACAGGAGGATCATGGTTTCCTACAGTACTATAAAAAACCATGCTCCAGCTGTTGTTATAATCTGATGACAATAGGCGGAGCATGGTTTCCTATAGTACTAACAGAGGCCGTGATTCAGCTTTTGTTATCATCTGATGACATCAGGTATTGTACTTTTAGAGACCACGCTCCAGTCGTTGTAACAATCTGATGATAACAGAAGGAGAATGGCATCCTGAAGTACTAACATAGACCATGCTCCAGCTGCTGTTATAACCTGATGACAACAGGAGGAGCATGGTTTCCTTTAGTACTATCAGAGCTGCTTCGGTTAACTGTACATGTCTTTGGTAAACTTGTGACAATCTGTGTATATGTGCTTCTTTCCCTATTGGTTTTGAAAGTGGAATGTGGGATTTGTTTGTATTAATTCCTGATCATTGCTTATCTTCTTACTTTCCTATAGTACTAACAGAGACCTTCTTCAGCTGTTGTTTTAATATGATGACAACAGGAGGAGCATGGTACTAATGGACGTGACGTTACTTGTTTTTCAAATACAGTCTAGTTTCTGAAGAAGACGAAAGTCGAAGCGTGAAAACCTGTGTTTTGTCTTATTTCTGAACTTTATGGTACTAAAAGAGAGCACGCTCTAGCTATTGTTATAATCTGATGAAAACAGAAAGAGCATGGTTTCCTATAATACTGACAGACTGTTGTAATAATCTGATGACAACAGGAAAAGCTTGGTTTCTTAAAGTACTTACAGAGACCATGCCCAAGCTGTTGTTATACTCTCGTGACAACAGGAGGAGCATGATTTCGTATATAATAAACAGAGAACATGCTCCATCTGTTGTTATACTCTCATGACAACAGGTAGAGTAGGATTTCCTACGTACATAACAGCGACCATGCTCCACCTGTTGTTAACTCTCATGACAACAGGTGGAGCATGATTTCCTATATACTAAACAGAGACCATGCTCCACCTGTTGTTATATTCTCATGACAACAGGTGGAGCATGATTTCCTATATACTTAACAGAGACCATGCTCCAGCTGTTGTTATACACTCATGACAACAGGAGGAGCAAGATTTCCTATATACTTAACAAAGACCATGCTCCAGCTGTTGTTATACTCTCATGAAAACAGGTCGAGCATGATTTCTTATATACTTAACAGAGACCATGCTCCAGCTGTTGTTATGGTTTCCTATATGACAAATTGAGAGCGTGCTGCAGCTGTGCTGTAGTTAACACTAACACTTATACTCCCATAACAACAGGTGGAGCATGATTACCTATATACTTAACAGAGACCATGCTCCAGATGTTGTTATACTCTCATGACAACAGGTGGCGCACGATTTCCTATTCACTTAACAGAGACCATGCTCCAGCTGTTGTTATACTCTCATGACAACAGACGGAGCATGATTTCCTATACCCATTAGACAGACCATGCTCCAACTGTTGTTATAACCTCATGATAACAGGTGAAGCAGGATTTTGTATATACTTAACAGAGACCATGCTCCAGATGTTGTTATACTCCTATAACAAAAGGTGGAGCATGATTACCTATATACTTAACTATATATAAAAAATCAAACTAACGAGATGGAACGTCTGTAAATAATTTAATTTTCCCTATGCATTTCACTGTATAAGATCATCAGGGGAATAATGGCCATTATTCCCCTGATGATCTTATACAGTGAAATGCATAGGGAAAATTAAATTATTTACAGACGTTCCATCTCGTTAGTTTGATTTTTTATATACAGAGTTCTGGTTCCGGACATTATTTTTGTATTTTTACCTACTTAACTATATATATATTCACTTAACATAGACCATGCTCCAGATGTTGTTATACTCTGTTGAGAACAGGTGGCGCATGATTTCCTATTCACTTAACAGAGACCATGCTCCAGCTGTTGTTATACTCTCATGACAACAGGTGGAGCATGATTTCCTATATACATAAGAGAGATCATGCTCCAGCTGTTGCTATACTCTCATGACAACAGGTGGAGCAGGATTTTCCATATACTTAACAAAGACCATGCTCCAGCTGTTGTTATACTCGCATGACAACAGGTGGAGCATGATTCTCTATTCACTTAACAGAGACCATGCTCCAGCTGTTGTTATACTCTCATGACAACAGGTGGAGCATGATTTCCTATATTCTTAACAAAGACCATGCTCCAGCTGTTGTTATAATCGCATGACAACAGGTGGAGCATGATTTCCTATATACTTAACCAAAACCATGCTCCAGCTATTGTTATACTCTCATGACAACAGGTGGAGCATGATTTCCTATATACTTAACAGAGACCATGCTCCAGCTGTTGTTATGGTTTCCTATATGACAAATTGAGAGCGTGCTGCAGCTGTGCTGTAGTTAACACTAACAGAGACCCAGCTGTAGCTGTTGTCAGGCTAAAGGAGATCATGCTCCAGCTGTAATCATGAAATTATAAAATTAGCTGCATCACGGTCCCTATTTGTCATTGAGCAAATCATGCTACCTACCAGTTTCATTATATTTGGTTTTCACCCTCCCCCTCCTCCAGATAGGTGACAAAAAACTTTATGACCCATCCACACACCTTATGTAAGACAGACCTCAAGAACCTTTATAATAGACAGACCTCAATCAAACTTTTGGGCAGAAAATACAAAGAAATGTCTCTCACTGTTGCAGGTTAATTATATATACCGATTAATGGTTCGTTATTTTTTTCTGCAAATGTCCACCAAGAAACTGATGCTAAATGCTCTATAAAGCTGATAATAACATTAAGGGTGTTGGGCCCAGTGCCCAGATTCCAGAGCAGTTTTTTACTGATGACGAGGAACCGTCACAAACGCAGGCGTTAAATTTACTTGAGAACATATCCTCTGATCGACGTGTTTTAAGACCATTCATTGTATATTTTCCTACTAATACATCAATGTTTTTTTGTTGGGGTGGGGGTGGGGGGAGGGGGAATAGAACAACCCTAGTATTCTCTTCTTTGTAAGTGTTTTTAAATCTTAAATTTGAAAGAATAGAATTTATTTGAAAGTGTAGGTGTAATGGGGAGTCTTGAACATTTTTTTTTAAATTAAGACAAATGGAATTTTTCCATTTGTCTTTATTTAAAAAAAAGAAATTATGCAGGGCTCCCCCCTATGCCTCCACACACTCCGACCGCTCCCCTCCCAGTAGATCACCAATAACCCCCAGCCTCAAACACACACACACATACCCTCCTGAATGTACCCGGCCCCCAACCTGATAATAATAGTCTGGGTGCCGGGACGAAAACCCGAAAAAATAGTCCGCACAAATGTTTGATGCAGATTCTTATTATTTAGGATGTCCTTAACCAGAAACAAAATGATGCCACCTTGGCATCCTTGGGGAAATTAAAATATTCAAGATGGCGTCCAAGATGGCTGCCAAGGGATAAAATTCATAATATCTTCTTAAATATAAGGGCTAGAAACATACTTTTGGTGGCTACCTATAGGTTTTTGAGGTCGAGGAATCGATTAAGCATGTTAAAAATTATTTCAGACATATCAGTTACAAAATGGTGGACAAAATGGCCGCCAAAACATAAAAATCTCTATATCTTCTTTAGTATACGGGCTAGAAACATAATTTTTGGTGTCTACATATGGGTTTTTGGGGCCAAGAATTGGTTTAACATGTTAAAATTGACTTAAAAGCAAACCGGTTACACAAAATGGCGGACAAGATGGCGGACAAAGCAACGGTCACGGCACTAATTGTCGGAGAAATGCACTTTCGGATAGCAGAAATTCTGGTTTGTGTATTAGAAACCCGGATTTTGCATGTATAAGATTGTTAAATATAAAAATGAAGTTATGAAAGTCCCATTCTAACAGTGTTTTAACAAGAGGGCCAAGATGGTTCACAAGAACCTAGTTCAGGCAAGGGCAGATAACCCGTTGACAAAGCTTTAGTCATTACAGAAAGCTCTTGTTACGAGTAACAATCTAAAGGTTACAAGAAATGTGTTATATTCTATTATCTACTTTACTTTCTTCAATTAAAATCAGGATAAGAAACTCTGATATATTTGTTGGTTGCTTGCGTCGTTTAAAATTACAGCTCATGGTCGGCAATCAATGAGTGGTGTGAGTGTGGGAGGTTCGTGCCATGGCACAGCCAGATTTTTAGCATCTGGGTGGCATGGAAAATTTAGAAAATATTTGTTGGCTGCTAGCGTCCAAAATTATAGCTCATGGTCGGCACTAGTGGTGTGAGTGTTGCAGGTTCGTGCCATGCCACAGTCAGATTTTTAGCATCTGGCCGATATGGAAAATTCACAAGTCAGAAAAGATCATACTTACTTCAAAACAGTAACAAATTTTGTAAACAGCTTTAGATTTTTTGTGTTCTCCCAGTTCTTTCAAGTATAAAGGAGACAGTACTACCCATGATTATAGACAGTTGACTACAAATTGTATATGCACATTTAAAATGTTTTAGCTTCAAAAGTGCACAATTGTCATGCCAGTTTGTGCAAGTATTCTTACCTGACTAAATTTTCCGAGCAATGCTACGGGAAAACGGCATAAACTGATTTCATAGACCGAGCAAAATGCTACGGGAAAGTTAATAGCATAAACTGGCTTCACAGACCCGTCAGCTTAGATCACCATAACATTCAAACAGATTTTTCTCTAAAGCTGCTAGGCCGATCAAAATCACTTTTTGAGTTACTAGAGTAGTTGGCTTAAGTACAGAAAACAGGGGGTATGAATCCTATTTCTGACAACAACTGAAAAAAGCTATCTGTCGACTTAGCAAAAAATATGTACTCGTACCGGACTAGAATCAAGGATGGTCAAAAGGATAGATTTAGCCCGACCTTTCATAAAAGCGCTATGCTAAAGACACAGTGAGAATCTAACAACCCATTGCTCCAACGGCGCAAAGGCTACTGGGATAATTTGATATATAGCTATACTTCCATTTGTTTGAGAGAACGAAAATTGGTATGAATGCTTGCGGCCCAAGATGTCACCGTTTCATCTAAAAAGTTCTCCACTCCTGAACCACTGAAGTACACATAATTTGGTATTTTCATGTAATATTTCACATTCCTCAAACGTTTTAAATATGTAAACGTTGGGTCACGTATGCCCCCAAACTCGGGACACGTACTTTATAGAAACTGAACAAATGACTTTGCATTTGGGAAAGAAAAGGTAGATCTACAAGTAGAGTTAGAAAAGGGATTTTCCAAAACCACAATACAGTTTCCTGGAAGATTAAAACTGTGTCGCCAAAAGTTGTTTATTCCTGCTTCTAGCCCATACGCTAACTAACCATATGCTATAAGCGTAACACTGAGATAATGTCAGCATAAAATCAAAGACCTGAAAGTGATTTTTATTAAGCTCCTTACAAGAGATCAAAGTAAAGATATTTTTTCTGTTACGACTGGAATTTTATCCTTCTTGGTTATTTACCCCTGCTTAAAAGCTAATATACAGAAAAAGAAGTAAATCTATAAAGTCCGGGGACAAAAGGATTTTTCTTACAAAACCTAAATTCAGCTAAGCAAAACATTTGTGCCAAGATCAAAATTTTGCCCCACTGCTTGGCCATTCGGGATTCTTCTGGTGCTTTTCTTTTGCTCCAGGATTTCATCGGTGTTGTTTCGGAGGGATCTCCAGGTGTCGCAATAGTTGTTTTTGTCGAGTCCTTATTTTTGATTCATCACAGGTTTTATCCGTGATTGATTTGCTATCTGTGATGATTCATTGATGGGTTGGGTACCCTTCACGCAGACCAAATAATAACTAAATATTTTGAACCACTGCAGAAGCAGATCTAGAAGGCATGGGTTTGGACCAAGTAAAACTAGTTAACTTCCCTTTTGGTTCCTCAATGTTACGTGTTCTTGTGTCCGCCTGTCTGTGGTCTTCTAGCAATATGGTTACCTTATAGCTGCCCAGTTTGTTTTCTGTTTTGTCCTATTTGAAAGACTGATAAAATAGGTAAAATAAAAGTTACTATTGTTTTCAATTGGGGTAACTGAATGTCTGAGAAAGGGCTGTTCATTCGATTTACTGTGTTTGTCTTTCGCGAATATTTGTCATTTTTGTATTTTGGTTTTGAGGGAATGGGGGTCTGATTGTATTAGTTCTTGATCTCTGTCTATCATTTAACTTTACCAAAAAGTACATGCATGGAATTATGAACATAAAAAAGCCATTAAAAACGATATTCTTAAAATAATAGTGAATTATCGAGCTGTCAATGTCTTTCGGTTGCGACTGAAATTTTCTAAACGGACTGTCTGCCCATACCTGCACTGGGCTCTTACGGATCATCATGGTCTCCTTGGTAGTGACACTTTCAGATGCAAAATGAGGTCTTTATGACTTCGTCTTTTTTAAAAAATTCATGGATCTTATAATTTCAAAATTCCGGGTTAAAAAACTTTCTACAGCCTGAACTCTGCTATAAAAAAGTGCATTTCTTAAGACATTCAGCTCCGTAATCGATGCTTCGTCCGCCATATTTTCCACCATTTTGTGTAAGTAGGTTCCTTAAAGTAAATTCTAACATGCTTAATGGATTCCTTGACCCCGAAAACCTATATGCAGACACCAAAATCATGTTTCTAGCTCGTATACTAAAGAAGATATGGAGATTTTTATGCTTTGGCGGCCATATTGTCCGCCATTTTGTAACTGATTGTCTGAAATAATTTTTGACATTCTTAATCGACTCTTCGACCTCGAAAACCTATATGTAGTCACCAAAAGTATGTTTCTAGCCTACATACTTTAGAAGATATTGAGGATTTTATCCCTTGGAAGCCATCTTGGACGCCATCTTGAATATTTTAATTTCCCCAATGATGCCAAGGTGGCATCATTCAGTTTCAGTGTACGGACATGTTGGTGAACACATTTGTGCAAAAACATTTTGTGCGGACTATTTTTTTGGGTTGCACCCAAAATCTCCATTTGGCAACCAGACTATAAATGACTCGTCCCTAATACATGCATTCAGTAAAAGGGCCAATGAAACATATTAAACAATGTTGTTTGTTTGTTTATTAGACATCAAACTGGCCAACATTTTTTGTGATCGAACTTCGAAAAAAGATGAAGATGTTTCGTATTCAAATTCTTCAACGATAAGTTTTGCGTGATCCACACACAGTCATAAAAGCTGTATTTTAATTGTCTATGCAGCGACTTGAAAATAGATCGGTCGATATGTGCTATATTTAAACGAGCTATTAATAGTATATAGTTGAGCATGCGTATTGCCAGATCATGCGCGGCCTGTTGTCGTTTTCCCTCTCCCGTATTGCGAGAAGGACGTGTTTACTTTCGATTTCGATCGTGTGTCTATAACGTGTACGATGAGCAGACACTGGATTCTAATGTCGGCAAAAGCGTAGCTACCTGTATGCAAATACGCAGGTGCGTATTAAGTTTTTGTCACACTGACAAAATTCCAACACGCTCAGTGTGATTTCCGCTAGTGCGCCGTTGCTCGGTACAAAAACATGTATTTATGTATTTTGCCCTTGTTAAGACATGCACATAAGTGCAGTCTGATCACGATACTCGCTGTTCCTTATATATTGAACAGAGCTGTATGCATTTAGGATTTTTGGCTGGATAATCTACATGGCTGGTTTGAGATGTAAGTATTGGAAGCCTTTTCTGAAGGAACCAAGCGGGCAAATGTCGAATCAACGTCGATGCAATGTCGACATTACTACAACGTTTGAACCGTTGTATAAACTATGCCAACAAGGTTAAGGTACATGTAAAATGTTAGGAAACTGAAACTCACGCAGAAACCAAACAACGTCGCATTTAAACGTCGAGACAGATTTAGCGACTTCATTTAAAAACGAGTGCAGACTGTCTGGTATCCATTGCTACAAAGGAAGTCGTCGAATCAATGTCCTTGCAACGTCATCAACGCAACGTCCATTCGCCATTTCAGTGTTTTGTCACTCTCAAGAATATACTAAGTATACGTTAACAAAGGGTGCGTTTGGGGCTCTGCCAATGCCAGCATAGATATGTCAATGCCGTTCAGAGTTTCAACATTGGCACCACTGATTCTACCGTCGGTACCAAAGGTACCAATATTGCCGACCATTGGCTGCCAGTACTGCAGACAACAAAGGGCGTGGGTAACATTACAAACGCCGGAAAATTGCGTCATTCAATATGGCGATTTAGTGAATCCATCATAAACGCTCGAGTTGTGACAGGAGAATAATTGTTCCCGACAGTGATGAAAGCAAATTAGAAAAACTAAAATTTTCTAATTACAGAGAAAAATGGCTCTGCAATAGTGTCAATGGCGCCATTGGCTCTACCAATAGTTGGATGCCAAAGGTCACCTGTTCAGGGTTTACGGTTACCAATGGCACCATTGGCAAATCGCCAATGACACCACTGGCAGAACCCTGAATGTACCCAAAGTTCATCACTTAGCTTAACCAAGGATCAGGCAACTTTAAAACAGCGTGTCGCTGGCGTATCAACTTTGATAAGCTTCAAACGTTTTGTATAGCAAATTATTTGCAGCGTGCACAGAACCTATCAAATGCTATATTGCCACGGCGTTTTCAGCTGTTGGGAACGAGCCGTAATGCCGAATCAATTATGTGGACTAGATGCACATGCCCTGGCCAGACTGCACATGTATACATGTACACCGGGAAAGGCTGGGGTAGTACATTTGCTTTTGTTAGCCCATTAAATTGTGGGTAATCTAAGCCCGCCCCAGCTCCCCCCCCCGCTCCCAAGTCTCCCCAATCCCCTTTTTCTTTGAAAGTCTGTTACATGGATTTGGATGACTCCATTTCTGTGTTTTAGGGGTTTCTGGTGCATGTTTCCACTTTTATTGTATTTTGTATAAATATACCGTTCATCCTGACCAGACGCCGCATTATGCGGCATCTGAATTGGGTCTGCACTGTTCGCATATGTCGCCAAAACGGGTTACCAGTCTAAAAAGAGTTAAGGGTTCATCACAATGTGAAGTGGGTGGGGTAGGTTGAAAAATGTGAGTTACATTTTTTTGAAAATAACTGGGTCTGTCACAAAGCTTTCAAGCCTTCAATGTTACATACCACCTGAACACCATTCTAGGGTATAGCATGTATAATAAAAGCAATTATGAAGAAAATTAGCATACTTGAGACTTGGCTATCCCAAGGACGCCAGAAGTCCATGTGGATGAAATTCTATCCAAAAATAATTACCCTGATAAAATCTCCAAATATCCCTCTACAATGTCCCAGAATGAAATTGCACAGAAACAAATAACAAATACAAAAATCAATTCAACAGACACCCACTACTTGAAAAAAAATCTGAAATATCCACCATGTTTTAGTCACAAAATAGTTCTAAAATAAAGGTATGGTGGACATTATAAGCAATAAAATAAATCTTGGGGAGATAAAGTAAGAGCATGCTTTGAGTAATATACTGTTTCCTGCACAACTGTTTTGGACAGCTATAAATATTATTCTCCTATCCCTTCCCTCCATTCCTCCACGCTCTTCCCCTCCACAACACACACACATACATAAATTAGCAGTCAGTGAAGATGATTGAAGGTTAATACATGCAAATCAACCCAATTAAAAACAAAACAAGGCAAAAACAATATGCCTCTTCAACTGTGAAGAAGAAAGAAAAAATATTGTATTTTTGAAATTTTCTTCTTCCTCACTGGTATTGACTTTGTTCCAAAAAATGGAACAAAGGGCTTTAAAGTGCCAAAATTTGAGGGTCTCTGAAAATGATAATCCACTCAAACAAAATATGTTGGAAAAGCCAGTAACTGAGTAAGCTTATAAGTACATTGTAAATCAACATGCATGCCCCAACTAAGACAGTATTCATTGACATACATTTTAGAGGCAGCTCACCTACAAAATTGAAGAATTTTCATGGATACAGTTGATAACAGTTCATTATGAAGACTTGATTTTGGCCTTCAAATTCTGTAACCATCAAAAAATGGGGCTGTGTAAAATTAATTCAGGGCTCCAGATAAGGTGTTTTTTTTTTGGATAATTCTCAGATGCTTTTTCTTATTTCTTAACAAAAAATATGTTGTGACCCCTCATCAGAACTGTCTCAGTGAGATGGTTCTAATGAGGGGTCAGAACTTATCTTTTATGCAGAAGTATCAGAAATTATCTTTAAATTATCCCTGTAACCTCCTCTTATCTGGATCAATGTGCAAAAATCTAATGTAAAAGTCAAATACTTTGTACCTATAGTACACAGTTACAATATTTTTCTTCCAAATAATTAACTTCACAAAAACATCTTTATTTTTTATTTATTTTTTTCCATGAAGTTCACATGAAATGGACTGAAATCAAGTATAAAATGAATAATTCACTCGCAAGGAAATGAACGAATGGCTAATTTTAATTTAACCAACAGACAAATTTCTAGTGGCGGAAATGTAATAATAATTCCAGGGTTGACGGTATTTCCCCTGTCATGGCACTGTCATAAAAGAAAGCTGAATCAGAAAAGTTAACAAAAGTTTAGGCTGCTGACACTAATAATGCTGCCAGAAAAGTAATACTTATGTTTGGACTTATACTTATGTCTCACTTCTGATAGCCGCAGGTAAGACAATAAAATAGAATCTCTCTGTAAGTCTCAGTTGAGCTTTCTCACTTTCTATAAGCGCTTCTGACTTTTCTGTCCTGACCTGTTTGTCAGGGGGGGGGGGGGTCATGTAGCCTGTGCGATAACATTTAAAAGGATGGTTATGCCAGTGAATGTTCAAACTATTCTTGAACACGTTAATATTAAAGGCTGCCGAAACAACAATCTGGCAATGTGTTCCAAATGTCAACAATATGGTTTGAAAAACTGCTAGACCATATGATTGTGGAGTCTGGCACAAGACTTATGTAACAGGAATGGGAATGGCCTCTGGTTGCCTGATATGATGATATTAAATGTGAAAAATTTAATTTATCACTGTCAACTTTTTTCTTTTCGATGCAAAATCTTCAAATGAAAGATGTGTCCTTGTACTGCTGCCCCAAAATATTGGTTTTATTGTGAAAAAAAAAAAAAAACAACAAAAAAAAAAAAAAAAAAAAATACACACACACAAGGGTGTCACTGACACATTCAGATTTTCTTATACAGTTCTCAGACCCAGATCCAGACCACGCCGTACTGGTGGGGTTCTGGATAACTGGTGGGGCTCAGAGGTACCAAAATGTGTGTGTGTGTGGGGGGGGGGGGGGGGGAGGGGAATGTGGGCTTAGAAATATATGACATTATAAGGGATGAAATTGATGAGGTTTTTATGTCAATTTCGCCGTGAAATATATGTTGTGATATATCATTAGAATCGCCTCAGTGAGGCGATTCTAATGAGATATCACACTATATATTTGAATGGAATTACAGACGTTTCGTACCCTGGACCTTTCGTACCCTAGCTGTTTCGTACCCAACCCTGAACGTTTCGTACCCTAACACTGGACGATTCGTACCCTATTTCTGGTCGATTCGTACCCTAACACTGGTCGATTCGTACCCTATTTCTGGTCGATTCGTACCCTAATCGGGGTCGATTCGTGCCCGGGTCCTATCTAGTATAACAATGCCCATATCTGTAATTATTAGTTATAAGTACCTATAAGGGATATTAACTTTACCCCATTAATGATGTATCGATGCTTGCCAAAATATGTAAGGGGTTGTAATCATGCATATTTCACGCCTCCTGTGAGCTTTGTGATTTACCGGTTGACCGACTCTTGTCAGTGAGGGCCCGTGACCACGTATTTAGCTCCGCCTATTGTCCAATTGGAAGTATTAATATTACAGCGACAGTCTAAGCCCCGCCCTTATTAAGAAATGACATAGCTGGTCGTAAATTAATGCGACCGTGTAAGTAAACATGAATTGACAGTTTTAAGTAATCTTTTGATCTTCGCGGCTGCTTTGATGCACCACTGTCTAACTGTAAATAATACTTGCGCTTGCGAAAAAGTGCAGACGCCAAACTGAAGTGCAACTGTAAACTAGTTATTACTGAAATAGTACGTCGTAATTTTTCCAACTCCGGTTACTTTATATCTCACATTTTATCTCCGTAACCCACAGTAGCCATTCTGTCCTACTTTCATGATCATTACGGTAAATTCTATAGGCGAGATTAAAAGGATACGAAAAGCGTCGGTGCCACTTTGATCTAACGAGTTGACCGATTTCTTTCTGACCGTCGCAGCTACTTGCAGTAAAGAGTTCCGCTTGGCGTCGCAAAAATCGTAATTTGTTATATCTAAAATGAACAGCAGTTATAATATAGGATAAATCGAATGTTAAACAAAATATGTAAAGGCTGGAAGCATTAAAACAATTTATCAGACCGTTTTGTAAGCGTGGAAAGTGCGTATAGTAACGCAATTTCGGACGTAGCTAACGGTCCGGCAAACGTTTCGTAAGACCATAACTACTCGTATTCTGATGAATGTAAGCATATTTTTTCATCCTGGGATGCCAAATGCGACTACCAACTTACAAAATGCGTCTAATCTTTCAATCAGAATCACTTACTCTAAACATTTAGTGAAACAAGATAATGGTGACATCTACCAGTCCAAGCAAAGTGGTTCAAAACACCCATACCAGAACATTTCACCCTTTTTACCAAGGTATCCCGTTTGCTGTCTCAGTACCATTTCAGAACATTTTGGCTACAGATATACTGCAGCCATAAGTAAGTGTACAAACTCAGGGCTATAGATAAGAAGTGTCTGATGATAATTTGGGATAATTATCTTTCTCACCAAAATATATGTCATGGATACTCGTTAGATTTGCCTGGTCGAGGCGAAATGAGTACCTATAACATATATTTTTAGTAAATAATAAAAATTATCATCTGAATACTCCCCTTGACTAGAGCTCTGAAACTAAAGGTGAGAAAAAAGCAGCAACCTGAGTTTAATAAAACAGCACTTTATTTTTTCCATAACTTTCAACAGCCGTTGCGTGGAAAGAAGTTGGACTTCCTAGATTTTCCTGCGGGACTTCCAAATTTGAGGGGTAGGAAGTATGTGACCTCCTGAATCTGAAGTTAATGGAAGCCCTGCACAATCACTGATTAAATATATGCATGCCAGGTCCAGTACCAGTATAAGCTGAAACTGAAGCAAAATATTGCATAAAGTACGTCAAACTGGCTTTCAAAATCAAGTTTGAAATTTGAAATTTTGACCAAAAACAGGCTTAAAAATGCTTCTCAGGCACTACACTTTTCAAAAAAATATCCAGGGGACGCCCCCGGACCCCCCTCCCCCTTTGATTTCTAATTTTTGACATTTGCTATTCGTATTAGTATCTTTTTCGGTGTTCAGTTGATGAAAGGAATTTCGATGTTACACTGAAAACAGCAGTTATCCTCTTTTTACCATAACCAACTAAACTAAAATTAAATGTCAAAGGAATTTGTGCTGGAGCCCCGATAGCTCATGTGTTAAGCGCTGGCCTACTGATCAAGCGGGCTCGAGTAATGGTTTTATCATGGACTAGTGACTAGGGCAGTAGGGCTTATCGTAAATTTGACAGAAAAATGTAAAAGGCGAAGCCAATCCCGCTCCTTTCGCATCAATTTTCCCTGATTCGATAAAGGTACTGCTGGATTAACAGAGTTTTCCATCGCCGGCTGGCCGAACGGCAATTCGAATCCACGACCTTCGGCACCATTACCGAACGTCTCTAACCACTTGACCATGTACCTGTCCAAAGAGGTCAGTAAGTAAAATCTAACTTTAAGACACAAAAAAACTTTCTGAATTAGAAGCATGCTTTTATCAGTCAACAAATACGATACCAAAACAGATGACTCTTTCCCATTTAGGTTGGTTGGTTGGTTGATTTGATGCTTAACGTCCACGGTAAACAACTAAGGTCATGTCGGGACGGTCAGTTAACCTAACCACACTATTCCTGGGCAGGCTTAGACCTCCTAAGCGGTTAACCAGTACTAAGTGCACATACTTTCGCCAGTAACTGACAACTGCCCTTCTTGAATCAGCGGAAGGAGAAACGAAAGTATGTGGCCAGACCGGGATTCGAACCCAGGACCTCTGACTTACGAGTCAGGTGCCCTACCGATTGCGCCACCCGGCCCGGCCTTTCCCATTTAGGACTAAGTGGTTTACATAAACTGTATACACTGAACAAACATAAAAAACGTGTTAGGCTTTGTTCACATGACAAAAGTTTCTTTGTCACAGAAACTATAACAAATAAAGTTTCCCAAAGATTTTGCGATCACACGGAGCAAATTATTTTGATTGCATAGAATCCTCGTCAAATAAACTTTGGCAAGGAAATATATTGAAAGGAAATATTTGCTGCTGTGTCCACATGATCAAACATTGTTTGTCAAAGTTACATGGGCAAATAAACTTTGCCCGTTTGAACGGCCAACAATGCCACATTTTCTTTTTTAAATATACTTTGTTCAAAATAAACGGATTTGACTATGAGCAACGTTTTCTGTGGCCATCATTGTAGCTAGTTTCTTTATTACATATTCTATGGCAAATTTTCTGTTCACATGGCAAAAGTTTGTTTGTCACTAAACTTTACCACATAAATTTGGCAATGAAAATGTGACATATTTTTTCATTCACACGAGCAAATTTTTCTATGTAAAACCTACTTTATAACAGAAACTTTGCCGGTGTTTACGAAGCGTTAGTAACTATTATTTATGCAACAGTTGCCGGAAAAGGTTAAAGCTGTGAAATGATTATGCATTAGGAAAGCATAGATATTTCTAAGCACCTTCAGATCTATAGGCAGACACTAAAATGTATTTAAACACAGATAACTTTTAAAAAAAAGATAATCGGTGCAGATTAAATGGAAGTGTGTTTCGTAATATGTCCCTAGGTGAAGAGTTGACAATACTTTTCATGAATATGAGCTACATGTACATATGCGTTATTTGACCAATGAAATCTTGTGAAATGTGGAACAAAACTGAAATTATACTCGTATATGTAACAGGGGCGTTTCTGTTGTTTAGGCTGAAGACAATATTATTGCCGAATTTAACCATTTTATGAGAAAACTATGCTAAAGTACGATACCCTTGAAGGCCAGGAAAAAAGCTATATCTCGGATCATGTTTCAGTTTATATTTTCTTGTGATATTTTATACTGTGCATCTTAAAATATGTCGGTACATGGCTTACAAATGAAAATAGAATAGGTCATCCAGTGTATAGACTATGTACATTGTCTACGACAAATCTACACAAGGTTACAAGTGGGCACAATCCATATTTGAGGTACTAGGTAAAATTATCAATTTTGATTGCTTCGACTTGTAACATTTTGTAGACAGAATGTAGAAAATGCACATGTGTTTCTTTTACAAAAGGTGGCCTATTCTATTTTCAATTGTAAGCAATGTAAGCAATGTATCCCCATACTCTGAGATGCAGAGCATAAAATATTACAAGAAAACATAAACTAGGGCGGGTGTCAATTTGTACCCTTAGGTAGATAGCCTGTATATATATATATAATCCTCTTCAAAACGTGTCTTCTTTTAGGTTCCCTTGCACTCAGTGTAGGC
Source organism: Ctena decussata (assembly GCA_963989385.1). Classification (NCBI taxonomy): domain Eukaryota; kingdom Metazoa; phylum Mollusca; class Bivalvia; order Lucinida; family Lucinidae; genus Ctena; species Ctena decussata. The sequence continues at coordinate 41,480,240 of OZ022503.1, read as the reverse complement.
AGTAATCACATATTTTGAGATGTAGGATACAAAAACTATCTGTAATCAGCATGTATGGATTGTGCCGAGTTGTTACCGTGTGCAGATGTGCTGTAGACAACCCAAATACATTTCATACATATTCTGAGATACACAGAATAAAATATTAAAAGGAAACATAAACTGTAGCATGTGCCGATTTGTTCTCTAAAGTAAGTAAGTAGTCTTGATGTGAGGGGGGGGGGGGGGGGGGGGGAGGATTTCAATCTCAGGTTTTCACTTTTGAAAACATTGTTAAAAAAATCAATTTCTTAAATCACGGCTTTAACTTTCAAACCTACGCTCCAAAATAACCTTTTCTTAAACCAAATTTTAAAAACTTACAAGTAGTCATTTTCGAATTTAAGTTTCAATTTTTTATCTAAACAGTTATTTCTTAAACACGTTTTTATATAATAATAATATATAATGATTGATTCTAAACTAGGTTCTGATAAGTTAAAACTCAGGACTGAAAAGTTGAAACTTAGGATGGAAGATTCGAAACACAGACCTTGGTTTAAAGCACAAACATATGGTTGAAAACTGATTGTGCATTTGTCTCGCTATTCAGTATAAAATGTGAAAGAACAGTAAAGGCTCCGACAAGACTGCGCGGATGCACCGGCTAATCTGAGTTGTGGCAATTGCCGAAGCATTCATTGCAAAAGTTATGAGCGCCGGTTGGGGCCCTTGAAACTGTTAAGTTATAACGAACCGTTCCAAGACCGTACTGCTGCTGTGGTTCCTTACTGTTACTTGATCATTTAAACCATGTCATTGCAGTTTCCACCTGTTGTGTTTGGCATTTTAGGTGCAGTAGCTGAATGGCCACCTGTCTCTAAGAAAGAACTTTCGGACATCAGTGCGTGCCTTTCATGAACTTCTGTCAATTTTTGTATACACTTCTTCCCCGTTTGGTTTGGAGGGCGGGATATTGGCATGTATACCGTTTCTGACCATTGCCTATCTTTTTACTTCACGTATACGCCAAACACGATTTTATTTTGTGGCCGTACTATCATAAAAAGGTCATGAAATAAAAAGAAAAGAAAAAGAAAAGAAATGGAACATTGATAAGATAAGAGTGTCTTTAAATTGTCAGAGCTAAAAGACAGATAGGTCGAAAAGCATGTGGACTTATGTTTTCCTTATAGCGGCTGTTGTTGCAGCAACTGCCTTTGAAATATCCTTTAGCTTTAAGGATTATGATGATACAGCTATGAGGATGATAGTAAAAGAGCTCCTAGATAGGGAACTTATAAACAAAGACATATTAACCGAAATGACTGACTTGAAATCTATCTTACGTGAGCAAGGAGACAGCATGGCGGCTATGCAGAAACAAATTGCTGAACTTAAGGCCGTTGTCATTAGACATGCACAAAAACTGAAGGACATGGATTATATTGTAAAAGAACTTAAAGCCACAATTAAAGGATTAAAACAAAGTGGTATGACTATGGAAACTGCTAGATTACAAAGAAATGTGACTGAAACAGAAAGGCAGGAACAAGGCAAAAAAGAACGAAACGATTCCAAATCAAATGAAAATATACGTGTAACTGACTTAGCTAATGATATCAGACCCATGGATAACAAAACTGAGAGGTTCAAAGTAATCGAAAAAGACCAAGATAAAAGAAAAGCTCAACACCAACAATCAAAAATAAGCCAGAGAGCAGTAAGTACTGGCAAAGTGGCATTTTCAGCTTATCTTAGCCATGACGTTATCAATATGGGCGTAGGTCACACAATTAAATGTGATAAAGTTCTCTTAAATGATGGAAACAGTTATATTCCATTCACTGGCACATTCACAGTTCCCAAAACAGGTGTTTATCTTCTGACATTCAGTATTGCTGCTTATCATAATGGTGACTATACAGATGTAAAATTGGTGGTAAATAATAGGAACATCGTGGATGCAAGAGCCTGGGTCGTAGGAGCAGACCATGAAGTCATGGGAGGAAACACGGCTATAGTTAGACTAACCCAGGGCGAAATTGTATGGCTGGAAAGGACTACGTGCATTAAGGCCCAAAAATGGCCCCCAACCGAATGGACTCATATTGGTAGGAATAATAGATGTGTTATTCCCATAAATGAAACTCATAAGGAAATTTGTGACAGACATTATGTATGGAGACAAAATGGGGTCAAGGGTTATGACCCTTAAGCCATTCTTTATACCAGCAAAATGACATTGCTGTGTATATTTTTGAATCATGTAATTATATTTATCTTTTTGAACGAGTCTTAATCATACGCCTGGCATAAGAAGTATTTCAGGAATATTTGTTATGTATTTTCCTCCGTTCGGTCATTTGTTAGTCCATTTGTTCGTCCATCAGTTTGTCCGTTCGTCAACTTTTACTTTAAAGTTTTGTGTTAAATATTTTTAATTGTTTATATCTCTGTCACCATATATAAGATCTTTTCCATATTTAGATTATGATATCTCCATAGGATTACCTTTGACAGGGTATATCTAACATGCACAGTAAGGCCCCTGGGGCGGAGCCCGGGTCAGTAATTAGGACATAGACATTTTCATTATGTAAAAGTTTTGTGTTAAACTTGTGGTTGCTCACTTGTTCTCTGATCCACCTTCAGTCTTTTGACTGTTTCCATTGCCCTTGAAAGAACTTATTTATATTTTCATGAAAGGTAAGATTTACTTTCATAAATATAATTGATTGTAAACAGTGTCATATAAAAATGTTTTGCTGTCCATTTCAGCCTATAGCTGGGCTCAAATGTGTCACTCATTTTTGAAAGCCTAAATGGCAACATTTCAAACTACTTGCTGGCTGACTTCAAAATCAGTCAATTTCTGCTTGACACCTGTCAGTATGCAACAAAAAACAAATTATATAATTGATTTTGTATGAGTGATTTGATGTTTATTAATGCAAACTTCCGTTTCTATAAACATGTAGATATACCAAGAAAAAAAAAGTTAAATTTTCCAAAAACAAGCTCTGGAATAGTGGTGCCATGATCAGTAAAGGAAGCATAACTGAAGCAAGTTATCGTAATCTTTTCTTAATTGTGAGACAGAACTTCCTGCGCAGTAAGTACAAATCCTGATAAGACTGCATTTTATTAGAAACAGCTCACTCAGAGGCTGCGCTATTGTTGTTTTACAAACACTCTGTCTTTATAGGATAGCTACTGTAACTGCTTAAAAATTCCCATTTTAGGGTAATTCGACTGATGCAACATATTTTAGGATAGTAATTGTAACTCATATAAAAATATGATCACATTTTTAGGGTAATTCAATTCGGGAAAGTTTCTTAAAATTACATTAAAATCTTAGTTCCTATGCCTTCGACTAGTCACTTACAGCGAGTGGTGTATTTCGCCAATGCTATTTACAGGCAAATTATAGGTAAAATCCTGTCTCCGGAAGTCAGTTTTTTTAAGAATTAAGTATGAGCACAACCATTAACCAACAAAATCTTTCAATATGATGTGAAGTGTAGCAGTATACATCATATGTTAAAAGGATTTTTTGGTTAACGCTTGTGCTCTATTCTAATTTGTAAACTGAATGTCTAAAAATTGACCAAAAATGACAAATTCCATGATTTAAGCCTGTTTCAGCAGCCATTTTATCATACTTAAAGCACAGCAAGATTAAAATTTTAACTGAAATGAAACACTAGAAGTATTCAGTCTAATGAAATCATGCAATGAAATACTTTTATCTCGACTTTCATATTTTGGCCTAAGATGGGGGCCAAAAACTGGCCTTAACGCACGTAGTCCTTTATTATCATAATAATGTCGAACTTAATAGTTGGTCAGACTATAGATGGACAACATTTTCTGGGGTATTTCTATACTGTTAAAAACAGACCTGAAGGTTCAGATCAAATGAGTATTTGATGATAATTCCCACGTCTTCACCTCACCTGAGTCGAAGGCTCCGGAAGAGCTAATAAGATAGGCAGGCTCCGTCGTGAGTGTGTGAGTGAGTGAACTCGGGTTTAATGTCTCACCAAAAACGAGGTCATATGGAGACGGTACCTCGGTTTAAATTCTCACCCGAAAGACCGGAGAAACGGGGGATCGATCTTGCGATCCCTGGAATGGTAGTCCACTACACTACAGCCACTCCCAGGCTCCGTCGTCCGCCCGTTAGTTCGTCCGACGACCGTCGTCCGTCTGCCCACGATTTCAAATTTTCACTTCTCCTCTGAAAACACTTGGTCGATTGTAACCAAATTACATATGTAGCAAGATCTATCTCGTCATTGGCATTGGAGCATGGCAGAGACACATTTTCAATCCATTACAAACTGAAATTCTTTTATCAGAAACGCCAGATTTTCTCAATGAAATAATTATTCCCAAGTCACTTATCCCGTATTTAAAATGGCGCTGAAAATTTTGAGAACTGTCCATAGTCGTAAATAGTAGGCACTTTCCGTAAACGATTTATCGCATTTCTCCCGGTGGAACCTTGGAAATTTTCATTCGGGTTACTTTGGTTGCCATCCTTCTGAGCTTTGTCCGCCATCTTTATCCAACACTGGAAAATACCCATAACTCCATGCTCCAAATACGAGAGGACAAAACGAGATATCGTCACCTGTCCCGAGAGTGGAGAGATGTCGTGCATTATTGGGCGTCTGTGACTCTAAGTCACCTTCTGATGATGTTTTACTGCTTGCTTCCCAACGCCTCTAACGTTCAAGAGAAGAAACTCCACCATATCTACGTACAGTAAGTTTTATTTTTGATCATTTTAGCGAGGCCGTCGTTTTTGACCAAGCTTTATAAGACTAAATACGCAGTCCATGGTAATTCAGATAAGACATTATGACTTTTAACATTCATGGGCCGTATAGTATAATTTCATCACTTAGTGTTGTTTACATCCATTTACTTCATATTTTAGAGACCTTTGGGATTTCAACAGCACAAGCGTCGAAAAAATTCTCAAGAGTGGTGGATTGTGAATTTTGTTTCAAAAATAGCAAGAACGTGAGTGGTCGTCAGAAAGATAACCATGGGGCCTAAGCCGTCAAAAGAAAACAGAAAAGTCATGACGTCGTTCAAGAATTTTGAAGAATTCCCCAATAGTAAAGGAATAAGAATAGCTTATGATCAGGCTGATCTGGAGAGAAAAATAAACGCTAGTAGTGATAAGTCAACCTTGGATAGACTACAGAACTCTGTAACAGAAATAAATTCCTTACTGGAGTATTTTCTGAGCGCAAGTCCTTATAAAATTGCTTCAACAGGCCTCGGTATCGTTGCAAGTCTAGTGACAATACTACCTGTTATCGGGGAAGTTGCGGGTGTTTCATTTACTGTGGGTACTTTGATAGCCCATACAATTGGAGGAGTGAAAACACCTATGTCAGATATCGTTGCTGGTGTTGTTGAAAAGGCTTTGGCAAAAGACGACGATGAGGAGTTAAAACCCTAAGCGGCAGGTTGTAAGGAAGATCTTGTTACTCTTCAAAGATTTCTTTCACAATTTGCTGAGACTGGTCAATATTCCAAAGAGGAGGTTTTGGCCCTAAATTCCGCAAACCTTGCAAAACTAGGAAAGAGGTTTCTTGGAATATTAAAGGCTTGCATAAGACGCTATACCATCAATAAATCATCAACAGATGCAGAGGCCATTGGTTTTCAGGCCACTCGTGCGGTTGATTACATAGTGATTTTCTGTCACGTGACAGCTCTACGAGAACTTGTACTGATCCAGTACTACTGTATCCTTAAGACAGTAAAGGCAACAGCTTCTAGCATTTGGAATGCTATCACGGTAGATGATAATGAGGTAAAATCACCTTTATAAATACTGAGCCACGACACGACAAAACAAACAAGTGGCATGTGCGCCCATTGAAGACTTAGATCAGCCTGGGCATCCGCCCAGTCTGATCAGAGTCTTTGCTTTCTGCATGAAGCTAGCTTAGACACTTAGCTACCTTTTGGGCACACAATGAAGACTCTGATCAGACTGGGTGGATGCCCATGCTGACCTGAGTCTTCACTGGGCGCACAAATCACTTTGTTGGTTTTGTCGTTTCGCGGCTTAACTGTATTTTGTTTCCGACTGCTATCAGTCGTTGCCTGTAAGTCAATACAAACTGATATTTTGTCAGTCGGACTGTTGCCCAGTGTTTGACAATTAATTTTTCTGAATCCATATACGGAATACCAATTAAGATCCATTTATTTTATAAAAAAAGGTTAAGGTTTCCTATGGCCTGGTGGCGGTAGGGGCATGGGGATAAGAGGCCTTCTGTAACTTGGGCACAACATATACGGAGCCCATCCCTCTGCTTGAGCTGCCTTATCATTCCTTGATTCAATAAAGGTACCCATTTACAGCTGGATTGACATAAAGTTTTCTAGTCCTCCGCTGGCCCAACTCAAACTCGAATCTGCGACCTTCTGCACCATAACCGACTCGCTTTAACCACACATCCACGGCGCCTCTCATTATCTTACATTCCTCGTTCAAAAAATGCTTGAGTATCGACATTTTTTCTCCGTTATTTACCTCATTGAGTATTGTGGCTTATGGCCTTCCAGGGTCTTGCAAAAGTTGAAATGTAAGAAACAACTGATAATCTGTGCAAACTATACTTTTTGATATAATAGGTGCTTTGAGATATCACTGTTCGAGCTATCGGGCGTGGACTTAATTTGAATCATTCTTCCTTGCAGGAAAAAGAGGTCGTCGAAATAGTTACAAAGAAGTATACAAAGCCGGAACATGCTGCCTTCATGTCCGTCTTCTACAAGTCGAAACAACCAGGGATCGTCGCATTTTGGCAAGATTTAACATGACTGCTGCTCCAACGATATGCTTGGATTCTAAGAGAGTGCGGATTAGACAGCAACGCTGGCCAAATTATTACGCTCATGTTTATGAGTACGTGATTTCCTATTCATTTGCACCGCCTGGTTCTTTCTCGTACTATCTGAAGGGCAAAAACAAAGCGACAGAAACGAGCTATTTCACCTTTCATCAAATTGATGATGACAACAAATATTACACCAAGACATGGCTTCGTTGGTTGGTTGGTTGATTTGATGCTTAACGTCCACGGTAAACAACTAAGGTCATGTCGGGACGGTCAGTTAACCTAACCACACTATTCCTGGACAGGCTTAGACCTCCTAAGCGGTTAACCAGTACTAAGTGCACATACTTTCGCCAGTAACTGACAACTGCCCTTCTTGAATCAGCGGAAGGAGAAACGAAAGTATGTGACCAGACCGGGATTCGAACCCAGGACCTCTGACTTACGAGTCAGGTGCCCTACCGATTGCGCTACCCGGCCCGGCACATGGCTTCGTAACACCAAAGAGTGACGGAAACGTGCAAGTTGAAACAGATGAAAGCTCCGAAAGTCAGCGGAATGTGCTAGATTTGCCAGACAAAGTCGGTTAACAGTATTTACCGTTCGATTCTGTTAAATATCCTACCAAGTTTATGTACATGGATAGTGCAATGCACGGCTACATATATGTCAAAGCGGGAGATCCTGGACCACAGGGCTACTGGTGCTTTGATTATTAAATGGTGGCTTTAATCAATTTGACAATATTTTGACGAAGTCGGTTAATTTCATTGTGTGTCTAATCTGGAAGAAAGTACGTGTCAGGAGGTAGTCATACATCTTTTGAAAGACAAGTTGCTGAAATGAACTGATTTTCAGAAACGTGGGTACTGGAAATTTTCACTAATTTAATGATACATATTTACCGATAAGATACATGTATATCGATAAGATTTTATATACATGGTGCCTGATTTATTTTTACCGATAAAACAATCTAATCAAAGACCAAAACATATGTTCGACAGTACTTTTTTATTCTATGGAAAAAGGAATATGATTAAATGGTCGGCTAGATATTAGTTCGGATAGAACTGGCGGAGTTCTCACAAAACACCTGACAAAGACCAAACCGAAATTTCGGTTTGGCCTCTTTCAGGAGTTGTGCGATTCCTCACCAGCTTATTTTACATAAACTGACATTTTGCACCAGTACGCTTTACATTCAGTCAGCTCTCGATATCTCGAACACTGATATCTCAAAGTACCCTCTTATACAAAAAAAAAACATAGCTTACAGGAGACAGATTTATATAAGCCTGTTAGCTTCTTTCTGAATCATTTTTATGCATTGTATGATTGTATTTGTGTTATGTAATAATATTCATGAATAAACTAGGAGTTTAAACCAAAGAATATATCTTTGACACATTTTCCTATCTTTATTTACATTTCAACTCCTTTTATCTCAAACTACTGATATCTCAAAGTAAATTTTCTGGGACCAGAAAATTTACTTTGAGATATCAGTAGTTTAAGATGAACTTCGACTTTGAGATATCGAGAGTTGGCTGTAAATATGGGTCAAACAGTATTGTATTGCTTTGCCAACCCATATGCAGACGCTTGAATGTTTAATTTCCGATTGGAAATGGAATTTCAAGTCTGTCCAGCATAATAAAGGTACTTCATGGAAAGGGGCAATGATTCAGATCAGCCATGCACGTAGGCAAGTTCATCAGCGGCTTTGATTTTCATGTACAGAGATTAAAGGATCCATTAGTTGTTGATACCAAGAAGACTCAAATCTTAAGGTATCTTTCTCTCCTGCTTTGGTTCAGTGACAGTTTACTAAAATTTCTTAATTGTGACCCGTCGCGCAAAAAGGGACGAGTTGGGTGTCCTATAGCGAAATTTAGTTTTATGTCTCAGTGAATAAGCAAATCTAAGAGGATTCGGAAAATATCAAAATTTTGGTGGCTCTTGGCCATTTTTGGGCCCAAATTGTCTGCAGAACGTAGGTACCGTCATGAATCGTCACAAATGTTTTGATGACGTTGTGATGACGTCGCAAAATAAAATCGTTCAGAACTTGTAACTGATAGATAAAGTAAATGTTTGTTTTGTGCGCCGTTCTTGGAAGCTTTGTTTGCTGAATAAATATTCCGAACCATGCTTCTCGGGATTTTCTTCCTGCAGTATGACAAAGAGATCACCCACTGGCATCAAATTAAACAAATAAGCATTTTGATGTATTATCAATTGACATGCACATATATGAGCCGCGACGCGACAAAACCAAGACGGTGGTATTAGACTCAGATCAGCCTGGACATCTGCCAAGTCTGATCAGAAGCTTCGCTGTGTGCGTAAAGAATGGTAAAGGATCTAAGCTACCTTCATGCTGTTGCATGCGTCGGCGTCGATTGATCAGACTAGGCGTTAGCCCAGGCTGATATGAGTCTTCGCTGGGCGCACATGCCACTTTGTTGTTATTCTTTCCAACTATGCGTGATGGTTTCTGCAATTTTTACGGGCGTCCGTAAAAATAACGGGAAATGGACTGGCAACTGGTTTCCGGTGATTCTAGCGGAAAATCTTCGGATTTTTTACAAGGTAATGGTAACTGATGGTATATTCCCTTTTTTTGTCCAAAAAGAGTGCAATTGCTTGATAGAACCGCCTCAATCGGCAATGAGGCGGTTTTAATGAGTAGTAATCATCTATGTTTTGAGACTAAATAGGGGCCTAAGTAAAATAATGCCGTGTTCAAGAAACGTGTAGGACAGTCTGACAGAGTATTGTAAACTTCCTTGGCAAAAATATTCTAAAATTTCACGCGTACAACATCATTTACCAGCGTTGGTTAGACACTGAATTCTAAACCTTTTTTGCGAACTCGAACAATGCTCCACTTTTCCCTCTACAAAGTTGGGTTTTCAATGGTGTTCATTACACAACCTTGTCAACAGGGTGTTCGCAATATTTTCTTCCTTTTTTACATGAAATCCGTCCAAATTTCAATGAAAATGCCTGGGAAATTATAGAAACGACTGTTTTTAAGGAAAATGAGTCGCATGACGTCATTCCGGAAAAAAAAGAAATGGAAAGAAAAAATGGACCAATTCACGCTTGCTTATTATCTCCTGAAGCACAATAGCGTGCTGTGAATAGACAATACTGAGGGGATGTCCGGTTGCGCCGGAGGGGACTAGAAACAGGGATGACACAAAGGTTAGTGAACCAGTTGAACCGAGATTTATTCTATTCCAATGTCAAGTCTCAAAAATCGGGGATTGTCATGAAAGCAACCCTCTACTCATTCTCCTGTAGGTGTGAATCGAAATTTGAAACCAGATTTTATGTTTAACAGCAGAAATCCGTTTTGCCTTGGAGCAAGGGTAATGAATATTATGCCATTTTGACGGAATGCGAACAAATTGGATACAGATTCCTGATGTTGTCGAGCGTAAATGATTCCATCCATCACCATTACTTTAAAAGGGCTTTAATGTTAATGTGCCTTACCGACCGAACGATATTCTGTTACTATTCGTTGCCAAGAAAATGGGCATTTTGTTGAATTTTGTGATTAAGGGGATTGGTTGTGCTTAGATGGATAGGTTATGATTGAGGGGAGTGTGAAACATTGGCTTGGTGTTTGTTCCTTTTGAGTCATTGTATGTTTCTTGGGCGAGGTGAGGCTTGGTTGGCAGGTGATCTGGTAACCAGGATTTGGTAGATCGATTTGTATAGGGTAGGCGATGTGTGTAGGTATCTAATCATTCCACCTTCGGAAGTTAGACTCACTTATCTTCTCTATTCTACTTTTCTCTGCTCTAGAGGAGACCGGGGATAGTTGATGTACGGGGCAAGTTGATGCATTGGGAATAAAAAGACAATGTCGTCATTGTGGACGTCAGAAATGACGAATTAAAGTAGTAATTGACTGCCGCCATCTTTTCCTGAAGTTTTGCGGAATTTGGACAACAAATGAGAATTTGGTGAAGAAAAGTTCATTTTTGAAACATCTAAGTAAATTAACAGGTATTTCGCAATTTTTCGGTTAGCGCGCATTTGTTTCTGGTTGTTCATAATTGGTAGACAAATCTTTAATCTTCAAAATCATACACTCTTCTGAAGGAAAACATGGTGTAATAGTTGTCTACCTTGCTGAATGTCACGTGGGGCATGGTTTGGGCAAGTTGATGCAATGAGCATGGGGCAAGTAGATACACCATAAAATCCTATTGGACTACATGAGCTGTTCACAATATTTGGATGGGCTTGATCTCTAACTGATGTAGGACTATAAAACATTTCAGATTTATAGTATCTCTTTTATTATATTCAAAAAATAACATACAATAGCATTCCAGCCATGTCACAGCAATGCCAACAATTTACATGTGCGCACAGTGAACACTCAATACAGCCTGCGCATCCGCGCAGTCTGATTAGAGTTTTTGCTGTGCGTCCCATACCTTTTCGTGTGGCAAGCAAAGACTCTGACCCGACTGCGCTGATGCACAGGCTGATCTGAGTCTTCGCTGGATGCACATGTAAATTGTACGAACTGCTGGGAGCCCGGCTCATTTAATATAGCAACTATGACAATGAAATGATATTTTCCTGTTTAAAATGTTCTCAAGTTTCAGAAATAAAAGTATAGAAGATTTTGATCATTTTATAGCTCAATTATTCATATACAAACAACCCTTCTAGAGATCTTTCGCTTGAGGTAACTTCAATGGCTAAAATAATTTTGATAAATCGCGGCATATAACTAGAAAGCAGGAATATCCCCATTTGTCCATAGAAACGGTCAATTTACTGTAGTATCCGTTGCATGGACTTGTAAAGGCAAAAATTGTCTGCATCAACTTGCCCCAAGCATTGCATCAACATGCCCCACTAGTGGGGCAAGTTGATGCATTCGACTTGCCAAAGAAATCTACTTAAACGGAGGGAAAATATACCAAAATTCAAGGATTACTATTTGATTTTAAATGCAGAAAAGGTAGATATTTTAGTATATGCAAAGATGATCAAAACTGGCCAGGCCGGTCACGAGATATATCAAAAAGTCTAAAAAGTGCATCAACTATCCCCGGTCTCCCCTACTCTTCTTTACTCTACTCTAGGCGGACAGTGCAGTGCATCACAATGCCGTATAGCAAGCTGTTAATTGTAGTAACGTACTACATGTATTAATTTCAGTACTGTACATTGTTCCTCCCTCCAAGAGGAAGTCCGAGTAGACCAGGCATTGCCGCCACGGGAAACTAACAGGAAGCTATAAATGGAGGCGCCAGAAAAGTTGTTTCCCTTTACATGAAATAAACCAAGTTCTACCCTAGGTGTTGGCAATAAACAGACGCGCAATATATTATGGCCATCCTATGCAGCATTAAACTCGTACAAATAAAGTTGTTCGGGCCATATAAATATACAAATTAGCTGATACAGGATTAGGATTTCTAATAGTTTGAAGAAAAAAAAGAAAGAAAAAAAATGAGATTCGAATTTACACGGGACAACTTTTGTGTCAACAGCTCAGCGGACGAAACCGCTCGGCTACCTTACCACATGACACCATGGGCAGAAAATTAAAACATATACCTACAAACACACTGTACATCTTTCCTTTTTTATGATATTTTTCTCTTCCTCCTTCCCCTATCATTAGCTAAATCTAGGGTCTCTTTATCACCATCTTCTAAGCTTAGGAAACAAGTATCGGAAAGAAAATTTGAATGAAGTTGATGCTCGACTCATATTTTCGCGGCATCAAAACTTAATACTCTTCCAAAGGACGCAACTTTATTTACGTCTAATATTTGACAGGCGGGCGGGAATAAAATCCCCCCAAAATAAAGCCTGAAACGATTGACAAAAACGCGGGCACCTGTTTATCGCGCAAGTGAAATTAATAAGTCGTGACGTCAACGTTGAAAACGTAATTTCTTGAAACAACGTCATCCACCCAACTCGTCCCTTTTCGCGCGACGGGTCACAATTATAAAAAAAAGTTGGGCAGATTTTTGACATGCCTGAAGAGTCACACACCCTTTCAGGACTTTGGAAATATTAATATACAATGATTTATATGTCAGTCAGTAGAAAATAAAATTAGAAACATAGCATTAATAGTGTTCATTTCAAACTACATGTATTCAATCTAAACGGCTTCAGATATTGGTTTCATTTTGGTCAAGTTTTGATTAATACGGTGTTATAATGCTAAAGCATCTGTGCAAACTGATATGGCGATGGTAATTCTATTTTGCAATATTCATAGACCTACTGTCTGTATAGACTTTCTTTTTTTTTTGGATCATATGAATATCACACGGCATAAAACAAGTGTGCATTGCAACAGATATTACTTAAAAGCTGACTTAATACTTGAAAATAAATTTAGTTTTGCAAATATAAATTTTATGGAGACATTTGAAATAAGCATCAATGTAGCTTAGAAATGTTGGTGTCTTGCTATCAATAAGATAATATCCTTTAAATTCTAAGAATTGGGACAATTAGTACTGTGACTTACCAAACAGCACGGACCCAGATCAGACCGCTGCTTGCGGAGCAGTCTGATCAAGTCTACGCAGTTTGCCATTCCATCCGCATCGATTGAAATCATTAGCTTCATTGTAAAACCAGACTTGTGTTTTATAAGACAATTACGATAATTATTTCACGGGTCCCACTTGTTAGATTCTTACGTTATTTGTAGATATCAACTAGTACTGAAGCTCCGGTAGCTCAGTAGGTTAAGCGCTGGCCTGCTGATCTAGCGCCCTGGGCTCGAGACCTGCTGGAGACGGCAATCTTTTCAACCGTAAACGGGGTTCCAGTGCACACAGCCTTTCATTATCACGTTCCCATTGTCCTGCTATGATTGAAATACTGTTGGAAAGGACGTTAAATCGCAAGTAATCCATCTATCCTGTTCCAAACTGCGTATGCTTATTTATTCTTTACTTGTGTCCTAGTTGCACTTTGCTAGGCAAATGATTTTTTCTGGTGTCCCATAAATAGGTCTCGAATTTTTTGCATTTCCAACCCATATTAATCAAACAGCACGTTTACAAGCCAGACACAGGACGAATCATGAATATCAAATTTGAGCCGCGACATGACAAACCCAAGAAAGTGGCATGTAAGCCCAGTGAAGACTCGTCTCAGCTTAGTCAGAGTCTTCCCTTTTCGCTCAAAGGGCAACTAATGGTCCAAGCTAGCTCCATACGGACAACGAAGACTCTGATCAGACTGGGCGGATGCCCAGGCTGATCTGAGTCTTCGCTTGGTGCACCTGCCACATCGTTGGTTTTGTCGTGTCGCGGCTCATATGAATGTGAAAAATAAAATCAAATGTAGCTGGGATGTTTTGGTCTCAATACCGACTACTGTAACGACTTCAAATACTGAGAGGTAGTGCCTAAGAAAAAGGTAGACGAAGATCAAACCGTCCTGTCTCCTGTAAATAGGCATATAAAAATAAGATAATGAAAAAAATTAAAATACTACTTCCAAGCTGATCTAGGTATTCCTTGTATTTTCCTTGATTGAATTCAGACGGAAAACTAGAAGGTCTTCTTACCATTCGATGTGTACTTTTGAAAGAGGAAGCCTTTTCGTTTCATTCTCAAGCCAAATATCTAGCGAAACGGTCAGAAGAGAAGAGCTCGTTGTCAGAAAATATGTCAACGAAAAGTAAGAGAAAAACTGGTTTATATCATTCTGTTCTGTTATTTGCACAAAGTATATTAACCAAACCAATTCAATGAAATTTCGAGCAGAAACAATGCTGGCAGGTACATTGATCTTTTTTTATAGAGAGAATACTCCATAAAAGTTCTATTTTAAGAAGCGCAGTGACGCAATTGGTAAGATCGGTGTCTCTTTACGGTGAGACGCAGTGGCCGCACGATGTGCCTGAATACAGTAATGCAGCGTCATGTAATACACTTTTATGGAGTATTCTCTCTATGACCAGTCGAATAGGGCTACAATGTACAATTCGCCGCTTCGATTCCAGGGGAAGATTACGTGTTAGAAGGCTGAAACATTGTAAACCACTTGTCCAAAGACCGTGAGAACACAGAACACTGAGCTATAAATCAGACACATTCCAAATAAACTTTATTCAGAATCAAATCTTGCAATTTAATAGAAATGAACTAACTGAGGAGGATAAAACGTTTAAAATGTACACACCAGCAAATGATAAAATAAAACGAGTTGATAAAAGAAGATCAATGTACCTGCCAGCATTGTTTGCTGCTCGAAATTTCCTTGAATTGGTTTGGTTAATATACTTTGTGCAAATAACAGAACAGAATGATATAAACCATTTTTTCTGACTTTTCGTTGACATATTTTCTGACAACGAGCTCTTCTCTTCTGACCGTTTCGCTGGATATTTGGCTTGAGAATGAAACGAAAAGGCTTCCTCTTTCAAAAGTACACATCAAATGGTAAGAAGACCTTCTAGTTTTCCGTCTGAATACAATCAAGTATTTACGAGGAATATTTGAATCAGTGTGGATGTAGTATTTTAATTATCTTTTTATTATCTAATTTTTATGTACATATTTACAGGAGACAGGACGGTTTGATCTTCGTCTACCTTTTTCTTAGGCACTACCTCTCAGTACTTGAAATCGTTACAGTAGTCAGTATTGAGACCAAAAACATCCCAGTTACATTTGATTTTATTTTTCACATTCATATGAGCCGCGACACGACAAAACCAACGATGTGGCAGGTGCACCAAGCAAAGACTCAGATCAGACTCTCCGTTGTCCGTATGGAGCTAGCTTGGACCATTAGCTGCCCTTTAAGGTGACGATTTATGGTACATGTAAAAATCTGCATAAAACCATAAAAAAGTAACGTATCTTCCTGAAAGTAAGCAGACTTCTTATTTTTGTTGTTCTTTACAGTTTAGAATACAAAATAAACGTACATGCTGCTTAAAAAGGTGTTTTTATAAGGAAAGATCAAAGGGTAATTTTCTGCGAATAAATCTGAAAAAATAATATCGTTATTGAAAATTTACGTAGTGCTGAAGGTGCATTATTGCATAATGAAGAGCGTCCTAGCAATCATTTATTCCAACTCTTTCTCAAATTTAAATGTAGACCAGATGAAAACGGTAGCTATTTCTCAAATGTTCAACCATGTACAAAGTAAATGTACACTGGACGCATTTATTCAATACAGGGTAGGCAAGCATACCTATGTTAACACCTACAATATAAATAATACATTACTGACATAATCAGTGGTGTGTAAATGAAATTGTTCAACTTTGTTAAAATAGTCTCAACTGTCTCACCTGTGTGTTTTGACAAAACAATTTGGACACAGGCTGCATCTTTTTTCATCTGCTCAGCCTGATAATGTGTGAAAGAGTTTGAAAAAATAATTGCTAGGACGCTCTCCATCATGCAACAAGGTACTCTAAGCACTAAGTATATTTTCAATAATGATATACTATTTTTTTCAGATTTATTCGCAGAAAATTACCCTTTGATCTTCTCTTATAGAAACACTTTTTAGCATTAACAAATGCTGCATTTTGGGATTCTAAATTATGAGAAACAACATACAGAAAGCATCTACTAAGTTTTGGAAAGATCAGTTTTATTTTGAGTATTTTATGCAGATTTTTGTCTTTGTCCCAAATCAGTGATTATCACCACCTGAAGCGAAAAGAAAAGACTCTGACTAGGCTGAGCCGAGTCTTCACTGGGCTTACATGCCACTTTCTTGGTTTTGTCATGTCACGGCTCAAATTTGATATTCTAGATTCGTACTGTGTCTGGCTTGTAAACGTGCTGTTTGATTAATATTGGGTTGGAAATGCATATTAATTCGAGTCCTATTTATGGGACACCAGAAAAAAATCATTTGCCTAGCAAAGTGCAACTAGGACACAAGTAAAGAATAAATAAGCATACGTAGTATGGAACAGGATAGATGGATTACTCGCGATTTTATGTCTTTTTTAACAATATTTCAATCATCAGAACGATGGGAAGGTGATGATGAAAGGCTGTGCGCAATGGAATCTTGTTTGCGGTTCTCACGATCAGCAGGCCAGCGCATACCCTACTGAGGTACTAGGGCTTCACAGCTAGTTGCTATCCACAAACTACCGTAAACATGTAAAAAGTGGGATACATAAAATATTTACCGTAATTGTCCTATGAAAAACAAGTCTGGTTTTATAATGGAGCAAAATCGTTCAAACGATGCGGATGGAATGGCAAACAACGTAGACTTGATCAGACTCACAGGGGTAAATCAATACGTGAAGGGACACCCTAGTCTTGCAAAATTACGTTAATTTTCTGTAAGTATTGCCACAGTTTTGCGACTCACAGAGTAAAAATCTCATTTTTTTTTCAAAAACCACATTTGCAATGGTGTTGTCAATGGGCGCATGCTATTTGGTAATAATTTGTTTCGAGATATATGCAATAGAAACGGCACTTCCGTGTAACTCATGCGAGTTAATTCGGTCACAAATGCCGTTCTGTCTGTTGATTTCAAGTACATGTGACATTGGAACTAATTTAGAAAGAAATCAAAGAAGATGCGAAGTTTGGTTTATATTTTTCGTGTTAATTTAAACTTCAGTTTAATATTCTTTCTGGTCGTAATCAAATTATTTTTCATCGTTTTAAGGAAGAGAACAACTACGCATTTTATTGACCGTTTTGCTTAATGTACGATAAATTTTAACGGTTATGCTGTGACATTTTCTCTGACATAGTCAGAGGTCTTCATGTTTTTAACCCATGTATATGGCGGATACACAAATGTATGAGTCAGAGTATACATTCTATATTAGAAATACGTTGAGTCGAGAATTTTAACGAAAAAAATGTCCGTACAAGAGTAAACAAATGTTTTTTGTTTGTTTATTTTTCTGACCACAATTGTCACAAACGATCGGCAATTGTAATGAAGCGGATAAGACTCTGCAACTACCCTTCATTTCTATGTCTGGTGGCTTTACCTGAAAGTGGATAATAAGCCATTATTCCACGTGTCAAAAATGAGAGTTCATACGAGGTATCTTTTGACTCATGTGCAAATGGCGTTGTCCCATTTTTTCCTTTTTATGCCCCCCGTGAGTGTATTCAAGGGCCTTAATATTTGTTCCTATCCGTCCGTCTGTGTCAATTCGTCTATACGTTACACTTTAAGTTATAGCGTTTCTATAAGCGACCTTTCTCATTTTTTATGGTAAGCTTTTCAAACGTTGTACATATGTTGCAGAAATAATGAAAATGGACATGTGTGTTTTAAAGGAAGTAAAATTAGTTTTGACAGAATTAAAGCATTTGGAGCTTGTCATTTTGGACAGTGTTTTGGTACTATACGAAGGGTATGGAATTTGTGTGACCAACTCCTCCTACAGTTTTCAATGGATTCTTATCAAACTTTGTACGCATAATTAGAGTTTAATGAAAATATGTAAGTTGTATTTTGACAGGGATAAAAAGAGGATCTTACACGAGAGGTCATTTCATGTTAAATTTATGAAACTAGCCATGGCACGTTTTATAAATTTCACATGAAAAGCCCACGAGTGTAAGATTCTGTTTATCATATGACCCTTTAAATTGAAATTTTAACGCCTTCAAACTGAACATTATTTCAATGAGAAAACGTATTGTTGACACGGACGTTGTCAAAGACGCTACGTTACGCGCCAAAGTGTTATTACACGTGTGGTCATATGATTTTTATTACACGACGTTATCCACTGAATAACAGCGACGTCATACGATAATATAAAAATCTAGCATGAGTGTGAGGTACGGATAGAAAATCTATCATAAGGGTCATTGTTTAGCATCACGAGGCTTGCCGAGTGATGCCAAACAGTGACCCACGGGACAGATTTGTCCATCCGTACCTCCCACTCATGATAGATCCTTTTTCTTGCATACCTTTATGTGCTGAAGCTTTAATTACATCAAAGATTCCTCTAGACGCTGCGTTGCGACGTCCGCCACTTTGACAACTGTTGTGATTTCTGACGTCGTTATGACGTCAGCTAGCGACGAAGTTACGTGACGTCTAATACAACCAATGCAAAACGAAGTCATGCGAAAACTTTCTTTTTATTTATTCTACCCACGGGTCAGATAACCAGGGTAAAATAAGAATTTCTATCCCTAGCAAAAACACGGATATCGTTATCTGGGATGCAAGAAAATGAATTCTGACAGAATAAAAGCCATTTGAACGTCTTCATTTCTGGCAGATATTCTGCACAACAAGGTGCTGACTTTGTGTATTCAACTCCTCTCTCAACGGATTTTCGTTAAACTTTGTGCACATGTTTTGGGCGTTTCGATAGTAGAGAAAATCTGTTTTATCAGAATTACGACATCTTGAACTTAGTCATAATGGGTAGTTATTTTTTTTTGCATTATATGGGGTTGTGTTGGCGTAGTCTACTCCTTTCACATATTTTAATACACTGCTCGAAATATTTAAAAGAGCACGTAAAATTTTTTCATAGCCAACAGTGCAATGCATCCCCAACTTTGGAGACATTTACCTCCGGTCGACAAAGACACGGAATTTCAAATAATTTTGCCAATATTTAAAGAGGGTCGATGTTACCTACTCCACAAGTTTCAATTCAATATTTACCCTGCCCATATCCATGGACTGTTTTTTTTTGTTTTGTTTTTTTTTTTTGTAAAATTGCAATTTTGGCATTGAATATTACAATTTTTCAGAACAGGTGAAAAGCATGAAAATTTCAACCCAAATCCAAACGACCATTTTGTCAATGATACTGGATGTCTAACAAGGTGACTCGTTTGAATGAATCACTTTGAACTCAAATTTCGGAAAGTTCGAAAGTTACTAAATTTAGTCCATAGAGATGGACAGAGCATCAGTTGTAATGAAATTCTTGTTGTGGTAAACCCCGATCCTTCTTAAAAATTCTGCAAAAGAATAGGAAATTCTTGGCCACTGGGAGTCAGATTTATGGGCCTTTGAACTGGGTATGTGTTACCGTAATGTCTTTGGGAAAATACCAGTCGTTCCGTTAAATATTTTGAACAGTGTATATGGCTATATGTATGAGCGTTTGCATAATCATAATGCAAATATCGTAACCGACGGATTACAAATGTAATTACGATTTGAGCGCCTGTTCGCTAAACGTTTCTGAAACGGAGGCAAATACTTGTAGAAATCTTTCTGTTTTATAAGCGCACGTCGAATTAATATATTTTTAAGAAAGCAAATCTAAAGTTGAAACATAGGAGAAAAGCTACTTATATCATAGGATAGAATATCTTAACGAATGAAAACTGAAAGAGTCAGCAGCATGTTCAGGTCTTGTAAACAAACAAACGAAATAGTAAACCAATAAAATATGTACGCTTTTGGTCATATGCCTCCGAAATTATCATGATGTGCACTTGAAGAGGCATGTGCGGTAATTGAATGGAATGAGGTATGCATGTGACGCGATAGTGTTTGCTGTTAATGGATATTTTAGTGATGTACACAGCCCTGTGACAGCCATCACACGGGGGCATCGTGTGTGTCTTACACAATTTTTTTAGTATTTTTTTTTCTTTTAAATGTCGGTACTGCCACTACCATTTTACACGCCCCATCCCGCCAAATTAAGCCAAAATAAACACCTTGCGTCACCATAGAGTATACTATAACTCGTATGATGTGGATGTGGTCAACATTTCGAATATCTATACTGAACATAAAAATGCAGTAACATGCGCAGGTTTGAATATAAGAGGCGTCCACCGTATCCTTATGCAAACATAAATCAGCTTGTGCGGTGGGCCGGGCGGTGGCACAGTCTCATCACATACATTCTGTTTGCATGAACGACCCATTAGACCTGTAGAATCAATACAGTGAAATGCTAATTTTCTAATTTGCTGTATGGACAACTATAAAATTTTGAAGGGGCCTGAGGTCATTTACGCTCCTCGATGAGCAAAGTCTTTCCTTTAATAGTTGATCTCATTGAAAGAGGATGCAGATATTAAAAGCAGAGTTGCTTCCCTTGAAAGTGTAATCATCCACCTTTTAAAAAGAATGGTTACCTTTTCTTATAGCCTTCACTGTATCTTGGTACAGAATATGCTAAGCTCATTTTTTATAAGGCAAGTGCTGCCGAGATGGTTTATGTCAATATTTCTAAAGCTGTCATATGGTAAAGTGTATCAGTCAGCAGCCAGTTGTAGCAAATTAGGCCGTGTGGCGGCCGTAAAACGTCTCCCCGTACACCATCATAGTGCAAATTATATTTTCTGGTCCTTTGAGATCATTGAGTTTATTTGAAAATAGAGTTCCGCTTAAACCTGTGCTAGGGGGCGTGGCTGGTGTCGCACAAGTCATGAACAGACTCAATTAAACCGAGTCTGCTATTTTCTGTTCTTTGATGTATTCCTTGCTTCCAAAGGATCTTACTATTCAGAACTTATTTATATTGTGGTGACAGAATGGGCAATCAACCTTAGTGAAAAGTGGACTTGTCGGTTAGCATCGGAACATTTTTTTTTCTTTTAAATTCGTATACATGAAACACTACAGTATAGCCAAACCTGTTTTAAAGGGTCACCCAAGGGAAGGACAAATTGTGGCTGCTAAAGACTTGTAGCCCCTTTATACAGGTTCAGCTGCACTGTATTTTGGCTAGTGGGACCCTGAAAATGTGTTTTCAGAAATCGGGTGATCCCTTAGTAGAGGTGGGTACATGAGCCGGTTTGACAGAGTTACGGTTCCTTGAGAGTTCTGGCGTTTTGAACAAACCATTCCCTTTAGTACCGTGTCCTTTTAGGGCCAGGCGCAAGGCTTGGGGCACAGTGTTTTACAAACACATTTCTTGCCACTATCTTGTCACTAGTGGAGAATACAGGTTTATGATACGCTCGTATGGTCTGATAGCGTAGTACACGTGCGGTACTTTTATGCTTATTTATGCCTTATTATTTAAATAGGTTTTAGTTTGGTGAAATGTACATGTAAACTGGGAGAGAGACAAACAAAATTATACCGATAAAAATTACTCCGATAATATAACACTTGTGATATTTTCAAAAAAAATGGATATTGTGATTTCTGTAATGGATTATTCACGGAAAGTATGGTATTATTCACAAAGTTTTGGATTTTGAGAGTGGGGCTAATTATTACACGTGCTGTAGAATCGAATACATAAGAACTGAGTAAGTGAATTTGGGTTGAACGTCCCACCAACAACTAGGTCATACGGAGACAGGACATCGGTTTGAAGTCTCATCCGAAAGGACCGGAGAAGCGGGGAATCGATCTTACGACTCCTGGACTGGTAGTCCAGTGCGTTATCCACTACACTGCTGTCGCTCCTTACAAAAGAACTGACAATTTCATCTGTGCACAGATAAGATTGATGATTTGGTTTACACAATATTGTATTAATATAAAGTACATGGTTACATAACAGTACAATATACAATCTGGTGCAGTTTCTTATGGTAAACAAAACGTTTGTATGATAGTAATTTTCTAAAGATTTAGTTTGTACACAATACCGTTCCAACACAACAATTGTTCTCTCAGTGGACACCCTGACCGGACCGATCCGGGTCTACACCGTTTGACCAGACATGTCGATGGTAGAGTTGTCCGAAAACTCCTGCCGGATGCCGTATAGACATGACGTGACCTACCACTTTGACAACAAATATTAGGACACTGTTATCTAAGCGAACGGTGTAGACCCAAGATAGACTTTTCTTCCGGAACAGTCTGATTTGGGTCCGCACTGCTGGCCACATTGCCAGAAATCTTGCCAACATCGCCTCACAGCAAAATCAAAGACAGTGTAAAACTTTAGGACATCAAAAGTCATTTGGCAAAGACATACTTGATTCACCACAATGGAGACAGTGGAATTACGCAGTTGGTGGGAAGTCACCTCAGGTCCGAAAATATTAGTTGTTTTCTTTTCTGATTAGCTATTATATGTTAAATACTCATTTTATGTGTTCTTCGTAGCTTCGTAGCAAGTAATTTTACTAATGAAATGCCAACGTGCATCTACCATCTACTGGAAATAAGTGGGGTAGGCCTACACCGTTATTTTTTTGGCAATATAATGCAAGGCGCAGTACATTATTTAATCATAACAAGAGCCTATAAGTCGGTCACATTGATTTAGAGGAAAGAAAATTCTAACCTTCAGACTGCCAGTTTCCAAAGTTTCGAGCAGTGTTCGAGATATCGAGAGTTGACTGATGTAAAGCGTGCTGGTGCAAAATGTCAGTTTATGAAAAATAGATCGGTGAATAATCACACAACCCCTGAAAGAGGCCAAACCGAAATTTCGGTTTGGACTCTTTCGTGAGTTTTGTGATAACTCCGGCGGTCCTACTGGAACCAACGTCTAGTCGATCATTTGATTATATTTCTTTTTCCATAGAATAAAAAAAGTACTGTCGAACATGTGTTTCGGTCTTTGATTAAATTGCTTTATGGGTAAAAATGAATCTGGTACCACGTAAATAAAATCTTATCGGTATACATGTACATGTATCATTAAACTAGTGAAAAATACCAGAACCCACGTTTTCGAAAATCAGAACATTTCACCAACTTGTCTTTCAATAGACTTATGACCACTTCTTGAAATGTACTTTCTTCAAAACAGATTAGACACGCTATCAAGTTAACTGACTTCGTCGAAAAATTGTTAAAAGTGTTAAAGTCACCACTTAATAATCAAAGCACCAATAGCCCTGTGGTCCAGGATTCCCCGCTTTGACATATATGTAGCCGTTCATTCCACTATCCATGTACATAAACTTGGTAGGATATTTAACGGAAGCGAACAGGTAGTACTGTTTCCCGCCTTTGTCTGGCAACTGTAGCACCTTCCACTGACTTTCAGAGCTTTCCTCTGTTTCAACTTCCACGTTTCCATCACCCAATGGTGTGACGTAGCCTTTTATCGGGGATGATGTCTTCATGTAATATTTGTTGTCATCATCAATTTTATGAAAGGTGAAATAGCTCGCTTCTGTCGTTTTGTTTGTGCCCTTCAGATAGTACGAGAAAGGACCGGGCGGTGCAAATGAATAGGAAATCGCGTGCCCATAAACGTGAGCGTAATATTTTGGCCAGTGTTGTTGTTTAATCCGCATTCTCTTAGAATCCAAGGTTATCGCTGGAGCAGCAGTCATCTTAAATCTTGCCAAAAATGCGACGATTCCTTGTTGTTTCGACTGGTCGAAGACGGACATGAAGGCAGCATATTCCGGCTTTGTATACTTCTTTGTAACTATTTCGACGACCTCTTTTTCCTGCAATGAAGAATGATTCAAATGAGCCGCGACACGAGAAATTAAACAATGTGGTTTTGCGCCCAGCGCAGACTCAGATCAGCCGGGGCATCCGCCCAGTCTGATCAGAGTCTCAACTGGAGCTTATGTCTTCAATTGGCGCTTAGTAGTGTAATCGGTTACCTGTTACCTGGAGCGAGTATTAATGTGAATGCAGTTATTTCCCTTAGACCCGGGCAGCGATAGGCATTAATCGATATTAAGAATGTGATATCGACGTCCATATCCCAGGATCTGTACAGGTGTTGAACTTCTCTGAAGCCGGTTTTGTCATCACTGTGTTTGATATTTATCAGCATAATAACAATACGAAGGAGCTGGATGGAAAGATTTTTAGTTTTTAACCATGTGGATTTTCATTTTCTTTTCCTCAGATCAAATCAATTTACTTTTTCAGTTGCTCCTATTCGTTGTAAATAAGTCTCTTTTTTCCCTCTCTCTGATATTTAGGTTAAATTTCGTAAGAATTGGCGAGAAAATAAATCTGATTATTGGTCAGTTTTGACAGCGGTTTTGTTTTAGTTTCTGACAAAAAACACACATAAAACAATAATACTTATAATAATGAAATTATGATATATCGATCCCTTTGACGACCTCATCTTTATTGAAATATTAAGCCTGGTACAGATACCCATCCACTCACATAGCTTTTCTCGTTTCTTTTCTTTCTTTTTTTTCTTTTGCCCCGCCCATCGGGGCTCGCGAAATAGATTGGCTGCCTGTTGCTTCTGCGGCAGAGCTGCTAGACCTGGGTGTCATTTATCGCAGGCCGAGCAATACTTGTAGTCATGTGGCATGTAACTAAGCTGCGCTATTTAAGACATTATAGATAAAAAAATTTAAGATTAGTCGGACTTTCTATGTTTTTCTGCGAATAAAAATAAATAACAAATGAGCCGTACCACGACAAAAACAAACAAATGGGCATGTGCGCCCTGCGAACACTCAGAATAGCGTGTGCATTCGCCCATCTGATCTGGGTCTTGGCTGTCCGCATAGAGGTAGCTTAAACCATTGCCTGGTCTGTAAGCGCAGAGCGAAGATTCTAATTAGTATTGGCGGCTGCCAAGGCTGATCTGAGTCTTGGCAAGGCGCTATGGCACTGGGTTGATTTTGTTCCGACACGGCTCAAATTACTGTTTTATACAAAGATATTCATAAGAATGACATTCGGATTAAAAATATCCATTTCGAACCTTCATTGCCGTTAGCAGGTGTTAATTTTAAAGTTGCATTGTTTAGACAAGACGTGTGAGCGAATGTGTTTTTCACACCTTCCGACTGGCATCGGCTACTCAGTTGATGACTTTAGCAAACAATTAAATGAGCCGCGACAAAGGGGCCATACGCCCAGCAAAGTCTCAGATCAGCCTGGGCATCCGCCTGATCTGATCAGAGGCTTCGCTATCGGCATGGGGGTAGCTTAGAGTCTTAGCTACACTTTAAACGCATAGCACAGACTCTGCTCAGACCAGGCTGATCTGCATCTTCGCTGGGCGCACATTCCACATTTTTCTCATTTTATCGTATCGAGGCTCATATGAGGAAAATTATGAACATTGACCAGGAAAGAAAGTGACATGGCCTTGGCCGGGCCGCTGACGACTGCTTTGTAGCTTTCAACTGTTTTTTTTCTGTATTTCTTACTGTTTTTAATTCTATCTCAATTTAATTACCACATGAGAACAGCATGTCAATTTTAAATGGTTTTCGCACAGTCACAGCCTGATTTGATAACACATGTTCAAAATATTTTAATCAGAAATTCGGATCAGTTTGGTTAGTGCAGAAACACGGGTTAGGTAATACCAAGAAATGAAGTGGTGTAAGCCATTGAGCAATATAGGCGGATTTGGACTTAAACTATTTGAAACTATTATGAGCGAGGTTGTTTCGAAACGCGACTTTCTGTATGTTTAGAGATCGATGGAAGAAACTTATAATGTACTTATTTTATAATGAATTATATCAATGTAAGCCTTGTAAAAATCTCTCAGTGGTGATAACTTATAAAAGTTTTATAGAAAATCCGATCATTTTCAAATTCTAGGCTGAACATAGCTTCTTAGGCATTTTCAACACTATTCTTATATAATTCCAAGTGATTGAAGCTGCAAACTTCAAAAGCCGATGGAAGAATCAAAACATGAAGTTATTTTTAATATTTTTATACCATATTAACGGACAAAGACTGAAGTTTATGTTCATAACTTATAAAAAATTGTCGTAATATGATATATGTATTTAATTTCACATTTTAAATTATATTCCTATGTAATTGCATATAACACTCGACATTATTTGAACAGGTAAGCTCTCGGATAAACCCGTAAGTCGCTATCGGTAGTTTCCGCCATAATGAAGCATAAAGTTCCCTATGTCGCTGTTCGCATGAAGGTAACTTAAACCCTTAGCTACCTTTTAAGCAGTGAGGGAAGACTCTGATCAGACTGGGCGGATGCTCAGGCTGATCTGAGTCTACACTGGGCGCACAACCACATTGTTGGTTTTCTCGTGTCGCGGCTCAAATTAAGTCCACTCCCGATAGCTCGAAAAGTGATACAGTATCTCAAAGCACCTATTATATCAAAAAGTATAGTTTGCACAGATTACCTGTTGTTTCTTACATTTCAACTTTTGCAAGACCCTGAAAGGCCATAAGCCACAATACTCAATGAGGTAAATAACGGAGAAAAAATGTCGAAACCCAAGCATTTTTTGAACGAGGAATGAAAGATAATGAGAGGCGCCATGGATGTGTGGTTAAAGCGAGTCGGTTATGGTGCAGAAGGTCGCGGATTCGAATTAGAGTTGGGCCAGCGGAGGACTAGAAAACTTTATGTCAACCCAGCTGTAAATGGGTACCGTTTTTGAATCAGGGAAGGATATGGCAGGGCAGCGCAAGCAGAGGGATGGGCTCCGTATATGTTGTGCCCAAGTTACAGAAGGCCTCTAATCCCCCATGCCCCTACCGCCACCAGGCTATAGGAAACCTTAACCTTTTTTATAAAATAAATAAACGGATCTTAATTGGTATTCCGTATATGGATTCAGAAAAATTAATTGTCAATCAGACTGACAAAATATCAGTTTGTATTGACTTACAGGCAACGACTGATAGCAGTCGGAAACAGAAAATAGTTAAGCCACGACACGACAAAACCAACAAAGTGATTTGTGCGCCCAGTGAAGACTCAGGTCAGCCTGGACATCCATCCAGTCTGATCAGAGTCTTTATTGTGTGCTTAAACGGAAGCTAAGTGTCTAAGCTAGCTTCATGCGGAAAGCGAAGACTCTGATCAGACTGGGCGGATGCCCAGGCTGATCTAAGTCTTCACTGGGCGCACATGTCACTTTGTTTGTTTTGTCGTGTCGCGACTCATTACTTATAAAGGTGATTTTACCTCATTGTCGTCTACCGTGATAGCGTTCCAAATGCTAGAAGCTGTTGCTTTTACTCCTCCCACTGTCTTCAGGATACAGTAGTACTGGATCAGCACGAGTTCTCGTAGCGCTGTCACGTGACAGAAAATCACCATGTAATCAACCGCACGCGTGGCCTGAAAAGCAATAGCCTCTGCATCTGTTGATGATTTATTGATGGTATAGCGTCTTATGCTATCCTTTAATATTCCAAGAAACCTCTTTCCTAGTTTTGCAAGGTTTGCAGAATCTAGGGCCAAAACCTCTTCTTTAGAATATTGACCAGTCTTAGCAAATTGTGAAAGAAATCTTTGAAGAGTAACAAGATCTTCCTTAACACCTGCCGCTTCGCGTTTTAACTCCTCATCGTCGTCTTTTGCCAAAGCCTTTTCAACAACACCAGCAACGATATCTGACATAGGTGTTTTCACTCCTCCAATTGTTTCGGCTATCAAAGTAGCCACAGTAAATAACACTCCTGAAACTTCCCCGATAACCGGTAGTAATGTCACTAGACTTGCAACGATACCGAGGCCTGTTGAAGCAATTTTATAAGGACTTAAGCTCAGAAAATCCTCCAGTAAGGAATCTATTTCTGTTACAGATGTCTGTAGCTTATCCAAGGTTGTCTTATTACTGATAGCGTTTATTTGTCTCTCAAGAACATCCTGGTTGTATGCGATTTTTATTCCGTACTTCTTCAGTACTTCTTCAAAATTCTTGAACGATGTCATGACTTTTCTGTTTTCTTTTGACGGCTTAGGTCCCATGGTAAACTTTCTGACGACCACTCACTTTCTTGCTATTTCTGAAACAAAATTTCACAATCCACCACTCTTGAGACTTTTTTCGACGCCTGCGCTGTAAGAATGCCAATGGTCTCTAAAATATAGAGTAAATGGATATAAACAACATTAAGTGATGATATTATACTGAGACGCGACGCGAGAAAACCAACAATGTGGTTGTGCGCCCAGGTCAGGCTCAGATCAGCCTGGACATTTGCCCAGTCTGACCAGGGTCTTCGCCGCCCGCATGGAGGTAGCTTAGACCCTTAGCTACCCTTTTAGCGCAAAGCGAAGACTGATCAGACTGGGTGGATGCCCAGGCCGATCTGAGTTTGCGCTTTGCGCACAACCACATTGTTAGTTTTCTCGCGTCGCGGCTCAAATTTATTATTACCATAGGTCCCATGAATGTTAAAAGTCATAATGTCTATCTATCTATCTATGTTTACTGCGTCACCCTCTACTGAGTGTTATGCGCGAGTGTTGAATTACCATGAACTGCGTATTAAGTCTTATAAAGGTTGGTCAAAAAAGACGACCTCGCTAAAATGATCAAAAGTAAAACTTACAGTACGTATATCTATGGTGGAGTTTCTTCTCTTGAACGTTGGGGGCGTTGGGGAGCAAGCAGTAAAACATCATCAGAAGGTGTCTTTGAGTCACTGAAGCTCAACGATGCACGACATCTCTCCATTCTCGGGACAGGTGACGATTTCTGGTTTTGTCCTCCCGTATTTGGAGCATAGAATTATGGGTATTTTCAAATGCTGGATTAAGAAGGCGGAAAAAGCTCGGAAGGACAGCAACCAAAGTAGCCCGAATGAAAACTTCCGAGATTTTCCCGCGAGATTGCGATAAATCGGTTACGGAAAGTGCCGACTGTCTACGACTATGGACAGTTCTCAAAGTTTTCAGCGCCATTTTAAATACGTAATAAAATTACTTGGGAATAATTTTTTGTTTGAGAAAATCTGGCGTTTCTGTTAAAAGCATTTCAGTTTGTAATGTATTGAAAATTTGTTTATGCCATGATCCGATGTCAATGACGAGATAGATCGTTTACGATAGCAACTAAGAGTTCATCTTGATGTCAAAGTAACGTCAAGAAGACGTCATTCTGCCAAGATACTTAGCGTCATAGTTGGTAATTCCATAGTTGCAATGGTTACAGATCTATGCCGTCATCTCACATATAATTCGAGAGGAGTATGGCATATGAGCCGCGACACGAGAAAACCAACAATGTGGTTGTGCGCAAAGCGCGGACTCAGATCAGCCTGGGCATCCGCCCAGTCTGATCAGGGTCTTCGCTTTGCGCTTAAAGGGTAGCTAAGGATCTAAGCTACGTCCATGCGGACAGCGAAGACTCTGATCAGACTGGGCTGATGCCCAGGCTGATCTGAGTCTGCGCTGGGCGCACCACCACATTGTTGGTTTTCTCGTGTCGCGGCTCATATAGTGTTGTCATTCTCCTCTCGAATTATAAGTGAGATACTATCTGAAATTCGTAGAAAAGTGATTTTCTCAAACCTATAATCATTCTCAAATAATTTTCCTTTTTTATTGTTAGGCGCCCCGGTAGCTCAGTGGGTTAAGCGCTGGCCTACTGATCTAGCGATCATGGGTTCGAGCCACGCCGGAGGCGGTGTTCTTTCCATCGTAAAGGGGTTCCATTGCACGCAGCCTTTCATCGTCCTGATATGACTGAAATACTGTTGAAAAGGACGTAAAATCGCTAGTCATCCATCCATCTGTTTATATTGTTGTTGCAGTTGTACCTGTTTAACGAGACTGCAGTCCGTGGACAGGCCTATTAACGCAATACATGTAGGTGTGGATTTTTTCGTGCATTTTTTACAGCTTCGTGGGTTTGATATGGGGGACTACAGTGCCAAAATTCAGTGACAATTACTTTTAGCATCATTTTCAATACCTGTTTGGGGTTGAAACAACATCATGCAAGCAAGTTTTAGAACGAAAACATAGAAAATGTAATTCGTGAGTGTGTTTTTGTTTCAGAATATAAACAATACGCGAAAACATCAGCTGCATTATACTTTGGGATCTTTAACTTTAAAACTTTTCAAGAGGTTATACAGTATTTTAAGCTGTTCAAATCATAAACAACCAATACAGAGGTATTTGTTGGGATTTTAAGCAGGGCCCTATTTTGCTCAAACTCTTGCTCTTTCAGCTTTCAGTCAATTCCGAATATAATTCGAACAACCCTTTTGGCTACGACTACGAAAATGCCAGTGAAAGAGCAAAATGTCAGTATTATACCGTATATATCCCAAACTTGAGGCTTACAATCCTATAAATGGAACAGCCACATTTTCCAATTCAGAAATGTACATAAAAGAAGCAAACGGAATGACAACAGTGTAGACCTTGATCAGACAATTCGAGAATTCTGTTCTGTGTCTGCACTGTTTGCTCAGGCCTATCTGTCCCAATATTTAGACTTTACGGTAATCGCTAATTGTATATAAATCTCAGTTACCATGAATATGGTAACACGAAAAGTAATACCTATGTCTCGCTTTTCTGCATTATATAGCGGAATATGGTAACACGCTTAAACCAAATACTGTAAGACTCCTAAAGTTTGGACAAGTTATCTTCAAACCGGCGTCGATGTCGTGTCAAAAAATGCTCGCGGAATACCCAGATTAGACTGGGGTTTCTCTGTTTGGTCAGCCCTCTTTTTCTCAATACTTAGGGCGTTTACGGTAGTTTTGGTAGTTTACGGTGGTTTTGGGCACAAGGCTTGTCCTAGTTCCGAAATAAGTGATGAATTAACATTCCGGACTGAGACACTCTGTAGTAAAGGTTACAGCCCATTAATGGCGGAGATATAGAGAATACCTTAAAAGAGTCTTTTGATATCAAGTTTATTAGGCGAGACCAGAAACAGCGTAAGACATGCGAGGCTTGTTTGGGTCGAGCCTGATAAACTTGATATCAAAATACACTTACAGTGTTTTTTCTTCCTCCTTCCCGTCTTACACCTCAATCTAAAGGTAGAATTATTTTTCGCTGTCGCCGTTTAGATACAACTGTATTATACCCTCATGTATCACCTATGTGATGTGAGTGTTGATAATAAAAGATATGTTATGTTATGTTATGTTTAAATCATGCATCGTTGGAGTATGTTAGAACTTGATCACGTCGTGAATGTACATTGCTTAAGTCGGTAACAGTCGGTTCGGTGGAATAGGACAAAACCAAAATTTCCAGTTTTGTAGTCAAACAATATGTCATAAAAAAACCCTCAATTATTTGAGACTCACTAAATGACTTTGTTTTGCGCATTAAACAAACAATATTTAGGCTAGATACCAGTGTTGGCCGCGTACCAGTGATGGCCGTTTGCGTTCTGCACTCGCAATTACGTATTTGTTGTGTCTCAGAATCGGTCATTTTGTAAAAGAACACAAAACAGACGCCCACAAAAAAGATTGATAAAATTCTCTTCCTGGGAGGTAAAAGGTAAACGATTTCCCGAAGCTACCATTCTGCCAACATCAATGCATTTCCGGTGGACTGCAACCCGGGACACGCACATATATAAATACAGAAATACACAGGCTGCCTTTCACGAAAAAGGTATAAAATGCAACCAAGCTGAAAAAAAGCTTCTAAATTCTTGTAAATCTCAGCACACTTGTAACCATTATTTATGTTTGTTTCCGACGTAATATCTAGCGTGTGCCGACGCAATGGCTACGTCACGGTTTCAAAGTCCACTTCTGATAAATGTTTCAGTTGGATATATTCCGTCTCTGACGAACGCGTTAAAACTGTTAAAAAGTTACAAAGACCACACACTAACAGCAACATATCATCAAAGTTCAAACTCACGACAAGTGTTTTGAAGATATATTATTCAACGCATGGCAATCCTGCTGGCCACCACATACGCTACGTTCGTATTTTAATTCTCGCTTGTGACCCAGTTTGAGGGTCCGTCACAGGCACATGTTATACTCTATTTAACAAATAAATCAGTATTATAGCGACAGTTACTCCTAGTTTACTTTATCATAATATAGAATCACTAAACACTATAGGTCGCGATCGGTTACAAGATAAAACAAGACCTGTCCCCATACAAAATAGCTCGCCTGCAGTGCCTTGCCCATCACATCAAAAAAAACTTTAACGTAAAACTTTAAAGTGTGACGCCCACGCCAACGCCGACGCCGACGTCCAAGTGACAACAATAGCTCTCTGTACGTTCGTACAGGCGAGCTAATAAGTGTAACAATAAACGGCCATCACTGGTAGTCTGCCAGTAAATGACGTCGTGAAAATGCGATAGTTTGACGTTTTTTTTTGCGCAAAATTTATTGCCCTCAGATATCGGTACTTAATATTCTATACACTAGCAAAGACTGTGAATTTGTCGAAATGCAAGAAATGACAAATATTTACACTTCGCGCAAAGTGAAAGTATTTTTCTAACAAAAATTTCAGTCGTGGAGAAAAAATTATATACAAGAATTCCGCGGAATGCTAAGCCACACCTGCTGTGTGCCTTCACATTAAGAACTCAATGAATATACCAAGTGGTTCAGGGGAAAAAAGTTGATTTATTGGTTTTGCTATTATTAGTAACGGCGACCATTTTGGATTCTCGACCCGCCTGAATTTTACCATTCTGATACCCCTACAGTCTGATCATGCTGCATGTGGAATTTGAGAACCATGAATGCAGTGGTTTCAGAGAATAACCATTTGAATGGACTTAAATGCTAGGGTCGACGTAAATTATTCTAGGGTCGACGTAGGTCACTGTGACCTAATTCCACTACAGATTTTTTTCATTTTTATAATTCTGAATACCAACGTCCCACTTATGCTTCATATAAAATTTCAACCAAATATATGAAGTGGTTCTGGAGAAAAGTTGATTTTATTGGTTTTGCTATTTTTAGGTAACGGCGACCGTCTTGGATTCTAGACCCGCCTGGATTTTACTATTCTGAAGCCCTGCAGTCTGACCATGCTGCATGTGGAATTTGAGAACCATGGATACAGTGGTTTTAGAGAATTAGTCATTTGAATGGACTTCAATGCTCGGGTCGACGTAAATTATTCTGGGGTCGACATAACGTTACTGTGACCTAATTCCGTTACAGATTTTTTTTTCATTTTGATAATTATGAATACCAAGGTCCCACTTATGCTTCATACAAAATTTCATTTAAATACACGAAGTGGTTCTGGAGAAAAAGTTGATTTTATTGGATTTGCTATTTTTAGTAACGGCGGCCATCTTGGATTCTCGACCCGCCTGAATTTTACCATTATGAAGCCCTGCAGTCTGATCATGCTGCATGTGAAATTTGAGAACTTTGGATGCAGTGGTTTCAGAGAATAAGTCATTTGAATGGACTAACATGCTCGGGTCGACGTAAATTGTGAACGAACTGACGGACGGACGGATGGACTAACGGAAAACCGGGCGCCTATACCGCAACTTGCTAAAGCAGGTGCGACAAAAACCATAATCCACATCTATTTCACAAAACATTTGGATTAAAATTGTATGACTAGTTACAGTTTTTTTTGTCAAAATTTGGTGGCTAAAAATGCATGGCTTTGTTTGAATTTCCAAAGGAGTTAAAATGACATACATGTTTAATTTAAACTCGAAGGAACGTGTCAAATTCGAATTTAAAAGTTGGTTTGTAAGTAAGATGCAATTTCAGTAGATTTCTTACCCAAATTTGGTAACTCAAATCTTTTAAATGCACTTACTTCATAAATGACCATGGCAGATAAAATGAAACAATATTTCGAACTTATGTTTAAAAGTTGGTTTGTGAGTAAAATGCCCGTCGGAGCTACTTAATAATTCTGAGATACATCAGTAGTCTCGACCGAAAACAAAACATAGCAAAATAGTTCAAACATCATTATGTAGTGGAAAACCACCTTATTACTAGGCATGTGGAAGCATCTTCACGCTGCATTAATTAAATTTTAAACTGGACTGAACAAAATAGTTGTTGATGTTTCTTACGTTTTGTTTGACTATTTTTAGAATTCTTTCAGGGTTGCTTTGAAGATTATATTCTTAACTAATGTAAACAATCGTTATTAAACTTTCATTAACGTTATCATAAACCTTAATCTTTTAAAAGATTTATGATTACGTCCTGACATGTACTTTTTTCTATATAGACCATAACAAAGATTTGAACCACAATGAAATTATACGACTACGTCGAAAAACGTTTACATGACTCACTAGCAAAACAATTTACATGTACCATTTACTTATGCCATTCTTCAAGACAAAATCACACCTGGTTAACTATGTTTTCAAGAATGATACGAAACGAAAAAGCTGTTACAAAAAGATTTTGGTTGGTTGATTTGATGCTTAACGTCCACGGTAAACAACTAAGGTCATGTCGGGACGGTCAGTTAACCTAACCACACTATTCCTGGGCAGGCTTAGACCTCCTAAGCGGTTAACCAGTACTAAGTGCACATACTTTCGCCAGTAACTGACAACTGCCCTTCTTGAATCAGCGGAAGGAGAAACGAAAGTATGTGGCCAGACCGGGATTCGAACCCAGGACCTCTGACTTACGAGTCAGGTGCCCTACCGATTGCGCTACCCGGCCAAAAAGAAAAAGAGTCGTAGTTATCAAACGACCTGTCATCAAGTCGTTTGGTAACTTTGACTCTTTTTCGTTAACAGCCCTTGTATATGCATAGTTAACCAGGGGTGAAACAAGTGGTCGGTTAGAAATTGTACTAAGTATATTAGCAAAAGCTTGGATTTTTTCCATTTCGAGATGGGAAAGGAATTGCGCGTTAAATCATTAAGCAGCAAAAAGCAGACGACAAAATTTAAGTCTGCAAAAATTAAAAAAAAATGCCTTGCCCAAAATATTCCATATTGAAAATTCAAAGACAATAGGGCAAACAGTGTAGATCCACATGAGGCGGCTCGTTATGAGCCGCCTCATCAGGATCTGCGCTGTTTGCAAATTATGCTATTTTCGTCACTGGTGCTTAAAGTGTTAACCAGACGTGTTTGAAGTCTGTCTCAATTTATTTATAAAAATAATACTTACATCCCAGAAGCGGCGTCAACCCAGAACTAGTGATATTAGTATCCAAGATGTTCATTACAAAAGACGTGTATCTAAAATCTGCGAACACACATAGCTCCACGTTCAACAAAGATGACTGAAAGAAGTCCAAATGTCTTGCATTTGTCTGACCATGACTTGTGTTTATTGTTTCCAAGGGGCCATTTTTCAGAACTTATTTGATATAAGTAAGTATCAAGAACTACAAAGACATTATTCTTCCGAACGTGCGAAAATCCACTAGATGGCATGTACGAATATCACTTTTCACAAGCTCTCATTTGTCGGTTCAGATATTGGATCTGACCGGAGCTGCTTTTGTTAGCTAGGTTCATATATTGAGAGGCAAACTGAAATGCCCGTTCTAAATTTCAAGAATGCTCATGCTGGACAGCAAATTTGCTGTTCGTGTTTGGTAGCTTTTGGGCTTTCCCATGTACAGAGACATTGGATAAACGACTTAGTGGTTCGTGGATTAAGAAAATACTCAGATCAGCCTGTGCATTCAGGCAGGAATATCAGATTCCTGCCCGTCACAAAAAATGATATTTTGAGAACCCTGCCGAATAACACAACTGCCCTGAGCCTTCACCGCTCTCACATGCTATGTAAGTATGAGGTATTTTTTTTGAAGGCCCGCCTGAAGTATGGGGATATTGCCTGGCAATGTTTGAATCTCAGCGGTAACGTTCATCACCATATCATTTCTTTTACTACTTCTGAGGCTAAATGACAACAGAGCCACGCCAAGAAACGATGTATTTTATGTCACAGCGAACGGGTAGGACCACTGACAGCCTGCACTTTTGTGTAGGCTGACAATGGTCTTATCTGTTTGCTTGTATATACCATTGTGCTGCCTCTTGCAGACGCTCTACCGGAAGTAAAGTCAATTCAACGGATCACTGGCCCATATAGAAGCATCCAATACATATTCCGAACATACCGGCCAAAGATTTTCTGATGCAGCAGTTGTAAGATAAGTGAATGGACGATCAGAAGAAGCTGTCTTTGTCATATGTGACAAGCGGAGATTCAGATCAGCCTTTGCATCCACGCACTCTGTTCCAGAGCACTCGCTGACGCTTCATTTTGCTCAGTTTGGGTATTTAAATGGTAAATTCGGTAGTAAAGTTCTTGCTAGACTCCATTAATACTCACGCTGATCTGCATCTTCGCTGGTCTCACAGAGCCTTAGATCGTGTTTCAGACTCGTATAAATCGCCCAACTGGGAGCATTTAGCGACCGGAGAAATTGCCGGTCAAGTGATTATTGCAACTATCAAAGACATCAAAAATAATTATCTTCCTGGGTTTTATAACATTGCAATTCCCATGTGATATGTAGTGAGAAAAGTCCAAGTCGAAGTCAAAGACATTTTATGGAGTTTATCTCCTTTATCAAGACAAAACGGCATGCATTAAACTGGTCCTGTTTGCATTTTCTGGATCTTATCGTAAAAATTCTACAATTTCCCACCGGGCACATGACGTTAAAACGACGTCGTACCGACGTCGACGTTAAAATGACGTCTTATCGACGTCGACGTATGTCACATTGCCGTCGCAACGACGTCATTTTAACGTTGTGTGCCTGCTTGCTTTAGACACTTAAATTAATGCCCGTAACTGTCCTGAAAATAAAATAGTTTGATTTTATAATGTATTAACACACCTAAACGGCAAACAGTGTAGACCCTGATCAGCTCCCCTGGAAGCAGTCTGATCTATGTCTGCTGTGTTTTCTCAGACCTGTCTTTCCCAATATTAAGAATCTTTACGGTAACTGTTGATAAGCTCAATTGAGCCACGACATGATAAAACCAACAAAGTGGCATGTGTGCCTTGAGCGTAGACTCAGATCAGCCTGGGCATCTGCCCAGTCTCAGCAGAGTATTGTACAACGGATGTAGTTTTTAGCTCCTCAGCGGACACAGGCTTTTTGCCAGAGAGAACTGAATAAGCTTAAAAGCGCAAAGCGAAGACTCTGATCAGACTGGGCGGATGCCCAGGCTGATATGGGTCTTTGCTGGGCGCACATACCACTTTGTTGCGTTTGTCGTGTCGCGGCTAAATTGACTTCCGTACACTAGCAGCACACACGTACCAAGCATTTCAGGTTTTTACTTTCGCGTCGCAGACGCGTATAATTTCGATATTGTTCAATATTTCACAAGATTTCATTGGTCAAATAACGCGCATGTCAAAATTTAGCCAATACTATCAAAGGTCAATGAATATTTAATCTGCGTGTTTTTTTTTCCCCGTCGCATGGACTGTGAATACTAGCACTCTGTCAAATATTATTCAAAATGTTTCTCTTGTTTGTAATTATCGAAACCAGACACAGATATTCAAAACTTTTTTATCCCGACGATCTACTTTTGATTCCTACTTTTGCTTAAAGGTATACTCCCTCGTATTTCATTATGAAATAACCACAAAGGAATTAAACAGATTAGTTGTATGCAACACAATTAAGAATTGTCCAAAAAATCTTCATCCAAAAAGTCTTTGGTACGGATGCAGAGCCGATATATCATTGCAAACCCTTCTTGGATATTCATGAACATTTTTTCGTCATAAATTGATTGACTCCCACATGGGAATAAAAAGGCGTTTCTGCAAGTACACTTTGCATTTTATGAATAGTGGAGTAAATAACCTTACAATAGCATTAATCTCTAATCCGTGCACGCGAGATCTTTTCAGCCAATAACTGTACGATGTTGATTAAAGATAGGGCTTAAAATTATTCATGATATAACTTTTCCCTGATTAACCATGATTACAGGGCATATACAGTATTCGTTTTTGGCGGGAATGACGACCCGCTATTCCCGCGTTTTTTTATATTTTCTTAAATTCTCCTACTTCCAGTGATCGGCACAAATTATAAGTTTGGTAGATAAAAGTACTTTTACTATAAATCATTTTTATGTCTTTGATACGATTTTTCGTGAGAAATTTGAAATTTAATAGAAACATATCAGGGCGTATATCTTTAAATATACACTTTAAATATCGGTTAGGTTGTGAGCATCGGTGGTTCAGTGGTAGAATGCTCGCCCGCCATGCGGGCGGCCGCAGCATTTCTTTCTTTGCGTTCCCCGTTTCATTTTTATCTAATCTTTTTTGAATTTCAAATTGGACAGCCCAGTTTTTCAGATAGTTCATTGTCGCTACCCAGTGTCAAAATTACGGTTGTGGGTGCCTGCCTATATAGCTCACGTGAGTCATATTCAGGAATGTTATTGTCTTCAACCAGAGACATATTACAAAACACACATCCATTAAAGATTTACTCCCTTTCTAATAATAACAAAAATGATTTGATGAAATATTTCATGCAATACCTCCGACATGGTCCAACTATACATTTGAACTAGAATTGTTTTCCTACGAAAAAACAGATGTCTCCCCCCTTTTTGATGTCAAAAGGATCAGTCATTAAGACGCCAAGGGAAAAACAATATGTTTCCCTACCCTGAAGCAGGGATTCATAATAAGTAAAAAGTATAAATGCAAGAGTTATAGTTAAATGCAAGAGTTATAGTTGTTATGCTCTGCATGTCATGTAATGTTGACTGATATTCATATTTAGTTTTTGTCAAAAAATATAAATGCAAGAGTTACAGTGCTCTGCACGTCGTCTATTTATATGCTGACTGATATTTGTATGAAGTTTCATGAATATACCTTAAACGGTTTTCAAGTTAGAGAGCTTAGACGATTGAGACACGATTTTGTGAATGACAAAGTTCCAAGGGAAATAACTCAAATAGTATAAATGCTGTGTTCCAAGGGAAATAACTCAAATAGTATAAATGCTGCGCTCTGCAGGTTGTCTAGTGTTGACTGACATTTGTATGAAGTTTCGTGAATATAGCTTGTCCGGTTTTCAAGTAATAAAGCGATTGAGACACGATTTTGTGACTGACAAAGGTCCAAGGAAAATAACTCAAGAAGTATAAACGCAAGAGTTATGGTTCTTGCACTATGCAATTCTTCAAATGTTGATTGATATTTATATGAAGTTTCGTGAATATAGCTTGAATGGTTTTCAAGTTATAGAGCAGACACAACTGAGACAGGATTTTGTGACTGACAAAGTTCTAAGGGAAATAACTCAAATAGTATAAATGCTAAAGTTATGGTTCTTGCATAATGCACGTCTTCTGATGTTGATTGATATTTGTATGAACTTTCATGAATATAGCTTGAATGGTTTTAAAGTTATAGACGGACTCGACTGAGACGCAATTTTGTGATGGAAAAAGTTCCAAGGGAAATAACTCAAAAAGTATAAACGCCAGAGTGCATTCTGCACGTCGTCTGATGTTGACTGATATTTGTATGAACTTTCATGAATATAGCTTGAATGGTTTTAAAGTTATAGACGGACTCGACTGAGACGCAATTTTGTGATGGACAAAGTTCCAAGGGAAATAACTCAAAAAGTATAAATGCCAGAGTTACCATTTGTGCACTCTGCACATCGCCTCATGTTGATTGATATTTGTATGAAGTTTCGTGAATAAAGCTTGAGCAGTTTTCAAGTTACAGAGCGGATACAATTGAAACACAATTTTGTGATGGACTAAGTTCCAAGGGAAATAACTCAAAAAGTATAAATGCCAGAGTTACTATTCTTGCACTCTGCACGTCGTCTGATGTTGATTGATATTTATATGAAGTTTCGTGAATATAGCTTGAGCGGTTTTCAAGTTATAGAACGCCAGAGTGCATTCTGCAATTGAAACACAATTTTGTGATGGACTAAGTTCCAAGGAAAATAACTCAAAAAGTATAAATGCCAGAGTTACCATTCTTGCACTCTGCACGTCGTTTCATGTTGATTGATATTTATATGAAGGTTCGCGAATATAGCTTGAGCGGTTTTCAAGTTACAGAGCGGACACGATTGAAACACAATTTTGTGATGGACTAAGTTCCAAGGGAAATAACTCAACAAGTATAAATGCCAGAGTTACCATTCTTGCACTCTGCACGTCGTCTCATGTTGATTGATATTTATATGAAGTTTCGCGAATATAGCTTGAGCGATTTTCAAGTTATAGAACGGACACGATTGAAACACAATTTTGTGATGGACTAAGTTCCAAGGGAAATAACTCAAAAAGTATAAATGCCAGAGTTACCATTCTTGCACTCTGCACTTCGTCTCATGTTGATTGATATTTATATGAAGTTTCGCGAATATAGCTTGAGCGGTTTTCAAGTTATAGAACGGACACGATTTGTGACAGACGGACGGACGGACAGACGGACAGACAGACAGACGCCCGGGGAAAAACAATATGTCTCCCGACCCTGAAGGGGGGAGACATAATTAGAGTTTAGATAATAATATTTGATAAAAGTGACTTTAAACAAAAAATAAGATAATTTTTTATACAGTCGCGGTCCGCGGTTGAAATCTCATTACTGGACAAAAATAATTTATTCATACGCCACAATCACGTGCACGAATAATAAAAATACCTCTACATGATCACATGACACACGTGATCGAAATCGATATTCTTACAGGCCGTGAGGAAATAGGTTATTTGCATTTTAATTTGAAGATTATTTTTCATTCCACATTTATCGAATAAACATGCATTTTCTCAAAACTTTTACAGCTAATTATGAGACTATTACATATTGTCTAACGAAATTTTGTTAAAATAATTGTTTCTGAAAACATGAAATAAACGAGGGAGACAATCTTTAAATCTGCGACGATTATCTTTTTTGGCTTGCCGTCTCGGCGGCAAGCCAGTATTCAAGTGGTTTAGTGATACCGAGTTATTTTCGGAAGAAACGATACGTCACACTTAGTCGGAAAATACCTGGACAGTGTGTACTGCAACGATTCGTTCTAAACTTTTTAGGGCCGCAATATTAAGCCAAAGAGATTGGATAGCTCGTTCCGGTTTGAGACTGCATTTCTTCATTATTTTCTTCACAGACATAACAAACAAAGACCTCGTCCGATTTTGTCTATTTTTATCCATATCCAATTTACCTCATCTGCTAAAAATAACAGAATGGAAACTTTAATATTCTATTTTTGATAGACTTTTTTTTAATATTTCCGTTTTAGAAAGCACGTTTTTCTTTTACAAGTGCCTTGAACTTGGCCACATTTCTTTTGCTTTTTATAAACTGATTGCATTAAAAATGAAACTCTGAATTTAATGCAAAGTTTTTGGCTTTGCATCCGAAGAAATATACCAAAACCTGTGCAAGAAACAGTGTTTATATATAGCAATAGCGCAAAGCATTAGCTTTTCCAAAAATCGTGCAGCGGCGTCGCGAAAAATAGGCCTTAGGGCATCGCATAATCTGACTGGTCAGAGCAGCCGGCACACTGTCCAGCGCCGGTGCATTCATGGGATCTGATCAGTCTTTTTCGGCATATATATTCTACATGATGATCCATGATGAAGACATCTTTTATGCAGAGGATAGATTGATAACACTGCGCTTATGCCGGAGTGGGCTGATCTGTGTATCTGTAAAAACTGAAAGAGCAGAGTTCAAATTTATTGTTTAAATTTAGAAACAAGCGCTTTTGACGATTTTCTGCCCTTATCACATTAACTGATTTTTTTATTCCATCTATCTATGTGTGTGGCTTGCTTATATGTAGAACTGACCGTGTTATGTATGTAAAAGTCGGTAATGTCGGTGAGTACTTAACACTTATGCATTGCAACAGGCCTTTCCATGGCACAAAGCGATATATTATGTACACATTTTTAGCATCTGATAAATTTCCTTTTGGCCATCAATATGTTCATGAATAGCCTGAACAATGATACAGAAAAAGGGAACAATTCAGAATTGTTAACATTTGAAACTCAGAATCAGAATTGTTAAAATTTGAAACTGTTAGGGATTCAATGACAGCTTTATGACAACGGAGGGGTTGGTTGGCTGGGTATAACTTCCAGTGCCGGGGCGTCCTACTTATTTGGATTATAGTAGAACAAGGGCCTACTGTGCTTGCAGTAGGTGCGGGTTGGGGTGTGTGGACATTTTCCTTGCTTTTATAACACTCTCTAATGTTGCCTTCTTAGTTCAGCTATACAAATGTACAGAAAAATATTTACACTCGTCGGCGATTTCCTTAGATGAACCTATACTGGGCTGACGATGTTTATACATCCACGAACAACACACATTCATGCAATCTTACGCGTAAGCAACGTCACGGATAATTCAAATAGATGATTGGCCGACGTAACGTTTGATATACGTCGTCATAGTGACGGCTGCTGTACTTCATTACCAAACACGTTGGTTAATAACTATTCTTTGTCCTTTGCTTGGCGTTAAATTAGTCAGAACTTCACGAATGAGTAAACAAAATTGATGTAAAAACATAGCATAAATATAAAAGATAAATTTCATTTTCGGGAGATCATGGTAATACGAACGCAATAAGTTCCGTGCTCTGTTGTTTCCAAATGGTGTAAAGCAAGTTATTGTCCAAACAATAACAGCATGCATTTTCTTCTCAGAGTGTCAAAATTTTGTTCCAGTCACTGCCACTGACGCCACTTAAACCGAAAATAAACTTCAGTAAATGTTAAGTTACTTCTTCTTTTGATGCCAAGTTCAGATGTGCCAAGATTCCATAGACATGGGTTTGAAATAGTCTTTCCTAAAATTTTGATTCAGAAAATGTGACTCAACAGCCGTAAAGAAAAGACTTGAAATAGGTCCATATATACTATGCACAATAAATATAGCAATTTTTTTGTATGTGTCAGATCCACCATATTAGGATTTTATTGTCAATTTACTGCATAAAGATACAAAGGCCGATCATTCGAGATGGTCTGGCAGGTAAAAGATTCAAGATTGCTCAATTGTAGCGTTCGAACTACCGTGACGTCAGATTTTATAACCATTGTGTCTGAAGGACATTTTTGATCATGCACAAAAGCCAAAACCATAATGAGGCGGCTGGTTTGCTGTTAAAATAAAGGAAAACGCTCTAAAACATTTGAATATGCTACGAGTATGAGGTTTACAAAATTTGAAAATTTGACGTTTTCCCTTGTTTTTACGTTATCGTCTTAAAAAGTTGTTTCTAATCGGTATTTCTTATATCCCTTTCGAGTATATGATTCTTGGGTAACTACCAATATGATAACGTAAACAATTTGGAAAGAAAATTCTTCCCGGTTACTGAGCATAAGTCAAAAGTCTCAGACTAACGTCATCATTTTCTCACAGTTACGTTATACCTCAGTGAAGAAATTTCACAATTAAATTAATCATGGTATGACCTTTAATTTCAGCTTATTGTTTTTATCGGGTTTTTCTTCTGCATTGCACTGAAGCACCCGTGAATCATTGCACATTGGACGGAATTAAAACGTTTTAACGTCAATTGCGCATGCTAAGATTCGTCCATTGTTAAGCTTAACCATATCTTTTACACATTCGATAGTTTTGACAAGAAAACTGGGCACGAAAATGATGCGAAAGACCGTACAAAAAACCACATGCTTGCCATGTTTATGTTGCTTTTCAATGGGTGCGAATTTCGGCTAATGACCCCTTCTGTGCTAATCGCTTTCCCCCAATATCGTTTTTAAAGATGGCTTCTGTAATCCCATGGTATCTTAAGCCCCAAATACGGTTCCTTTCAATGCAATTTAATTTCGCTCAATGTTGCACTTCAGTAATGAGAAAAACTGCAAAATATAAACAATTTGCTAAATATACTTTGCATAGTATAGTTATTTTCCTAGAGACATGATTAACGGCCGGCCAAAATGTTGGAAAACTGTTTTTTGTTGTTGTTGTTGTTGTTGTGTGTGTGTGTGTGTGTGTGTGTGTGTGTGTGTGTGTGTGTGTGTGTGTGTGTGTGTGTGTGTGTGTGTGTGTGTGAATATTTCCTCAATTTGTTTTTCAAATAAATTCTATACTTGTTTTTACCTTACACCCGTGGATAATGCCACCATTCAAGAAGTTAGAAATTAAATACTTTGCTAAATAAAAGTAAGCAACAGAAAGTGCACTAATAATCGGGTTCACTTCAATAACAACTCATGAAAATTTCTCTGTTTTAGCTGTGCAAGCCTTCCTTT
The DNA here is from genome assembly GCA_963989385.1 of Ctena decussata. NCBI lineage: Eukaryota > Metazoa > Mollusca > Bivalvia > Lucinida > Lucinidae > Ctena > Ctena decussata. Next base: position 41,435,548 of record OZ022503.1, on the reverse strand, counting down.
TAAAAGGAAATTTTATTACAGATTTTTCTATTTATTTTTTTTTTATTCCTTGTTTATCTGTCTCTCATTAAGCATTTAGTTGGATTTTTTTTCTTTCACTGCTTCATTCATTAGACTTTGGTGTACCTTGTAAATACGACCTTGCATATCAATTTTGATAAACGTTGGTTGGTTTGTTGATTTGATGCTTAACGTCCACGGTAAACAACAAAGGTCATGTCGGGACGGTCAGTTAACCTAACCACACTATTCCTGGGCAGGCTTAGACCTCCTAAGCGGTTAACCAGTACTAAGTGCACATACTTTCGCCAATAACTGACAACTGCCCTTCTTGAATCAGCGGAAGGAGAAACGAAAGTATGTGGCCAGACCGGGATTCGAACCCAGGACCTCTGACTTATGAGTCAGGTGCCCTACCGATTGCGCTACCCGGTCCGGCTTTTGATAAACGATACATTGTATGTCTAACATTTTGAGTACGTCCCATAAAAGCAGAGTGCTCGTTGAGGTACTTATACCATTTGGCTATGCACATGGCTTCTTCCTTTTCTTGAAAAGTCCGGAGCATCTGTGGCAAGTCTGTTACTTACAGCTCCACTGGCAGGACGTAATACCCCGTGAGCCTGTCAGACACCATTGTCACCATCGAAGTAAATCTTAATGTACCCAGTCAACTGTGTCAACATCCAAGTATGGTAACTTCGGACAGCACGTAAATTCGGACATACCATTGCAAACAGTAAAACTCCCGATGAGACGGCTTTTATCAGGATTTTTACTGTTTGCCCAGTTAATTTTGTTTTAATTCCAAACAACTGACATATAAAGGAAACAATGTCACTGTCCGAATTTACCCGCTGTTCGAATTTATCCGACTTTACCCTACTAACAACCTATCCGTTGCATAAGAAAAACATGTCACCAGAAAAGCATGCATTTCATGGATCTGAAAAATGACTTACCAAGTCTTCGATGCGATGTGCGCTCTATCTCATCAAAGGAAAACATCTCTGTATGGCCTTATCCTCTCGACATATTTTGTATGTCCATTCACAAAACACAGATTCTTGATGTCTCATGTTTTCGATGTAAAATGCATAAAGATTATTTCGGATCACAATAATTTCACGGGACTGTTCATATTAGCATGAATACATGTATATGAACTGCGTCACGTATGAATGGTCCTTACGTATATATCTTGTGACAAAATGGGTCTAAGCGTATATTCGAACAACAAAGGTTTATACCAGCGTACACATCTGCACAGTCGCCTCATCTGATCAGAACCGGGCCGCGTAGCGCAATCGGTAGGGCACCTGACTCATGAGTCAGAGGTCCTGGGTTCGATACCCGGTCTGGCCACATACTTTCGTTTCTCCTTCCGCTGATTCAAGAAGGTCAGTTGTCAGTTACTGGCGAAAGTACCTTCACTTAGTACTGGTTAACCGCTTAGGAGGTCTAAGCCTGCCCAGGAATAGTGTGGTTAGGTTAACTGACCGTCCCGACATGACCATAGCTGTTAACCGTGGACGTTAACTAACAAATCAAATCAAATCAAATCATCTGATCAGGAGCTTTGCTTTGAAAACTGCGTGGCCACTTAGGAAATCAAATAGTAAAGATCTCCAATCAGGCACATAACATGGAATCAACATAGAATCAACGTTGTTTCAACCTGAATCACTGTTTATTCAATGTGGATTCAACGTTGTGTGGTTAGTGGGGACTGTGCATGGATGAACACCCTGCTGGCACATCGAAATGGCGTCTTGTTGACGCCGACCGAACGCCATATCTACATCAGCAGGATATCATTATAACGACAAAATATATCGAAGAAATCACGTCTAAAGTTATGACGTCATGTATCCTGCTGGGCAGGTTAGTCTGAATTGCTAACCCTTGATGTGCCAAAAAGCAGACGACAAAATTTAAGGCTGCAGAATTAAAAAAAAAAATATTTCGTCCAAGAGATATCATATTGAGAATTGGAACACTAGAGGGCAAACAGTGTAGAGTCAGGTGAGGTGGCTCATTATGAGCCACCTCATCTGGATCTACACTGTTTGCCAATTCAACATTTTTAATTTTTGGCGCTTTAAGGGCTAATGTTTGCATGAACAAACATTATTATATGGACTAAACTTAAACAAGACATAAAGACTGGACACAAATGCTGTTTGGAGACCACTGTTGTATGTGTGAGGAGGAGGGGGGTGGGGATGGGGCAATACGCAACACTCTGGACTCACATTTTGCAGATCATTGGTTCAAGTCCGACTGGCTTTGTCTATTTTCATGTTGTTTTTGTCTTGCCTTTGGGTAATGTTCTTCCCCCGTGTCTCTCCGTCGGTGCAAAATAGCTGTAATACTGTAGGAAGTGCTTTGAAAATTCTAAGCTATCCATCCACAACCTCTGTTTGAGCATGTACAAAAGGCCAATTGGGCGTGTTACGGACCAATTATTGTCTGACTGCTTTATTACATTAATGTCCACTAATTGCTTTTGATGACAGCTCAAGTGAGAGTATTTAATTGTTTTATATGTCAAAATATTCACTCTTTTACTGGAATTCCCACCAGAGACTTACTAACAGCTTCCCTTCAAAGAGCCCTTTTTATATATTATTTGGCACCGGATGAAAAGGTACCCTACGGTATATGCAAATCGAAAAGACTCAGATCAGCCTGCGCATCTGCGCAGTCTGATCAAAGTCTTCCTTTTTCGCATATAATAACTATAATTATGAGGTATCTAGAATAATCATTCATGCATTCCTCGCTTTACCTATGCTAAGGTATCTCACTGCGCCGACCATAGTTTGCAACTCATAACACTTGTGGTATTTCCACTGCTTGTATTTCGGAAAAAAGTGGCCAACATTTGGATTTATGACATATAGTGTTCATTTCCATGATTCCATATTCAATAATTACTAACAGCCAGAGTTACGCTCCCAGTGGTGTAAACTACAGTCAACTCTCGATATCTCGAACACTGATATCGTAATGTACATTCTGAGGTCAAAGAATATAGTTTGAAAACATTTTCTATTTTATTCACATTTCAGCTCCCGTTATCTCAAACTGCTGATATCCCAAAGTAAATTTTCTGGAACCAGAAAATTTACTTTGAGATATCAGTAGTTTGGGATGAACTTTGACTTTGAGATATCGAGAGCTGACTGTATTAAATTGTATCGGTTCTATTTCTGTCAGTAGGTCAGCTCTAGAAAGGTAAGGGAACAATCAAACTTTCCATAAGACTGTTTTCTGGTTCCTTCGAAAGCCCATTTGTAGGACCATTTTTTCTTAGGTGTTATGTTAGCCTTGCCCAAGGCTTAGAAATTTGGGGTCAAGTCTAATATAAGACTAAAATAGTACTCCGTGATTGTTTTTTAGCAAGTAAGTAATGCGGTTTTCAGACAGATTAAACACATAGAAATATAACACTGAAATAGTACCTCTGTTGATGTTTGTAAGTAATTCGGCTTTCATAGTTCAATTAACCTAAAAAAAGCAGTAGGTGTACTTATTGAATACAGTCTTAGAATCTCAGGTTGTCACGTCGACAGGTAGACTAATGCAAACGGTCGACACGGTCGACAGGTAGACACGGTCGAAAGGGTCGACAGGGTAGACATGGTTGACACGGTAGACGTGGACACGGTCGACAGGTAGACACGGTCGACAGGTAAACACGGTCGACAGGTCGACATGCTCGATAGAATGACCCTGTATTCAGCGGTCGCCCAGTTTCCATTTCATAAACAGAATGCGTAATTTACTCTAATGGTTTGCCACATCAGATAGCAGTTTATAGTAGACATATCCATCTGAATGTCCGTATGAGGTCTTCAGGGGTCACCATAATGGAATATTACAGAGCCTTGGCCAATACTGTTAAGATGGGGGATGAAGAAAGAGCCGTCTGCAGAATTCACCATTCTCAGGCAGAACTGCTAATGGAAGTAAATATCATCTAAATCTACAAGAATTTATGTCATTGACATTATGCAATTACTCCATACACTTTTTGGCAACACTCAACACTGTTGCCTCAAAAACTGTTTAAGACCATGTCGACCTGTCGACCGTGTCTACCTGTCGACCGTGTCAACCGGTCTACTTTGTCGACCCTGTCGACCGAGTCAACCTGTCGACCATGTCTACCTGTCGATCGTGTCAACCTGTCTACGGTGTCACCCTGTCAATCTGTCGATCTTGTCAACCTGTCGACCTGTCGATCGCTTCAACCTGTCTACCGTGTAAATGTATAAAAAAAAAAGAACACACACACACAAAAAAATGAAAATAATAATTTTACGCCCCAAACAGTTTGTTTGCCATTTTCTTACATTTATCCACCCGTCACATTCATCAGTACAAGCGCATTAATACATTTCTATCTTGCGCTTTAATACATTAGTTAAACTGCGCATTAATCCAATATGAAGGACTACTTTAGTCTTATACTAGACTTGTGCTAGTCTATAGTCATGGAGCTGATTTATATCTCAGACAAACCCACAAGAAAAAAAATCATTAATAGACTAGCCAAACATCGAACATAAAACAAAAAAGAAAAAATATATATGTGACAAACAATTTAATATATCCGACTGGAGCAAATTTAAAGAGTAACTACACTTCAGGAACTGACTGAATCAGATCCCAAACCCTATCCCCAACATCAAAGGGAAAGATTGACAAAGACATCCCAACAAACAATAAATTACAAGTGATAAGCCGAGTCAGCAGCTCTTTCCCAAATAGATGGCAACTCAGCTATCTTTACTATCTTTATTGAACTAAATAATTCAGACCAACAGACGGGTTACAACGGACTAAGCAAATTATATGAAAAACATTAGCAAGTCTAGTATTATGTATATGGTATTAGGTAGCAGCAAGTAGCACATCACGCTCTTGGTAGTAGATATTACGTATCATGTATTACCTATCATGTGTTATGTCTTAGGGAATCACATATTATGACATAATAGGCTTCCTTACAACCCCATAAGGGCCAATTTTGTCTTACGTATAATGTGTTAGCTTCTACGTATCATGCATGTATGACGCATTATATATTATATCTTACATATTATGTTACAGGTTTCATGTACACTATTTGTTCTCCTTTAGTTTGTTATAGACTTACAACTTTTTCTGAGATGATTATTGCTCACTATCTACAAAACATACTTACAATTTATTGTAAATACGACAGATAACTATTCGTATAGGTTAGATTTCTTCACAATTTAGAATCTGCGAAGCGGAGCGTAGCAGATTCTAAGTATAGGTTAGAAGTTATTAAGAAATTTTTTCACAATTTAGAATCTGCGAAGCGGAGCGTAGCAGATTCTAAATGTGAAGAAATTTCTTAATGACTTCTAACCGGCTTAGACTGCTGTCAGTTTCTTTGAAAAATAACCATTACTGGCGTGGTTACTTGGCTGTGGAGACTACATCAAAGACCAATGCTGTTTTTCACAAAATACAAGGGTTGATCCAGAAGTAATGTCACTGTGTCCACTGCGCGCTTATTCATCGTAGCATTATTATAAAAATCATATCAAGCTGCACTTTAATTCAGTTTTGATTTCCAGAATAAATATATAATTGGAATCTTTTTTCTTTCCAATTATATAGACGTTCAAAGTATTCCACCGACGCCATCGCGCCGCACGTCGGAATAACGTTAATTACATTAACTTAATTTTCAAAGCAATCACAAATCAAAATCAAACTGACGCACCGAATCAGATGAAAGTTTGATACGATGGCGAAATATATTTCTGTCGCCCACTGTTGACATTTTAATATCGTCACTGCAGTCTGAAGTTTGTAAGCTAGCGCTAATGCTTGTTGCTGCCAAGAGTAAAATGTTGATTTCTGACAAAAACGCGTCAGCTGATATATGCGGTTTTGCCTCGAATTTGGAATATCACCATTAGGGACTCTGGAGCTGTTTAGTGAGACATGTGGTGAAATAACAATTATTATGAGGCTTGTTTAAAGCTTCAATCAGAACGATACGCGTGCAGATGAGTCGCTAGAGGATAACCTGAAAACCGGAAGCCTTTATGTGCAATGTCAGACAAAAACGTCACTCTTGTTTGGACCCCATATATGAAGATCAATGTTCTGAAATTCGAATATCGTGTAAAATTCTTAAAAGTGAGTTGCGGCGCCCTTCAAGTAATTTAAAGATGAGATAAACATGGGTGAAGAGACATTAGTGCTATGCTGGAACAGCGAATATGCTACTTTGGACATGACACAATATCGAAATTTCGTCTGGAGCGTCAACAACGTCATCGACGTGCGGCGCGTTTCGTTACCCTGCCTTCTGTCTATCTCGATATCTCATTTAATGTGCACTGTATTTCTATGATATTTTCAGCCCATATTGCAAATAGATTAAGGTACTTGAATACGAAATTTTTTAGGTCTCCCTTTATTCTACATGATTTTATAGCTGCAGTGACATTACTTCTGGATCAACCCTCGTATCTTTGTTTTGTTTTACCTGTTGTAGATCATACTGATGTTTGAGTTTCAAAAAAAATTGAAAAAATTGGATGTGCTACATTGTAATGAAGGAGCTTGCCTGAAAAGGTGTTGCTGTTTTGAGTTTCAGAAATATAGAATTAGTTTTGGTGCACAAGTGAAGGATCTTGCCTCAAACGGTTTTGGAATACATTTTACAAAGTGAACAGTCTATGGAGAATTCAGATTCTTGTGGAGTTTCAGGTTTCAGATGACACATGTGTTATCCAGTTACCATCTAGTGTAAAGAAAATCATTCTTGGAAAAGGTGACAAAAAGATAAAATTAGAAATTTGAAAAGTGCAGGAGTGCACAAGCAGAACATAATTTTACTGGATGGGAACATGTGACAATGTCCGAAAAGAATAGATTACACTGCATGCGTTAAGTAATTACTTGCAGGCTTCTCTAACTTTCTTTTTTGTGATGATAGATATTTTATGTATGATAAAAATTGTTTTAATATTGTTCATTTATTAAAGGTGTTGAAACTGTATGCTTTGTTTCCTATTTCTGTTGATCTGTCAGGGGTCTTTTTCTGCTAATTACCTTTTGGTTTAACAGAAAAAAATGGCAGACCATGCATAATTCAATGGATATTAAGATTACTAGGTCCATTTTCTCTGACAGTCAGAAGGGAGATTTTTATAACTTTCAGTCAATCAGGGGCCGTATTCATAAAGCCACTTAAGTGGTTGCTATGCGGTTGCTAAGGCTAAATATCTACAAAGGAGATTCCCTACAACTATGAAATTTGGTCTGGAGGAACAGTCTTTGTAAGATTGTTCCTCCAGAGCAAATTTCTTAGTTGTAGGGAATCTCCTTCAAAGAAATTTAGCCTTAGCAACAGCATAGCAACCACTTAAGTCGTTTTATGAAATCGGCCCCAGAAGCTTTATTGCTGATTTATGTCTTAAGAATCTTTCTTAATAGCTAAGACTTAATTCTAAGTCATTAAGACGGGCTCTTCACAACATAGTCAGCTCTCAAAACTGCTTCTGATTGACTGAAAGGGAGGACAATTTAAAATTCAAATCTTAAAAGTTCCTTCAAGAGCAGAGAATACATACAGAAGTAGGAACATGGGCCAGACTACGTAGTTTCGGCTTATAAAGCCTCGTCAGTGAGCCTGACAATATCTGGTGACGAAACCAGAAAAAAAATCTTACTATAATTCTTAATTTTAATTGGGAAGTCGATTCAAACACTGATTAATTTGAAAAGGATACAAATAATATAAAAGACGATGATCTAGAATAATAGTCTAAATCGATCTCAAATTTTAGATTTCTCAGAATCTATCCTCTGATCTCAAAGGATGTAAATAAAATATAATCTGCACTATGGATAAAAACTGCAGTCTAAAAATTGATAATCAACAAATGGATTAGATATGCAAATATCATCGTAACGTTATGCGTTGACGTCCATGAAACGTCGCGTTTTCTAATGGCAAAATCGTGACATTTTAGCGCAAGATTTGCTGATATGCTAATACATGTAAAATGCGATTTAAGTGGCATACATGTATGATAAATAGAATCTTGCATTCGTTCTCCTATATGATTGAATTTATTAAACCCGTTGGAGAAAACCGATAAGATGCTCGGCATAGCCTCGCATCTTATCTTTTCCCCCAGCTCGTTTAATATATTCAATAATACAGAAGCAGTAATGAAAGATCCTTTATGTCCACCTTGTCCTGTTTCAGCTCCCCTTCTCGTCCCTGTCCACCCTTCAGTAACACTGCCTTCCCATCTGTTCTTCTGGTTGTCTCTGTCTCTTCTTTTTCCCTTTCGCTGTACGTTGAAACTCCTTTGCTAAAACAGGAGACAATGGGATGTGGCCAAACCATCTTTGTTCATCGTATCCTCAAATGCCGGCTTGAATCTTTCTGCATGCAATTTCTTTAGCCACATCTGTTCATTAAACCGGAGCGGCGGTAGTGCAGTGGATAACGCGCTGAAATACCAATTCAAGGATTGCAGGTTTAACCCCCCCCCCCCCCCCCCCCCCCCCCCCCCCCCCCCCCACACACACACACACACACTTTTTCGGTCTTTCCGGAGAGACTTTAAACCGAGGTCCCGTCTCCGTATTACCTATTTGTAGGTGGGAAACTTAACCAAAGTTTACTCACTCATTCCTCGATCGTTCAGTAACCTTCGGTAGCAGATCATCTCAAAGGCTTTCTCTATTTATTTCACAACCCGCAGGTTTGCACTATAATCACTGTGAGTCCGTCCGTCCGTTATCAGTTAGGGAAAACCGTTATCAGTTAGCGAAAACGCTTATAACTCTTGAACCGCATGGAATATTTTGATAAAATTTTGCATACTTATACAGGTCAACATTGTCTAACGACTCGCATGCATAACAACCTTATTTGATGGACGAGGCTTTGCTGAGCACAAGTTGAAAATTTACGGCCAACTACTGAAAATGCTCATAACTCTTGAACACCGTGGTAAATATGGTTCAAATTTTGTATGCTTATGTAATTTAACATTGCCCAGCCACTGGTATGCAAAACAGTGACGAGGCGCCACCGAGCATTAATTTGGCAGGTCGAGCTCTTTTATTGAAAATGCTCATAACTATTCGACCGCTTGGTACACTGCAAAAATAAACGGTAGATTTTACGGTAAAATAACTGGCAACCAGCTGCCAGTCCTTTTACCGTTATTTTTACGGGCGCCCGTAAAAATTGCAGGAATCATCAAGCAGAGTGGGACAGAAAAGAGCAGATGTCGTTTTGGTTAGATAGCCCTTCAACAATACAAAGTTATTTTCGAGTGCGCCAAGTTAAGGTAAAACTTCCATTGCGTGATTTCCAACAATGTCTTACTGGCAAAAGCCCGTAAAAATAACGGGAAAAGGACTGGCAGCTGGTTTCCAGTTATTCTACCGTAAAATCTACAGAATTTTTTACAGTGTATAATTGCTTCAAAGGACCTGGTATGATAAGGCCCATATTTGGCCCCCAGAAAACTCATTTTTCAAAAGTCATATTTCCATAATAAAAATGTATTCATATGAAAGTTCAAAGCTTGAATGTAACAGCCAACACAAAATTAACCAGTTCTTGCACAAAATATTTGTGATATTTGTACTGAACATACCCATACCCCCATCGGATTCTGACGAAAATGACGAATTTGGTAGCCTTTGTGGCTTTCAAAATATATGAGCCCGGCCTCCAGCACATTTAATATTTTGTATACAGATAAAATTTTAATATATTTACATACCATGAAAATATTAAATGTGCTGGAGACCGGGCTCAATGTTTATTTTTAACTTTTTGTTACCAAACTGGCAGCGTATGGAACATTTTCCCAGCGTTCTCAACATAAAAACGCCCATATCTCCGCTCATAGACAAAATAAACATATGTTGTGGGTATTCATTTTCTTAGTTAGAACACAAGGAATAATCTGGTATACATTTCATTTTGATCTGTTGGAATTTTTTGGTTAGCGTCTCTGGACTTGCAAACTTGAGTGGGTGGGGTACCTGGAGAGGCCTTGTGCAGTGCACAGGTAATTGGCAGTGCAATCTTACATAAAAGCATTTCATCAAAAGCCTGTTGTTAAGAGCTTTCAAAAGTTATTGTAAATGACTTGTTTCTTTAAAGGAATATGTATTAAACTCAAATTTTCTCGCAATTTTCCTCCATTTTATTGAAACAACGTAGGCATGTCAGAAATCATGTTATTCTGAGAATTAACAAACACGAAACATATTATTTCTGCTTGTTCCCATATGCACAAATAATAAGCAATAGAAACCATGCATTTTTAAGAGAATTTGAATGGGGGCCAAAAACGGCCCTTATCATACTAGGTCCTTTGTATACTTATGTAATTTAACATTGCCCAGCCACTGGTATGCAAACAGTGACGAGGCTTCTCCGAGCATCAATTTGGCCGGTCGAGCTCTTTTATTAAAAATGCTCACAACTCTTGGACCGCTTGGTATATTTGCTTCAAATTTTGTATACATATGTATTTTAACATTGCCCAGTCACTGGTATGCAAAACAGTGACGAGGCTTCACCGAGCATCAATTTGGCCAGTCGAGCTCTTTTATTGAAAATGCTCATAACTCTTGGACCGCTTGGTATATTTGCTTCAAATTTTGTATACTTACGTAATTTCACATTGCCCAGCCACTGGTATGCAAAATTTCTTATTGCACAACCCGCAGGTTTGCACTATAATCACTGTGTGAGTCCGTTGGTCCGTTATCAGTTAGCGAAAACGCTTATAACTCTTGAACCGCATTCTATATTTTGATACATGTCAACCTTATCTAACGACTCACATGCATAACTGTCTTTTTTGATGGATGAGGCTTTGCTGAGCACAAGTTGAAAATTTACGGTCAAGTAGTGAAAATGCTCATAACTCTTGAACCCCGTGGTATATATGGTTCAAATTTTGAAAACTTATGTATTTTAACATTGTCCAGCCACCGGCATGCAAAGCGGTGACGAAAGTCGAAACAGTATTGCACGACCCACAGGTGTGCACTTTAATCGCTGTGCAAGTCCATCAGTCTGTTTGTCCTTCCGTTGTAGTCAGTGAGTGAAATTGCTCATAACTCTCAACCACATGGTGTAGTTTGATAAAAATATGCATCATTCTACAAGAAATGACCAAATTCATTTCCATACATTCCTTCTGGCTCCAGAAACTGATTATTCTACATTCACCACGGGTTGTGCACATTACCATCAGTTGATTTGATTTTACAACTAGTCATCTATTCTCAGAATAAACAGTCAAGTGCCTAACTTTGATGTCTTGTAGTCTAAACACTTATAAAAAGTATAACCAACTGCTAATATTCACTTTAACTCTATGTAATAGATGTTTTTACCAATTTACAATAACAGATTAAAATATTTTATTGACAAGATTCTTTCATTATATATGGGTACAGAGGCTGAGAATAGAATAAATTGCATATCATTTTACATGGTACACATAACTACGTCCTCCTCCTTGCCATAGGATATTTTATTCACATAAAACGAAAGGTCCAGTTAGTACGTAATGTGATGTGTTTTCATTCAAAAATGAAACAGTACTGTATTTAAAGGCCCCATTGCTTTATCAGCATGAAATATTTTATCGTGAGGTATCGCTGCAAGCTTCTCACTACAGTTTCTCCATTGTATATGATCGTGATTGGCCGGCTTTGAAAACTTAAAACGTCCTGGAGTTTCTCAGAAAAACGATTTGATAAATATCTAGGTTTGGCAACTAAAATGACCTACTTTCTATTTCACAAGTATCATAACATGGTAAAAATACAAGGTACAAGAGGTAACAATACAAGGTACAGGCGATAAAAATACAATGTACAGTTGTTTAATAGTTGAATACAATGTAAGGCAAGGATCTCATTCTTTGTCTCGTTGTTGTCTGAATCAATTGCCCAACAGGGAACCAGAAACAAAAACCGTATTTCTACGGAGACTTGTAATTTTTTATTCAAAATACCTTATCCCTTATTTTTTAGCCAGATGTATGACACAAAAAGCACAGCAACCGACATATTATCATCAGTTCTGAAGGCTGTACCAATTTTATAAGGATTTTTGATTCGACGATTTTTACCACTAATAGGACTATGGAGACTTTAATGTATCACACTTGTTTGGCAATCTCTGATTTCTTAGTAGCACTGTCGCAAAAATGCATGTAAGCTACGTTATATGCATCTTAATGAGTAGCAAGCAATAAGACATGTTTCGCCTCAATATGAGCCGCGACACGAGAAAACCAACAAAGTGGTTGTGCGCCCAGTGCAGACTCAGATCAGCCTGGGCATTCGCCCAATCTGATCAGACTCTTCGCTAAGCGCTTAAAGAGTAGCTAAGGGTCTTAGCTACCTCCATGCGGACAGCGATGACTCTGATCAGACTGGGCGGATGCCCAGGCTGATCTGAGGCTGCGCTGGGCGCACAACCACTTTGTTGTTTTTTTTGTGTCGCGGCTCATATAAAGTTACTGTAGTATTCCATGCATTTATGCCTGTTAAATGAATAAGCCACCTCATGTACGAATGCACTGCTGATTCTATAAAGCCTTGCTTCTTTTAATAATACATTTATCAGAATGGATAAGGATGTAAGCTACGTTATCAAGGTTTTGAATAAACTATATGTGACACGGACTATTCGTACATAACTAGTATTGCTTACACACAAAATACTAATAAAAACTCTAAGCCAGCTATTTCCTTACACGAAATATGCTGAGTCACGTTGTATGAAGTAAGCTACGTTATGTGAGCTACGTTACTGGTGGTTTTTGCGTAATGCTATTGATGCACTACAAAAATAAGGATGTAAACAAGGATTTATGGATACCACCCACCAGTGACACCGTCTAATGAAACAAACTTAATACATACTTTAGTGCAAATATTAATTGACCCAAGAATGGATGGACAGACAGGCAATGTCTCTTTTACCCATTAGTCTACCTAGTCCACACCAGAAGCTTTGACGCGACTGGTACACATGTTTCTAAGTCTGTGACCTTGACCTTAGGTTAACATGATTATACTCATTATGTAAATTAGTATATACATGTATATCTATCCTGCAATAGCACTACGTTCGAATGATAAGTTTAAATCAATGTCTCGAGAAAAAGACTAGAACAAAAACAGAACATTTAGCACAAAACATTTACGCAAATATTAGTCTTGCGTATGGATAGATGGGCGCACGAATGAAAAAGGGGAAAACAATTACGTAATGACATAGATTTCAAAATGTCCAAGTGTTTTAAGACAAAGTGTCTCTGACGTTCGAGATTTCAAACGTCATCCATCTACATAGAGAAACAGGAATTACATTACTTTACTCAATTAGACGCTTTTGGTTTAAACAGTTAAGTCGTTGCTATGCTGTTGCTAAGGCTAAATATCTATAAAGGAGATTCCCTACAACTATGAAATTTGCTCTGGAGGAACAGTCTTACAAAGACTGTTCCTCCCTAGCAAATTTCATAGTTGTAGGGAATCTCCCTCAAAGAAATTTAGCCTTAGCAACAGCATAGCAACGACTTAAGTCGTTTTATGAATACGGCCCCTGTGAGTTATCTTAGAAAAAGTGGAAACAAGCAGCGCTATTATTCATATTTAGGTTGTTGAAACGTACTAATCATAGGTAGTTGAAACGGTTGCTGAAACGTTTTATTTCATTCAGGCAAACTTGCTATCGAGTACAAGAGATATGATGCTTTTTCTGTTGTTGTTTTTTTTTATTGTAAGCTACGTTATCCGTATGCTTTTCACTCTGGGGCTGTAAATGCTTGCATTTTTTATTATCCCTTTATAATTCTACATACATAAATATTATAACTAGTTTATATTAATATTCATAGGTATTCTAGTTTCTGCGACCCATTAAAATTGAAATTAGAAATTAACATATTTATTAACAAATTTTATGTGAATACGTGCATTTTCATAATCATTATCGTCTAGGAAATATAATACATGTAATGTGTCTTTTTCTGCATGTAAAACAATCATAATTATATACATAAGGGTATCTTATATAGTCACTTTAATTATGTCTGATGCTCAGTGTATGCAATCCTTTTGTAGACTAGTAAATAACGTAGTTTACACGTTCATTTACCTTTGACCTATGTACTGATTTGCATTTTCCCTAAAATGCATCCAAAGTGTAGAGATCTTTAATTATGCTTCGCAGTACATGTCTATATGTCTTGAATAAAGAAAAAAGTTGTTCCATAAAAATATTTTCAATTGACTGTTAAGGTTCACGTTTCACAGGCACACAGAAACATGAATATGAACAGGGGCGCATCGGATTTACCTCAACCCTTCAAGCGCCAAAAAGCAGACGACAAAATTTACGTCTGCAAAAAATTCATCCAAGCTATATCATATTGAACATTCAAAAACTAGAGGGCAAACAGTGTAGATCTAGATGAGGTGGCGCATAATGAGGATCTGTACTGTTTGCAAATTCTGCAATTTTCATCACTGGCTCTTTAAGTGATAATTTGATATCTCTTCAAATCGGCTTCAGTTTTGTTAGGATTAAATAGACTTGTGCTGTCCTTGGGATAATTTCAGGTATGAAACCTGCATCTAAGATGACAAGAAGCTTGTCACCGTTCCTGATATATGCCCTTTTTACCTGCATCTCTCTCTTTTGACGCCACTGGCGCTGTTCCTCCCATTGAGGATCAACCATTCCAGAAAAAATGCTCATGTACGAGCGAATTCCTTCTTTTATGTGAAGATCTCTTCTCTTAAGAAACCCGTAATCTAGTAAAGCAAACAGGAAGCCACAAACGTTGTCTCCCTTTTAAATAATTGCAGAAACTATGGCAACGTATGTGAAGGTATGAGCTTCACGCCTTTGCAAGCTTCATACCGTTAAGCATACAAAGGTGTGAAACTTACACCTTCACATATAGATTACCCTTACAGTTTAAGAATATCTAGCCTTTAGCAGGCACTATAAAGAGATGGCAAACGACATTAATTTCACTGCATTTCATATACTTTCACAACGTTGTCAGTGAAGCTTACAAAGGTGTGAAACTTACACCTTCACATAGCTTACCCTTACAGTTTAAGAATATCTACCCTATAGCAGGAACTATAAAGAGATTGCAAACGACATTTATTTTACTGAATTTCATAAACTTTTGTCAAGTAGCCCAGCAGGCACACACCGTTGAATCAACATCGAATCAACGTTGATTCAACGTCATGACGTTGAATCAACGTTTATTCAATGTTGATTCAACGTTGTGTATGGCGTTAAATCAACGTTGATTCAACGTCATGACGTTGAATCAACGTTTATTCAATGTTGATTCAACGTTGTGTATGACGTTAAATCAACGTTGATTCAATGTTGATTCAAGGTTGTGTGTCCAGTGAAAGCAAGTCTGGAACTGGCTCATTATATGCGGCAGTCAAACCTATGCAAAGGAGACAAGTCTTTTATACTAAAAGCTCAAGACTGTTCGGAGTTATCCACTTTGATACCTTTGATATTACCAACATTTCCTGTTTTTATATAAACAACAACAAAAAAAAAACTTGAATTTGTTGGTCCGGCGTGTAATCTATACTCCTTGACATACTTGATGTCTACTTGGTTTAAACAGTATTTTTATTCTTCATTAATTACATACTTGTACATATATTCAAATCAGTAGAATATAGGATCTGACCGTAAGCGTGTTGCTTATATAAAAGTCATCTCATACAAGCTATATTTTATTGTAAATCAATGGCTAAGAGCGAAATTGCAACAAACCACAAAATACATTTCATGAACAATTAGAGAGAGAGAGAGACAGAGAGTACATACTAATTACATTGTCTCTGTAAGGAGACAAAAGCTAAGAGGATGTTGGGAAATGGAATACATGTATAGCAAATCATTCGTTGTCGTAAGTAGAAACAGTTAATTTGAAAACATTCATCAAACGAATGCAGCATACATTTTATACAGAATAAAGGTTACCAAAGTATAAGCAGATAAAACTGATGACCAAAGCCCCCAATGGATTTACCCAGTACCAAGCAACAGATATTAACGACCGAATACAATAAGATATGTGATCACAGAAAACGTGCAGATAGTGACATATCTGGGACTACGAAAACTGTATTATCAAGAGGAATGCACGAACCTCCCTGATTTGATAATAAAGTCCTGGACCTGTAAAAAGAGCGTTTGATTTACATGAACTGGTTCACTTTCTTACCAAACAAAAGGTCGTGAGTAGAGTAATTCATAAGGTTCTGTGGTAAGTACATGTTCCTAGCTGCAATGTATTTACGACATACAAAGAGAAAATGGTACATGGCTTTCAAAGCCACCGCATGTACACGAGGGACTAGGAACAATATTCTTCCTATAAAGATGTGTATTTTGGGCACTACACTCCATTCTTAGCCTTGCATGCAATATCCGTTCTATTCTAGTACCAATATGATAATATCTAGGTGGTTTCTTTAAATCGCGGTTTAGTCGATATTTGAAGGAGGCGACTGATAAGGCCGATTTGATATCATCAGAAAGAGAATTCCAAGCTCGGATAGTAGAGGGGATAAAAGAGTTAAAGAAAAGATTTGTGTTCGCGTGGACTGTCTGAATATGACTCGCATTCCTAAGATTGTACGTAGTGGTTTCGTGAACTAAGGGGGGTAAAAGATCTCCAAGATATTGTGGTGTAAGTCCGTTCATTATCTTATAGAAAATGATTAGTTTGTGTTTATTCCTCCTGTTTTGCAAGGACTCCCAATCCAGTTCATCAAATAGTCTGTTGATGCTACAAAGTTTTGTAGCATCCGTTATGGTCCAGGCTGCCTCTACGTGTATAGCCTCCAACAGCTTTTTGGTCTCCGTTGAGGAGTTATCCCAGACTGAATCGGAGTATTCTAAAAGAGGTCGTATAAATGATAAATATATTTGTTCCAACGACTTTCTACTAACTTTGAACTTCAGTGCCCGCATAGGGCTCAGCCTTATTCATGCTTGCCCACAAATAGTATCAATATGGCCAGACCAGGTACATGAACTAGAAAGTGTAAAACCTAAGTGTATGTGAGTTTGGGTTTCGGAGATAACTGTATTATTCATAGTCAACGGAGGGTGCACTGGTGGTTCGGTTTTCCTCGAAATAACCATAGTAAATGTTTTGCCTGCATGAAACCTGACCAGCCATGCATCAGCCAAGTGACCTATGGTGATCAAATCGGTATTGAGAATAGCAGCCGATGTTAAGGGAGAGTCCACGACCATGTATAAGCTGGTATCGTCAGCAAATAGGTGAACGAATAGAGGCACTTGCTACTACTTGCTATTCGCCATTACTTTCTAAAATTAGAAATTCTAGAATTTTTGCAAACTCAGTCCACAATATTTGGCATTGTAATTTAATCGTTCTGCGGACCCACCCAGGAGGTATATAACGTTAGAAATGACGTCTTACTGACGGCGACGCGACGTCATTACGTCGCATCGACATCAGCGCGTCGTCGTTTCAACGTCATATGCCTGTTGGGTTACTAAGGGTCTCGATAGGGTTTAAAGGTTAGCGCTTAATGACCTTATGTTTTAGTGATAAGCGATTAAATGCCCTAATTTACGATTTTTGGGATATACGCCAATAAATACTAAAATTCTGAAAGTCTGAAATATACTGATTTTTGTGAAAATGGCTTTATTGATTACTGATTATAGGGTTAAAACTTTAATGATTAGCGATTTTTTGTATCCCCACCCAGACCCTTTTTAAAGGTAGTCTTGCCAATGACTCCCCATAGATAAACCATTTAGAACAACTGGCTTCATACGCCCATGACCAACTGTTAATCAAGTGACGTTGTCGTCAAGCAGCGTCTAAGGTAAACAAATGTCTTGATTGGTCCATGTGACGTTCGCTTAACGCCAATTCCTGGTGACGGCTTTTTAACGTAATGGCCGAACACAACGTTACTTACTATTCTTCGCCCCATATTCTTTGCTTAATTTCTATGAAAACGGCTCAGAAAGGATCTAAAAATGAAGTGTAAATTTTGATTTTTCAGCGTCCATCGTGTGAAGAAGCCAGTGGTTACCCTAAAACTCTACAAGCAGCGCTTTGCGCTTCATGGAATTTTAGTTCCGCCCACAGCCTACATCACACGATAAACGCTGAAAAATCCAATTTACCCATTTTTGTCTACTTAATTGTATTATAATCTATTGGGACAGAGTCTGATCACGTGAGGTAGACATTAGTTCGTGTCGCATGGTTTGTAACATAGGCCTAACGTCTAAATGACGCATGATTGGTGATGTAACGTTTTAATATCAATTCTCTGTAAGAATCGGAAAACGTTGGCCACGCTATGTCTGGGATTTCAGTAATTTTTTGTCTACATATCAGGTTTGATGCAAAACCACCATAAACGGCGTTGAAATCTTCATTTTATGTTTCGTTGCCATGGAAACGGAGAATGTTTGTTCTGGAAGGAAGGCAGAAAAATTCAACATAAAAAATTAGAAAATTGGCAAAATTGTTTGTTAATTTCCCGTCTCCACAGAAATTTTTTGGAAAAGAAATGTTTTTAACATCAAAGCACTAAGTTGGCATAGCACAAGGATATAAAGTTGGTGACAAAATTTTGCATAGGTTTCTTACACTAAGGGCCCAAAAAAGGGGAAAATTGGCATTTTATCAAATTTGTGAAAAATGCAATATTACACTTTTTCGGTGGAGTTTTTGGACAGTTTAACAGAAGATGTCCAGACAAAGACTAGTATGGTCATAAAGAACAATATATGCAAATGTAAAATATCAAAAAAACTCGATGGAGAAATTCAAATCAAAAGGTCAAGGTCAATGTTAAAATAGCTAAAAAAATGCTATTTTAATGCCTTTTTTTTCGACATTTATTGGTTTAAATATCATTTTTTATGTTTTAAAGGCGGTTTTAAAGCGCAAAGAACTATTATACATAACAAATCTGATCATCGCAGCAACACTAGTTTATCCAGAAGCAACAAGGTTTCAAGGTCAAGGTCACAAATTAAAGGTCAAATGATAAAATGGCCATAAATTGAGCTTGTCCGAGCCATAACTTCTACATTTACAGATGGATTTCAAAATAATTTGGCACAGTTGTTCTCCTTGGCTAGTAGAAGTGCCATTTGAAACATTTGTTCATGTAGGTCCAAGGTCAAGGTCACACTTGAAGGTCAAATGATAAAATGACCATAAATTGAGCTTGTCCGAGCCATAACTTCTACATTTACGAATGGATTTCAAAATAATTTGGCACAATTGTTCTCCTTGATGAGTAGAAGTGCCATTTGAAACATTTTTTCATGTAGGTCCAAGGTCAAGGTCACACTTGAAGGTCAAATGATAAAATGGCCATAAATTGAGCTTGTCCGAGTAATAACTTCTACATTTATGAATGGATTTCAAAATAATTTGGCACAATTGTTCTCCTTGATGAGTAGAAGTGCCATTTGAAACATTTGTTCAGGTAGGTTTAGGGTCAAGGTCACACTTGAAGGTCAAATGATAAAATGACCATAAATTGAGCTTGGCCGAGCCATTACTTCTACATTTATGGATGGATTTCAAAATAATTTGGCACAATTGTTCTCCTTGATGTTTAAAAGTGCCATTAGGAAAAATTTTTCAGGTAGGTCCAAGGTCAAGGTCACACTTGAAGGTCAAATGATAAAATGGCCATAAATCAGCATGGACCAGGGGAGTCATATTATAAGCTATATTTCTCCATCAAATTTAATGGTATTCATATTCAAAATTACTGAAAATTGACAGTGTCACTAAAAGAAATTCTGCAGACATAAGATTTTACTTTGAAATGTAGAAATTGAGAAAAGATGTCACCTCAGACATTATTTTAACTTATAAAAGAAGAGACATGTACATATGAATGCCTTTAAATTTGAAGAAATATTGCTTATAATAAAACTCCGCTGGTTCATGCTGAATTACCCCACCCACTTTAATAACCCCATTATTCCAAAAGTAGTGCTTACGGAGCTTAACCACTATTGATTCAGTATAGTGGACACTGAAGGCTAATCATCAGCTGAAAATAAGACATTTTGCTCTTGGGCAGAAAAGGCCTTACAGCCCCCCCCCCCCCCCCCCCCCCCCCCCCACACCCCTTTATTCGAAAATTCGAGAAGGCACAGTTAGACTACCTATGCTGTATTGTCAGTTCTGGATTCGAAGTATATCATAGCAGTAGTTTCTCTTTTGAGGTGAATAATCTTCTATTAAAAAACTGGATATTCCATCAGAATAATTTTAACTAGATCATTATTTGGATATTATTAGTGTATGGTTGTCCTGTACATGTATATATGCTTTCACATTCATTTTCATCATCTGCATTAAATATTTGGGCTTATTGGGCCTTTATAGCAGTTGCTTCTCACTCCTGATTTTACATCATTAGGTTGTAGGTGATTATCCAGTACCACTCAAATTTCATAATGTCAGAGATCTGCTCGAATGCCACAGTGCTGATTTGAGAAAAAAATTTATGTGAAGCCTCCATGGATCACTTTTTCAACTTGGAACTTTGATGATCTTGACCTTGAGCTTCATATTTATAGTTTTCCATCTGTTCTATGATTTATTTCTTTAAATGATATAGGACTAGTCAAATATAGCAAAGTTTTTTTTATTATATTCAGTTAGTGTTTTCAAACGTTACAAAACTAGGAGAAAATCCTTTTTTTAACCATCATTTAATTTGAGTTTTGATGATTTTGACCTTGACCTTCATATTCAAATTGCTTCATCTGTTTAATTTTAGTAAATGATAAATGACTCTCCTCAAACTTGGCAATATTATTTCTTAAATTTACCCCCCCCCCCCCCCCCCCCCCCCCCAAAAAAAAAAAAAAAAAATGGTACAATGTGTAAAAAGATCCTGCTTTTTTTTTCCACACACTTTGAAACAAAGTTTTGCTGTGCTTGCCCTTGACCATCATTTTAAGCTTTTCTATCTGTGTTATGATTTATTTCATTTAATGATATATGACTCTTACTGGAGCTCTGATGATCTTGACCGTGACAGTCAAATTTAAATATCTGCATCTACTTTGTGTTTTACTTCATTAATGGATATATAACTCTTTTCACATATAAACTTTTACAAAGTTTGGTACATTATATAAGATATTCGGGTGTTTCATTATTTTAAAAAGAAATCATAAGTGATTTTGACCTTAGCCTCCATATTTAAACTCCTTCATCTGTTTTATATTTCATTAGTTGATATGTGACTCTTCTAAAATACAGCATTATGGTTCATCACATATTCCATACAAGAGGGCCATGAGGCCCGGAATCGCTCACCTGAACAATTGGCTAAGTGGGTTTTTCTTAGGGCTGAAATTGTCAAAATATGAGTCTTGGGTCAAAAGTCAAAGAATGACCAGGACCTCTTGTACTCATAAATCTTCATGTACACATTAAGACACCATATATACCATTTTTAGGCCAAAAGCTTCTAAACTGTACATGAAATCTTATGTTCTGACATTTTTCCATAAAAAAGGTCAAGGTAAACCCAAGGTCATCGTTTGAAGTTTCAAGGCCATAAGTGTATTGGTTCTGGAGAAGAAAAACATTAAAGGTTTATACCGTAAATGGATATGGCGGCGATGTTGGTCATGTGACCTGGACCGTTTGAACGAATTTTTGTTCAATCAACCCCTGGAGGCTCTATATGAAACGTGTGTATAATTGGCCCTTTGGCTTTTGAGGAAATGTCTTAAAATGTCAAAATATGAGAGATTTTGATCAAAGGTCAAAGAATGACCTTGACCTCTTGTACTCCTAGTTCTTCATGACCCAATTTTTAGGCCAACATCTTCAAAACTTCCAATGAAATCTTATGTTTTAGCATTTTCCCATATTTGACCTTGCCGTAACATGGTCAAGGTCAATACAAGGACATCATTCTGAAAAATCTTGAAAGTACTGGTGTACGCAATGCTACATACCAAGTTTCAAGGCCATCGGTCGATTGGCTCTGGAGAAGAAAATCTTTATAAGTTTTTACCATATATTGGCATGGCGGCCATGTTGGTCATGTGACCTGGACCGTTTTAACAAATTTTCATTCCCTCAACCCCTGGAGGCTCTATATGAAATTTGGTTTCAATTGGCCAAGTGGTTTTTGAGGAGATTGTTCGAAATTGTCAAAATATAAGAGTTCGGGGTCAAAGGTCAAAGAATGACCTTGTCCTCTTGTACTCACACATCTTCATGTTCTCTTTAAGATGACTGTATATACCAATTTTTAGGCCTTAATCTTCAAAACGTCCCATGAAATATTATGTTCTAATAGTTTCCCAAATTTGACCTTGCCAAAAAAAAGGTCGAGGTCACCCAAGGTCATAATTTGAACAATCTTGATAGATCTAGAGTACTCGATGCTACATACCAAGTTTCAAGGCCATCGGTCAATCGGTTCTGGAGAAGAAGATTTTTTTAGGTTTTTACCATATATGGACGTGGTGGCCATGTTGGTCATGTGACCTGGACTGTATAAATAAATTTTGTTCTACATAAAATTTAAGGACAATTGGCCCAGTGGCTTTTGAGGAGATTGTTTGAAATTGTCAAAATATGCGAGTTCTGGGTCAAAGGTTAAAGAATGGCCTTGACCCAGTGTACTCATAAATATTCATGTACTCATTAAGATGACTGATACCAATTTTTAGCCCAAAATCTTCAACACTTTCCAAGATATCTTATGTTCTAGCATTTTGCCATATAAAAGCACAAGGAAGCAAACTTGACCTTACCGTACAAAAGGTCAAGGTCAACCCAAGGTCATCATTTGAACAATCTTGGTAGTACTTGTGCACCCAATGCTTCATACTAAGTTTCAAGGCCATTAGCATTTTGGTTCTGGAGCAGAAGATTTTTTTAGGTTTTTACCATATATGGGCGTGGCGGCCATGTTAGTCATGTGACCTGGACCGTATGAATAAATTTTTGTTCCCTCAACCCCTGGAGGCTCTATATGGAATCTGGTTTCAATTTGCGCAACGGCTTTTGAGGAGATTGTTTGAAGTTGTCAAAACTTTTGAGGAGAATGTTTGAAGTTGTCAAAATATGAGAGGTGTGGGTCAAAGGTCAAAGAATGACCTTGACCTCTTGTACTCATAATCTTTATGTACTCATTCAGATGAATGTAGATACCAATTTTTAGCCCAAAATCTTCAACAGTTTCCAAGATATCTTATGTTCTAGCATTTTCCCATATACAAGCACCATAAAGAAAATTTGACCTTGTCGTAAAAAAGGTCAAGGTCAACCCAAGGACATAATTTGAACTACCTTGGTAGTACTCGCATACCAGATGCTACATACTAAGTTTCAAGGCCATCGGCCTATTGGTTCTCAAGAAGAAGATTTTAAAGCTTTTTCCATATATGGGCGTGGCTGCCATGTTGGTCATGTGACCAGGACCGTTTGAACAATTTTCGTTCCTAAGGTCCCAGAAGGCTATATATGAAATTTGGTTGTAATCGGTCAA
This sequence comes from Ctena decussata, assembly GCA_963989385.1. NCBI lineage: Eukaryota > Metazoa > Mollusca > Bivalvia > Lucinida > Lucinidae > Ctena > Ctena decussata. The sequence continues at coordinate 41,411,875 of OZ022503.1, read as the reverse complement.
CAGGTTTCAGAGGAGATGTTGTTTGAAAGTGAGGACGGACGACGTACGACTGACGACGGACGGTCGACGGACGCCAGAGCCTTACCATCCTTTAAGCTCCCCCGGAACCGCTGGCTCAGGTGAGCTAAACAACAATTGCAAATCTTAGTACAAAGTATGAGAAAATTCCACTTTTTCCAAATTTTGACAGGAAGCTGTGATTTTCTTGCCCATGACCTTTGTATTTGAATTTTTTCAATCTGATTTATCTTGTGCTTCATTTAATATATATTACTCTTTTCAAATATAGCAATGGTTTTATCATATCCAGTTAATCATTACAAACATTGGTATAAATAAATCATGAGAAAATTCCTCTTTTTCGACATTTTGAAATTGAAGCTATGATGTGCTTGACCTTGACCTTTATTTTTGAATTTGTTGATCTGTTTTATGTATTGCCACATTAAATACATTGCTCTTTTCAGATAAAGCAATGGTTTTCTTCTATATGCAGTAGACCTTTATAAAAAAAAATGGGACAAAAAAGGAAATTCCCATTTTTTTTTCAACATTTTGAAATTGGAGTTTTGTGCTTGACCTTGACCTTCATATTTGCATTTATTGATCTTTTTTTTTTGTTTTGCTTCATTAAATGATATATAACACTTTTCAAATATAGCAAGTGCAATATATTTTCTGACCATTGTCAGTTAACCTTTACAAAAAATGAGAATTTTCCACTTTTTCAACATTTTGATAATGAAGCCTTTAATGTGCTTGACCTTGACCTTGATATTTGAATTTCTGGATCTGTTTTATTTATTGCTTTATTAAATGATACATTGTTCTTTTAATGTATATCAATAGCTTTCTTATGATATCCAGGTGACCTTTACAAAAAAGGGACGAAAATGAGAAAACCCAGAAACTTCCATGCTAGGAAATAAGTCCTTGGCTGATTTTGACCATGACCTTTGTATTTGAATTCTTCAATATGTGTTATGCTTTGCTTCATTACATAATATATTTCTCTTTTCAAATATAGCAATGGTTTTCTTATCATATTCAGTTAATCTTTACAAAACTTGGGACATAAAATGAGAAATTCCCAGTTTTTTCAACATTTTGAAATTGGAGTTTTGTTGTGCTTGACCTTGACCTTCGTATTTGATTTTGTTGATCTGTTTTTCATTTTGCTTTATTAAATGACATGTTGTTCTTTTCAAATATAGCAATGGTTTTCTTATGATATTCAGTTAACCATTACAAAAATTGGGACATAAAATGAGAAATTCCGGGCTTTTCAACATTTTGAAATTTGAGTTCTGTTGTGCCTGACCTTGACCTTCATATTTGAATTTCTGGATCTGTTTTATGTTTTGCTTCATTAAATGACATATTGTTCTTTTAAAATATAGTAATGGCTTTCTTATGATATTCAGTTAACCTTTACAAAAATTGGGACATAAAAAATGAGAAATGACCAGTTTTTCAACATTTTGAAATCAGAGCTTTGCTGTGTGTGACCTTGACCTTCATATTTGATTTTATTGATCTGTTTTATGTTTTGCTTCATTAAATGACATGTTGCTCTTTTCAACTGTAGCGGTGGTTTTCTTATCATATTCAGTTAACCTTTACAGAAATTGGGACAAAAAATGAGAAAATCCAAGTTTTTTCATGTTTAGAAATAGGAGCTTTGCATAATTTGACCTTGACCTTCAAATATTAATTTCTCCATCCAGTTTTTTTTATATTACATACTTTGGTATAGTACTGGTTATAACTATACTAGTGGCTTTCTGAACATCTTCTGCGAAACTAACCAAAACTTGTTCCGAAGAACGTCAAAATCCCAATTTTTCCACATTTTGGAATTTGCCGATTTGTGTCCCCTTCGAGCCCCCAGTGTGGCTTAAGTGTGAGACATACTTGTTTTTTATTTCTTTCTGTATACAGAGCTAAGTTGGTATTATATGTTATAATATCTGTATTAGGGATTTAAGAATTACCTATGGATGGATAGACCACACTAATATGCTATTTTTTTAGTTTTTTCCTCCTAATTTTTGGACTCTCTTGTTTGACTCAAATTGTCTTGGTTACCATGGCAACAGGATGACTCACAGAAATTTCACTACTGTTTTTGTAGTTTGGGGGTCATTTCTGATTCATACACCAAGAATGAAAAAAATCTGAGACGTAGCGTGCCGGACCCCTATGGCAATTTTCTGATTTTTACAGAGAATTGATATTAATATCGCCAACAAAAACAACCACTGGAATGTGTTTAATGCAGAATTGCAGAATATAAGGTGTTTACTTACTCAGTAAGAACACAATGTTCGAAAACGCTATAAACAACTAAGGTGACTGGGTACACATTCAGGGGTACCAAATATTTCATTAAAATACTTGCTTGCATTATAAACGGGGGAAAGAACTTGCTCTTGCAGGAGCAAATTCTTTTCTTTTAGAGTAGATCCGTTTTGGAAGGGTTTCATCTACCACTGACAAACAAGAAGTCCCAAAAAATCGTTTTTTTTTTTGTTTTGTTTTTTGTGTGCAAAACATAAGCGGATAAACGCGAAGGTGTACCCATAAAACTGAGTAGTACATTTTGTGGAGATAACTTTGAAAATATGATAAATATGCAAAAGAATTGCTTTGCTTTTTCGAGAAAGAAAGTGCAGGCGTATAAAAAAGTCTTCGTGTTTTATAGCCAGCAGGCACATGACGTCGTAACGACGTCACGCTAATGACGATGCGACGTAATGACGTCGCATCGACGTCAGTATGACGTCATTTGCCAGACGGGATACTATGCGTTTGCGTTAACACAGCTATCCTAAATAATAAGGTATCTGAACTATTTCTGTACTCAATAAGCTCTGAATAGGTAGAATAGGTAGATCCTTTGGAAGCGAGGTATACATCAAAGAAATGAAAATAGCAGACTCAATCCGTCTTCTTTAAAATTGGGCAATATGCATACTTCACTTTTGTTAAGTGGAAATGAAGCGTAAATGAACAGTAAACTTCATATTCACGAGGTGAATGAAGTGTTTACAGTTCTAAAACACTTCATGCTCACCGGCACGTTTTATATATCATAAATATAGTCTACGAGGGTCATCAAAGAAGTCTTGCAAAAAACATATTTCCATATATTTTGTGAAATGGTCTTTTATGACCAAAATATTGTTTAATCCACCCTTAGATGTTCCAAGGGTCAAAAAGTCCATGCAAACTAATTTCAATGGATACGTGGTTTGGATGTTGATTAGTTCTGATCGGATGTTTGTGGACCTCTTTCTTTTGATACATCTGTCACACTCTGAAACCCATTTGTCTACATCTACTGTCATGTTTGGCCAAAAAAATCTCTCTCGTAAAAGAGATAATGTTCTATCTCGTCCTGGGTGTCCTATGTCGTTGTGGAGACCTTGTAGAACACTTTGTCTGTAGCAATGAGGAAGAACTAGCTGATTAATCTTCTGATCCTTCTCCAATATCTCTCGATAAAGAACACCTCTGATAACTCTGAAGCTGTCAAAATTCTTTTTCATAATAAGATCTTCTTTTGTAAAATATGTGTTGCTTCTTGGAAGTCTTTTAACTATGACGGCTCTGACCCACTTACCAATGGTCTCGTCTTCTCTTTGATTCTTCCTGATTTCTCTGAGTTCTGCTTGAGCCAAAGCTTGGCCAGGAACTTCTGTCGCCTCTATCTCATCTATATGTGCACAGGGTTATATCTCAATATAAGGAGGTATATTTACTGATCCACATATGCATATTGCTTAAATTAATTGATCTTCAAGTCTGATCCTCTCTTCCGGTAGTTTCTCATGTGGATACCTTGACATGGCATCTGCATCTGTTTTTTTGCTCCGGGTCTATAAATGGGGTCAAAATTGTATTGGCCTAAAGCAGATGCCCATTTCTGTCCAGTGGCATCCAGTTTTACTGAAGTCAATCAACTGATGGTAATGTGCACAATCCGTGGTGAATGTAGAATAATCAGTTTCTGGTTCCAGAAGGAATGTATGGAAATAAAATTGGTCATTTCTTGTAGAATGATGCATATTTTTATCAAACTACACCATGCGGTTAAGAGTTATTAGCAATTTCACTCACTGCCTACAACGGAAGGACAAACAGACTGATGTACTTGCACAGCGATTAAAGTACACACCTGTGGGTCGTGCAATACTGTTTCGACTTTCGTCACCGTTTTGCATGCCGGTGGCTGGACAATGTTAAAATACATAAGTATACAAAATTTGAACCATATATACCATGGGGTTCAAGAGTTATGAGCATTTTCACTACTTGACCGTAAATTTTCAACTTGTGCTCAGCAAAGCCTCGTCCATCAAAGAAGACGGTTACCCATGAGAGTCGTTAGATAATGTTGACGTGTATAAGTATACAAAATTTTATCAAAATATAGAATGCGGTTCAAGAGTTTTAGGCGTTTTCGCTAACTGATAACGGACGGACGGACTCACACAGTGATTATAGTGCAAACCTGCGGGTTGTGCAATAAGAAGTTTTGCATACCAGTGGCTGGGCAATGTTAAATTGCATAAGTATACAAAAACTGAAGCAAATATACCACGCGGTCCAAGTTATAAGCATTTTCAATAAAAGAGCTCGACTGCCAAATTGATGCTCGGTGAAGCCTCGTCAATGTTTTGCATCCCGGTGGCTGGACTATGTTAGACTACATAAGCATACAAAATTTGAACCATATTTACCGCGGTGTTCAAGAGTTATGAGCATTTTCAGTAGTTGGCCGTAAATTTTCAACTTGTGCTCAGCAAAGCCTCGTCCATCAAATAAGGTTGTTATGCATGCGAGTCGTTAGACAATGTTGACATGTATAAGTATGCAAAATTTTGTCAAAATATCCCATGCGGTTCAAGAGTTATAAGCGTTTTTGCTAACTGATAACGGACGGAGGGACAAAATAGCTCAACCGGCCAAAATGATGCTCGGTGAAGCCTCGTCACCGTTTTGCATGCCGGTGGCTGGACAATGTTAAAATACTTATGTATACAAAATTTGAACCATATATACCATGGGGTTCAAGAGTTATGAGCATTTTCACTACTTGACCGTAAATTTTCAACTTGTGCTCAGCAAAGCCTCGTCCATCAAAAAAGACGGTTATGCATGCGAGTCGTTAGATAATGTTGATATGTATAAGTATGCAAAATTTTATGAAAATATAGAATGCGGTTCAAGAGTTATAAGCGTTTTCGCTAACAGATAACGGACGAACGGATTCACACAGTGATTAAAGTGCAAACCTGCGGGCTGTGCAATATGTGTGTAAAGGGGTTGTTGTCAGTAAGCACTTTAAAATTTGTTCCTAGGAGGTAGTCTTTAAATTTCTCAGTAATTGCTTACTTCAAGGCTAGGAACTCTAATTTGTAGGCTGAGTAGTTTCTTTCAGACATAGACAGACTTCTTGAAGCATAGGCGATAACTTTTTTCTGCTCATCTTGAATATTATATAGAACTGCTCCAAGTGCTATTGCACAGGCATCTATGTGTTACTCAAATGGCTGTTCAAAATCTGGATAAGCTAGAACTGGATGTTTTGTCAATGCATCTTTCAGGTTGTCAAAGGCTATTTGTTCACAACCTGTCCATCTCCATTCTTTCTGTTTCTTTTTATTCTTTTTCGCAGATGTGGGTGGTAGCAAATCTGTCAATGGCATGGCTACCTGGGAAAAATCTCCTTTTATCAATTGAGCTAGGGTTATGAACTTACATCATCAACAGATCACGTATAGCGCCAAAAACCATACATGTGACATACCGTTCTCACAACGATGGGAAAGTTTTGAATGAAAAGATGTAGGCGATACCAGCGGTGAAATCGCACGAACACGGCATCATTTATAAGAGGTGAGCGGAAGAAAAGTCCTGCATTTCTGTTAATAATTCTTTCAAATTACAAGGATATGCATCCTAACATGGCTGCCTTACATTTAAGAACTCAGATAGGAGACAGTTAACATTTTACATTATCAAACAAATGTACTCGCTAGACAAAAAAAAGAATACTACAGAATTTTGCAAATTTCTAGTTTTGGAAGGCTGCTAACGATATTAAACAATGTTCATGGTATCTGTTTCCGTTAATTTCTACATTTCAACATCTCGCAACTATTTTTTGATAACAAATAAATGTCATTTTAAGAAACATTTCTTTTGTAATCTGGAAATGCTCATTTTATATGATATTGTAATTCACTGAAAAAACAAAGTGATTTTACTTCGAACAATGATATTAATATCTTAAATGACCGTATTCATAAAGCGACTTAAGTGGTTGCTATGCTGTTGCTAAGGCTACATTTCTTTGAAGGAGATTCCCTACAACTATGAAATTTAGTCTGGAGGAACAGTCTTACAGGACTGTTCCTTCAGACCAAATTTCATAGTTGTAGGGAATCTCCTTTATAGATATTTAGCCTTAGCAACCGCATAGCAACGACTTAAGTGGCTTTATGAATACGGCCCCTGGTACCGTACATTTACTTCAGTATTATTTTACTGTCTTCTAGCAAAATTCAGAAATGTAGAAGCATTCTGAACTTAGCCAATAAATGTTAAACAAACGACCAGAAACCACCGCCGCACCCCGATGCTAGTGTTCTTCCGTTGCCTAGCAACGGCATTTGCAAGATCACGAGGTTCCTGGACATTGTTGCCTGGAAAGAAGGAAGGGCGCGCCGATGGAATGTGGATCGTTTTGTTCGTAAGACGTTCTAAGGTGGTGCTTCTGTCGTGGTTCTTCAATGTTGTTCTTGTATGCCCTTGTCTGTGGTCTGCTAGCAATGTGGCCTGCAGCTTAGCTGCCCACTTTGCTTCTTGTTATATTTTGTTACAAAATTAGAAAATAGGTGAAATAGACATTTATTGTTCTTCGTATAATTTGTTCTTATTGTCCAAATTGATGCTTTCGTTATTCTGTTGTGTGGGTGGTGATTGAACCTTACGAAAGCTAAGGGCAAGGGTTTTGGTCCAGTAAAACTAGTTTAAGCCCCATCCACCAGTAACTTACTCGTATTACTGGCCGTTCCATGGCTGTACTTTTGTTGTAGTCCCTTCATGTTTCCGCTTGTCTATGGTCATCCGGCATTATGGTTAGGTCACCTGTACAGCTGCCTATTTGTTATTTAAGTTAGAAAAGAAAATAGGTAAAATAGATGTTACTGCTGTTTTCAATGAAGGCAGGTGATTGGCAATGAGCTGTTCATTCGGTTTACCGTACGTGTTTTTCGTGAGTTTTTCGTCAATTTATGTATACATGTTTTCCCTTTTGGTTTTGGGAGTGGGATATTGGATCTGATTGTACTAATTCCTGACTATTGCATACCTTTTTATTTTAAAGGTAAAGTGATGAGAAGCATGTTACGGGACTAAATGACTAGAACGTAATTAGTTATATGACTTGAAGATGCTTCATTGCTCAAGATATATGGATTCACCTCAGACATTAGATTAACATTAGATACGAGCGTTTGCAGGGAGCCCCGGTAGCTCAGTAGGCTAAGCGCTGGCCTGCTGATCTAGCGGTCCCGGGATCTAGTCCCGCTGTATGCGAGAATCTTTTAATCGTATATGTTAACGGGGTTCCATTGCTCACAGCCTTTTATTATCACCCCCCATCATCCTGATATGACTGAGATACTGTTTAAAAGGGCGTAAAATTGAAAGTCATCCATCCATCCATACGAAAGACTACTCCAACGTGACCCATTATGCAGAAAGCATCCGATCAGGTAACCACACTCGGCCTTCTTTGGCTTTTCCGTTGCACCACTAATGGTTAAAGGCGTCACCCTTGAGAAACTCGTGCGGCCCAGGAGTTAATTGATTGACAGGTGAACTCAACCCAGTTAAAAGGGTTTTATATAGTTACATGTACCCCGCCTATACCCACAAGGTCCGTTACATGGGCGTAACATAAAAATATCATCGAGCAGCGACACGACAAAACAAAGTGGCATGTGCACCCAGCGAAGACTCAGATCAGCCTGTGCATCCGCCCAGTCTGATCAGAGCCTTTGTTTGCGCTTAATGTGTACGTAAAGGTCTATGGTAGCTCCATACCGACAGCGAAGACTCTAATCACACTGTGCGGATGTCCAGGCTGATAACGCCTTGATTGGGCGCACATGCCACTTTGTTGGTTTTGTCGTATCTCGGCTCATTAAATTTTATTATGAGTTACTAGTACCTTCCTTAACCCATTCCCTTCGGGATACCCCTTTATCTGGGCAAACAGTTTGGATCCAGATCAGGCCCCACAAACGTGGGGCCTGATCTGAGCTCCAAACTGTTTGCTGCCTAGATATCATTTCTACAAGAGTTGGTTAGACCAATATTGTCAAAATATTCATGATTTTTTATGCAGACGACAATTTCAGCGGGCGACAAAAAATACCCAGAATGCAATGGATTAAAGGGGAGTGGCTTGTCAGCAACTGAGTCATGCGTGTTGTAAAAATGGAAGCTGGTTCCCGGGCTTCATTCGCCAAAAGGCAATATAGGAGCCAGCTTAAATCAAATAAAATCAGATTGCTGTACTTTTGAGTTTTCTTTTATGTGCTGCATGATTTTGTTTGTGTCTTTGTTTTAATTTGCTGCAGTTTTGATTTTACATATATTTGCTTCTTTGCATGTTAATTGAATTTTAAGTCGCGAGTTTTGCTGGATATATGATCCTATGCTCGTCTTTGCATTCCATCTTGTATCTTTTATTTATATTTTTATTATTATTTTCCTTACATGGGTCCTTGCCATTTGGATATATACGCCTGCAAGATTCTTGTATCTTTCGACTGTTTCGGCTTGGGTGGGCTACGGAGGCTGACAATTAGGATTTATACAGAATGACATTTTATTCTGTTTCCTTTTCTCTTGATATACTTCTTATATATGAATTTGTAGTAATACCTTTAATTGCTATTAAATCTGAGAGTGCTTTGTACCACACAATGTAGTTTTACTTTTCCAGTTTTTGTTTATGTTTACATTTGCATGTTCTGTGATATAATTTCTTTTGAATTCTTTTATGAGTTTGTTGGTATAACTTTGTCGCAATAAAAGCCCAAAAAGAGTTTATGTTACATGTTTCTCACAGTCGACATAAAAAAAGACACTTATTTTCTTCTGTTCTGTTCCATTTTGGAGGAGAAAGCAATAAGTTCCGTAGGTGTTTCGAATCCCTTCTCAAAAAGGGCTAGTCTTAATTGAAATGAACCAATAACTCCCACTGAGTGCAAAGTCCCTTGTTTTAAAGTAGTTAAAAGTGGCTTACTCTAAAACGAAACTTGGGAGCACTTTCTTTTATCTAAGATTTGTCGCCTTTGAGAACGGAAGCAGTAGATCCAAATTTTAAGTCAGAGTGATCTTGATGATCTTTTATGGAGGTGGAGCCCCGGTAGCTCAGTGGGTTAAGCGCTGGCCTACTGATCTAGCGGACCCGGTATCGAGCCTCGCTTGAGGCGAGAATCTTTTCTACCGTAAACGGGGTTCCATTGCACCCAGCCTTTCATTATCACCCTCCCGTCGTCCTGATATGAATGAAATACTGTTGAAAAGGACGTAAAATCGCAAGTCAGCCATCCATCCATTCCATGGAAAGGTGTGTATTCACTTTAATTATGGTGCATGGTTCCACAATAATGGGGCAACGCTATGCCATTTTCAATTTGCCGCCTTTCACAAATTCGGGTCAACTCTTAAAGAAAAGAATTTGCTCCCATAGGAGCAAATTCTTTCCTTTCAGAGTAGACCCCATTTTAAGAGGGTTATGTTGTCCAGAGAAACAAACAGGAAGTCACAAAAGTTGTTTCTGTCAGAGAGTGGTTTTTCCCCCTTTCCCCCCGGAAAAATGGCTATAGGAAGGACGGCTATATAGTGGATTGTCCGGACCTCATAGAGCCACTTTTCCCCCATAGTCCCTTTTCCCCCACCGGGAAATTAGCTATAAGTGAATCTGGCATGGCCTTTGGTATTTTGCGGAACAGAATGAAATGGAACGGAATTGAACAGAGACATTTTACGGAATTAGTCGCATAAGAAATGTAGCAATACTTCTAGGGAGGTAGTATACCTGATTAATTCAAAAAAATCAATATGCAAATTTAGCAACCATATTTTTATAATAAACAGTAATTACTAATGTAAGGAATGAGCAGAGTGTGATTTCTTCCCATCGCAGATATTCATATACGTACACATACGCATGCAAGCTTATAGGAAGATGTACGAACGGGTGCTTCCTCTAGTCATGGAGTTAATTACATTGAAAATCATAATCGGACATGTGTCGCAATGGGAGTCGAGCCCACGACTCCTGCATGAAAGGCGAAAACTAGTCCAGGCACTCCGCTGCGCGCATGCACAGATGAACACTTGCATAAACACAAAATGATACAAGTTTATGCACACAACCACGTACACTTCTATCCGTTTGTGGCTAACATGGAAAAGCAAAATGCCTACCTGTTTACCCCAAAACAAAAATAAGACTGGTGGACACATGCATGCAGTTTTAACATCTGTTATCCATCGATATTTACGGAATATGTGTTTCAGTTATGAACCACACTACTATATTTAGAGAAGGAGCAAATTCCGCTATATAGCGTGTTTTTCCTGCAGGGGGAAAATCCACTATAGAGGGGAAAAACGGCTATGCAAAAACACGTATAGTAGATTGGCTATATAGCCATATTTCCGGGGGGAAATTCTACTACATAGCCATTTTTCCGGTGGGAAATTCTACTATGGAAAAATCATAGTCATTTTTCCGGGGGGAAAAACTATTAGGGGGGAAAAGCTACTCTCTGACAGTTTCCTATCGTTACAATGCACAGTACACATGACAGTGTACCAAATCCATTTAAATAAATAGTACTGTTACTCTGATCCTTTGCCTTACATCCTAGTTTTGAATTAGCAACAAAGTCTAGTGACATGATTGAAATTATAAAACAGGAGAAAGGTTCCGATGGCGTAAACGGGGCCTTAACAACCTCCAGAATCATATAGCTTATGACGCCGGCTATCAGTATGTCCCCCAGAGATACAGATCTGTGTTGGCAATAAGTTGTCAAGACAAATAAACATGGATAACTTTCCACGCCACTGTTTAAAAATCGATAATCGATATTCGCGAATAGAGCTGGTAATGAAATACACTACGAGATATGGGCAAGTCATCTTTTCATTCTTATTTTATTTTTCTTTATATTCAAATCCATTTTTCCGTGTTCATTTCGAAAACCGCATTAATTTGCGAACAGCCTGATATAATTTTTGAAAAGATTGCGTAAGAAATACCGCGGTCATTTTTTAGTTTAAGTTGACTACCCTCAAAATGTATAGAATATATAGTAAATCATGACATTTTTTACTGCGTTGATCAAAGTTTTTACCCACATATGTCTCTTTTGTTCATAAAATGAAAATTTTCCGTGTTCATTCCGAAAACTACAATTATTCAGCATTTTACTGATATAATTTTTATTGAAATACGAAGTAAAACAGTGCGGTCATTTTTACATTTTCGATCAGCACCCTTATTTTCTATGCTGGCCGCAAATATCCAACAGAATTCACACATTGCATTGCATTACTCCAGGTGGCGTAGAAAGTTGCGGACGCAGAAACTCACAAAGGTTGTTTCCTTTTGTAAAACTTCTAAAAACATTACGGTGTGCTCTTACACCTAGATACATGTATATAGTACAGTTACTGTGATCCTTTGCCGAATATACATGCATGTGTTTCTGAATTAGCAACAAAAGCCAGTGAGATGCGTGAAATTATAAGGCGTACGGGAAAGGTTCCGATGACGTAACCGGGCTTTTAACAACCTCCAGAATCATATAGCTTATGACGCCGGCTACCAGTATGGCCCCGGAAATACAGATCTGTGTTAGCAATGTAAGCCAAATGTCCATCATAAACACGAACACAAGTCCAAGGCTCTGTACAGTTCGAAATACGACGACGGCGGCTTCTCGTCGGCCAACTGCTGACGTCAGTAGTATTCCTGCAATTCAAAGAAAACTACGTAGTCGTGGTTATGGTGTTTACTCGGCTTTAAGGCGTAGGGTTTTCCATCCAATTACCCAAAATGTGTAAACCAGTCTTGAGTCAGCTATTAGATGGAGTTTTCTCTTCCTAAACAATCCCAAAAATCTAGATCCGTCTTATAAGACAGATCTCGATTTTTGGGTTGCTTTGGAAGGCAAAATCGACGTCACCAGACTGAATAAATACGGTAAGTTGAAAATATCTAAATACCGGTGTTTAAAGTGAATGGGAACGTTTTCTTGGGAGGGGGGAAGGGGGCGGGACTCTTCCATTTTGATGTTTGCCTTTCTTCTCAACTTTAAGCTACTTCTGAAAGGATTATCTTCCCCAGGGAAGCAAAATGAAAGCAACAAATTTAAAGGGTCTTCATACTGAGCTGTATGGCAATTAGATTAGTATATCAGCTTCGCTCAGTCTAGATGAGGAAAAATATTAAAGAGGGAAAGTACTAGAAGACATCCTTGCTTTTCTAAACATTCTCCCGTACTGCCACTCATCTGGACTGCACTTGTAGCTGCTTAACAGCCCGAGCTACATATAGGTGACTTTCAATGACAATAAACCATATGAGCCGCGACGCGAGAAAACCAACAATGTGGTTGTGCGCCCAGAGCAGACTCAGATCAGCCTGGGCATCCGCCCAGACTGATCAGAGTCTTCACTGTCCGCATGGAGCTAGCCTAGACCCTTAGCCACCCTTTGAGCACTTAACGAAGAGTCTGGTCAAACAAGGCGGATGCCCAGGCTGATCTCAGTCTGCGCTGGGAGCACAACCACATTGTTGGTTTTGTCGTGTCGCGGCTCATATAGGTGACTTTGATGTCAATAAACCATATGCTCAAAGATCTGGTGCGTCTATTGAATTTTAAATGTGAATATTAACCGGAAACACTAGATGAAAAACGAAATTATCCCATCAAGCATATGACGTTGAAATGACGTTGTACTGACGTCTATGCGACATTACGCCGCATCAACGTCACTATGACGTCATTTTGACGTCTAATGCCTGCCTGGATATATCTTCCGCAGAGATCTTCAAAACAGAATAGTTTAAATTTCTTTTAATAAAATACACTGGTTTACAGAATTATTTTTTTGGAAATTATACCTTTAAAATTTGAGTAAGTGTGTTTAAAGAAGACCACGATTAATTTAAAATTGCTTCATTTAAGGACGTTTTACTTTCTTTTCTGTAACAAGACTGTTTTCCTTAAAAGACAGAATTTTAAAGCTATACAGTAGACTTTTTATAATAATTAAAATCTTATTGAATTATTTAGCTGATTCCTTCATTTAGCTTACCTTGTACCTGTGACTGCCAGAGACCATCCACAGCTCCCCAGAGTCCGACATAGGCCAGGATCTTAAACAGAGACTCGGACGTAGGGGCCCATATGTACAACCAAACCAACAGACCAAGAGTTATCAAAAAAGCTGCAATAGAAAACATGTAGTGCGAACACTCTTCAAAATAGTTTTGCTCAAACCGGTTCCAGAGAGAATTAACAGAGTTGCATATTATATTGCTGCTCGCAAATAATTCCACGAAGGTGAATGGATACACTTTCAGAGGAAGCACTTATCCCATTCTCGTTTTGCATCCCTTCTAACTTCTAAGTAGGGTTAAATTCTTAAAAGAAAGAATTTTCTCTCATGAGAGCAAATTCCGAAAGTTTCCTTTTATAGTTGACTCCATTTTGGAAGTTAGAAGGGATTTATTGACCATGAAAACACAAAATTTATTGCCCTTTGAGAAAATGGCGGTAAAATATAAATGAGTCACGACACGAGAAAACCAACAATGTGGCTGTGCGCCCAGCGCAGACTCAGATCAGCCTGGCCATCCGCCCAGTCTAATCAGAGTCTTCGCTGTCCGCATGGAGGTAGCGTAGACCTTTAGCTACCCTCTAAGCACTAAGCGAAGATTCTGATCCGACTTGGTGGATGCCCAGATCTGAGTCTATGCAGGGCGCACAACCACATTGTTGGTTTTGTCACGGCGCGGCTCAAATGTTACCCTAACATCTTAGAACCGAGGCAATCTTCCTCCTTTTGTGGTGTGCGGATCCTTCTTTTCAGAATAACTGATTATTTCCTGCCGACGATGTTCTGGGGCCGTATTCATAAAACGACTTAAGTCGTTGCTATGCTGTTGCTAAGGCTGAATTTCTATATAGGAGATTCCCTACAACTATGACATTTGGTCTGGAGGAACAGTCTTTGTAAGACTGTTCCTCCAGAGCAAATTTCATAGTTGTAGGGAATCTGTAAGACTGTTCCTCCAGAGCAAATTTCATAGTTGTAGGGAATCTCCTTCAAAGAAATTTAGCCTTAGCAACAGCATAGCAACCACTTAAGTTGTTTTATGAATACGGCCCCAGGCGTTTACACTCTTTCAAGAATATTTCACTTAGTACAATACATGTTATATGAAGCCGATCATTAAGCAAAGGTTTTCCTGGAGAAACTCGCAAGCAGGACGTGACTTTACACTTTTGCATCGCCGAGGTTCGAACCCACGGCGCTGATAGACCTTAAGTTTAAGACTCAGCGCTCTTACCCATTAGGCCGCAGAGGCCCGCTCCTATCGTCTAGAAAGAAAAATGTACGTCAAGCCTAGATACAGAAAAGCATGAGCTTTTGTGAAGACGGACGAATGTTTTCTTAGCACTTTAATAGGTTGCCCTGATGCACGCCCGTTTTCTGTGCTTCATTTCGACTATTCAAGAAAAGTAACTCGAACTTACTACATGTAGGACCATTCATCTGTACATAGTTGTTGGTTTTCTTACTTTTCTTTTTATCAGTTTTTTTGGAGCAGAGAGGCGCGGCGTGGTCGAGTGGTTAGAGACGCTCGGTTATGGTGCAAGAAGTCGCCGGAAGGTCGTGAGTTCGCGGCCCACCATCGCCATCCGACGACTGGAAAACTCTTTCTGTCAACCCAGCAGTAACTGGGTACCTTTATCGAATCAGGGAAGGATAAGGCAGGAAAGGAGAAGGATGGACTCCGCCTTCCATCTGCTTTGCCCAAGATACAGTGGGTCTCTAACCCCCACTGCCCCTACGGCTATGCGAAACCTTTACCTTTATGGAGCAGCGCGGCGTTTTCGGTTCCGACCTTTCTTGGGAAAGTGATCCGGAAGGATTCTTGTATAAATTGAACAAGCTACATCGTAACAATCAAGTTCCTTGGCGATTCATGCACTCCCTTTCCCTAGCCTTTAAACTGACCTGTACTTTCCAAGAAATATTGTTACCTCGTAGAGGCGACGGCGGAAAACGACATTTAGATTGCTGTATCATAAAGCTTAGCAATATTCTTTGGCTCAGAGGAGCTAAGTCTACGAAAAAATCAAATTTCTCTGAATAAAACGAAAATGACATTTCACAATGATTCAGTTAAATTGACATAGCTATATGGCATAATGAAGCTATTTACAAAAGCTTTTAGCCTAATTGACCGTTTTCGTCATAAAGTAGTTAATTGACATACATGTTATTAGAATAAATATTGTATAACATGTAACTTGATGCCGTGACTGTTGATACGGCAGGAGCGGCTGAAGTGTGGCGGTTCAGACCACCAATCCAGGGGTCGCATGTTCAACCCAGCTCTACCAGTCTGTTGGATTATTTAAACCCGAGGTCTCGTCTACAGATGACCTATGTGTTGGGGAGTGTTCATCCCACTGGGCACACAAGGTTGAATCAACCTTAAGCTTAAATCAACCTTGATGTCGTGGCGTTGAATCAAGGTTGATTCAAGGTTTATTCAACCTTGTTTGTCTGCTGGAATGCACCTCTTAAATAAAAGTTGGCACCATATAAATCATGTTTTTTGTATGACATAAAAAAAACTGTTTCACGTCGCATGAAAAGGAGTGCGAAAGTAGAAAAGACTCAGGTAGTCTTGCGCATACGTCATAAAACTTAGAATATGTCACCTTTGTTATCAGCTTTAAGTTTTCAAGGATCTTATACAAGTGGTCATTTCATATGAAATTTATGAAACGAGCCTTCGGCGAGTTTTATATATTTCATACATGTCTGAAATGACCACGAGTGTAAGATTCTGTTATCAACTGACCCTTTGAAAATGGATTTTAACGTCTTCAAACTGAACATTATTTCAATAAGGAAATGCATTGTTGACATGGACGTTGTCAATGACGTTACGTGTACGCGCCAAAGTGTTAATTACACGTGTGGTTTTACGATTTTTATGACACGACGTTATCCACTGAATAACAGCGACGTCATATGATAAACAAATTTCCGACTGAAATACTGTTCAAAAGAGCACCCCTGGTTAACTTTGTATATGCAAGGGCTGTTACGAAACAAAATAGAGCTGTTTTGAAACGAAAAAGAGTCATAATTACCAAACGACCTGATGACCAGGTCATTTGGTATCTATGACTCATTTTCGTTTCGTAACAACCTTTTTTTCTTTTCGTAACATCCTTGAAAACATAGTTAACCAGGTGTGAGAATGTACTATATTAAATACAAATCATTCATCTGGGGCCGTATTCTATGCTGTTGCTAAGGCTGAATTTCTTTGAAGGAGATTCCCTACAACTATGAAATTTGCTGTGGAGGAACAGTCTTACAAAGACTGTTCCTCCAGACCAAATGTCATAGTTGTAGGGAATCTCCTTTATAGATATTTAGCCTTAGCAACCGCATAGCAACGACTTAAGTGGCATTATGAATACGGCCCCTGGTCTTGGATGTGATGGATAAATGGATGACTTGCGAATTTACATGTACGTCCTGTTCAACAGTCTTTAAGTCATAACAGGACGACGGCAGGACAATAATGAAAGACTGTGTGCAATGGAACACCTTTTACGGTTGGAAAGATATCTGCCTCCAGCAGGTCTCGTACCAGTTACCGCTAGATTAGGCGGCTATCACTTAACATAGTATGATACTGAGCTATCGCGGATCCTGCATGGATCGAGAGCCGGTGTTTACGTAGGGCATTTTACCTCCAGCACGCGAGATGCTGTGTTGTTGTCTTTTTCTTTCGATGTCGTTGCTCAATAATATTATTAATGGGCCGCGACACGAGAAAACCAACTAAGTGGTTGTGCGCCCAGTGCAGTCTCAGATCAGCCTGAGCATCCGGGTAGCTAAGGGTCTAAGTTACCTCCGTGCGGACAGCGAAGATTCTGATCAGACTGGGCGGATGCCCAGGCTGATCTGAATCTGCACTGGGCGCACAACCACTTTGTTGGCTTTGTCGTGTCGCGGCTCATTTATTGCTACAGGGTTTGCTGTAGAGATAGCGCCGAAAATCAATGACTATCTACTAGCAGGAAATAATAAGTTCACATAAAAAGCACAAACAAGCAAGCTAATTTATCTTAGACAACAGTACATGCAAAACTGCATAAAACCCTCTCTCTCTCTCTCTCTCTCTCTCTCTCTCTCTCTCTCTCTCTCTCCCTGAATCTTACCGTCTGTCTATCTGACTATGTCTATACATTGTATGTATAACATATTCAGATAGAGACATACTGACAGACAGTCCGATATTCAGACAGTGAGAGAGACAGTGGTACCTACGCATTTATGACTCAGAGGTCTAAATTCCCTGTGTGTGTCTCTCCCTCTGGACATGTATCTCTCTGCTCAGAGGAGAGAGGAATAAATAACGAAGGTTAATTGGTTTCTTTTACTCGACGCCACTAAGAATACATAGCTGTATTTTAACAGTATTACTATTCTGCTTAAATATGCCAAGAAAAAAAAAAAAAAAAAAAAAAAAAAAAAACGAAAGTTATATTATATATTTAAGTTTTATACATTTTTATGATTTCATTACATTTTATATATTTTACACAAAAATGGGCGTCTATGCTAATATTTGTAATTTGTTTAAAGTATTAAAATATAAACAATTAATTAAGGCCTATCATGTGACTTGTAACAATCTGGCAGTTTTGCCATGTGATGTACAGATTAGCATTACACAGGGTCTATAGAGGCCTCACTGTTGGCTGTATGGTTTGGGCCAATTCCACTGATGACTGATCTGGCAAGAAAAGGCTCTGATCCGATTGCAGCTGAACAGAACCGTTGCTTGTCACCAATGCCACATTGTTTGAAATCCCAATGATGTGCTCCCATATTATGTCCTTTTAATGTCATTAGTCTATCCCTATAACTGATTTGTGTTTATGCAAATGATCACTAGGCTGTTATTTATATATAACTGGAGTTTATTAATAAAATTCAACAAAATGATAATTTTCAAAACAAAAATAAAGAAAAATCCCAGTTTACAAACCATTATACCAGACAACCAGACAGTCACCAATAAGCGAATATGAAATTGAGCCGCGGCAAGACAAAACCAACTAGAAGGTTGTCCAGGGACAACTGGTCGAGCCCGCTGTTTGCTTTAGTGACCTATAAGTATGTCAAGACTAAGTAACTGCTTCACTCTAGAAAGAAGCCAAAAAACATCATGCTTAGCCAGCATTTTCTTCTTTTTTTCCTCCAAATTTTCACAAAGGAAAAAAGTAGAAGTGATGACCCAGGCAAGCTCAATTTATGACAGTTACAATATCTGACCTTCAAGTGTGACCTTGACCTTGGACCTACCCAAACACATATGTCACTTGACACTTCCACTCATCAAGAAGAACAATTGTGCCAAATTATTTTGAAATCCATCCGTAAATGTAGAAGTAATGGCTCGGACAAGCTCAATTTATGACCATTTAATCATTTGACCTTCAAGTGTGACCTGGACTTTGAACCTACTAGAACAAATGTTCCAAACTGCACTTCTTCTCATCAAGGAGAACAATTGTGTTAAATTATTTTGAAATTCATTAGTAAATGTTGAGGTTATGGCTCAGACAAGCTCAAATTACGGCCATTTTATCATTTGACCTTCAAGTCTGACCTTGACCTTGGACCTACCTGAATAAATTTTCCAAATGGCACTTTTAAACATCAAGGAGAACAATTGTGCCAAATTATTTTGAAATCCATCCATACATGTAGAAGTAATGGCTCGGACAAGCTCAATTTATGGCCATTTTATAATTTGACCTTCAAATGTGACCTTGACCTTGGACCTACCTGAATAAATTTTCCAAATGGCACTTTTAAACATCAAGGAGAACAATTGTGCCAAATTATTTTGAAATCCATCCATTTATGTAGAAGTAATGGCTCGGACAAGCTCAATTTATGGCCATTTTATCATTTGACCTTCAAGTGTGACCTTGACCTTGGACCTACCTGAACAAATGTTTCAAAAAGCACTTTTACTCATCAAGGAGAACAATTGCGCCAAATTATTTTGAAATCGATCCATAAATGTAGAAGTTATGGCCCGGACAAGCTCAATTTATGGCCATTTCATCATTTGACCTTCAAGTGTGACCTTGACCTTGGACCTACCTGAACAAATGTTTCAAAAGGCACTTCTACACATCAAGGATAACAATTGTGCCAAATTATTTTGAAATCCATCCATAAATGTAGAAGTTATGGCCCGGACAAATCCGGACGGACGCACGCACTAACACACGCACGCACGCACGCACGCACGCACTAACGCACGCACGGACATACACCGAACAGACATTGTAACAACTATGTCTCGCTCTCCGCAAGCGGGCTCGACAACAAAATGGCATGTGCACCCAGCGAAGACTCGGAACAGCCTGGGCGTCCGCCCAGTCTGACAAGAGTCTTCGATGTCGGCATGGAGCCAGCTTAGACCCTTAGCTACCATTTAAACGTATAGCGAAGACTCTGACCAGACTGAGCGGATCCGCGTCTTTGCTGGGCGCACACGCCACTTTGTTGTTTTGTCGTGTTGCATCTTAAATTTGTCCGCCTGGAATTGAAACATCTTATGCAAATGCATGACGGCGCCATTCGGTTTTGGTTTTAAGTTGCTGGAATCCATTACCGTTCGTTTTGTATCTCGCAAAGAGTCGTTTAAAGGCGTCTGCGACATAAAATATTGCAGCTTGCACGCACAATGCTTTCATGTTTTGGTGTAGCATTCCAAACAACGGAAACTGAAAACACTGAGACAAAGCTCACTATTCTAGAGCCATCGTTTTTATTAAAACTGATACCTCAACCTACAGTGATTATTGTGTGGAGAAAGAAGAAGTTAGGGGCCGTGTCGAGTAGGTAAGGTCGATTTTATAATAAATGGTCCTCCTTTCACTGTTAGTATCCTAAAATTGCGAACAAACATACAATCGGTGAGATCACAAATAGTGCAGATTTGATCAAACTGCTCGAGCTCATGTAAGGAGGTTTGATTTTGAATCCACACCCTGCAGGTATACAAATTTAAAGAGTAACTACACTTCAGGAACTGACTGAACCAGACCCCCAACAACAAAGGGATAGATTGACAAAGACCTTCCAACAAACAATAAATTACAAGTGATAAGCCGAGTCAGCAGCTCTTTCCCAAATAGGTGGCAACTCAGCTATCTTTACTGAACTAAATAATTTAGACCAACAGAAGGATTAAAATGAAAACACAATAAGTTAAACAGCACCGAACATAAAACAAATGCAACCGCAACGAAAGTACCGCCTTGGGACGGTCAGTAATAACTACTGGGGGTTTAAACCGGTTTTACTGGGCCCAAACCTTCACCCTCACCCTCCGCCGCGGTGCACACAATTAGTTGGTAGTTCGGTTCGTATGGAGGTCCCCTAAACAGCATTGAGGTCCAATGAAGGTCCCCTAAACGCTTAAACAGTATTGTATCAACGTTGATTCAACGTCATGACGTTGAATCAATATAGGGATCAAACATGGTTTTTCATGCATTAACTTTTGCCAGGTCCCGAGGGAGATGTTGGAAACCGAGGCCGAAGGCCGAGGTTTTCAACATCTCCCGAGGGACCTGGCAAATGTTAATGCATTGGAAACAAATGTTTGATCGCTGTTATTGCATAAATCAACGAATTATTCGTTAAAATTTGAGAAAAAACTTGGCACTCTATTTTGTCACCGTTTAACAACCAACGCGCTGGTGCATCTCTTTACTAATATTCGTCTTCCGGGCCCGAGAGCATTCATTCTATTCAAAATGGCTGCCATCATCCTATTCAACCTCATGGCTCATTTCGGAAAAGTATCCAAGATGGTCGATGTAGTTGATGAAAAATAGATGGTAAATTAATCAACAAAAAGCAGTTACCTTGAGCAATAATTTCCATGCAGAACAAGCCTGATCCATTCGTATACCATCCTGCAGTTCTTGATTACTGAAAGCTTAGGATGCATGTTTTCTTTATCACTTATTTATCGATACTCTCCATTTGGCATCGTAAGAATGAAAACAACATGGCTTTGAAATCCGTGTCGGTACTTTATGACGTAATAAGAGTACATGATGACGTCATACGAAAACTTAGGTAGCACGCGACCAATTATTGTAAATTAATCGAAAAGGGAGAGGCAAGAGTACATGGCGGTTTTTAGTGGCCCGGCACAAGCATAACGAAAGTTCTGTCATCGTGTTTCAACAGCGCGAGAACTCCATTGTTGAAACACGGCTTTTCGCCTGTTGATGCACGGCTGTTAATACCTCTCGGCACTGCTTTTTATGCAATAACGTTGATTATTGCATAAAAAGCAGTGCCGAGAGGTATTAACAGCCGTGCATCAACAGGCGAAAAGCCGTGTTTCAACAATGGTTTTCTCGCGCTGTTGAAACACGATGACAGAACTTTCGTTATGCTTGTGCCGGGCCACTAAAAACCGCCATGCACTCTTGCCTCTCCCTTTTCGGTTAGTTTACAATAATTGGTCGCGTGCTACCTAAGTTTTCTTATGACGTCATCATATACTCTTATTACGTCATAAAGTACCGACACGGATTTCATAGCCATGTTGTTTTCATTCTTACGATGCCAAATGGAGAGTAAATAAGTGTTAAAGAAAACATGCATCCTAAGCTTGCAGTAATCAAGAACTGCAGGATGGTATACGAATGGATCAGGCTTGTTCTGCATGGAAATTATTGCTCAAGGTATCTGCTTTTTGTTGATTAATTTACCATCTATTTTGCATCAACTACAACGACCATCTTGGATACTTTTCCGAAATGAGGTTTAATAGGATGATGGCAGCCATTTTGAATAGAATGAATGCTCTCGGGCCCGGAAGACGAATATTAGTAAACAGATGCACCAGCGCGTTAGTTGTTAAACGGTGACAAAATAGAGTGCCAAGTTTTTTCTCAAATTTTAACGAATAATTCGTTGATTTATGCAATAACAGCGATCAAACATTTGTTTTCAATGCATTAACATTTGCCAGGTCCCTCGGGAGATGTTGAAAACCTCGGCCTTCGGCCTCGGTTTCCAACATCTCCCTCGGAACCTGGCAAACGTTAATGCATGAAAAACCATGTTTGATCCCTATATTCAATGCTAATACAATATTTTTTCTCAGCGGGCACTGTTTACTGATTGCATTCTGCAATAAGATTTCTGACTGATATTTCCTTTCCTTACCATTTAATACAGCGACAATAGGCTTCAGTCGAAGGTGTAGTTTCTCAACAACCAAAAGTGTGGCCAGTTGACAGGTACCATAACACATCATCATGTAGCCAACCATTGACAGGCCCAGAGTAAGAGTTCCATAGATCTGAAAATAGACAAATATAATCCCCATTATACTATATATATGCCACAGCATCCACGAAGCCCATTGATGTGTTAACCAGTCTTTAATAGCATAAGAAAACAGTTCACTCTTCCACAGCTTGTAAAGGGGTGGGGGTGGGAGGGGGGGGAAGAGGTGGTGCCACTTAAAATTAAGTAACAGTTACAACAGCTTATTAGCTATTTATTTAAAAAAAAATTTCATGCTGGCCCTTCTGCAGACCTTGATTTGTATGGCCTGGGGCCGTATTTATAAAACGACTTAGAAATGGTTGCTATGCTGTTGCTAAGGCTGATTTTCTCAGACTGTTCCTCCAGAGCAAATTCCATAGTTGTAGGGAATCTCCTTCATAGAAATTTAGCCTTAGCAACAGCATAGCAACAACTTAAGTCGTTTTATAAATACGGCCCCTGAACGCCAGTGATAACAAAATAAGTCAATAAATGCAACAATTCAAAATAAGCGATGTCTATCAAACAAAAGCAGTTCAGACAAATTCAGAGATGTTTCCCTGATACTGTTATATTAAAATTCAATGAGAAACTGCCGCATTGGGACAATATGACAAAAATATGTTCTCCAGGTCCCTTTATAACTGGCAGTTTCCAATTCACTATTGTCCTGCTTTCGATTGGCGACAAATAACAACATCAGAGCGAGATAAGACATCTTGCTTTTGACGTTTAATTCAATGGGATTTAGCAGAAATCAATTTATCAGGCTTGAAAAAAATAGATTTGAGAAGAACTAACTGGAATCAATAGCTCCCAAAGGAGAATTTGAAATATACAGCTGTCGGGTTCGCTATCAACTAAACATGCTGGATGTGTCATTTTACTGGGATGGTCTACGACATAAACTTAATCAGGAAATAAATGAGTTCCTGCTCTATCTTGTTTTCTCTCATAGACTTCATTTGAGCCACATCATGTGATTTTCAACAAAGTGGCCTCAGTGACAAGCAATGGTTCTGATCAGACTGCACTAGAGTGCAGTCTGATTAGAACCTTCCTTTGTCATATTTGTCATATAAGCAATCTATGGAACTGGCCAAAACCATAGAGCCAACAGTGAGGCCTGTATAGACCAGGTTTTAACGATAAGTATGATCTGAATATCACATGACACTCAAATGCAGTCTGATCAGACCCTTTGCTTGTCATATAAGCCATCTACTGAACAAACCCAAACCATACAGCCAACAGTGAGGCCTCTATAGACCAGGTTTTAACGATAAGTATGATCTGAATATCACATGACAAAAAAGCCACATTGTTGAAAATCACATGATGTGGCTCAATTTTACATCTTGCAGTGGTTTAAGGTGTATGGGAACATCTCCAAGTTTTTGTGCCATTCTTACAAAGGGGAACAAATTTTGTGTCTCCCTGTTCGCTTCCCTGAGAAACAAAACTCTACCAAAATGAGGTCAAGTCTTAAAAGGAAAGTTTTGCTTCTCTAACAGCCAATTCTTTCATTTAAAAGTTGTCCTAGAGGAGTAAAATGTTTCCTTTTATGGTCGATCTCTATTGACGACGGAGGCAAAAATGAAAAGAAAGAGTTACCTCTCCTGGAAGTGTTCCCATTCGCCCTTAAAACTACTAAAAGAAACATGCAATGTTTGATAAACTGTAATCGACTGTACCAACGGACAGTGTATCTGCGGACAGTGTATATGGTATCTGCGAACTGAATGAGAGACTTTTAGAATGTTTTATCCTTAACTAACTTAGCTTTAAATTGCCTCCCCTTCCGATCCACAAATCAGACACATATAATAAGAAACTGTAGAAACTGTCAAACACTTCTCTGATATTTTCAGTTTAAAATTCAATGAGAACTGTCATATTGGGACCTTGTGACTAAAACACGGTCTTCTTGTATCTTTAGAAATGGCAGTTTCCAGTTCCCTGATGCCATGTTTCCGATTGGCGACAAATAACCATATCAGAGCGAGATAAGACATCTTGCTTTTGACGTCTAATTCAATGGGATTTAGCGAAATCAATTTATCAGGCTTGAAAAAAAATAAGATTTGAGAAGAACTAACTGGAATCAATAGCTCCCAAAGGGAATTTGAAATATACAGCTGTCGGGTTCGCTATCAGCTAAAAATGCTGGATGTGACATTTCACTGGGATGGTCTGCGACAGAAACTTAATCAGGAATTCTCTAACACAGTGCGCCTAAAAAGCAATGGAAAGGGTCCGTGTTTTAATTCGCAACAATTCACTGTTTCGGAGCGCGTGAGTCTAATTTGTGACGTCACTGGCAATTACTAACATTATCTTGTGACGTTTTGAGACGTTAGACGGTGAAACGCCCCTTTTTCTTTCTAAAATCGCCATAAAACGTACATAACATTAAATGCAGTTAAGAATATCAGCGGAAGCATGAACGCTCTGGCAGGAAGGTTGGGAGAATTTGAATGAAAAGAATACTTTTTCAGTGTTTTTGAGTGTTAGAATCGGAAAAGCTCAGCTCTAGCATTGAATTGTTGAGTAATAATTCACTATTTGGCGGTCAGTTGTAAGTAGATACATCACTCGCGCTCCGCGCTTGTGCTATGATCTACTTTACAACTGACCTCCGAACAGTATCTTAGTACTTAACAATTTACTACCAGAGCTGATCTATTTCTTAAATGAAAAGAGTTTCTACTTATGTAGACTTATTACACGGAGACAAGAATTGCCGTGCCGGTCATGTACGAGTACAATTTCAGGGGAAGTAACTGTAATTTTCTTATTTTCTTTCTTTCTTCTTCTTCTTTTTATTTTTATTTATTTATTTATTTATTTTTTTTTTGTAACCCATTTTGATTGGAGTCAGCTCTTCTATGAGGAAATTATTTCCTTTTAAGAGTTTAAAAGGGAATTATTCTCGAGGGAAGCAAACAGAAATTCATGATTTTTCAGTTCACCTTTATCAAAGGCAGAAACATTGAGGTGTCTCCTCAATTCACACGTAATACAGCTTAATTCATTTCAAACGCCAATAAAACGTGATAGGGTGTGTGTTAAATGGCATTTACTTATGTTTCAGACACACGCACAATTATCTAACGTTCAGACAAAATTAGCCATTTAATTCCATTAAAGTTAGAATGTTTCCTCCAGCGCTAAAATTCAATATTCAATATATGTGTACTCACAGAGTCGACAATGACTCAAAATCGATATGCATTGCATTAGGCATCTGATATGCATATAAACTAATGTAACTGCCAAAGTAAACATTTTATGTAACAGTAAGGCATGTATCTGTTAATCTTTGGTCCATTTGCCAACTTTCATACCCTGCATGTACTGAGCTTTTTTAAAATATTGTAATAAAACAGTTTTCACTGCAAGTTTGGCTATTGAAAGAGAGCTGCCTATTATAAAAATCTTTAATCAAATTCTTTGGGCATGGTATCATCGCCCATTATGGCTTACTGCTAATACTGTTACGTTTTATAATACTTAATTCTGCTTTACAATATTTTTTCGCGGCGCAGCCGCATATAAATTCAGCATTGCTCCATATTTCACAAGATTTCATTGGTCAAAAAACGGGTATATAAAAAATTTAGCCAATAATATCAATAAGGTCATAAGGTCAGTGAATATTTAATCTTCGTTTTTCCCCGTCGTACTGCACTGCGTGAATACTAGCACTCTGTCAGATATTAATTCAAAATGTTTCTCATGTTTGTTAATTAACAATAGAAGTTTATCGAAAACAGATGCAGATATTCAAAACTTTCTTTTTTTCGTTGTAGATCTACTTTCGATTTCTGTATACTTTCAGTTTAATACACACAAACAAACAGTGCATCATGTTGGTACAGGTAACTGTTAAGAAATCAGGTCAATCTCACGACTGACCGCTGTCCATTTTGGAATTCGAAATTGGACACCTCAATCTTGAGATAGGTCATTGCCGCCACCTAGTGTCAAAATTACGGTTGTGGGTGCCAACCGACATAACTCATTTGAGTCATATTCATTAAAATGAGTCATATTCATGAAAGTTATTGTCAACTCTTCACCTAGAGACATATTACAAAACACACTTCCATTCAATCTGCGCCGTTTATCTTTTTTTTAAGGATTTTTCTTGTTTGAAAGTAAAAAAGGAGAGATAGGGGATCGGCGTGCCGAATCCATTTCAGGCAAAAGTGTACGAATGTATCATAGAATTAAATTTGCCAGTCAAAAAGCGGATCTCAGCGGAGTTTCATCTCCACTACCGAGTACATGCATTTCTATTATTGTATCATTTGCATGTTCTTGTAGTATCTGGCGATCTTTTCTGATGCCCTTGACCATGGGAGCTAAGCTAAAAGGTTAACGCGGTACATATGAACGCCTACGGTTATGGCCGGCAGAACTCCGTTTTTTAGGGTCTGATCCGGTTTAGCACGGTTCGTGCGGGATGATCCCGGCTCCACCACGGTTAAAGACGGCGAAGCTGCGTTGAAATAGGGTATAATGCCCCGGTACGTTATAAATTCTAGACCGGGGATACACCGTTGGAACGTCGGTAATAATGTGTGAAGGCAATTTAATTTTTAGGACAAAGGTCCCGGATCACCACGATTTGACGGCCTTTCTTCACCGGGCGATACCGGGACCATCACCCTGACAGTGAGAACGGGGCTTAAAGAAGGCAATTCATTGAAAATGTTCAACTGAATGCGTAGGCAAGAAAAATACGGCTACAAGAGTTGAATCAGAGATGAAGATTGCTTCTAGAATTCAAATTTAACTTTGTCTCAAGTGGTTTACCAAACATATTGTTGGGTATGTTAAACCTGAAGACATACTAGCCGAGACGGTCAAAATGATGGGTCAAGAAATATGTTTTTGTTGAGAAATAAAAAAAATATCTTTGCAGTATCCACTTTTTTCTGAAGCGATGATTGGCTAAGAAAGGTATCTGCCAACGACTCCCATTGCGACAGGCGCAAAGATGGTAACCAGAGACGGTTTCATCTGCAGTTGTAGGAAAGCAAAATGGGGCTACAAAATTTCAATCAGAGTAGGAGACTGGTTCTAGAATTCTAATCAAACTTTGTCTCAAGTGGGTTGGCAAACATATTGTTGTGTATATTAAACCAGACAGCATACTGTAAATGAACAATGTTGGCCGTTGAAACTATTGGACAGATTTGCTAGAAGAGAGTCCGGTGCGATATTTATTGGGCTATAAAACGGTTTTATTCCATCTCTAGAATGACCCCAAATATCTAAATCAGGCCCAGAGGTTATAATACATGAGTACATTCGCAAACTCAAAATAAAGCACACTGATTGGCTGCTTCCGAGCACATGCTCAAAATAAAGCACACTGATTGGCTGCTTCCGAGCATGTCCCACTGATTGGCTGCTTCCGAGCACATGCTCAAAATAAAGCACACTGATTGGCTGCTTCCGAGCACATGCTCGGAAGCAGCCAATCAATGTGCTTTATTTTGAGTTTGAGATTATACTCAAGTTTTATAACCTCTGACCAAGTCTTATGAAATTCTACATTGAGATGTTTCTTTACCTGATAAAACAATTTCAAATATCTAGATCCGTCTTATAAGACGGATATAGATTTTTGGATTGAATTGGAAGGGAAAAAAATCGTATAACCGAAAAATAGGTAGGTGGACCCAAAACTAAAGAGGAGAAAGCAAATTTGGTAATTCGGAACATAGTCAGACTCTCATTAAACTTATTTTTAACCACAACAGAAGGCAGACACCTGCAACGCTGAGTCTAGTGTATTTCTAGGAAGCGGGAGACAGTTTCCCTGTTGGCGCTGAAATGTCGCATGTTGGTTACAAACGTCTTCATGATATTGGCAGACGAGAAAGTTTTGTCTGCGGTATAACGAGAACATAATTAGGAGATATATAAAACCATAGCTGCTGTCAAAATGTCGTTGAAAAAGCAGCGACACAATATCATATCATCATGTTTAGTAAATTAGAAAGTTTACGCCTGTGTGGAAGAAATGTTTTACCATGCCATTCAGAAGGCGTGCCTATCAATTTTCTTTCCAGAATCTAGCCTATAAACATTTGTTTTTGTCCTAGAACTTGTATGTACTGTTAACAGCATTTGTGGTAAAAAATTCTGAATTCCTTGCCTTCCATTTGACTGATCGCTGCAATTTCAGTTAATTTCAACTGTTAATTTCAGTTTGTAAGCAGACCGTGGATGACGCCGTTAGCTATGTTACGTAACGTTATTGGGGCTCATACTGGCCGTTAAGATCAAAGGCTACACTTTCAGGGGCAGCAACTCTGCCATTTCCATTTTTGCCAGCCTTTTCAAAAGGGCAACTTTTGAAGGTGGATTTTACTACCCTATATAGGAGTAAAACCTTTCCTTAATTTACAAGTAGGCCCAATATTAAAAGGTGGTCATTACAGGACGTCATAAAAGTTATACATGTACAAGTATATTTTTTAAACTATTAAATTAAAAAAAAAAAAAAAAGAGGCATGATTCCATTGTTGCTATGATAACGGAGTTATTATCAAAGATTTTATTTCGTTTTAATAATAGTAATTTCTAAGAGGGGGCGCGGGTGGGGTGGGTGACTTTGCATCAGTTTCTCTACCTGGCTCAGTTTTGAATTATTCTATTGCATGTTCATCTTACGAAAATAAAAAATATTTTCTTGCTCAAACACTTACACATGAACTCATATGTGCAGTTTAACAACCTTTACTGAAAGCAGATTAGATGCAGAAAGAGCATTTCCTTCTAAGATCTAGTGTAATGAGTACCACGCCCCCCCCCCCCCCCCCCCCACACACACACACCTCCCGAATCTGTAGTATTACAACAACCTTTAGTTATGGGATAGAATGGAACAGACGGAGAACGTGTGCATTTTTAGGAGAATATAACAATCCATCATGAGTGTCCATGTAGGATAGGGAAATCTCACCCGAGGGGTCAGAATTTCAACCAGGGACGAGGCTTGCCGAGTCCCTGGTTGAAATTCCGACCCCGAGGGTGAGATTTACCTATCCTACATGGACTGGCTCATGATGGATTATTTTTCTCCCACTCTTAGCGGATTTTTAACCTAAAGTCGGATTAGGCTCCAGAAAAGGAAAATTTGAACTTTTAAACTAATGATCTGAAGTAAATTTTGAGCAGCCCAGTGTGTTTATCGGGTCCTAAAACGGTTGTAAACACAGTTTGCACCTCAATATTAGACGGAAAACACGATATGTGGACTACTTTATCTTCCAGAGGGCGAAAACAAAATGCAACTTAGTCTCTCACGTCACGCGCGTAAAGTTTGCTAGCGACGTTTTTAACCGGTTTTAATGACGTTATTAAAATTGAGTGACGTAACAAACCCATGATCCGCTAACAAACGTCATCCGACATGCTTGCGTGTCCATTTTGTTCATTGAAAATTAAAATATAAGTCAAAAAATGAAAAAGTATGGTTGCTAATATAAGAAATATGTTGTCAGGTATAAGATAGAAATTTCTTATATGAGCTGAGAGCCTATCTTATATAGGCAAAGGTGGGAGAAACAACTCTCTTCCATTGCCATTTTTTATTTTTTTCCCCTGTTCTCAATCTATGTCGACTCTTTAAGGAAACAATTTGTTCCTCTAAAATAAAAAACCTCATTTTGAAGCGGCCAAAAATATGGAGGCTTAATTACCCAAGCACTTCAAATCATCGGGGATGATTTGGTGGTGCGATGGTGCTGGGTATCTTCCAGTGCCGGGGCGTCCTACTGATTTGGATAATAGTAAGGTAAGGGCCTACTGTGTTTGCAGTAGGGCCCAGAGGGAGGGGGGTGGACATTTTTTTCTCTCGTCTATCATTTCTCTCTTTTTTTTTCCTCTCTTTGGGAGCTGGCCCGATATAGACTGAAATACAGTCTCAAAGGGCCGTTAAATCCAAAACAAACAACCAACCAACTAACTTTAAATCATGCTATATATAATTCATCCAATGGCGGTTATAAAATCCTGTAAATGATTCCCCATGGCGTTATAAGTCCAGGTAAAACTCTTTAAACCGCCCTTGGGTCTGTATTTTATCAGGATTTGGGTATTACCGTAAACTTTTTAAATATTGGGACAGATAGGTCTGAGCAAACAGTGCAGACCAAGATCAGACTGCTCCTGGAGCAGTCTGATCAGGGTCTACTCTGTTTGCCATTCTGTGTACATCTTTGGG
Source organism: Ctena decussata (assembly GCA_963989385.1). Classification (NCBI taxonomy): domain Eukaryota; kingdom Metazoa; phylum Mollusca; class Bivalvia; order Lucinida; family Lucinidae; genus Ctena; species Ctena decussata. Next base: position 41,380,881 of record OZ022503.1, on the reverse strand, counting down.
ACGCATTACTACCTTGTTAAAACAAACTGTCCCATTTTAGTTCAATCACGGTAGGGTCAAGTCAGGTAAATTCGGACAGCAGGTAAAATCGGACATACCATTGCAAACAGTGAAAATCCAGATGAGACGGCTCATCATGAGCCGTCTCATCAGGATTTTCACTGTTTGCTCAGTTATTTTTGTTGTAATTCCAAACAACTGACACATAAAAAAACAATGTCACTGTCCGAATTTACCTGTTGTCCGAATTTACCTTACTTGACCCTACTTATTTTATATGTCCAATTTTTAGATGTTTTATGGTATTTTCAGTATTTAAACCGGTGTTGATTACTAAGAAAACTCTGTTCATTTGTCTTCATAAAAACAGTCTTGAAGGAAAAACAGATAAATTTCAGAGATTAATCCTAGAATTCAATAATTTTCATTTAATCTTGTGTCTGTAACCCACAGCCTAGTGTCAGATCGATACGTTTCACCGCCATTCTTGTAAATGTTGGGACGAGTGAAGCAATCACTGTAGATTTTCCTAATTTAAAGGCCCCACTGCTCTATCAGCATGAAAAAAAATTAACATGAGGTATCGCTGCAAGCTTCTCACTAAAGTTTCGTCATTGTAAATGACCGTGACTAGCCAGCTTTAAACAGATAAAACATCCTTGAGCTTGACATACAGAGGGTTTAAAACTCATTTGGGTCATTTAAGTTGGCAACAAAAATGACCTATTTTCGAGTTCATTCAGTTTAATAAAATGGTAAAAATACAATGTACAGGCGTGGAGCCCCAATCACTGTCCCGCCTATGTTTATATAGCATTGATAGACGGGAAACCAAAACAGGAAAATGATTTATTATTTTTCAAAAACTTGTTTTCTCTACTTTTTGCCAGTTAGATGACTAAATATATGTACACCAACCCACATTTTATTACCAAACGCTAAGGTTGATCCGCTTCTTACAATGATTTGAATTTAGACGTTTTTAGCTCTGATAGGACTATAGAGACTTTAACTCATCTATGAGAATTTCCGGTTTAGAGTTGTCATTGAAACCGGGATTGTTTGCCAGTTGCCAGTGGTTCGGCTCTGCTACTCTAGCAGAATGAATTTCCTCAGTTGATGCTCTAATCGGGTAGGCAATAAACTGGCGAAGGTTTTATTATAAAGAGGCATCGGACGGCTCTATGGGGGTAGTGGAGGCGGGCCAGGGGTGTTGGAAAAAGTACATGCACATGCATACATGTGAAACCTAGCACTGAGGAAAGCGGTGCATGTGCATGAATAAATTGGTAGGTTGTTTGGGGTTTGACGGCTCTTTGAGACAGTATTTCTGTCTATAAGGAGAGGGAGAAAGCAGAGAGAAATGATAGATGAGATTCAAACTGTCCAAACAACCCCCACCCGCACTTACTGCAAGCACAGTAGGCCCTTGCCCTACTATTATCCAAATTAGTAGGACGCCCCGGCACTGGAAATTATACCCAGCACCATCGCACCACCCAACCATCCCCGTGCATGAATAAGTAACATGCGGGCAAGACAGTGTCTATTATAACATACGTTTCAGCGAGGTGTTAATGACAGTATAGAGGAAGATCAGACTGCTTTATAGAGCACTGTTTCCAAACTCAGATACTAATGTCTAAATATTTAGCGTAATTACCGTATTGCTTGAATTATTCAATAAGCATCATGGGAATACATTTCTGTCATTACTCACGGCTTACTTACGTCATACGATTGGAAACATTTTTCTAGTGAATTACTTACATTAGTATCGAATTACAGCTTCAGTAGAAAACAGAAATGGCTGTCTTGAAAGAATCAGGTATAAACATAGAAGCGATCAAACTCCCAAATTAAAATTCGAAGGAAATAATGGCAAAATGTAATCAGGTGAGTAATAAGAGTAACAAAGCGTCTATGTATCTGAGGGAAGAGTGTTCGGCAACTGCAAGCCATACTATCTTTCATCCGTGGCCATCAAATCGGAAACAAGTTAAGAAACGGCCACATTCTAGGGAACAACGAGGCCATGGTGTCTCCCACAGAACTTCTTTTAAAGTATTGTCACGAGCTTAGTTGTAATCAGCAAATATGATACAAACTACAATTGTCACAATATAGCATTATAACCGTCATGGCCTATATAAAGCTAACATTGAAATGAATCGGATAAAACTGTATTTGTTTTGTTGTTTGTTGTTGACTTAGGTTAGATATATATTGCTCAGCCTGGCTAGTCCATCTATTATAGCCTTATCACAATTTACTGTTGAGTGGCTTCCCTCTTTCAATAAGATCCTGATACGTGACAAAGGATGTAGCGTAGAGGAGAGACATAAACGCATTAAACAGGTGCCGAAGGAATATTCTAACATAACGTTAACGTTTTCCCCGCTGAACGCATGGGAAGCGGCATCGTGTGAAAATTTGTTATAATTTACGTCGCTTACGTCGACACGTGTCGATTTCGCGCCTTGATGACATCGAATGTAAATATTTGCTCAGTTTGTTGACGTCCGCCTCAAAAATAGTCCTGTAGAAAACGGTGTAATGTATTTGCATTTTCATTCTGTCTAATGTAAGAATCGAAGTAATTCGCAGTCATGAATTAATATTTCGTAATCTGCCCACCCACAACATGTATTAATCAGCAATAATCCACGGGTAAGGAAACATTATTTGAGCCGCGACACGAGAAAACCAACAATGTGGTTGTGCGCCCAGCGCCGACTCAGATCAGCCTGGGCATCCGCTCAGTCAGGTCGAAGTCTTTTCTGTGGGCTTTAAAGGTAGCTAAGGGTCTAAGCTAGCTTCATGCGGACAGCGAAGACTCTGATCAGACTGGGCGGATGCCCAGGCTGATCTGAGTCTGCGCTGGGCGCACAACCACATTGTTGGTTTTGTCGTGTCGCGGCTCATTTCTTAATTCCTACTCAAAATGTAACGTAAACTACGCGAAAATTGAAGTCGTAAAAGACTAGTAACAAAAACAGAGATAGCAATAAGTACATGTATGAAGTAAATGAACGTAGAGTCGACTCACGACCTGCCTTATTTATACTTAAATGCATCACTGTTATGTTACATCTATTAGAAACTTGGTATAACACAGGAGTGAACTGAAACACCATATGCCCAACATACTCGTACCTCGACATGTGGCCGCATCAAAAGACAAATATGAGCCGCGACATGACAAAACCAACAATGTGGTTGTGCGCCCAGCGCAGACTCAGATCAGCCTGGGCATCCGCCCAGTCTGATCAGAGTCTTCGCTGTCCGCATGGAGGTAGCTTAGCCCCTTAGCTACCCTTAAAGCACTTAACAAAGAGCCTGACAAGACTGGACGGATGTCCAGTCTGATCTGAGTCTGCGCAGGGCGCATAACCACATTGTTGGTTTTCTCGTGTCGCGACTCATATATTCAAACGTAAAGGAGGAGTTGTATGGCAAGAAGCTTTGTGACACTGGACAGATCGAGGACAGAAGTCTTGGACAAAACGTCTGATCATCACCATGAAGCAACATTGCTCACTACAGTTGAAGCGCATATTTTATGTAAATTGGCTAAAAATTGGAGAAGTTACAACAAAACAGGGATCGCTGGTAGAGTCGAATGAAGAAGGAAAGTGAAGCAGAAATTGCGACCATAAAATTTGTTTACGGGAGACCGTTGATCAAGCTCTGTCATTTTGCACATTCGATGACGACGTGATGTAATATGAAACTTCAAAAGACAATAACACTTTCTTGGCAGTTTCAAAAAATCGGTGAAAAACAAAAAGGAAGCGTTGAAGCCACAACAATTATATTGAATGACAGATCATGGGCTGTAACTCAGGCTGAAGGTGTCCGAACATGTCACAGCTGAAATATGATATCTACTTCTCTTGACCAACTCTGTGAAAATTTCATGAAATCAGAGTTGCGGCCATAGGATATTTCTACCTTACGGACGGAGAAAACTTTCTAGCATTATTCGCTATGACAAAACCAAACCAGAAGATCATTGGTCCTGTAGCTCACCGAAGTCCATTCATGCTTAGCACTCAATGGTACCCAGCGGGCACACAACGTTGAAATAACGTCGTATTGACGTCGATGCGACGTCATTACGTCGCATCGACGTCACTACGACGTCATTTCAACGTCATGTGCCTGCTGGATATGTACTCTAAGGGAAAATGTACTGAGTTTAAAGATGACTGCATTTTCATACCAAAGAGCACAACAGCAACATAAAAATGCACTGTTTCAGTTTTTTCCCATTTAAAAGCCTAAGGAACCAAATTTGACATTGTCGTGAAATAGGTCAAGGTCAATCCAGGGTCATCATTTATATAAACGTTGTAGTACTAGAGTCCCAAATGCTGCATACCAAGTTTCAAGGCAATCAGCTCAGAAGTTCTGGAGAAGATTCTTTTAAGGTTTTCATCTTATTTGGGCATGAGGGCCATGTTGGTTTTGTAGTGTCGCGGCTCAATTATCTTTAGTTCAAAATTGCTGTCTTTAGGCGTACAGTTGCGATTCTGATCTGATCTGGATCTGCAGTATTTGCCTCTGTCCTTTTGAGGGATGCTTTGCATTAATGAGTTAAAGAGTTCTAAAATTAAAGTTATAAGTCATTGTTGAAAAATACTTTACCTTAGTGACGTTACAAATGACGACTGCTTGCTGCATCCCACTAAACAACATCAGAAGAAAGAGTGCGTAGAAAAGCCCCGTCTTCATAAAATCACCAACTTCACTCAATTTTTCAGTCAATCTGGCCTTCCGCTTCTGTATGATAATATCAGGTTTGTTCAAAAACAGACATACGGTCGTCATTCCAATAGCCGCCAGAGCCAGGAACACAAATTTGATCACATTTTCGTAGTTTATTTTATCATATGGATAATTCATATCAGGATGTATGCGATACCCAAATGGTCCGATCCAAACCAGCTCTTTTACTTTTGTTTCTGTGTAATTGTCTATTTTAAGATGGTTTTGATAGCGGTCATATTCTTCCGCCGAGTGAAACAATGATATATTGATGGGCTTATTGTTAATGTCACCACAATGTAAAATGGACGATTCTAGAAGGTTTCCGAGTATTTGGGCGGCATGACAAAACACAAGGAAAACTCCTTGAAATTGCTGGATTGACTTATCTAGTCCTATTCTTGTAATGGCTGTGTAACTTGCCCCATAACTTGCAATAAGAAGTTCCTGCGTTGACCACATTGGGGCGTGGAAAAAGCCAAAGAAACATGAGGATGGAATGAGTGTGTACATTGATGGATATATATTTGCAGCTGCGTACATCACGTGACCAAACATGGCGACCAGAATCATTCCCTTAGGCCGAGCATTCTGGGTAATCCAAGACGAAAGAACACAACCTATTGCGAAACAAAAATACATCGAGGCTAGGGACACATTGGCTAAATGGTTTTTAGGATATAAGCTTGTCTGTATGTTCCTCAGGGGCATAAAAGACATAAAGGCGAATAATAAACCGACGCATAAGGAAATAAAACTGCGCCAAATGGACTTTTTACTAATTTGTTTGTAATTTGTTTCGGTGTTGCGTGTCCCCTCGTCTAAATCTCTCTTAATCATGGATTTATGTTTACTTAACTCGTCCTTAAACCTAAGCTTTTTGCTACTGGCATTGCTAAAAGCTGGCGAGACGGCTCTCACTTCTCTTTCGCTACTTTCCTCAGTGTTTCCATTAGGAAGTATTGATTCCGTATCACTATCACAAAACATGAAATTGTTAAGAGAATCATAGTCACGTTTGTCTCTCGCCTTTTCCTTTCTGTAAGCATAATTAGAAGTTACCAGCTTCACTGATTCATTATCGTCATCCATCCTGACAACTGAATGCATTACCGCTCCGGTCCTCTGGAAAACTAGAACTTATTGGAATCAGATAATGAGTTTCTTCCGTTTCTATCTGGATTTGAGTGACACAGTGTGTTAATAAAGTCTAACTAAGCCCAAGAATTACAGAAAATAATCTATTCCAAGCCTATTACCGGCTGTTTTAATGCACTTCATTGAAACCGACTTCACAATTGATTATTCAAAATTATGCCAAGCGCGGAAGTCTGTAATTTGTCTTGAAGCGCGTAAAGTCCCAGGGAAAGAGTGAATTTAAATTCATTTGGCTCCGATAAAAACACCAAACTGGTAAATTTTCTCCGGCGCTGCGTCACCATGTTTAATTCTGAAACAGAATAATATTTATTAGTCCAAACAGCTCTAGATAAGGAAGGCATTCCATGATAATGGTAGGATAGATGTTTTATATCTCCATGAATTATGCGATGGCATCCCTTTAGGATCTGTTCGCCAACATTGCTACTGCCGCAGGGCGAGGAGGTTATTATTGTGCCATAAAATCTAAGTTTATCATATGACGTCGCATCTGAGAGTGTAATAAAGACATGCATTAAAAACGATAAACCACTACAGTAGTGGATTAAATATGCAAATTACGTCGTAACGCTATGCGTGGACGTCCATAAAACGTCACGTTTTCTAATGGCGAAATCGTTACGTTTTAGTGCAAATTTTGCTAATTAAATGTGATTTTAGTGCCATATGATAAATAGAATCTTGCATTCGTGCTCCTTTATCATTGAATTTATTAAACTCGTTGGGGAAAACAGATAAGATGTGAGGCTGTGCCGAGCATCTTATCTTTTTCCCCAACTCGTTTAATTAATTCAATAATACAGAAGCACTCATGTAAGAACCTCTATATCGAGACAAACAGGTCTGGGCAAAACACAGCGAGACCCAAATCTAATTGCTTCTGATCAGGAACTACACTGTTTGCCGTTCTATCTGCATCTTTTGGCCGCAGTATAGAATTGAGAAAACAACCTGGCCCCAAGGTAATAAAACTTTTTTCGTGTTCAACTCAGCTGAGCATGAAATTTTCTTTGCTGATAAAATATGAAAATGCCAACTAATGTTGGCATTTTCATTTTCATCAGCAGAGAAAATATCGTATCCAGCTAAACTGAGCAAGAAAACAACTGTACTTATCAGTAATTTGCTATTTATTAGCAGGTAAAATTTGATGCTCAACTGAGTTGAGCATGAAAAAAGTTTTATAACCTTGGGGCCTGTTGGATATCATGACACTTCAGTATTGTAATTAGTTCAGGTATCCCAATTTTAGAATGTTTACAGTATGATACTAAGTATATTGTTGATTTTTGTTTCTTTCTTTCTTTCTATTTTTTATTATAGAAAAGGAAAATTATTCTGAAATCATTGTTGTGGGAATATGCTTGCAAGTACAAAAAAGTCATGTATATCTTTAACTTTCAGTTTGTATCAACTTTTCTTGTCTCTGTGTCTGCACCTCATAAGTCCCAAACATCTGAAAATTGTGTTATTTGTATGTTGTTATGTGCATTTTTGTAAACAAAATATGTTTAAACCAAACATCAGAAACTCTGAGAATTTTTTGTTATCTGGAAGATAAAGTCACAAATTCGTTGCACAAATCCCATTAAGCAACAGTGGGCAGTCACATTTTCCGCCCATCTTTCTTTATTACCGCAAATACATAATATGCCCAAAATATTTAGACACCCTTACATTTTACCGTAAATAACCGTAAATTTCAAAGTTAAAAAAATCCTGCGATTTCAAGCTAAGCTTCTTCCTGCTTGCGTCACTAAAATGAACAGCAAACTGTGCAGACCCTAATCAGACTGCTCCTTAGGAGCAGTCTGATTTGGGTCTACACTGTTTGGTCAAGCATCTCTGTCCAAATATTTCATATAATTATCGTAGCTTTAAGACATATGTAATAATCAGTTTTTATCATATGACGTCGCATCTGAGAGTGTAATAAAACCATGCATTAAAAACGATAATCCACTAGTGGATTAAATATGCAAATTACGTCGTAACGTTATACGCTGACGTCCATAAAACGTCGCGTTTTCTAATGGCAAAATCGTGACGTTTTAGTGTAACTTTTGCTAATAAAATGCGATTTTAGTGTCATATGATAAATAGAATCTTGCATTCGTGCTCATGTATCATTGAATTTATTAAACTCGTTGGGGAAAACCGATAAGATGCTCGGCACAGCCTCGCATCTTATCTTTTTCCCCAACTCGTTTAATAAATTCAATAATACATGAGCACTCATGTAAGATCCTCTATATCTTTCGACAGAAAACACCAAATTAAATTAGGCCGTCTGAGGCCCGCTGTGGAAATTTGGATTTTTGTCACAATGTAACTGACATTCTCAATAAATAATAATATTGTATGACAAATAACTGCCAAGAATGGGCCGAAAATAGACAGAAATCATGAACACCAGAAAATGTCAAAGTGATAGTTGTAATAAAAGAAAATAGCTGCGTTTATTCCTATAAAAGCAAAGTATTGATTCCAGCACATTTATTTTTCATTTTCTCTCTCTCATCTCTTTTTTTTTTCCAAATCATAATTTCTGTGTAGAAATTTCTGAAAAAGAGTGTTGTTGATATGATTTCTTGGAACACGGAAATCATAAAAATTAATAAGTTGCCTTATACCAAATTAGGGGCTGATCTTCCTGCTATATCTTTTATTGTGTTTTGCTTTTTTGTTTGTTTTGTTTTCCAGTAATAAATGTCTCTCTAGAAAAGTACATTGATTTCTAGAGGCAAACCTAAAGACATGACCCCACTGGGCACATATGGTTGACGTTGAATCAAGGTTGATTCAATATTGATTCAACCTTGTGTGCCTGCTGGGGATTGTTCATATTTCGGTCTTGCCCTCGGAAGCGATTCTAATGAAATCAACAATATTCGCTTTTAAAAAAAACATGTTGGATGAAAGGTCTGAAAACCTGCTACCAAAGCATTTTAGAATATGTGTATCCATGAAATATGTGAAATTAAGTATTAATTCCATACATCAACAGCAGACAGTTATTGCATCCTGGGCATTAATATGAAATAAAATATCGATTTTCAGATGATTCAACTTAATGTTGCTTTATGTGTTCCTGGAAAGGATATATAATATATATACTGCAATAATAAAACACACTTTTAGTACAATATTGCAGTCAATTGTTGCATATCCCTGGAGTTTATAACTTGTCTAATGCGTGCTGCTTAAAAGATTATACACTAGAGTGGCTGACGATGATGTCAAACTTGTCATTCCTATCAACTTGTACGTTTGATTCAAATACAAAAAAAAATGCTCAATTCTTATCAAATAAAGCTTACAAACTTAACAGTCTTCTTTACAAATGCAACCCTACTATGAAAAAGTAAAACTTACATGCAAGCCCAATATTCGAGCAATCGTAGTCTAACTACCAAATTGCTGTATATCTTATGTATAACTCATGCCATAGCTTCGCAAAAGTCTCTTGGCTAACAGGTCTGATAAAAGTGTTATGGTCGTATGTTAACTGGTCTCTATCAAAAAGCTCTTATCAAAGTAATAGACTTCAAACAGTTTGGCCTCTCTGTCGCAACAGGATGGTACTTCGAAGTACCATCCTGTTGCGATAGAGTGGTAAAATGAAGTACCGATAGAGTGGTAAAATGAAGTACCATCCTGTTGCGATAGGATGGTAAACTATTTGAAGTCTATATTAGCTCCAGTTACAGTCACAAGTGTTTATCCGCTGCAAAGGTAAGTGAACAATTTCTCCAAGGCTGTACCAAACTTGTGTAATGCAGTTGGCCGTATTATTTTCTCTAAGACTAAACAGAGGTAAGCACCAAACATCTACCTTTGGTTGGAAAAGAAAAGATATGCATGATTATATAATATACTCTAGAATTGTGGGAGAAATCGGCATTATGTGAACTAGAAACAGACCGTATTAGCAATATGACAATTTTATTGGAAGAAGCTGATTCCGTGTTTTTTTTAATATTTTTTAGCATCTATAATACTACATAAACGGTGTAACGCATAAACTGCAAAATTGGTGGCATTTTCAAGCGTAATTTCTATACTGGTTCTTTCGCATATTGCTATCATTGATAATTTCGGTTAGCGTGTGTTTTAGTTTCACGTAGATTTAAAGAATTTGGGAATTAAATTCGTCTTTCATTTTAAATTCTCCCAAGTATTTTTCTAGAAACTTCGACTATTGGTCGAATTTTTTTTGTCAACAATGGGTGTGTTCGAGTGAAATTATCGTGTACTCGAATACACGTTTCAAATTAATCCGGTCGCTTCGGTTCTGCGTCGTTATATCGGTGCGCTGCTTAGCAAGTCCAAATTTAGCAGGTTCTAATGCAAAAATCCGACCCATGAACGTACGTCATTCCCCATAAATAACGATTTATTTTTGTATTTTTGCTCATATGTCTAAACGGATGAAGAACTAAATGGTCATAGTCCCGACGGCCCTGGCTCGAAACGACCCATTTTCTTCCAGAACGATAGTCAATACGAGTAGCCAATCGAACTCGACCATTGAAGAATAAAGCTCAACGCACATGGTCTTTCGAAAAGTTGGACGGCCACACGGCGCCAAGTGTGTGCGGCTATGGTTACGTACCGCTGAGCCACTTGGGGAACGTCGTTAGGAGAATTCAAACTGAACTGAACTTTCGAAAAGACAAAAATTAAAAATGTCTAAGGTTAACACACATGCGCCAGGTTTTCCAGCGAAGCAGACAAATCAATTTCAATGATTCAACGAAGCTAAATAAGCCTTTAGTTTTCAGAGGGCTTGAATATTTTCCCCCAAAACGTTCCAGGACCCATTTTTTTAGAAAAAAAAATATACCCAGGACAGGTCACATAACCAAGATGGCAAACATTTATTATGGTAAAAAATTTCAAAAATCTTCTCTCCCAGAAGCACGCCGGGCCGCGTAGCGCAATCGGTAGGGCACCTGACTCATAAGTCAGAGGTCCTGGTTCGAAACCCTGTCTGGCCACATACTTTCGTTTCTCCTTCCGCTGATTCAAGAAGGGCAGTTGTCAGTTACTGGCGAAAGTATGTGCACTTAGTACTGGTTAACCGCTTAGGAGGTCTAAGCCTTCCCAGGAATAGTGTGGTTAGGTTAACTGACCGTCCCGACATGACCTTAGTTGTTTACCGTGGACGTTAAGCATCAAATCAAACAATTCTCCCCCAGAACCACAAATCCTATGATCTTGAAACTTAGCATGTCGCATCAAGGACTCAAAAGCTCAACAAAATTTATATAAATGATGACCCTGGGATGACCTTGGTCTGTTTTACGGCAAGGTCAACTTTTGAGTCACTTAGGTTTTTGTATAGGAAAAAGTGAAAAAAGTTGATATTTTTTAGAAACAATGCAGTCTGCTACCTGAAAGTTTGTAAAATTAAAACTCGCTTTTTTATATAAACTTGACCATCATGAAATATTTCAGCGCTTGCGCGGGCTCTTTTCTAGTAGATTTTAAGATAACGTGCCCCGTTTCTATTAACCTTAAAACGCCTATAAAAGACGACAAAATTTATGTCTGCGAAATTTCGAATGATATAATAGTGAAGGGTCAGACGAGATGGTTTATATGGATCCATGCTGTTAGAAACGTTCGGCTATTTTCATTTTTGGCACTAAAAGGGTAAAACTGGGAATTTATGGCAGTGTTGACAAACGGATTTAACTGCCAATTGTAACCGAGTATAGTTTCAAGATTAAATGAGCCACGACACGAGAAAACCAACAAAATGGCATGTGCGCCCAGTGAAGACTCAGATCAGCCTGGGCATCCACCCAGTCTGATCAGACTCTTTCCCAAGCGCGCAAAGGGTAGGTAAGGGTCTAAGCTACCTGCATGCGGACAGCAAACACTCTGGTCAGACTGGGCGGATGCCCAGGCTGATCTGAGTCTGTGCTGGGCGCACAATCATTTTGTTGGTTTTGTCATGTCATGGTTCAAAAGTTGAATGGAGAAGAAGCTTTTGTCAGGTCTATTCTATATTTGGGAGAAACATAGATACTGGTTCTAGAGATACGAAACTGAGGCATACAAGGTACATGTCAATCAGTCTTCGACTTCGTAACTTATTCCGGTACTCTGTACTCTGACAGTGCAAAAATATAAGTAGGAAATTCTCAGGAACTGACACAATTCAATCCCAGATCCCACCCAAGACACCACGTGGGAATAAACGCTAAACTATGTCAGTTCCTGAGAATTTCACTACTTATTTTTGCAGTATCAGAGTACAGAGTACCGGAGAAAGTTATGAAATCGAAGATTGATTGACATGTACCTTGTATATCGCAGTTTCGTATCTCTAGCACTAATATCTATGTTTCTTCCTTAAAGAATAGCTTTGACAAAACATCAACCGCACAATTAGTATCCTTAGCAATAGACTAACGGACGAGAGCTGCAAATAAATCTATGACATCCAGATGCGATGGCTGATGTGAATCTAAATAACTGCCAATCGTAACCACGTAACGATGCTGTTGCTCCCTGTTGAATAGTGCTGCTTGAATTTTTGTTAAATCGCATCAACAACTTTCGTCCGGTGAGTTGTTTATTTGGTTTCTAGCAGAACTGTTGCTGCACTTTCTTGCAGAATGTCATAAATATTATTTGCAGCTATTGCCTGTTCATCCCTAGCCAAAGCAACTGTTACACGGTTGCTGTTTTGTCAGATCTACTCTGTTTGGAAGAAACATAAATATTGACTCTAGAATCATGAAATTGCGGCATACAAGTTACATCAAACAGTCTTCGATTTCGTAATTTGTCCCCGAATTCTGTACTCTGATACATCAAGCCTTCTATACTTCTTCTCCATTAAACGTTATTTTTTTTTTTTTTTTTTTTTTTTTTTTGAAAATGTAGGTGGTTACAATTGACGATTATATCAATAAGATTTGTCAACTGTGCCATAAATTACCAATTACACTCTTACAGAGCCAAAACCGAAAATTATTGAACTATCAATCAGCATAGATCCAGATAAGCCCTCACATATGGATCTACAGTATTTGATCTTAAAATGATATAGCATTTGAAATTTTCCGGACTTAAATCTGATATTGGCTTTATAGGGGTAAAAGAAGCGGGGCACGTAATCTTAAAATCTATGCTGGACATGGAATCTTCTTCTTTCAATAAACTGCTAAGTTTTATTAAAATTGTTATATTGCTGGTTTACATTACTCCAATTTCGCAAACAATACTGTACCATTTTATAGTATTATGAATATCTTTTTCTTCTAGAAGCAAAGGTTGATGTTTGGTTCTTACTCGGGCCTCTTTTGTCTTGAAGTAACACATTACAGGCAACTACATTGCGCATCTTTTGGTACAGCTTAGATAATTTTAACAACCTAGACAGCCTATAAATGTTACTGAAGTAACATCCTGCAAACCATTGGTCAAGCTGATTGAAGTCCATTATTTTGATATTAGCGTTTTGCTAGAGGCTAGTTAACATACAACCATATCACTCTTTGAGCCAAAAGACCTTGACTAGGCTGTGACATAAGGTAAACAACAGTTCGGTAGTCAGACTACACTTATACGAATTTTGGTCTTGCTTAAAAGTTTTACTTTTTCATATTAGGACGACATTTGTAAAAAAGAAAAAAAAACAGTTTTGCCAGCTCTTATCATTTAACAGAAATTGGGCAATTTAAAACTGTTGTATTTGAACCAAGAATACAAGGTATAGATAGGAACGACAACTTTGGCATCATCTCTAGCCACTCTAGTGTATAATCTTTTAAGCAGTACGCATTAGCCTAGTTATAAACTCAAGTGATATGCAACAATAGACTGCAATATTATACTAAAAGTATTTTATTACAGCAATGTCTATCCTTTCTAGAGAACATAAAGAAACATTAACTTGCATCATCTGAAAATCGATATTTTATTTCATATGCTATAACTGTCTCCTTCTGTTGATATATGGAATTAATATTCACAATTATTTCAAGTCTTTTTGGTCGCATATATTCAGTTTTTAGCTCACCTGAGCACGAAGTGCTCAGGATGAGCTTTTGGGATACCCTGATGTCCGTCGTCCGTCGTAGGTCCGGATGTCCGGACGTCCGTCCGGACGGACGTCCGTCAACTTTTGCTTGTGTACACTCTAGCGAGCACAGTTTCAATCCAATCTTTATGAAACTTTGTCAGAATGTTAGTCTTTATAAAATCTAGGCCAACTTCGAAACTGGGTCATGTCGGGTCAAAAACTAGGACACTAGGTCAAATCTTAGAAAAACCTTGTGTACGCTCTAGAGGGCACAGTTTTCATCCAAAGTTCATGAAACTTTTTCAGAATGTTTATCCTTATAATATCTAGGACAAGTTCGAAACTGAGTCAGGTGGGGTCAAAAACTAGGTCACTAGGTCAAATCATAGAAAAACGTGTACGCTCCAGAGGACACAGTTTTGATCCAATCTTTATGAAACCTTGTCAGAATTTTTATCTCCATAAAATCTAGGCCAAGTCTGAAACTGGGTCATGTCAGGTCAAAAACTAGTCACTAGGTCAAATCTTAGAAAAACCTTGTGTACGCTCTAGATGGCACAGTTTTGATCCAAAGTTCATGAAACTTTGTCAGAATGTTTATCCTCATAGTATCTAGGATAAGTTCAAAACTGGGTCACATCGGGTCTAAAACTAGGTCACTAGGTCAAATCATAGAAAAACCTTGTGTACGCTCTAGAGGACACAGTTTTGATCTAATCTTTATGAAACTTTGTCAGAATGTTTATCTCTATAACATCTAGGCCAAGTTTGAAACTGGGTCATGTCAGGTCAAAAACTAGGTCACTGGGTCAAATCTTAGAAAAACCTTGTGTACGCTCTAGAGGGCACAGTTTTGATCCAAAGTTCATGAAACTTTGTCAGAATGTTTATCCACATAATATCTAGGACAAGTTTGAAACTGAGTCACGTCGGGTCTAAAACTAGGTCACTAGGTCAAATCATAGAAAAACCTTGTGTATGCTCTAGAGGACACAGTTTTGATCCAATCTTTATGAAACTTTGTCAGAATGTTTACTTTCATAATCTCTAGGCCAAGTTCGAAACTGGGTCATGTCAGGTCGAAAACTAGGTCACTAGGTCAAATCTTAGAAAAACCTTGTGTACGCTCTAGAAGGCACAGTTTTCATCCAAAGTTCATGAAACTTAATCAGAAAGCTTATCCTTATAATATCTAGAATGAGTTTGAAACTGGGTCACGTCGGGTCAAAAACTAGGTCACTAGGTCAAATCATAGAAAAAACCTTGTGTATGCTCTAGAGGACACAGTTTTAATCTAATCTTTATGAAACATTGTAAGAATATTTATCTCTATAAACTCTAGGTCAAGTTTGAAACTGGGTCTTGTTGGGTCAAAAACTAGGTCACTAGGTCAAATCTTAGAAAAACCTTGTGTGCGCTCTAGAAGGCACAGTTTTGATTCAAAGTTCATGAAACTTTGTCAGAATGTTTATCCTCATAATATGTAGGACAAGTTTGAAACTGGGTCATGTCGGGTCGAAAACTAGGTCACTAGGTCAAATCATAGAAAAACCTTGTGTACGCTCTAGAGGACACAGTTTTGATCTAATCTTTATGAAACCTTGTCAGAATTTTTATCTCCATAAAATCTAGGCCAAGTCTGAAACTGGGTCATGTCAGGTCAAAAACTAGTCACTAGGTCAAATCTTAGAAAAACCTTGTGTACGCTCTAGATGGCACAGTTTTGATCCAAAGTTCATGAAACTTTGTCAGAATGTTTATCCTCATAGTATCTAGGATAAGTTCAAAACTGGGTCACATCGGGTCTAAAACTAGGTCACTAGGTCAAATCATAGAAAAACCTTGTGTACGCTCTAGAGGACACAGTTTTGATCAAATCTTTATGAAACTTTGTCAGAATGTTTATCTTCATAAACTCTCGGCCAAATTTGAAAGTAGGTCATGTCGGGTAAAAAACTAGGTCACTAGGTCAAATCTTAGAAAATCGTTGTGTAAGCACTAGAAGACATAGTTTTGATCCAATCTTCATGAAACTATGTCAGAATGTTATTGTCCATATATCTAAGCCCCCTATGAAACTGAGTCATGTCGGCTCAAGGTCAAATCTTAGAAAAACTTTGTGTACACCCTAGAGGGCACAGTTTTGATCCAATCTTCATGAAACTCTGTCAGAATGTTTATCTTAATGAAATCTAGGTAAAGTTTGAAACTGGGTCTAGTCGTATCAAAAACTTGGTCACTAGGTCAAATATAAGAACAACCTTGTATACGCTCCAGAGGGCACAGTTTTGATCCAATCTCAATGAAACTGTGTCAGAATGTTTATTCTTACAATATCCAGGCCAAGTTTGAAACTGGGTCATGTCGGGTCAAAAACTAGGTCAAATGTTAGTATGGTAAAAACTCTTATAAATCTTCACCAGAGCCAGTGAACTGATTAATGCTCAGGTGAGCGATTCAGGGCCACCATGGCCCTCTTGTTTTCTTTTCTTTTTCTTTTTCTTTTCAAAAAACGAAAGTGGTTGGATTTCAATAGAATCACCTCAGCAAGACCCAACTATCGGAGGTGGTTGCGGTCGGGCGATGCCGGGACGTCCTACTAATTTGATAATAATAAGACGAAGGCCTACTGTGGTTGCAGTAGGTGCGGGTGGGGTTGTTTGGTTATTTTTTCTCTCGCCTATCATATCTCGTTTCTTTCTTCCTCTCTCTGGGAGACGGCTCGGAATAGACTGAAGTACTGTCTCAGAGAGCCGTTAAACCCAAAACAACCAACTAACTAACCAACACAGCTGTTAAAACAACCATGCCTTAAGTTTTGCCTTCAGAAATCACACTGATTTCTGAAGGCAAACCTTAAGGCATGAACAAACATTTAATACTGGAAACAAACCAACAACCAACCGAAAGACAATACAAAGATGTTAGAGGAACATGATGTCTAAATTTGGTATTACGCCAGTTATTTTCAAATGTTTGTAAGGTTTCCGCGTTCCACGAGATGAAGAAGCTCATCGTTGTATTTACAGTGAAATCTACAGTCTGAATATGCCACATATGGGGATCAATGGTAGAACCCTGTAATTAAATGTTATTATAAAATTATGAAAGTAAGAATGTAAAGCATTGATAAGAATGGATTTTTGAAATCTTTATGCATAATAATTCAGCATTTACTCTTTTTTTTAATTTGGAAACGTGTTGTCTTATTTATTCATATACATTTCCCTCTACCGAGTTCAAGCGTTTAAAGTGAAATATTGAATATTAAAATAACATTGTTTGATTTTAATTAATGAATATTTTACCAGGATAGTATCGCTCATTCCACATTCACCTTATCCAACGTTATAAAAAGACCTTTAAATATGAATATCTCGAATTTGTCCTGATAAACATGCAACAACGGCATCATTCACTGTCCGCCATTAATTCGTTAACTAGGCAATCGAGTTCCGTTTCAATAAAATATTGATGTTGAAGGCAGCATCTCGGTGGAGAATCAATATTGTGTAATTGATCGACTAATAGATATTAGACACTTTAATGCTAGCAGAGTCTTATAGAAGCAAATCGATACCTCAAGGAACAAGATTTCGCCATAATTTTACTAGTATTGGAACACCGTAGCCAGCGACCGAATCTGACATCGTAGCCTGCTATGGTATTTATCCCAAAATCTGACAAGTGGATCTTGCTTTCCAAAAACTATGTGAGATATCGGCGGCATGGCAAACAGTGTAGGCCCTGATCAAACTGCTCCTTAAGGAGCAGTTTGATCTGGGACTTCACTGTTTGCACTGGCATGCATGTTCATATATTTAAGGCATTGCGTTATTTGGCTTTGTAAGTGTCTGTTTCTGTCTATATATGGATTGATGATATATACACTTTTCTACAGGAAAAGACAAGCTAACAGCTATTATTATTTTGAGTGGAAATTCTTTGAAGTCATGTTGACTCTTATAGATGTTACTGATGTCTAAAACTCCGCATTATTTTTGTCTTTAATTTCTTTAGTAAAGACAGTTCAGTGGAACTTTGCGACAAAAATTATGTCTAAACTTTCCATCATTTGGAAAGGGCGGTGCTAATTTTTCTACATGCGGTCGAAAAGGTTATTCTTAAAAAAAAGATACGACAAAGGTTAAGAATTCTTGTTCATTTAGTTATATAAAAGATTACCAAGATCGAATCTTATAAACATGATATCAAAAGAAACTAAAGTGATTTATATGTTTAGCATGCATCATTTTATGTGGTGGATTTGAAAATATGTAAATAAGAACGTAATGCGTACTAAGTTTGAACTTGGCAAGTCGTCGCGTTAACGCTATGACGTAAATTTTGCTGAGGCGATTCATGGGCTGAAATAATTTCGAGCGTCAACGTCTAGCAAATCAGAAACTGACAGAGGTGCATTGCATCGTAACATTTTCGCATGAAATAATTTCAAACGTCAACGTCTAGCAAATCAGAAATTTACAGAGGTGTAATATGCATTGCATGATAATAATGATAATCTATATTACATTCATAGCAAAGAAATACAAGGGTTTCTTTTCAATATAAATATGCTATTTCCCAGTTCCCTACAAGGATTTATTTCCTCTAGGGAAATAAATCCCTGTTGATTGGTTACCTTCCCCATAATATTTGGAGATTGGTTATTAATGTACGGCCGGATACCGGCTTTTAGAACTACTTTTCCAAGTTCATTTTTCCACTGTAGTTGAAGGTATAAAAACACCGTCAGAGTTGCCTATTATGATCTTGAGAAAACCATAGACGCTCAGTTACAAAAAGTCAAACCTAAACCAAATTTTTTGTGTATTTCTGGCGTGTTCAACTAAATGATTCTGCGAATTAGTCAGTTTTATGTAGGAATGGATTGCCTTTTATCACACACGCATCGCAATGTGCTATTAGAAACTGAGTATCATTCAGCTCATAGCCGTTAGTCTTAGGACCAGTAGCCGTATAGACAATGATTGTAAAGGCATGATGCAAGTTGCATAGGCAAGTAAACTGTTCTTATTTTGACAAACCTTGGCCCTTTCAGAAAACAAAATGGCGGACAAAACATTTCAATTTTCGTGTATTCTTTCGCGTTATTGTGTACAGGCTCTCGAAAGGACTCTTGAAAAACATAAAAAAATGGAAATATTCTTTAAAGATTTACTCCCTTTGTAATAATAACAAAAATGATTTGATGAAATATATCATGCAATACCTCCGACATGGTCTACATGTAACTATACATTTGGATTAGAGTTTAGATAATAATATTTGATAAAAGTGACTTTAAACGAAAAATAAGATAAATTTTCATACAATGGCGGACCGCGGATGAAATCGCATTATTGGACAAAAATAATTTATTCATACGTCACAATCACGAGCACGAATAAGAAAAAATACCTCTACATGATCACATGACACACGTGGTCAAAATCGATATGGAAACAGGTAATTTGCATTTTAATTTGAAGATTATTTTTTATTCCACATTTATCGAATACGCATGCATTTTCTCAAAACGTGTACGGTAAATTATGTGACTATTACATACTGTCTAACGAAATTTTGTTAAAATATTTGTTTCTGAAAACATGAAATAAACGAGGGAGACAATCTTTAAATTTAGGGCATACGAATGTTATATACAGTTTATTGAATCGTCCCATATGGGATTTATAAGCCTCGGCAGGTTTAAATATCCGAAAACAGAAACGAGTCCGAAGGACTCGTTTTTTTAACGGATCTTTAAACCTCCCTTGGTTTATAAATCCCATATTTTAAACGGGATGATTAATAAACTCTATTTATTTTTTCCATGAATGAAGCGCGCGCATTGCTGCATTGACGTGACATCACCAGAATTAAGCTTATCAGACAGGAAATCCATCATAAATTTGATAAGTCTATAATTAATTAGTCTCTTGATCTCTAGAGCAACCTTGAACGATATGCACGAAAAGTTTCAACAACGTTTCTATAGTTCCTTTCACTGTACTGACTTGGCGTAAATGTCTAAACGATTTTTCAGCTCGTAGGATTCTAAGTCGCGAAGCAGCCAGTTATTAATGAATATTTTATAAGAAAGAAACGTTGTTGTTATGAAAAGCCGTCAAGGCGTAAGATCTTGTAGTTACGGACAAATTATGGAAGAAAATTGAGCCGTGTTCGGGCACATTGAACTTCGGATACTTTTGGGCAAGATGAGACCAGCCTTCGCAACTCACACGCGCGTGATGTATGTTACAAATTCACTCAGAGGCAACATAAAATAAACACTTCTAGCCGATCAGTCATGACTCTAGTGCGCATTGCATTAAGCCTTCAATGTGGCCGTTTGATTGGCCAATCAAAGGACCTCATTGAAGGCTAAATGCAAATCGAAGCTTCACTCTTTGCAAAGGACATGTTCTGTGTGATCTTCTACTGACAGTTTTGTCATCATCTATTTGAATCGCAGACGTTGTGGTTTGTTTAAAAAAGAAAGAAATAAACACACGAAAATTCAGCAGAATCGTGTCTTCCAAGACAGGATACATTTACAAACAAAATAAATCTAAATCGACATGTGCATACAGTCGAACGTTTCATTCAGTATTCTTACCTCATTATTGTATCATAAGTATAATACACAAATAAACATTATATAGAGGATCTTACATGAGTGCTCATGTATTATTGAATTTATTAAACGAGTTGGGGAAAATGATAAGATGCGAGGCTGTGCCGAGCATCTTATCGTTTTCACCAACGAGTTTAATAAATTCAATAATACAGGAGCACGAATGCAAGATTCTATTTATCATAAGACACTAAAATCGCATTTTATTTACAAATTTTTTATTTGCAGATTTCGCCATTAGAAAACGCGACGTTTTATGGACTTCAACGCATAACGTTACGATGTAATTTGCATATTTAATCCACTAGTGGATTATCGTTTTTAATGCATGGCTTTATTACACTCTCAGATGCGACGTCATATGATAAAGGCATAATCAAGAATATATACATATAACGTTACTTACTTTTGCTTCTGAGAATATATCTCAGCGCGAATCTTTTGTTAACGACAAGTAGCATAACATGCTCTATTTACTTTCGAAAACTGTTTATAAAAGAACATTTCATGTGTTTTGCTAACGTCAAAGAAAGGATAAAGATTCAAGTTTACATCCGCCTCTATGAAGCATGACTTAAGTCGGATTTCACGGTGCGAGTTTCATCCGGTCTTCGTTCCAAACAGTTTCGAACTTCTTTTTCCTTGATGCTTTGCCAAGCTTTCATAATGGTAGCGGACAAACTGTGACAGTTTTAACATCGAAATCGTCTTAAAATATGCGCCATTGAAAATGGCATTAAAACTGTAAAATGTCATTTTAATGTGAAAGTGCTTATGTGTGTAATACTCTTAAGAAATGTTTTTGCCAGAAAAAGTTAGCCACTGCGATGTTTTTAACACACTGAAGATACTAATTAGGCTCCAGTATTAAAAGAAAGTGCTCGGGCTTCTCGATCGCGGCGTTTAGGTCAGTTTTTCCTTTTACAAAATTGGCATTTTTCTATTAATGTATTTTTCCTTCGTCTTCTAGCTGTTCTTCTAATTCATGCAAACTAGAATTCATTGACCATTTGCGCAAAGACGTACGAAAACCTCGAATTGATTGGTACAGATATGATTAATAATCTTTCTAATCTCTCGAGACCATGTAGTAAAATGACTCGCCTGTGTCTGGAGCTTCATGAATTATTTTAGTTTAAACAATATTTTATTCAATATACTGTAAACATAAATATATATACAACAATCTTTACATGGCATAGCAATATACAGCACGATGAAAGGGATACAGAAGTAAGTCATTGACTTATGTAAAATCTGTCTCCCAAACCATACATACAGTCATTTTTACTTTCAGTAGGCTTTAATGTTAGTTAACAAGGCAGTATAATGAACTTTATATGAAAAACAAAAAAGAGAGAAAAAACAGTGAAGGAAAGAATGACGAATTAGTATGAAAAACGACTTGATATATCCTAGGTTCATACAAGACAACACAAGAAACATATTTATGAGAAAAAAAGAGAGAATAAAACAGAAAAAAAAACAGAAAAAAATAAGATATAGAAAAAAGTAGAAAGTCACAGTATCAGATCATTTGCGGAGCATCTCAACCACATGCACATTGTTGTTTTTAGTCTTCGCGGTGACAGACAAAAAATTTCACAACAGCTTTAAACCATTTATTTACCTAACAAACAGTGTTTCACTTATGCACTGATGAATAACAAACACGTTCAATAATAACTTTAGGGACTATGCTCGATGATACATGTAAGAACAGAAGAGATTGGGGTTTTTTTAATTTCGTTTTGTGTTATTGAAGTAAGTGGTTAACTCCATCTGTTATTAAGTTATGAAAAATTTATACAGAGAAAAATTACCAAGAAGCATTTTGACAAATTAGTGCTATCAAATTATGTTTGTTTATTTTTTTTATTTTTTATTTTTTTTTTATAAATTTTCAGCTCACTCATGCAATTTCAAATCGCTTTGATTTTACTAAAAAATCTTGTACAGCTACGAAGATGTGTCGGTTCTCAATTTCAGAAAGTTGTTCGCTGCCAAAAAGAAGTATATTCAGGGTAGGCTGGCAAATTTGAATAATTTTATTAAAGAGTTCTTGCCTTAAATTATGAAAACGCCCACAATTGAAAAGAAAATGGTGAGTATCCTCCACTGCACGACATACACATAACGGACTTTCGACTATATTTTTGGAGAAGAGATGTTGATTAAGGGAACTGCAATTCGTTCTTAAACGTGAGTGGTAAATCTGCCCAAGCCTCTTTCCAGCAAAATAATATGAAGGTATTTTCCTAATGTTCGAATTTAACTCATTCTTAAAGGTAGTTATGCTCGGTAAATTGCGTATATAATCCGGAATTTCATTCCAGTCCCTTATAGCAGAAGGGAAGAAAGAGTTATAGTAAAGCTGGGTGTTTGTGTGAACTGTAAGTAGATTTGTAGAGTTCCGCAGCTGATAATTAACTGTATTCCCAACACTTGGCGGCACTAAAGAAGACAAATAATCAGGAGATATACCATGTTGCATTTTATAAAACAGAAAGAGTTTATGTTTTTTCCTTCGATTTAAGAGTGTTTCCCAACCAGTCTCACTCGTAAGAGAATTTATTGACACTAATTTAGTGGCACCGGTAACAATACGTGCTGCCTCAATTTGAATTTTTTCAAGTTCATTTACTTCGTACTGAGTACAATTATTCCATACAACATCGGCGTATTCTAAAATTGGACGAACAAAGGTAAAATAAATAATTTGAAGAGATTTCCTATCTAGTTTAAATTTTAGTTTCCTCATTACATTTATGCGAGTCCATGCTTTAGATTTTATATATTCTAAATGTTGGTGCCACTTGCAATCACTTGATAAAAATATGCCTAAGTGTTTATGTGAACTGACTTCCTCAATAGGCTGTTGGTCCATAAATACATTAGGATGTATAGGTTTATTACGTTTTCTTGAGAAAATGACAGACTCTGACTTTGACGGATTAAATGTGACGAGCCACTTAGTGGCCCAATGATGAATTTTTAACAGATCGGAATTTAGCTGATTGGCAGCTTGTACTGGATTGTCAACTATAATATAAAGAGCAGTATCATCCGCAAAAAGTCTAATTGACGAATTTATATTTTCAACAATATCGTTAATATACAGAAGAAAAAGCAAAGGGCCTAATATCGAACCTTGAGGGACACCAGCTTCGACTGATGACCAGTTAGAACTTACACCGGGAATAACTACTCTTTGCTTTCTGTTATCTAGATAATCCGTAAACCACAGAAGAAGAGATCCTGAAATACCAACAGAGTATAATTTAAAGAGAAGACCTTTGTGCCAGACCCTGTCGAAGGCCTTACTAATATCACAGAAAATTGCACGGACCTCTTTGCCTTCGTCAAGGGCCTGGCAAAAAGTGTTATAAATGTCGACTAGCTGATTTACGGTAGAATCGCCTGGAACAAAACCCGACTGTAAAGTAGTGATTACATGATGGTCGTTTAAGAAATTGAATACGTATTTGTGCACAATCTTTTCAAGAACTTTACCCATAGTATTTAGAAGGGATATGGGCCTATAGTTTGCTGCGTCTGAAGGGTCGTTCTTCTTAAAGATTGGAGTAACATGTGCTTGTTTCCAGAGACTTGGAACTTTACCTTTAGCAAGAGAAAAGTTGAAGAGGTCAGTAAGAGGAGTTGATAAAGGTCTAGAAAGCTCTTTCAATAATCTGTTATCAATAGAATCTGGGCCTGCAGCTTTACCCGTCTTTAGAGTTTTCAAAATATCTTCCACTTCATGGGAAGAGATAGAGATAGATTCTAGTTTATGTGGTGGTATATGATTTATTGTTGGTAGAGTGGCATTACTGTCGTCCAAGACCGACTGATCAGTAAAAAACTGGTTTAAGATGTTGGCTTTTTCCTTATCATCGGTATAAATTATTCCATCTTTACACAACGGTGGAATAGTTGCCGGCTGTTCAGGGGTAATGAAAGATTTTAGTGTTCTCCACCAGTCCTTTTGACTAAGATCGTTAGACTTTAATTTTTCTGTAAGTTTCTCAAGTTGGTCTTTTTTAGCTTTCCGTATTTCACACGTCACTTTATTTCGAATAGTTTTGTAATTTTCAAAGTCGGTAGTGCTTTTTGTCCTTTTGTATTTGTCATATAATCGTTTACGTTTGCGCATTAGTCGTTTAATAGTATTTGTTAGCCAAGCAGGGTCTGATTTTCGTACTTTTATGTCTTTGTTAGGTATATGTTTCATTGCAAGTTTTGTAATACAGCCAGTTATATTATTTGCGTATTCGTCAATATTATCGGTCTTCAAAGAATTCCAATCCATATTAGTTAAGTCGCGTGAGAAAGACCGATAGTCTCCCTTGTCATACAACCAAATATGCCTTGTGTAAATCGGGGTAGTAAATTTATCAAAATTTAATATACAGTAGATAGGGCAGTGATACCTTATGTTCTGGTCAAAAATGGGCTCTCCGACACCACTTAGAAGAACGTTATTTTTATTAGACGTTAAAAACAAGTCAATAATAGAGGACGACGTTTCCGTATAATGTGTTGGCTCCGTAATAAGCTGATCTAGGCTGAATTGTTGACATAAATCAGAAACTTTTTTGTTTGCAGACTGCATTGACACATCCAAATTAAAATCGCCAGTGATTAGTATATTTTGTATATTAGTGTCAAAGGAAAGGGCTATCGAATCTTCAATCGACAGTAAGACATCATTAGTAGAGTTGGGAGGTCTATAAAAAGTACCTATAAGATGTTTTTTGTTATGAACAGAAATTTCTATCCAGACACATTCAATATTTGGAAGTTCGATGTCCTGTCTGCGACGCGAGTAGATATTTTGTTTCACGTACACGCAAATACCACCGTGGTTATCACCAGTGCGGTCACGTCTATAAAGATTATATTCTTTTAAAGATAAATCGTTATTCGGAATCCTTCCGTCAAGCCATGTTTCGGTTAAGCATATTATGTCGAAATTGCAAAGTTCAGATTGAATAATATCTAATTTATTTGTAACACTCTGTACATTGTAATGGACGACCGAAAACTTGTCATTTACGTTTTTTAAATCATCAAAAGTTGACGATAGATTAGAGGAGTTTGCTGAAGCCTCAGAAATCGGACCGGGATTGGGTTCAATACCAGCAAGAAGCAATAATGACATAATTATAAAAAGATCAGTAAAATTTAAATATTCAAGATACTTAACTTTGGCGGTATTAAAATAATCAGCAACATCTGGTCCCGGGTTAGGTTCGATATCACCAGCTGTTGTCAACAGCAACCGTAGCCATGTATAATAGTCAAATATATCTATTTTAGCAAGTCCTTTCAGTCTGAGGTGTCTGAGGTGATGCAGCCCTATCCTCGCTCTGTAGATAGCAATATCAACCTCCATCATCAGCTATATATAAAAATGAACAAGCACTAGCAGATCGGGATAGGGCTGCACCAACACCACACAGACTAGGACAACATGAAACAGAAGCGGAGAAACATCTCAAATAATGTGATACCGTGACTGAGTACAGAAAATAAAGAGAATAAAGAAAAGTAGAAAGAGAAAGAAACAAAAAAGACATAGGTGAAACTATTGACTGAATTATAGGATTAATCATCAGCAAGTTACAAATGAAATATACAATCAAATTGCAACAGGTTTTACATTATTATTTTCGATCTTGCCTCTTTTGAAAACGGCAAAGAATTGCCTCGGTATGTCCCGTCCAATTTTAAACCGTCTGTCTGTTGGTTGGATCAAGTCGGACAGCTGGTAAATTCGGACAGTGACATTGTTTCATTATATGTCAGTTGATTGGAATTAAATTAAAATTAACTGGACAAAAAGTGAAAATCCTGAAAAGACGGCTCATTATGAGCCGTCTCATCTGGATTTTCACTGTTTGCAATGAAGTCCGAATTTACCCGCTGTCCGAAGTTACCCGAATCGACACTACTTACCTTCTGACTGAAAAGGAGATGTCAGGATCAATGATGAAGGCGATGAAGTCAATAGAATATTATATTATGCAAAATAGATTTTACATCAGTGCTCGTTTATTATTTAATTTATTAAACAATTTGAGGGACATGATAAGATGCGATGTTTTGTCGTTCATCTTAATGATCTGAAGACGAGTTAAATATATATTCAATAATTCCCTAGTTGAGTAATATTTTGTAATGCAAAAACGTTATGACAATCTCATTGGCAACGTCAAATGACAAAGTTCATAAAATTAATTCTTCTGTCTACGTGCATGGGTCTCCTTTTGGCATTTTGTTATTTTATTGTTTGATATCTGCTAATGCTATTATATGTAGCATTCAAGTAGGTAAATGACGTCTTACTGACGTCGATGTGACATGAATACGTCACATCGCCGTCAGCATGACGTCATTATTATGCCCTGTACCTACTGGGACGTAACCCGGGCCATGAAGAATGGTTTTGTATAGATGTCAGGTCAACAGATTTAGTTACTTCGTTGGTTTTACATAAATGTGTCGAATTAAACGATTCATCAGTTCGTAGGTTTCAAAACCACAAAACAGCTTG
Source organism: Ctena decussata (assembly GCA_963989385.1). Classification (NCBI taxonomy): domain Eukaryota; kingdom Metazoa; phylum Mollusca; class Bivalvia; order Lucinida; family Lucinidae; genus Ctena; species Ctena decussata. The sequence continues at coordinate 41,353,713 of OZ022503.1, read as the reverse complement.
TTTTAATAAATATTTTATAAGAAGGCAACTTGTCATTCTGAAAAGTCGTCAAAACAGCAGAACTTGGAGTAAAAGTTAAGGAAGAAAATTGAGAATTGGGTCGTACAAAGACAAACTATGCCTTCGTGCAAACAGAGAGGACCTGATCAGCATACATACGAGGGTTGATCCAGAAGTAGTCACTGCAGCTATAAAATCGTGTAGAATGAAGAGAGAGCGACAAAATTTCGTATCCATGTACCTTATTCTATTTGCAGTAAAATCTGAAAATGTCATAAAATTATAGTGCACAGTAATTGAGATACCAAGATAGACAGAATGCTTGGTAACGACACGCGCCGCACGTCAATGACGTCGTTGACGTTCCAGACGAAGTTTAGATATTGTATCATGTCTTTAGCAGCATATCCATTGTTCTAGTATAGCACTAATGTCTGTTCACCCATGTTTATCTCGTTTTTCAATATTATTTGAACAGCCCCGCAGCTCATGTTCAAGACTTTACAAAGTCTTCACATGTCATTGTAGAATATGGGGCCTAAGCAAGATGACGTCATTGTCTGACATTGCACATAAAGATCTTCCGGTATTCGGACGATCCTCTAGCGACTCATCTGCACCCTTACAGCGTGGTTGCACCTTTACACTAGCCTCATAATCATGGTTATATAATCGCATCTCTAATTAAATAGCCAAAAGTATCTAATGGTGATATTCTTAATTTGTGGCAAAACCGCATATGTATCTGCAGACGCGTTTGTCAGAAATCAGCATTTGTTCACTTGGCAATTACAAATGTTAGCACTACTTGGCAAACCTCAAACTGCAATGACGATATTAAAGTTTCAATAGTGGGTGGCAGGAATATATTTCGTCATCGTATCAAATTTTCATCTGATTTGGCGTGTTAGTTTGATTTGAATTTGTGTTTGCCTTTGAAAATTATGTTCATGTAATTAACGTTATTCTACCGTGCGGCGCGATGGCGACGGTGACGTACTTAGAACGTCTCTATAACTGGAACGGGAAAGGTTTCCAACTTTATATCTATTCGGTTAATCAGCAATGAATTACAGTGTATCTTGATATATTTTTAATATAATGCTACGATGAATTAGCGCACAATGGACACAGTGACATTACTTCTGGATCAACCCTTGTACATACATACATAATGTTTCATATCTCACATGTCCTGGTCGCGGATGGACAGGATGCAATTTACGACTACATAGAAACATTTAATTTGTGAACGCTTCTCTGTAGTCTTCTACAATGTAGCAATGTGATCGCCTCTTTAGCTGCCCACTTTGCTTTCTGTTTTGTTTTGTAATTCAAAGTAGAAAATGATGTGTTTCACATAACTTGTAAAGAATGACTAACTAAATGTTTTGAACCATTTCAAAAGTCAATGACGAGGATTCGGATCCCATATAACCAGCATAAATTCACAGTAATTTATCACTGGCCGTTCAAAGGAGGTAGTTCTGCCGTAGTTCCTCACTGTTACTGAGCCACACCATGTGACTTCCAACAATGTGGCAATTTTTTTCATGTGATATTCAGATAATCCTTTTCATTTATACAGGGTTTTCACTGAGAGATCTCACTGTTGGCTCTATGGCTTGGGTCACCTCCAAAGATGGCTGATGTGACAAGCAAAGGCTCTGATCAAACTGCACTTATGTGCACTCTGATCAGAATCTTTGCTTGTCACCAAAGCCACATTGTTGGAAATCACATGATGTGGCTCGCTTGTTCTTGTTGTCCATTGCCATACTTTCGTTCAGCTTTTATTTAAGTGGCAATATCTTAGTTAAAGTAGCTGAATGACCACTTGTCTGGGAAAGAGCCGTTCGTACGTATTGCCATGCGTGCTTTTTGTAAACTGCAGTCAATTTATAATTATGATTATTTATGTCCCCCCACCAAAGGTGAGGGGGACATATTGTTTTCAGTGCGGATCCCGGGCGTCGGCGTCGGCGTCCCTGTGACAGATTTCTTGTACCGCGATATCTCTTGAACCAATGGATGGAATTTCACCAAACTTGCATGGATACATTATTGGGACAAGTTTAAGAGCTGCTTAGATTTTGGTGACCTTGACCTCATTTTCAAGGTCACTGGAGGACATAGATGACAATTTCTTGTACCCACTATATCTCCTGAACCAATGGATGGAATTTCACCAAACTTGCATGGATACATTATTGGGGCAAGTTTAAGAGGTGATTAGATTTTGGTGACCTTGACCTTATTTTCAAGGTCACTGGAGGACATAGATGACAATTTCTTGTACCCACTATATCTCCTGAACCAATAAATGGAATTTCACCAAACTGGCACGGATACATAATTGGGACAAGTTTAAGAGGTGATTAGATTTTGGTGATCTTGACCTCATTTTCAAGGTCACTGGAGGATTTGGATGAAAATTTCTTGTACCAGTGATATCTCTTGAACCAATGGATGGAATTTCACCAAATTTGCATGGATACATCATTGGTGCAAGTTTAAGAGGTTTTTAGATTTTGGTGACCTTGACCTTATTTTCAAGGTCATTGGAGGACTTAGATGACAATTTCTTGTAACCACTATATCTCGTGAACCAATAAATGAAATTTCTCCAAAATTTCAGGGATAAATTATTGCGACAAATTTAAGAGCTGGTCAGATTTTGGTGACCTTGGCCTCATTTGCAAGGACTGGAGGACTTAGATGACAATTTCTTGTACTCACTAAAATCTCCTGAACCAATGGATGGAATGTTACCAAACTTGCATGTATACATCATTGGGACAAGTTTAAGAGCTGATTAGATTTTGATGACCTTGATCTCATATTCAAGGTCACCTGAGGACTTACATGACATTTTCTTGTACCCACTATATCTCCTGAACCAATGGATGGAATTTCACCAAACTTGCATGGATACATCATTTGGACAAGTTTAAGAGGTGATTTGATTTTGGTGACCTTGACCTCATTTTCAACGTTATAGTCATCTATGTAGGATATCTTAAGAACCAGTGGATGGATTTTCTCCAAACTTGTCTAGATATTTTACTTGTTCAGGCTTTTTATTCATTAGAGGGGATGGGAAATGGGCTGGTGGGGGGACATCAGTTTTTCTCTGAAAAACATTTCTAGTTTCCTTTTGGTTTTGTCGGCAGGATACAATATCCGTTCCTTTCAGTTCTTAAAATTACTTTTCTTTACTTTTGTTACATGGTTTGAGCATATTTTCTGGTGCAAAAACAACGGATACATTATGTGTGCAACTGCTCATACCACCGGCGCTTGAAGTTCTATGCTGTGAAACATATTTCAATGCCGCTAAACATCTAGGCTATGAGCCATTTTGAAGAAATGGCCAGGTGTGCAAGCTTGTGTTCGACTCCATTACGGTCTCCAATTTCCGGTGTATCAACGTCACACAGTGTAGATCACGTGACTACTTTTATTAAACTTATGACATGCTCTGACAAGAATATTATCAAAGCCATAGCTACATTTGTACATGATAGTAACATTACATAAACAGTATGCAAGTCTACTGACTCCAAACCATTTATCAAGCGATCGAATTACATGATGACTCATAACTGCTCTATTTTGTATGTGTGAGTGTGAGTGTGCATGTGTGCAATTCATATTGTATTGTTAATTGTATTTGTTCAATGTATGTTATATGCCCTTAACCCAAAACTTGGGTATAGCTGTGCAGTAATTAAATTCTAATTCTAATTCTAATTCTAATTCTAATTCTAATTCACAGCAACGTCAAAAGGTTCTATTACGGGAAAAATTAATTGACTCTGCGGTCCTCTTAAATGTACAGCTTCCTACTCTGTCCTATGATCAAACAACAAAGTCGCTGATCAGACTGTACGGATGTGCAAGCTAATCTGCATCTTTGTTGTTCGGAAAGTCAGTACATGTATATGAAGGCTTCAATCAACATATGAAATTTTACGCCAACGTTACTGTGTAGTTTTGACGTTGTTGACATGAAAGTCATGACGTCATTTTCATCATGTTTGTTTCAAGTTTTCACTCGTAAGAAACGTTTTGACCGAAATTAGGACAAACCAAATATTGTAAATACATGGAAACAGTGATACACAACGACATTGGTCATATCTAAAAGAGTAATTGAATGATTTCGCTGATGTGTGATTTTCAAAGCGTCCAAGCACATGCTCAACTTTGGCGCAGCACAGTAAACCGGAAACTGAACACCGTAATGGCGACGAAATTTTGTGGCAAATTTTGAATTCATAATACAGCACCGCCGAAATGGCTATACTGCGTCAAGTATAAAGGGTTTTGAGGGTTTTTTTGAGCATAGAGCTTCAAGCGCCTGTGCTCATACGTAGGGCTCTGGGCCAGTCTGTTTGAAACTTTGCAGTGTTTTGTCATGGTCTAGAATTTGCATGTGGAACTTTAATAGTTTGCCAGGCGTGAGTAATTGAACCTTTCATGTATAACAAGGAGAGAAAAATATTCTACAGACAAAATGGAACCCACCTACGAGAACATAATTTCCACCTAAAGATAGGCAACCCTGAACGGTAGGAAATAGAAATAATTTGATTTTAGATCTACGCGTTGATCTTGTTTTTGAGAGGATATCTCGAATTAAATTATTTCTCAGTTCATAGGACTCTAATCCGCGAAGCAGCCAGTTTTTAATGAATATTTTATAAGAAAGAAGCGTTGTCATTATGAAGAGCCGTCAAGCCGTAAGATCTTTTCGTAACGAATAGACCATAAAACACAACTATGTTAACCTATATATGCCCGGTGGACCCATCCAGCTTTATTAACTAGATGAGTCCATTTCAGTATTGGGGGTGTCTGGTGTGCTTCGTTTTTTTTTTCATTTATTTTTTTTATTATTTTCTTTTTTATTTTCATTATTTTTTTTTTCATTTTTCGCTTTTATTTTATTGCATATAAAATTTTATGCATTCAAATTTTGTAGACCCTGATCTGCGGCGTCTGATCTGGGACTACACTATTGGTCCACGTCCCTTTAATGGAAAGCTAAGCACAGAGGGCTTAATTGGTCCCCCACTCACTTGTTGCTTATAGTAAGCCCAACAGACAAATTCAAAACTCCGTGATTAAATCATATTTGGTTTAAACAGTATTTTATTCAAATTATGTAAACATAGCATAGGCTATATATATATACATAAACACATAGATACAATATAGGATCAGAAAACAAGCATAGTGCTTATAGAGATCTTATCTTATCCATATTTGATAGACAAGTAATTGAGCTTTGCGTTGGAGGCGACGGAAGGAATACTGTATTTATTTGGTTATAAGACGCGACTTTACCCTTCTGATTTTACCACACAAATATGACTTAGCCTTGTGTTATTCAGCTATGAAATGGGGATTTCGCTGCCAAAACAATCTCAAAGATCTAGCAAAACTATCTCAAAGATCTAGATCGATTGATGGATGACTTGCGATTCATACGTCCTTTTCAACAGTATTTCAGTCATATCAGGACGATGGGAGGATGACAATGAAAGGTTATGTGCAATGGAACCCCGTTTACGATTGAAAAAATTCCCGCCTACAGCGGGTTCGAACTCGGGACCGCAAGATCAGCAGGCCAGCACTTAACCCACTGAGCAACCGGGGCTCCTCAAAGTAGATCTTTGAGACTGTTTTGGCGGAGAAAAATCTTCGTCTTATACCTGATTAAATACGGCACCACAACAACAGTAGCTCTGTTTCATATTTCAGCATACTTATGGGAGCCACAATAGGCCATAGGTGAGTCAATTTTCAAGCCATATTGATTTCCATTGAAACATTGAAGCAGAAAATAATTACTTTTAACAAAGACTTGACTTCTGTACATGGTAACTTATAAGCCGTGTCCTGGGAAAATATGCTTTGTAGAATGAGCGAACAGCGACAAAGACTCAGAGCAGCGTGCGCATCCACGCTGAATCCGTGTACATGTATTTATATTGAACCGAAACTCCGACTGAGCTGGTCGGCATCATCACTGGTCTCCCGGACAGTAATTGTAATTTCAGACAGGTTAGCATATAATTTCGGTACACTACATTTTTATTTATATTACATGCAACTGTATGTCGTCTATAATAATGTTTCTCGACGAACGTGAATTCCTATGTTGTCTCAAAGGGCCGTTAAACCAAAAACCAACCAACAAAATCTGTCATTTAGTTGCTAATATACTGGCAGTTTTGGTCCCTCATGAAATTTTAGAGCTGATGAAAACATATAGAGCTGCAGATAAACCATGACATTTTGACTGAATTTAAGTCTTTATGATCAATGATCAACTATAAATATAAGCTTTAATATATGTAAAAAGACAGCTCATACCTGATCAGAAAGTAGTCCCCTTCAAGAAAATCTATATCTGACGTCATCGCTGTTTCAGTTCTTTGTCTCACTAGCATTTTCAATGACAATAACATCGAATTCGATTAGCTAAATGATAATAATTTATTTCTGGCATAAAAGTCTGTCTGGAACCCATGCTGCTGCTGCACCAAAACATAATCCGAGAATGCCAGAACTAGCGATCAATAGAATTTCCAATAAAGAACCATTGGAGTCACCAGGTGTCGTCTGCTTTAATCATGTGACATCCTTTCGAGCGCGTGAATTAGATATAAAGGCGAAATTGCTTTATATACATTCAGACATAATTTTACCTTTTAAGGGTAGCAATTCAGTCATTTTCTGTTTTGACTCCCTTCTCAATAAGGGTCAACTCTTAAAAGAACCGAAGGAGCAAATTCTTTCTTTCAAAGTAGACCCTTTTTTGGAAAAGTTGAAAAACTGAGTTTCACATGGAAAAAAAGGTTAAACAATGATTTGGGTCAGTTTAGTTGGCAACTATTACAACCTACCCTTGGACAAACGTGTAAAACACAAACTACAGGCATGGTACCCCATTCACTGCCCCGCTTTTGTCTACTTGCAATTGCATGTTATATTTTATCGTGTATTGCATTTTCAGGTAGGATACCATGACAGGAGGAACATGGGCCCCACTCAGAGCCCCGCTTTTGTTTATACTGCAACCAGGAAAGGAAAAATGTATTTTTGTAGAACGATTTGTTGTTTTCCAAAAATGTGGTTTTTTTTAAAGACAATTGTACGATCAATATATGCACATCAACCCATATTTTATCACTAAATCCAAAGGTTTGACTGCTGCTCATAATGATTTGTGTTTATACGTTTTTCCAGTAGGAGCATTACGGAACTTTTAAAGTCTCCATAGTCCTAGCCTATCAGAGGTAAAACCATTACGAAAAGCGCTTCAACCTTCACTTCTGACAATAAAATATAGGATGGTGTGGATATATTGATACATATACCTTGCAAAAACTATGGTCAACCGGTTTTTAGCTCACCTGAGCACGAAGTGCTCAGGGTGAGCTTTTGGGATACCGTGATGTCCGTCGTCCGTCGTACGTGTGTCCGGACGTCCGTCCGTCCGTCCGTCCGTCAACTTTTGCTTGTGTACACTCTAGCGGGCGCGGTTTCGATCCAATCTTTATGAAACTTTGTCAGAATGTTAGTCTTTATAAAATCTAGGCCGAAACTGGGTCATGTCGGGTCAAAAACTAGGTCACTAGGTCAAATCTTAGAAAAACCTTGTGTACGCTCTAGAGGGCACAGTTTTCATCCAAAGTTCATGAAACTTTGTCAGAATGTTTATCCTCATAGAATCTAGGCCAAGTTCGAAACTGGGTCATGTCGGGTCAAAAACTAGGTCACTAGGTCAAATCTTAGAGAAACCTTGTGTACGCTCTAGAGGGCACAGTTTTCATCCAAAGTTCATGAAACTTTGTCAGAATGTTTATCCTCATAGTATCTAGGACAAGTTCGAAACTGGGTCATGTCGGGTCCAAAACTAGGTCACTAGGTCAAATCATAGAAAAACCTTGTGTACGCTCTAGAGGACACAGTTTTGATCCAATCTTTATGAAACTTTGTCAGAATGTTTATCTCCATGTAATCTAGGCCAAGTTCAAAACTGGGTCATGTCGGGTCAAAAACTAGGTCACTAGGTCAAATCTTAGAAAAACCTTGTGTACGCTCTAGAGGGCACAGTTTTCATCCAAAGTTCATGAAACTTTGTCAGAATGTTTATCCTCATAGTATCTAGGACAAGTTTAAAACTGGGTCACGTCGGGTCTAAAACTAGGTCACTAGGTCAAATCATAGAAAAACCTTGTGTATGCTCTAGAGGACACAGTTTTGATCCAATCTTTATGAAACTTTGTCAGAATGTTTATCTCCATAAAATCTAGGCCAAGTCCGAAACTGGGTCATGTCGGGTCAAAAACTAGGTCACTAGGTCAAATCTTAGAAAAACCTTGTGCACGCACTAGAGGGCACAGTTTTCATCAAAAGTTCATGAAACTTTGTCAGAATGTTTATCCCGATAGTATCTAGGACAAGTTCAAAACTGGGTCACGTCGGGTCTAAAACTAGGTCACTAGGTCAAATCATAGAAAAACCTTGTGTACGCTCTAGAGGACACAGTTTTGATCCAATCTTTATGAAACTTTGTCAGAATGTTTATCTCCGTAAACTCTAGGCCAAGTTCGAAACTGGGTCATGTCGGGTCAAAAACTAGGTCACTAGGTCAAATCATAGAAAAACCTTGTGTACGCTCTAGAAGGCACGGTTTTGATCCAAAGTTCATGAAACTTAATCAGAAAGTTTATCCTTATTATATCTAGGATACGTTTGAAACTGGGTCACGTCGGGTCAAAAACTAGGTCACTAGGTCAAATCATAGAAAAAACCTTGTGTATGCTCTAGAGGACACAGTTTTGATCCAATCTTTATGAAACATTGTCAGAATGTTTATCTCTATAAACTCTAGGCCAAGTTCGAAACTGGGTCTTGTTGGGTTAAAAAACTAGGTCACTAGGTCAAATCTTAGAAAAGCCTCGTGTACGCTCTAGAAGGCACAGTTTTGATCCAAAGTTCATGAAACTTTGTCAGAATGTTTATCCTCATAATATGTAGGAGAAGTTTGAAACTGGGTCATGTCGAGTCAAAAACTAGGTCACTAGGTCAAATCATAGAAAAACCTTGTGTACGCTCAAGAGGACACAGTTTTGATCTAATCTTTATGAAACTTTGTCAGAATTTTTACTTCCATAAACTCTAGGCCAAGTTTGAAAGTAGGTCATGTCGGGTCAAAATTAAGGTCATTAGGTCAAATCATAGAAAAACCTTGTGTACGCTCTAGAGGACACAGTTTTGATCCAAAGTTCATGAAACTTTGTCAGAATGTTTACCCTCATAATATGTAGTATAAGTTTGAAACTGGGTCATGTCGGGTCAAAAACTTGGTCACTAAGTCAAATCTTAGAAAAACCTTGTGTACGCTCTAGAAGGCACAGTTTTGATTCAAAGTTCATGAAACTTTGTCAGAATGTTTATCCTCATAATATCTAGAACAAGTTCGAAACTGGGTCACGTCTGGTCAAAAACTAGGTCACTAGGTCAAATCATAGAAAAACCTTGTGTACGCTCTAGAGGACACAGTTTTGATCCAATCTTTAAGAAACATTGTCAGAATGTTTATCTCCATAAACTCTAGGCCAAGTTTGAAACTGGGTCATGTCGAGTCATAAACTAGGTCACTAGGTCAAATCGTAGAAAAACCTTGTGTGCACTCTAGAAGGCACAGTTTTGATTCAAAGTTCATGAAACTTTGTCAGAAAGTTTATCCTCATTATATGTAGGACAAGTTTGAAACTGGGTCATGTCGGGTCGAAAACTAGGTCACTAGGTCAAATCTTAGAAAAACCTTGTGTACGCTCTAGAGGACACAGTTTTGATCTAATCTTTATGAAACTTTGTCAGAATGTTTATCTTCATAAACTCTCTGCCAAGTTTGAAAGTAGGTCATGTCGGGTAAAAAATTAGGTCACTAGGTCAAATCTTAGAAAAACGTTGTGTAAGCACTAGAAGGCGTAGTTTTGATCCAATCTTCATGAAACTATGTCAAAATGTTTATTGTCCATATATCTAAGCCCCCTATGAAACTGAGTCACGTCGGCTCAAGGTCAAATCTTAGAAAAACTTTGTGTACACCCTAGAGGGCACAGTTTTGATCCAATCTTCATGAAACTCTGTCAGAATGTTTATCTTAATAAAATCTAGGTAAAGTTTGAAAGTGGGTCCTGTCGGGTCAAAAACTTGGTCACTAGGTCAAATATAAGAACGACCTTGTATACGCTCAAGAGGGTACAGTTTTGATCCAATCTCAATGAAACTGTGTCAGAATGTTTATTCTTACAATATCCAGGCCAAGTTTGAAACTGGGTCATGTCTGGTCAAAAACTAGGTCAAATGTTAGTATGGTAAAAACTCTTATAAATCTTCACCAGAGCCAGTGAACTGATTAATGCTCAGGTGAGCGATTCAGGGCCACCATGGCCCTCTTGTGTTATTTTTATGAAATATTTGAACTTATTTCAAGACCAGAACATCCCAAGCTTTGTTGAAGCAATAAATTCCATTTGGATTTAGTAAGTAAAAAATACATTGACTGTCACTCAGTTTATGCTACAGAACAATTTATATAGCTACCCAGTCTTTCTTGACCATTTGTAGATTCCAACTCAAAGCCGCATTTGTTCAGCTCAAGATGAGAGTGAGTTTTGATATTGATAGTAGGTGATTTCCGTTAAGTTTCCATAAAAATCTTCTTGTGGTCCAGCATCAGAATCTCCATGGTGAGGCAGCTCTAATGAGCAGCCACTACCTGTGCTTTTGCGGGGAGAAATAAGAAAAATTATCTAAGAATTTTCCTCAAAACAATTTCCTCTATGACGCCCTGAAGCGAGGCTGTTAAGGTGCACGCATACACTTTCAGGGGAAATAACTCTGCCAGTTTTATTTTTTCCTCTCTTCTCAATGGGGGTCAAATCTTAAAGGAAAGAATTTAGGAGGGGCTTGTCACTTTGTTTTCCAGGTAAGCCAATGGCTATCACGAAGTTGCTTCCCTTTGTAAAAAGGATGTAGTGAACCCATTCACACTGATTCTAATTGAAAAAGTGTCCTTCAGAATGTCTGGGAAAACTAATTGAGCCATGTCAAAACTAAAGGTGTTTTATTGCCTGAACAAACGAGAGGCATTTCTTGATTACCTCCCTTTATCAGCTTAAATTAAGGGGAATACTAGCAGATTACTGTATTTGACCTAATTACCGCACATGCCTTAAAAATCACATACCAGGGTCTTTCTGAGAGGTATTATCACAAGGGGTGCATACACTTTCACATAGTTTATCCCTCATTGTCTATGTTTGCTTGTTTACAAAAGTTGAATAATTTAATATCTGCATCCTCTGGCTGGTCTGATGGCACCTTTTGGCATCTCACATGACTATGTTTTTCCTGTCAATCCAGGGACCTTTTTCCCATGAAACTTGTTTGTCAACCCAGGGATCTTGTCGGTTTGTGTCAGGACAGAGAATGGCTGCAGCGAGATTAGTTTTGGCTAGAATTAATCTCGTTTCATAGAACTAGTACAATGTATTATGAGCATCATTAGTGATAGAGGTTCCTTCAGCCCAGTGTGTATCATATTCTTCAGAGTCCATATAAGAGCAAACATAATTACTTTGTAGGGAAATTATCCATGGATTATCATTCATCTAGACACACTCTGTATAACATACATTTTTGTGGGCAAGTAGAAATGTTTTACTTGTCTGTCAAAAGTTTTAACTTGTTCCAGGAAGGCGGACAATGGATTATTTGGGTCCTGCACAGTGTGGTCTGCTTAGATTGACCACTTTTGTCTAAAAGTTTTTGTCATTTTGTTCCCAGAGAGGGAGGGGGGGGGGGGTCGGCTTGGTGATGGGTGGCTACCTTTAAAGGTAAGAATTTGCTCTCAATGAGAGCAAATCAGAGCTCCAGATAAGAAGGGGGTTTTGGGATAATTCATAGATAATTTTTCTTATTTCTCAATGAGAAGATATGTTGTGACCCCTCATTAGAACTGTCTTGCCAAGACGGTTCTACTGATGGGGTCACAACATATGTTTTGATGAAAGAATATGGAAAATTATCCCTAAATCATCCCTGTTACCCCTTCTTATCTGAAACACTGGCAAATTCTTACCTTTAAGGATAGTCCTCATTAAAGAAAAGCTTCTCATATACCAGGGGAAGCAAATACTACTATTTAGAAATAGCCTGCCATGTAAAACAACTGCCTTGAAAAATTTTCTGCCATGTAAAAATGGTTGTTGCAACCTTTTGTCAATGTTATGGCTTATCAGTTATGTCAACGATGTAATAGGAATTTTTTCTCATCTTTTTCAGGAAGACTTGGCAGTCAGGACAAACTAAATGGCTGGAAATTAACTTATTTCTCCTGGAAATTTGCCACTGAATTGGACATATGATGTAGGAAATAATGTGTCAAAAGAATAAGAATTGGAATGGACTATATATAGATATTCAGGCTACTGTGCTGGGAATTTCGCTGTTACTATAACTGAGAAGATGCAACTATTGTAAACGGAATTCTCAGAAGGTAAGGAAACAAGGTACTGGTAATCACATGGTCGTTGGAAAGCCTTAAGATTTCCAGAATTGAGCCATGATACCCCAAAACGGTGCTTAACTCTAAGCACCAGTGATGAAATTAGCAGAATTTGCAAACATCGTAGATCCTGATGAGGCGGCTCATAATGAGCCACCTCATGTAGATCTACACTGTTTGCCCTATAGTCTTTGAATTCTCAATATGAAATGTCTTGGACAAGGCATTTTTAGCTCGCCTGAACGAAAGTTCAGGAAGAGCTATTGTTGTCACCTTGGCGTCGGCGTCCGCGTCAGTGTCCGGATTGGATGTTTCAGACTTGCACTGCAGAACCTTGTGGTCAGCACAATAATTCGCTTGTATAGTATAGCAAGCCAAATTTCGCATTCTCAATTTTAGGTGTTAAGTTTTCAACCCTTTGTTTTAACTTCAAAACTAACTTTTGAAAATTGAAATTTTCTATACGGTAATCGTTTTTAGCTCGCCTGAACGAAAGTTCAGGAAGAGCTATTGTTGTCACCTTGGCGTCGGCGTCCGCGTCAGCGTCGCGTCCGGATTGGATGTTTTGGTTAAAGTTTTTGTCTCGCCTGCGAAGCAGAGGCGAGACCATATGTATTGCTTTTCCGGTGTCGGCGGCGGCGGCGGCGTAAACTTTTGTCGAGTTTTTGCGTTTAGGTCATTTTCTCAGAAACTATAAGGGCTAGAGCCATGAAACTTGGGTCATGCATACATCTGGAAGAGTACAGCTGAAAGCCATCATCAATATTGAGTCTTGACCTAGATTTTACGGTTGACTGACTTCGCAATTTTTTGTCGAGTTTTTGCGTTTAGGTCATTTTCTCAGAAACTATAAGGGCTAGAGCCATGAAACTTGGGTCATGCATACATCTGGAAGAGTACAGCTGAAAGCCATCATCAATATTGGGTCTTGACCTAAATTTTACGGTTGACTGACTTCGCATTTTTTTGTCGAGTTTTTGCGTTTAGGTCATTTTCTCAGAAACTATAAGGTCTAGAGCCATGAAACTTGGATCATTCATACATCTGGAAGAGTACAGCTGAAAGCCATCAATATTGAGTCTTGACCTAGATTTTACGGTTGACTGACTTTGCAATTTTTTGTTGAGTTTTCGCGTTTAGGTCATTTTCTCAGAAATTATAAGGGCTAGAGCCATGAAACTTGGGCCATGCATACATCCGGAAGAGTAGATCTCAAAGCCATCATCAACATTGAGTCTTGGCCTACATTTTACGGTTGACTGACTTTGCAATTCTTTGTATAGTTTTTGCGTTTAGGTCATTTTCTCAGAAATTATAAGGGCTAGAGCCATGAAACTTGGGACATGCATACATCTGGAAGAGTACAGCTTAAGCCATCATCAACATTGAGTCTTGGCCTTCATTTTACGGTTGACTGACTTTGCAATTTTTTGTCGAGTTTTCGCATTTAGGTCATTTTCTCAGAAATTATAAGGGCTAGAGCCATGAAACTTGGGCCATGCTTACATTTGGAAGAGTAAATCTCAAAACCATCATCTGTATTGAGTCTTGACCTGCATTTTATGGTTGGCTGAGTTTGCAATTTTTTGTTGAGTTTTCGCGTTTAGGTCTGTTTCTCAGACACTGTAAGAGCTAGAGCCATGAAACTTGGTTCATATATACATCTGGAAGAGAAAAACTCTAAGTCATCATCTGTATTGAGTCTTGACCTACATTTTGCGGTTGACTAACTTTGCAAGCTTGGGTCATGCATACATCTTTGCTGAATGACAAAGCGCCAGCAGGCGAGACGCCGCATTCCGCGGAATTCTTGTTTAAAGACCTATATCTCTTTAACCCATTGATGGATTCTTTTGATACTTGCACTGTAGTTAGATATTGGTCCAAAGTTTAACAGGGTACCACCCCCACCCCACTCCGTGACCTTGATGTCAAGGTCATGGACTTAGAAAATTGGGAGTTTTTTTGGACGATGTTTTGGTTAAAGTTTTTTAAAGCCCAATATCTCCTTAACCCATTGATGGATTCCTTTGATACTTGCACTGTTGTTAGATATTGGTCCAAAGTTTTCCAAGGTACTACCCCAACCCCCTCAGTGACCTTGATGTCAAGGTCATGGACTTAGAAAATTGTCTTTTTATTAATTGGATGTTTTGGTGAAAGTTTTTTAAAGACACATGTCTCCTGAACTCATATATGAATTCTTTTTATATTTGCACTGTAGTTAGATATTAGTCTACCCCGACCCCGCTCAGTGACCTTGATGTCAAGGTCAGGGACTTAGGAAATTTGGTCTTTATTAAAGTTTTATATTGCATACTGATTCATAATGCTTGGCAGAGATTTAGTTTACACTTGAACTGATGTTAGACTTTTTTTAGCTCACCTGTGAAGGTGAGCTTATAGTATAGCCTTGGTCCGTCGTCGTTGGCGTCTGCGTCGGCGTCCACACTTTTAAACATCTTCTTCTCAGAGACCACTGGGTGGATTGAAGCCAAATTTCATATGGAGCCTTAATAGGATGGGGGAACGAAAGTTTATATATTTGGTCCAGGTCACATGACCAAGATGGCCGCCACGCCCATATATGGTAAAAACCCTTCAAAAATCTTCTTATCCAGAACCAAAAGGCCTATGACCTTGAAACTTGGTATGCAGCATCGGGCATGCGGGCCCATCATAATTTATATAAATCATGACCTTGTGATGACCTTGATCTAATTTAAGGCATGGTCAACTTTGGTACGTTAGGCTTTTATATGGGAAAACGCTTAAACGGTGGATTTCTCAGAAACTGTTTAAGTCTAAGGTACAATACTTGGTATACATGGTTGACTAAATGACCAGATGAAGATATTATGCCGCTAAAGGTCAAGGTCATTCCGTCGGACCATCCGTCATTAAGATTTTCAAACATCTTCTCCTCTGAAACCACTGGGCCGATTGAAGCCAAATTTCATATGGAGTCTCAGTGGGATGGGGGAACGAAAGTTTATATATTTGGTCCAGGTCACATGACCAAGATGGCCGCCACGCCCATATATGGTAAAAACCCTTCAAAAATCTTCTTCTCCAGAACCAAAAGGCCTATGACATTGAAACTTGATATGTAGCATCGGGCATGCGGGCCCATCATAATTTATATATATCATGACCTTGTGATGACATTGACCTAATTTATGACATGGTCAACTTTGGTATGTTAGGCTTTTATATGGGAAAACGCTTAAACGGTGGATTTCTCAGAAACTGTTTAAGTCTAAGGTACAATACTTGGTATACATGGTTGACTAAATGACCAGATGAAGATATTATGTCACTAAAGGTCAAGGTCATTCCGTCGGACCATCCATCGTCAAGATTTTCAAACATCTTCTCCTCTGAAACCACTGGGCCGATTTAAGCCAAATTTCATATGGAGTCTCAGTGGGATAGGGAAACAAAATTTTATACCCCGGGTCTGGGTCACATGACCAAGATGGCCGCCATGCCCATATATGGTAAAAACCCTTCAAAAAACTTCTTCTCCAGAACCAAAAGGCCTATGACCTTGAAACTTGGTATGTAGCATTGGGCATGCGGGCCCATCATATTTTATACAAATCATGACCTTGCACTGACCTTGACCTAATTTACGGGATGGTCAACTTTGGTACGTTGGGCTTGTGATTTCTCAGAAATTATTTAAGTCTAAGGTACAATACTTGGTATACATGATCAACTAAATGACCAGATGAAGATATTATGTCACTAAAGGTCAAGGTCATTCCGTCAGACCATCCGTCGTCAAGATTTTCTAACATCTTCTCCTCTGAAACCACTGGGCCGATTTAAGCCAAATTTCATATGGAGTCTCAGTGGGATAGGGAAACAAAATTTTATACCCGGGGTCTGGGTCACATGACCAAGATGGCCGCCATGCCCATATATGGTAAAAACCCTTCAAAAAACTTTTTCTTCAGAACCAAAAGGCCTTTGACCTTGAAACTTAGTATGTAGCATTGGGCATGCGGGCCCATCATATTTTATACAAATCATGACCATGCGTTGACCTTGACGTAATTTAGGGCATGGTCAACTTTCAACTTTGGTATGTTAGGCTTTTATATGGGGAAACACTTAAACAGTGGATTTCTCAGAAACTATTTAAGTATTAGGTACAATACTTGGTATACATGATCGACTAAATGACCAGATTAAGGTATTATGTCACTAAAGGTCAAGGTCATTCCGTCGGACCATCCGTCGTCAAGATTTTCAAACATCTTCTCCTCTGAAACCACTGGGCCGATTGAAGCGAAATTTCATATGGAGTCTCAGTGGGATGGGGGAACGAGAGTTTATACCCGGGGTCTGGGTCACATGACCAAGATGGCCACCATGCCCATATATGGTAAAAACCCTTCGAAAATCTTCTTCTCTAGAACCAAAAGGCCTATGACCTTGAAACTTGGTATGTAGCATCGGGCATGCTGGTCCATCATAGTTTATACAAATGATGACCATGTGTTGACCTTGAATTAATTTACGACATGGTCAACTTTGGTATGTTAGGCTTTTATATGGGAAAACGCTTATACAGTGGATTTCTCAGAAACTATTTAAGTCTTAGGTACAATACATGGTATATATGGTCAACTAAATGACCAGATGAAGATATTATGTCTCTGAAAGGTCAAGGTCATTTTGTGGGTCTGTCTGTCATCAAGATTTTCAAAACATGTACTCCTCTGAAACCACTGGTCTGATTGAAGCGAAATTTCATATGGAGTCTAAGTGTGATCAGGGAATAAAAGTTTGTTCTCAGGGTCTTGACCAAGATGGCCACCATGCCCGTATATGGTAAAAACCCTTCAAAATCTTCTTCTCCAGAACCAAAAGGTGTATGACCTTGAAACTTGGTATGTAGCTTTGGGCACTCAAGCCCATTATAGTTTATACAAATGCTCGTGCGTTGACCTTGACCTAATTTATGACACTGTCAACTTTGGTACATTATGTAGGCTTTTATATGGGAAAATGCTGAAACAGTGGATTTTTCAGAAACTATTTAAGTCTAAGGTGCAATATTTGGTATATATGGTTGACTAAATGACCAGATGAAGATATTTTGTCTTTAAAGGTCAAGGTCATTCTTTGACTTTTGTACAAGGTCATTGAGATTCTGTCACCCATCAACATTTTCAAACATCTTCTCAGAGGCCACTAGGGTCAATTGAAGCCATATTTCATATGGAGCTTCACCGGCTTAAAGGAACCATAGTTTGTTCAGATGGTCTTGGTCACTTGTTAAAGGACTTCTCCTCTGAAACTACTGGGCCAATTTTAATTAAATTTCATAAACAGCCTTCAGGCAAAGCGGGAAAGAAACTTTATATATTTGGTCAAGGTCACATGACCAAGATGGCCACCATGCCCATATATGGCAAAACCCTTAAAAAATCTTCTTCTCCAGAACCACTGGGCCATTTGCCTTGAAACTTGGTATGTAGCATCTGGAACTCTAGTACTACTAAGTTTATATAAATGATGAACTTGGATTGACCTTGACCTGTTTTGCCACAAGGTCAAAGGACCAGAGTCGATAAGAGGGATATTTGGCCTGAACTGTCCAGAAAAATCGCATGTATTTAATTACCGAGTTTTATTCTCACATAATCAAAACGTTACCCCGTGTTTCTAGAAATGACGTCAGAACTTCCGATCGTGCACGTGCCATTGCTGTGATGACGTCACTACGCAAGGTGAAACGCCATTTTCCGACGTTTTCTTGCTGTTTTCACATGTTCATGTCAAAAATTAAATATCGCACCACCCCTCGACCAATATGAAATTTTGCGGAAATAATAACTATGGTCTGGTCAGCTTATCACCAAAGTTTGGTGTTGGTCGAGGGGTGGTGCGGTTATGAAAATTACAAAACAAACAGTTTTCATGTCAATAGATCGCAACTAGTGTCCTTAGCGACGCAGACGATTTCTAATGTAAAAATTGGCGAAACCTAAACTTATTTTCATGTAATCTACATCAGTTTTTAGTTCTTTCGATTTTTATTTGTTTTTCGTCAGCTGATTTATTTTTTATTAGTATTTGACGAAACAAAATATCAAAATAGGCATAAAAATCGGCTTTCCTTTTAGATCTACGTCCCAATCTTCAAATGCAAACCGATTTTTCTCTTTCATATTATGTGAGCTAGTGAACTAAAATTATACTTATTGGTTAAAAAAAATCTTATTAAAACAAATGCAACTAGTGTTGAACGACACGAAAATAGAGTACAAGGTAGGTAGGGTAAGGTGGGGCAAAACGCCTATGCCGATCTTGTATTCTTAACGGCGAAACACATTTGGGGTTCTCAGACCACATCTCCATAAACGATGCTGCTGACAGGATTATCGGGAGAGAGGGCTGGGGAAGGTGTGTGTGTGGGTTGGGGGTTGGGGGGTGGGGGTGACAGCATCGGGTTTGAAGGAGCCAGAAGCCATTTCAAAATTACTAGGTCCCTCCATGATGCCCTCCTGTGCTCCTGTGTCCATGTGTCATGCCTACCATAGCCACTTCTCTAACCTATTCCACCAGGTCAAACCAAACCAAGCCCCACGTAATGCAACACAACTACACAACATCGCAGGCCTACGTCACAACACACCCTCCGCCACTTCACTACCATCCCTCTATTTTGCTCAACTTTTTCGCTTCTCACTCCCCTTTGTTCATTTCTCCCTCCCCCGTTCTCCATTCTCTCCTCTTTCTCTCTCCCCTCCCTCTCCCTGCAATTTGCACCTTTCTCAATGCCATTTTCTCACCTCTTCCTGCTCATTTCCTTCCTTTCTCCACATCCCCACCCCACCCTCTACATTTCACCACACGTCCAAACTGCCTCCTTATCTGGCACATTCACACTAGGCCTATGTGTTTTGAAAGAATTTGATTTTATGATAAACAAAATAATAATTGAAAAAAATTCAAAGCCTTTAGTTTGCAAAGTCTCATCATCTTAAGGCCAAGAAATGTGAGTGAGGACACTTTGTTGCACTGCTTTTTCTCATCTCATATTTGGAACGAGAAATTAACAACAAAAAACGCATATTTTGTTCTGCTGGAAAGTAGCAGAACGCAATTTCAGAAACCCTTAGGCCGCAAAGTTTGATTTGTATGACCCATCATCTAGAGGCCCAAAAAATGTGAGTGACGACACTTTGCTGCACTGCGTTATCTCATATTTGGACCGAGTTATTCGCAAAAATCGGCTTTGAAATTGCGTTCTGCTACTTTCCAGCAGAACAAAATATGCGATTTGAGTTTGTGAATTTCTCGGTCCACAGATGAGACAGAGTAGTGCGGTTAACGGGCCCACTGACATTTCGAGGTCATCAGATGGTAGAATACTTAGACGAAGAAATCGAGAAATCAGTCTTTTCAAAGTAAGGGTTTCCGAAGTTGCGTTTTGCAATTTTCCAGCAAATGTTTCACCTAAAACCCAAGGTTTTGGCTTCGATTTTAAAGTAGAGTTTTCTATTCACTTTGACTGCAGAAATTTCGTGTCGCTAGCCTTACCACTTTTTCTGCAGAATTCTGCCGAATTTTCATTTCGCTAACTTTACCACTACTTTTTGGAGAAAAGTCTACAGAATCTTCGTTCTGCTAACTTTACCGAGCCTCTCAAATTTTTGTCGATAACTTTTTGTTTACGACAGGCGTAGAAAAAAAGATGCTCTGTCAAGGATTTTAATCTGAATGCTATATATGGAATGGAATTTTAAGGTAACCAGGCGCTAAAGCGGGGGTGGTTGGGTGGTGCGATGGTGCTGGGTATAACTTCCAGTCCTTGGGCGTCCTACTGATTTGGATAATAGTAGGACAAGGGCATACAGCGCTTGCAGTGGGTGAGGGTGGAGGTTGTTTGGACATTTTTCTCTCCTCTATCAGTTCTCTCTTCTTTCTCCCTCTCTTTGAGACACACGGCCCGATATAGACTGAAATATTGTCTCAAAGGGCCGTTAAAACCCAAAAGAATCAATCAATCAGGCGCAAAGGCAAATATATAGAGGCTACTGACTGATCGGTTTTTAAATTCCGATATCAGTTCCAAATTCAGTTCTAAATCCATTGGAAAAACGGAAGCAAATTCCGAATTTAGATGCAAAATCATTTCCAAAGTCTTCAGGTAAGTACCCAATCTGCTCTGCGTGTTGTTCTAAAGAAATAGTTTCCCAGGCTCTCACGCCTAGCCTCCCAAAGGTAATCGGAAGGCACCAAAGGCCGAGTAATGAAATGCTTTACGGTGGCTTTTGAATCATGTAGCGTATACTGCGCCTCTGAATGGGTCATCACATCTCTGTGCATGGTGGCCCCTCCTGGTCTATGGACTAAAACGTTGAATGTATAATATGTATTAAAGAAATTGCTTGACCAATTTAGATATGTCACAAATGAACCTGACTGTTACGCCAACATGCAAATAGTAACTCTAAGACGTCATGATACTTCTTTTTTAGTAAACGCTTTTATGGCTAATGGACTCTCCGGGTATCTACATATTACGCCAATTTGGTTACGTGCCTTCCCTTGTTTCGGTCTGGTCCGCACTTAAATATCTGCTGTTTATGCACAGGCCGCTTCAAATAAAGTCTCTTTTCAAAAAATCGATTTTCCACCTAGCACATTAAATTTAAGCCGAGAAAGTAAACTTTGCATTTATTTTTAATATGAGTCTTGGTTTATTTCTCGTCAAAATCTCCCGTTCAGTAATCGACCAGTTTTTTTTCTTCTCAATATTCATATTGATTACCATTGCATTTGATCATGTAACCTAAAATAATGAATAAAACATTCGCAAATTAATCTTTAAAATATGCTTAAATGTGAAGCAATCAACTTACAATAGGCTTGCTGCACCTCGCTCTCTCTCCCCACCCCGGCCCCCATTCCCAGAAAGGTCGGCGGGCAGTAACTCGCAAGGGAAAGTGAATCTGTCGATATGGCACAGAATTTTGAACACGTTAAAGGCACTAAATATATGAATTTTCCAGCTCATCTCGAAGCTCTGTAGATTCGGTGAATAAAAACGGGCTACTTCTTTGTCATTAAGGTCCGAAAATAAATAAACTGACTATTTCAAGTCAAGGCCGATCAGGAATTTTCAGTACATCATGGTGGGTGACTCTCAGTCTGACTCGTTTTTCAGTCGCCTTCAGATTTTTTATAGATTACGTGAAAATCTGCTAACGTAAAACATCTGAAAAAAACACACGAAGAATGTATATCCTCTAGCCGAAACAACATTCCGTCCCTTTATAAATCTTGAAGAACTCTTTTGATAATCACGGGCAGATAACTCCAATGCAAATTGTCAATACTGAACAGTTTTCGTAGACATGCGAGGTTTTTTTTTATCCATCTATGTTTTCTGCAAGTTTGTCGAAGAAATGATCGGTAATGTAAACTATCGATAAGCAGGTTGACATTTTCTCTATTATCACAAGTCCATGGAAAGTTTTGGTTGCCATGGGAACACCAATTTGGAATCAATCTGACCCAAAACCTTATGCTGTTTTTCTCACTACCAATGTCTGCTGCAATTGTTCTATAATTCAGATTGGTTAAACAGGCCTTATGGATAAGTTGAGTGAATCCTTGATCAGACCACGGACTGGCGACAAAGTCCAGCTCTATTATAGGTCAGCTTGCGAATCCTTGCCTCTGGTTAGGTACTGCAGCACATGCTTTCTACTTTCAAGCATTAGTTTCTACAATTATCTCGCAAAAAATAAATGTTTTGGGTAAAATTATGAGAAAAAAATATTCATACACTCTTTTCTCGGCCACCGAAAAACTTGATTTTTCTTGTTGCTAAGACACAGTCTGCGTTACTATGGCAATAATGATGAAATAGATTGATGGTTAAGTGTCACTTTCGTCATTTAATGCGTATTTAGATTCATTGGAGTCCTTTATATGATCAACATATGCTAAATAGAGTAATCAAATCGGGAGAAGTGGTGTATTGTCGCTTTACAAACGGTATACATGTTAAAGCGCGTGTTGTCATGGTAACAGGCTCGGAATCAAATAATTCTTTTCATTTTTTGAGACAGGCATGTTCTTTGGTATCATGTGGCATGATATGAGTAATTTTGAAACAGAGGCCAAAAATGGCCCTTATCGACCCTACCCCTTTGGGCTCTAATGCTTTTGAGTGGGAAAAGCTAAAAAAAAAGTGCATTTTTTGTGTTGCTATTGTGCTCTGTGATATGGAAATGCAGACAATTTGAACCCCTAGGAATTCTAGGGGTCAAGATTGTTCAGTGACCTTGGCTTAGGTAATTTGTCTGTAATTTGTCAACATTTTTAAAGGACTTTTCCTCTGAAACTACAGAACCAATTTCAATTAAATTTCATATGCAGCCTTCAGGCAAAGTGGGAAAAAAAATTCATATATTCGGTCCAGGTCATATGACCAAGATGGCCACCATGGCCATATATGGCAAAACCTTGAAAAATCTTCTTTTCCAGAACCACTGGGCCAGTTGCCCTGAAACTTGGTATGTAGCATCTGGGACTGTAGTACTACCAATTTTATATAAATTGAGCATATACTGACAGGTGAGCGATCGTTGCCCTTGGGCGACTTGTTTGAAGTTAGTTAGTTACATACATAAACTTTTATTATAAGCATAGATAACATAATACAGTTACATATGAGCAAATGTTTGAGTAATAATTAATAGAGTATCATGGCGGCTATACATGAATACGTGTCAGATAAGAGGAGATATTTTCCTTAACTAAAGAAGATCAAGAACCAGACTAACACACCAACAAATACACATGCAACCATGCCCTTTCTCACTCATAACATACACAAAAGCATACCCACGCATGCTCACAGACACACACACACACAAACCTGTTTTAAGGGGAGGCTTCATCATGAATGAATACAGTGCAGATGGAGGAGACATGGCGTTAGAGATAGAATGAAACAGTACTTATAACGAAAATATGCATTTAAAAAATCATCTAGAGAGAGTTAGTTCCCCTTTGCAGAGATAACCCCCTCGCCTGCGTCCCTTACCGAAACGAAATGCAAGGACCACAGGCAAGAACGAGGGATAAGAAAATTCTATAGCTTTCTACATGTATTTCCTTATTGCAATCCTTGCCAAAATAACAGGCAATGGTTGCAATATTGGGAATTAGAAGAAATGTCCTCAATTACACATTTGTTAATATTTATGATAGTTACATACATAAACTTTTATACCTTTTGAGTTACGTCCCTTTGAACTTCGTAGGAAGCTGTTTCTAAGACAAAATCACGTCCGCTCTATAACTTTGGAAGTGTTCAAGTTATATTCATGAACTTTCATACAAATATTGAGCACCAAAAGATGACATGTAGAATTTAAGAAACATGACTCTTGAATATGTATTATTTGAGTGACGTCCCTTTGGCGTTTGTAATTAGCAATTCTGTGACAAAATCGTGCCCACTCTATAACTTTTAAAGCGTTTAATGTATCTTCATGAAACTACATACAAATATCAACCAACATTAAACAACATGCAAAGTGGAAGAACCTAAACTCTTGTATTGATATTTTCAGTTACATCCCTTTGAACTTTGTAAGTAGCAGTTTCTGTCACAAAATCATGTCCGATTTACAACAAGATATATTCATACAATTCTAGATTTTCTATTCGATCCCAGTCACAACCTGTGCCAAAGTTGTCTGTGAAATTCCTTGTGGGAGTGACTGCTTTGGCTGTCTTAACCCCCCCCCCCCCCGCCCCCCCCCCCCCCCCCCCTCCCCCTCTGTTAGAAAACATTGATTTGTGACTTTGTTTTTTTTTTCGATCACAAGCAACGTTTCTAAGCACTTCGGATTTCCAACGGTATATCGGAGATAAAATTAGGGGATAACTGTAGTTTTGAATACGGTTATCCCCATTCTTATGTACGTTTTATATTTACACATCGAAAACACAGTATTTCGCACCAAACGTTAGCTTCGACAGCGTTGACCAAACACGAGAGACGTTGCAGAAGTCGTCGGGTTTTTGACGGTATATCGCAGAATATAGGAGGGATGATCAAAAAGTTCCCGGAAAAGTGCTGTATTACTTTCTTCAATGTAATTTCACACTATGTGACTTTAGTGTACATACAAAAATAACTGACACCGCAAAGCAGTTTTATGCACGCGCCACGAACATAACGACCGGTAACGTGACCCGGCCCACCTAACGTAACGTTTCTTTTTTATCGTTTCTAATAACAAATTCTAAACGTTGTTTAGCCATGGATTATTTATAGAAACGTAAACTAATTCACTTGAAATGAGAAATATATGTCTAATATGTTTTGTAAGCTGGTTTGATCCTTGATACGAAATGATGTCTAGGTTCAACGTACCCTATAATCGTTTAATGTGTGGCGATGGGGTGATTCAAGGGCAAATAACGTGCTTTACGTTTTGGAATGGAATCGCTATCATCAGGTTTCATAACCTTTATATAATGGCTAGTTGAAAGAAATGTAGTGTACGCTTTCTGTCGAACCATTCCAGCAATACAACTGACAGTACAACCTGATATCTGCAGCAGCATTAGCTATGTCTATCAAAAGTCTTAATCAACTAGCAGCTGGGCTACATTGACAAGTTTTGTCAAAATTTCGCCATAGTCTTAGGATGAGTTATTTTGTATATGTAGTTTCATGTACCATACTCTTCTGAATGCTACACAGTCATAAATGAATATGGCCTTACTTATGACAATGCTTGCCAAGATATCCTTGCTGCTGTATTAATTAAACATTGGCTGGAACCTAATGGTGCTGCAAATATCAGGGTTCCAGGTTATAAAACTTGAGAATAATCTCAAACTCAAAATAAAGCACACTGATTGGCTGCTTCCGAGCATGTGCTCGGAAGCAGCCAATCAGTGCTCGGAAGCAGCCAATCAGTGTGCTTTATTTTGAGTTTGAGAATGTACTCAAGTTTTATAACCTCTGGGCCAGGTGGCTTGGTCGTTTTGCAGGAACGGTTCAACTGAATTCAAAATCATATATCTAACGAATCGCCATTATCTCAAGTTTATGAAACTTTATCATAACACATCCGTTTTGTAAGGTAAAGTAGGTTATCTGCCCTTGAATTACCCTACCCCCACATATTTACTGATTAAAGGCCATGTCGGACTTAAACATTATTTCGTAGAAAAGATAAAAACAGCTTACAGGAATTGTAATGTACGGAGCCCGGGAGGGGACATGGCAATACATATACTGATTTTGTTCAACATCAAGATAAGATTTTGTATTTCTAAGTTTATGTGAATTTAGTTATGTTTCTGTAAATAATTTGTGGCTAGGCAACGTTCACTTTTTGCAATTTGAAATGAAACATTACGTTAGCTGGGCCGGGTCACGATACCGGTCGTTACGCTGGTGGCGTGTGCAAAAAAAAATGGTTAAATGTTTTGTATGCTATGAATCACAAATAGATCAAGGTTGCCTAGGATGAATATTTTTTGAAGAAAGTAAAACAGTTAAGAGAATACAGCGCTTTTCCGGGAACTTTTTGATCATCCCTCGTACTGTCGCATTATAATCAGACTCATCGGACTGTGCATACTGTGCTCAGTAGGGCATTGATGCACATGTGCAAACGGTTTGAATTTGAATTAATTACAAAATTATGGATGTATTCGCATAACCTCGTACACACCTGTCAAAAACTGTTACGACTTCTACACGTCTGTGATGAATTTATACACTATTGTCCCATCAGTGAAAAATCAGTACTACGTAAATTTTCAATAACAATATTATTTTTTCAGATTTATTCGCAGAAAATTACCCTTTGATCTTTCCTTACAAAAACACTTTTTTAAGCAGCATGTACGTCTATTTTGTATTCTAAACTGTAAAGAACAACAAAAATAAGAAGTCTGCTAACTTTCAGGGACATTACATGCAGACTTTTACATTTACCATAAATCACCACCATAATACGTTCATTTCTCCTCCTCATTCTACTTGTTTCTTGATTCAGTCCCCGTGGGGACGTTCATAAATTGCTCATGCCGCCCATGTTTCAGGGCGACCTGAGCGGGGTATTGGGTATAGTTTTCAACTAGCAATAACCACGCCTCGGATAAACCTCATTGGCTATGGTACCGCCACTGCGCAAAGCTAACGATAAATGGTAATTTCAATATATAAATTAAATAAATTTCAAAATATAATGGGTTGTGAACTACTGAGACAAGAGAGTATTCTTTATCTAGATTCGATTTTTAAGCTGTCATATATTTTATAATTATGTTTAGATAATATTAAAATACTAATTATACCTAATTCATGAAACGATGGGAATCTATTTTCGTAAATAGTTTATATCTGTGTGACTAGATACTTCAGAGCGGTAAGCGAATAACAGCAAACCGATACAAGGGAGGTAACATAATCGTGATAAAATGTAGTGACCCAAATCCCTATTTATGGACCGAAACAACGTTAAGAACCGCTTCCTTTATGTCTAGTCAACCAGTCCTAGCAACAGTGAAAACTCTGATCAGACTGCGCAGATACGCGTTACAATTTATCATTCCCCTCAACAAGTGGACCCTACCGTAAAAATTCTAAAAATAGGGAACCTAAAATAATTACCATAAATATCCTAAAAATTTAATGCATTGTAACAATGATGGATTTCACCTCTAAAAGTAGGCCTAGACTCTCTTTTTGAAGGACTTTCTCCACCAAGAAAGCAAACAGGTGTCACGAAAATTTATTGTCTCCCTGTGTAAAAATGGCAGAAAAACATGGATGTGAGCTTGCTTTATGTCAGGAGCCCAAGTAGCTCAAATGCTTAAGCGCTGACCCACGTGCGCTGACCTACTGATCTAGCGGTCCAACATTCGAGCCCCACTGGAAGTGGAAATCTTTCTAACCGTAAACGGGGTTCCATTGCACGCAGCTTACACATACCCTCCCATTTGAAACACTTAAAAAGGATGTAAAATTGGAAGTCATATCTTTATGTCTATGTTGCATTTTTTAACATTCAGTATATCACAGTATACACAGGTCATGTTAATATAGGGCACTCACATTCATCACGAGGGTCTGGATGGGGTTTAACGATTAGCGATTAATGACTTTAGTTTTAGCCATCGGATTAAAAAGTGTCTTATTTTTAGTGACAAGCGATTGTGGTGTGTGTGTGTGTGGGGGGGGGGGGGGGGGGGGAGGGGGGCTTAAAATATAACGACCAGCCCAATAGATTTTGAAATATACTACTTTTTGTAAAAAAAAAAAAGAAAAAAAGTTTTATCGATTTCTGATTAAAGGGCTAAAATTTTAACGTTAGCGAATTTTGGTACCCCATCCAGACCCTCATACACCAAGTGCACACTTAAGAAATCGATCCATTCTCACAACACAAGTAGGACAGAAGATCAGAATGTCTGTGTAAGTTATTAGATTATTTTGTCAAATGAAAAATAGGATAGGTACAGAATATACATGTATAGGTCTGAGGGATGATTTAAAACGCTCTCCGAAACTATTTTAATTTCTGTATTTATATATTTATATCATATCAGACTTCCTTTACAAAAAATTAAGGCCCCATTCAGCTTGATTTTTTATTGTGATGTTAATCCATCGCTGCAAGCTTTGGAATAATCCAAATAAAAAAAAATAATAAAACGATCCGTTTTATGTCGTGGCGTTGTCCGTCAGTCTGCCGTATGTTGTAAATTTTTCATACCCTAACCCCTAGAAATATATTATAAAAAACACACAAAAAACACAGATTAAATGTTCGCCATGTCAAGTTTTATTTTTATCAATGCTCGACAAAGGTCAAGGTAACACTTAGTCAAATAGAAAGTACCATCTTGCGTTGTGTATAGAAAATGAACCATTGCCCTACCTTTAGTATTGACGGAATTATTTATATTTGTATTTTTCTTAAAGTGATTTCGTATTTTTTTCGTGTCCGCTAATATCCCTGGGTGCGTGTCCTTAAACTAAGTAAAAGGACCTCTGACAGTATCAATGCATATTTGCCTATTTTTTCGACAAATTATTGGAAATTATTGGCAGTATGTAGCGTTATGTACTATAAGACGTTTTAACAGTGATTTTGAAAAATTATCATGCCTCTAGACTAACTTAAACCGATTTTATCAAGAGGGGTACGTGAAATTTTCAGTCTCTGAAAATAAGTTCATGTTTTCGTTTTTTCTAATATATCGAAATTTTAATTGGTAACTATGCTCAAACTAACGTAGACACTACTGTTGCTGATGTTACTAAAAAGTGCAATATTTTTTTTCAATAATAAGGACTATAACCTATTTTTAGATAAACAGAGTGTAAGTACCTCACTCATGTTTTCAATTTTTCAGCTGTAGACTATCTCCCCCCCCCCCCCACCCCCATCCGTGCCTCAGCAAGCCATTCACATATAATGTGTATTATGATAGTATACACATACATGTAAAGTGGCTAGCTGAGGCACGTGGGGGTGGGGGGGATATCTTTAAAAAAACTTTTCCCGTTTTAATTACGTTTAATAATAACATTTGGCGTTTTTTCACCAAAAATTGAAGCCAGTCTGCTAAAAAACAGAAATTAAATTCACAGCCAGTTAGGGGAAGTTGAGAGCAACAATTTTCAAGAGAAAGTCTTGGGTATATCAAAAATTTAATTTTGACTAATTGTATAGGCAAATTAACATTACAACTGTCAGAGGTCGTTTGTTCCTAAGAGTTGTCAAATTATTATAAAGCACTATTAAACTGTACAGAAAACAAACCATAACCCTCCTTCAGGTTTGGCGGAAAATTTACCCAGCAGCTCACAAAGTTAATTGAATCAACACTGAATCATGTATTGGACGCCAGGCATGGTTTTTCGGTTCTTGGAAATCCTTAAGTTTTGGGTTTAACGGCTCTTTTAGACAGTATTTTAGTCGTCTATATCGAGCGGTCTCCCAAAGAAAGGGGGAGAAAGAAAAGGAAGATAGGTAGGACGAGAATGAAAAATCCCCCCCCCCCCATCATACACCTGTTGCAAGTGCAACCGGTCCTTGCCCTACTAGTATCCAAATAAGTAGGACGCCCCGGCACTGAAAGTCCCCAGCACCATCCACCCGATTAAAAATTGGTCTTTAAGTGCATAGATACTTTTTCTACATTAGTCTATTTAAAAGTGAAAAAATGCGTCTTAGTTCGTGTCGAACGTTTGTTCATTTTGTCAAGGTATTAACGTCCCAGTAGGTACAACGTTGAATCGGCATTGAATCAGCGTTGATTAAGCATCATGACGTTGAATTAATGCTGATTCAATGTTGAGTGATTAGGGGATAACTGTACTCAAAATTGTCATTCGGAGAGGTAAATTTCGTTTTACGGCGACGCGATAGCGGAGCCGTAAAACGCAATTTGCGATCATAAAACCGGCGATACCTCCTCAAATGACAATTTTCAATACAGATATCCCCATTCTAATGCACTACTACATATTTTTACTTTTCAACGTGTAATACTTTGCATCCAAAGCAAGCGCATTCATCAACGTAAAACCAAACGTCAGCCAATCAGAAGCGACGTTTTATAATGATGTCGGATTTGCGACAGTATATTGCGGGATATACTGTCGCAAATTTGTGACGTTATCCAATCAGACGTCGCGTTATATTCGTAAGTACATTAGAATAACGTTTAAAGTCTGCTCGAGTGACTTTGTAGAAACGCGTTATTCATAGAATTTAAGGGTAAGTCATTATTTCATATTTATGAGTTACTGCAAATGTAGGCGCAAAAGTTACATGACAGTTTAGCACAACTGTTTAATCTACAAACTTTATGCATTTTCAGGTCGCGTCTAAAATGGCATGCAATTCTTCCACGACAGACAATTTTACAGGTACGTAATTCATTAATTAATCTAACTGTTACCATGGCAACATACATGTATACACACGTAGATGAGCATTATAAAGTGGATGAATCTATGAAGTGTGTTTTAGTTTTCTTCGCAACTGTTCAAGCTACGCTGTTCGAACTTGGTTGACTTATGAGCAATGTCTTGTAATATAGGAATCAAACACGGCTTTTCATGGATTAACATTTCCCAGGTCCCGAAGGAGCTGTTAAAACCGACGCCTCAACAGACCCCGAGAGATCTGACATGTTTCTTCATTAGTTTGATCCCTATTATTGCATCAATTCAACCACAATCGCACCAAAAATGATAAGGCACTGTTTTTCGACCTCATCGCCGTTACCTAATGGATTTCTACACGCACTGTTCATTTCCATAAAAATCCTTGTTTCAGGCCATAGTCAGCTGTCACGAATTTTGTCAGATTTTTAGCTGCAGTCTACAAGTAAAAGTCTTCTTCACTGAATTCTTCACTCCTTGTCGCCTGCTCTTCCATTTTACTATATCCGAATCTGTATACCTATTGCATACTTTGCAGACTTTTATCGATACCTGCAACTGCAAATTACCCTCTTGCTTCTGTATTGATAATAGTATTGTCCTGTATCCTGCATATAAAAGACCACATAGGCGGTCATTATAAGCGCGTGAAACGCTTTGTAAATATTTAGATTTGTATTCGTTAAAACGTGCTTGTTGATAGCAAGTGGCACCAATACTTATAGTGCAATATAGTCAGGACGCTGAAGCCGAAAAAATGCAACTTTAATGCCCCGGCGATTCGAAAGGAAATGTTTACCAAATTTGATAAGCACAACATTTGGGCTTTATGATAGGGTATGATGTGGTCATTGAAATAGGATCCCGTGCTTTTAATTACCCCTTTTTACCCCTACCCCTTTTAAACCTTAATTTGCTCAAAATGAAAACGCAATAATTCTGTCCATTTAGAGGTGCACTAAAATTTTCTGATTAATTCATGAAATGACCTAGTATCAGTTTCTATAGTAATTTACAAAATGCGGGCTTAAATATTAAGAAAACCGGTGTATACACAAATTTACGCAAGGATAATTCATCCTACCAATTGTTGGTGTTTGAAGGTACTAAATTTCATCTTAAATCTCTATCTTCCAGATTCTCATCAAAATAGGGCAACTGACTCGCAAAATATCCAATGATAATGACACTGCACTCAATACCTCATAAAACGTTTCTCTTTGGAGTCTAACCACCACCGTGGATCCCGTTTTCCTTAGACGTTCATTTCTTTAAAAGATGTACAATTTAAATGTTTCCCCGTACTGTGCAGTTTTAACAAGAGAACCAGCTCCGCCATTTCTGGGTCTGCAAAGACTTCGAACAACTTTCGCACTCACATTAACAAACCCTTCGATCACTGGTCTGTTACAGCTCGATCGTTATATACGTTACTTGATATAATTTAGTTAAATAAAATAATGAATGAAGACGATTCAGAAGATATATAAAGATGAAGAATACAAAAGCAGGATCATATTTGTTTTACTGCATTAGAGTATAGTTACTATAATCTGTAAAGAAGGTTTCGAAAAAATTTTCATAGCAATTATTACAAATTATTTATGTTACCCATGAAACGAAAAAATAAATAAAATAATATTTCAACTTTAAATCATTTCGTTGTTCAAATATGTTTTTGAAAATAGTGCTTTTAAACTCTGCATTTTCCCTTGCCTTAAACGCTAATTTAAAACTTTTACAAAATGAAGTTTTATACATGTAATTGGTATTTAGTATGTTAATGAAGTATTTTGACAACATCTGTACGTATGTTAAGTTGGATTGGGACTAATGTATGATGAAAGTATCAAAATTGAAAAAGACAATGTACTAACGAGTATTTGCACTTAATGACAGGCGGGAAAATGAACGGCATTCAAAGTTATGTTCAAACAATTATAAAACGTCATGGTTTGAAGAGTAATTACAACGTAAACTACTTTGATATCAAAAGAAGCTAGCAAGTAATATGCATATGGAAGATATTAGCAGAGTTGTGGGATCACTGTTTCCTCCATTAGGTGGTTAAAACCATTG
Organism: Ctena decussata; assembly: GCA_963989385.1. NCBI lineage: Eukaryota > Metazoa > Mollusca > Bivalvia > Lucinida > Lucinidae > Ctena > Ctena decussata. The sequence continues at coordinate 41,321,068 of OZ022503.1, read as the reverse complement.
TGAACAGCGTTATTTTGCAAGTTGGTACGTCTCTCCAGAGAATAAAACTCGTTTACATGTTGATTATCTTAATTTGTTTCTTGCTATTTTGTTAGTGTATTCATTAGATATGCATGCAGACCCAACTTTAGGTGTATGAGATGAAGAAAACGTACATAGACAAATGTAAAAAAAAATACCCAGGAAAGGCCACAATTACAAAACACAGCCCACTCAAGACACCGAAGGAAGATGGGAAACATGCATACGACAAAACAGAACAGCACATCTTTGGTAACAGACACTCCATTCCAACACAGAGGAACTGTACATAAATAAGCACCAAAAACAATACAAAATACATTCAAACATTTAATACATCTATTTTTACCTATTTTCTTTTTTAAACCACAAACAAAACAGAAAGCACAGGGGACAGCTATACAGGCGACCACAAGACAAGAAAACCAACCAACAAATTTGCATGTAGAAGTTTTCATATTTGTATAGACAGTTGTACATAATCTACCAGGGGTTTAAACTAGTTTTATTCGCGCAACCTCACACTTCCTTCTGATGAAGCTCCAATAATACGTAGGTGTTGAGTCCTAAACATGGATGTCTTTAGATATTTGAATACGCAACTAAAAATGAAGTGTCAAAGGCCCAGTCAACAGCCATCATATGTATATCACGTATATAACAGAAGAAATAAAACCATCGGCACAGACTTCAGTATCCGAATAAATTAGTAAAATCAAATATCCTTACTAAACATCTAGTAAACGTAAAATCTTGCCTATTGTAGACTTAACTGCTTGAAACATTTCGAATTAGTGTGTGTTACACTGGCTACTTATCAAAACTTATTTTCTAAGAAATCTAACAATATGCCGGAAAACTTCGTTATTATGACGAACAGATAGCCATTGATTATATATAAAAGTAGTAGGCGCACATGCCACCATGAAAATAAATAAGAAAACGAGCTCGTTAGAGGTATTTAAGTGTCATCTGTTTGGCATGCATCTGAATGGACGTTATACTGCGTTACATAATTGTAATTTGAACACTGTTTCATTCACTACCAAACGATAATATTCGTTTGTGAATAAGTTCTTTCAACGCCTCAGTGTCTGCATGCCTTACGCCTTCAGTCTTTAGAATTAACTTATCATGTGTATTTAAACTTTATACTTTAATACTTTTATCATTATTGTGCACAAAATCGCAACACTGAAGCACGAAAGTTTTTACAGCTAAAATGTTATGATACTTCATTCCATCTCAACTTAAATTTAAAATAAAATTTCACAATTGAACTTGAATAACGTATTCGACCTTTATTATTACGTATCCATTTAAAGAAACTGTCAGTGTTTCAATTAAGTACCAAGGTTTACTTGCTGAAATGTCATCAACGTTACCGGGTTGTAGCGCTCTCATCAGTTTTAAGGCAAAATATTAAAACTATTCTTTTTGATAAGTGATGTTTACTGTGTAAGCAGATGCTTAATTTCGATTTGGAAGATACTTTTCTGTGCCTCATGTCATCAAATTCCAGTGTGTGTTTAAGTTTTCTCACCTTTCTGTAGTCTTTACATTTCTATGCTCTAGCAACCGATTTTTTTTTCAATAAGCAATGTAACAGCAGGTTTTGTAGTGTATATTACTTGTAATTCCCTAATTTTATATTCATTTATATTAAAAAGAACGACGATATTTGATTGTCACTTGACTGACACCTCTACAAATAATAATGTTCATAGCACCAGTAGTTTTATTTCCCCTGGCGTAATATCTTCTCAATCTCTCAGTTTATCTATCTATTTGTTTCTTTTTTATTGCTTTGACTAAAAGTCACGTATGTTAGTGTCATGAGAAGCGTAGCAAGAAAACTGAACCGTTGTAAAAGTGTTGAGCGTTGCTACAAGAAGAAAGAAATAGCAAAAAAGACTGTTTGTTCAGTAATATTTGTCAAGTCTTTTAACACATAGCAACTCTCTTTTCTGTTTCACGTATAAAACGCAGCTTGCGAGAGTCTTAAACTGCGCGGTCAAAATAGAGACACACTTCTGCCAACAATATTTCTGTAAAAATGTCTGAATACCGTATTTATGAGAGTTTCCTGGGAGTTGGTGAAAGATGCTGATTAGCTGTGATGTAATGGAATACATTTTGTATAAATGTTATCTACGTTAATTCTACGTTAATTATACCCCCGACATACGAAGTATGTCAGGGGGTATATAGTTTTTGTCATTCCGTCCGTTCGTCCGTTCGTCCGTCCGTTCGTTCGTTCGTCCGTCCGTTCGTCAACTTTACGTCAAAGTTTTGCGTTAAACCTTTTTTGATTGCTCATATCTCTGTTACTACTTAACAGATTCTTTCCATATTTGGTTTATGATATCTCTGTAGCATTGCCTTTGATGTTAAATGTCTAAGCCCCTGGGTTGGGCCCCCGGGTGGGGCCAAGGGTCAGTAATTAGGACTTAGGCATTTTCATTATGTCAAAGTTTTGCGTTATACCTTTTTGATTCCTCATATCTCTGTAACTGCATTGAAGATTTCTTCCATATTTGGTTTGTGATATATCTATAGCATTACTTTGGATCTGAAGCTGCAGGGTCAGGCTCATGGGTGGGGCCTGGGGTCAATAACTAGGACTTAGCCATTTGTTGTATAGTTTCGGATTGTAGCTCTATAAATATACTTGAATGGAGCTTAATAATACATGACTATGTTTATATCATACTAGTTTACACATAAAGGTGCTGCTGCTGACATAAGGTCAAGGTCACGAACTTTGAATTATGTACATGTATGACAATAACATTGAGCTTAATAATACATGACTATGTTTATATCATACTAGTTTACACATATAGGTGCTGCTGCTGACATAAGGTCAAGGTCACGAACTTTGAATTATGTACATGTATGACAATAACATTGCAGTTTTGTGCTAAAGGATGCTTTCATTAGGTGGTGGCACTGGTCGGGGGTATACGTGAGCCCCTGCTCACTTGCTCTAGTTCAAGTAGTAGCATAGACGAATGACAAGGAATCAAGCAGGCTGTAATTCTTCTAATATTTAAAGATGATTTTTAAGGAGGATATACTAGCAAAAGAATACAAAACAATTCTCCCTTCGATTTATTTACATTTTGGGAATATACTAATATGTAACGTCTTTAACCGAATGTTACGGGCTTAAGCCAAAATGAATAGAAAGCTGATAAGTATCAGTCGTTAGCAGTATAATAGGCTTCTTCTAAAACTTATGTTGTTTGTTTGAAACTCCGCTTCAAATGACATAAAGATAAGGAGAGAGGCAGTCGATCATTTTTAGCATTTCTTTGGTACCCAGTTATCTCCCCTGATTTTACATCCTGGATCCACTTTTCAGGACCACATCATACCCTAAGTTTAAGTTGGGATAATAAACTTTCATAAAATACCAAATTCATCCTTTCGAATTGTCGGGGCATTAAACTCGAAAAATAGGCCCTTTTTGAATTTCAGCGTCCTGACTAAATAGTTTTATTAAGAATCAGAATCCTCTGGCTCTTATTGTCCCTTTACTAATTTTCTCAGAAACTGTCTGCTGGCTAACTGAAATTCATATTTGTTGCTCCTTTTACACGACAGTGCATTATTAAAAGCAGCTCAGCGGGGCTAAATCAGAAGTTCCCTAACAGTTCTAGTTTCTTCTGTTTCAGATATGAAAGTCGTATCTAAAAACTTTAGCTCCAGTATTGACACTAGGCTGCCAGATGATGCCATGTCACCGTGGATAACAGGATGTGTCTTTCTGCCCACCGTACAGCTGGCCCCGAGGTTATAAAACTTTTTCATGCTCATCTCAGCTGAGCATGAAATTTTACCTGCAAATAAATAGTAACTTACTGATAAGCACACTTGTTTTCATGCTCCGTTTAGCTGAGTATGAAATTTTCTCTGCTCATGAAAATGAAAATGCAATATTAGTTGCCATTTTCAGATTTATCAGCAGAGAAATTTTCATGCTCAGCTGAGTTGAGAGTTGAGCACGAAAAAAAGTTTTATAACCTCGGGGCCTTATTTTGTGAGACCGGCGTAATTACAGGATCGAGCTGTTGAGCAGCGCCCTCTCTCTTGATGACCTCAAAGTTGAAGACAGTTTAGAGTTAGATATGAGACAACCATGGGATATATCCGTTGTAAATAGCAGCATAGTCATTATCACTTTGCAAGGCTATTTTGACGAACACCAGTAGCAGTTTGTAGAACTTCTACCAAGGCTACAACTAGGACGAGTGTTTCCGTTGGACAAACCTTGCAGGGGTATATGTGTTGTAGGTGATTATATTGTTGTATGTGTCAACAATTACGTCATGTGTGTCAACCATGGTGAAGGTGAGGTGATCATAGTTGATATTAATGGCGGTACGGTGAGGAGGAGGCTAGGAGCTCCTACTGAACAACAGATCTGATATATGCTCAGCAGACCTCTATACATTCTGTGACCTCCAACACTGGCAGGATCGATGTCTCTGACTGTGATCGCGGTACAGTGACATGTTTGTCGGCAGATGGCGTAATCGTAACACTTCGGCCAATTCCGTATCCTGAATTCGGCGAGAACGTCCGATTGCAGATGACGGTATCATATTTCAGTATAAACACGGAATGAAATGGCTTGAGAATAATTATTTGTTTGAGAAAATCTGAAGCTTCTGCTAAAAGAATTACAGTTTGTAATGTCATTGAAAAATTGGCGGAGCATAGCATTGGTTGTATGTTAAAACAGCATACACTGTATGCCATGCTCCAATACCAATAGCATGATAGATCTCTTACCATAGAGACTAAGAATTCATATTGATGTCAAAGTGACGTCATCGAGATGTCATTCTGCAAATGTACTAAGCAGAGCGGTTGGTAATTCCATAGTTACTATGAATACGGATCTATGACGTCATTTCACTTATAATTCGAGAGGAGCATCCATGCTTCTCTTGAATTATAAGCGAGATGCTAACTGAAATTCATGCAATGAAAAGTGTGATTTTCTCAAACCTGTAATTCCTACTCAAATAAATTCTCTTCTAACAGTGATCCAGAGCTGAGATGTCCAACTGGGGCCATGTTAATGAAACGACCTAAGTCGTTGCTATGCTGTTGCTAAGGCCAATTTCCATGACGGACATACCCTACAGTCTTTTTTAGACTGTTCCTCCAGAGCAAATTTCATAGTTGTAGGGAATCTTACCCTACAACTATGAAATTTGCTCTGGAGGAACAGTCTGTTTTAGACTGTTCCTCCAGAGCAAATTTCATAGTTGTAGGGAATCTCCTTCATAGAAATATACCTTAGCAACAGCAGAGCAACCACTTAAGTCATTTTATAAATACGGCCCAGGGGCTCTATGTTGATATTGCTGATAATGTCATTGTCTGTGGCCGTAAATCTCACAATATACATGTACATATTATAAATGCCCCTGGTGTGTAATATCAAACACGCTGACAAAGGATGATTTTATACTGGAACCTTTCTCCGTCGCCTATAGACACAGTGATGGCCTTTTTGGTGTTGGTTGTGAGAAAAAGGATAAATTTCATTTGTTCAAACTGTCACACGAATAGGAGATAAGGTGTTAATGTGAAAGTAAAGAGTCTCATTGCTGTAAAATGGTCATATGCACGATGTTACAAGATGTACATGTGAAGTTTTTTTAAAAATATGTAATAAAACTGGCACAATTATTGCTTTTTGACTTTAGACGTTTTAGTCCTAATTTATTAATACAGCATGCTCATTATTTTGTGTAATAAGCTTATTATAAAGTTAGAGCTGAACCCTTTTTGTAAGGGTTTCGTCGCGCGGGAAGCAAACCGGAGGCCGTCTCTTCTGCGTCTGCTATGAACACAAAGAACCTTTAAGAAGGTCTCTCGGATAGAAATGACAAGTCTGTGTTGTCCCCCTGGTTTTCTATTTTCGCAACTGGAATATACATTTGGTTTGCCCCTAAACAGAATGAATGTAATTCTTGTTACGGGACTTATTACACACCACAAGCCCTCAGAAGTGAGAAGAGCTGCTGATTTAGGAGAATCGGAGAGGGAGGGGTGTTATTTGAAGATGATATCTCCATTCAAACATATGTTGTGACCCCTCATTAGAACCGTCTCGGGACAGACGGTTCTTATGAGGGATCAGAACATATGTTTTGATTTAGAACCAGTAAACATTATCCTAGAAAAATCATTAGTTAAGCTGTTTGCCACGACATTTGTTTTTAGAACTATCAAACATCATTCCAGAAGATCACCAATTAAGGCCCTGGTCTGGAGTTGTGGTGATGCCTCTTGACCATTTTATACATCTGTTTAACCTGGCAGTTTATTATTTTATTTTATTATTTTTTTTAATTTTTTTTTGGTGGGGGGGGGGAGTAAGTTAATACCCTTATCTATCCTACTTTTACTCTCAATCTGTCCCTTGGGCAGGGCTAGATATAGTTTAGGAGTATCTTTAAAGTGTAAACAACCAGCCAATCAACCATAATTTCCTTAAGGTGTATGGGTACACCTTCAATTCTTCTGCCACTTTTACAAAGGGGAACAAGTTATTGACCTCCTGTTAGTTTTCTGGACGACATAGCCCTTCAAAATTGGTTTAACACTAAAGGATAAAATTCTTCCCTTTAAGGGTTGACATCCATTGAGACGGGGGGGGGGGGGCAAATATAGAAATGGCAGAGATGCTTCCACTGAAAATGAACCCTTTTATCTAAATGTGATGCATATCAATAAATATGAATGAAATTGTTTACAAATTGAGGGTTTCCATTAGAATATATCTCAATTTGTAAACAATCATTAAATCTGTATATCATATCTAACAATTGTATCAATTAAATCTGTATATCATATATCAAATCTAACAAATATAATTGAGCCGCGACACGACACAACAAACAAAGTGGTTGTTTGCACCCAGCGCAAACTCAGATCCGCTCAGATCTGGACATCCGCCCAGTCTGATCAGAGTCTTCACTGTCCGCATAAGGAGTCTAGACCTTAGCTACCCTTTAAGCGCGTAGGGAAGACTCTGATGAGACTGGGCGGATGCCCAGGCTGATCTGAGTCTGCGCTGGAGGCATAACCACTTTGTTTGTTTTCTCATATCGCGGCTCATATTAGTTTTCTATTCATGGCATTGGTTCAGTCCCACCCACATAAAGTACATGAGCATGGATGTGCGGTCTCCATCCCTCCCATCCCGCCGCACAAACATATTGACATCGTCCCAGTCTAGCATGCCCATCCGCACAGTCGAACCAGGCTATTAAGTCACTCTGCCAAGTAGAAACAATAAAGTTAACAGTGAATGACCTGACCAGACTGCGCGGATACGCCGGCTCCAAGAGATTGTCTTTGTTTTTTGCTTTCTAGAATGTTTTTCCCCACCCGCCGGTTTCATATTTCACTGGATGATCTGTTGTATCAAAGGTGACTCTTTTCGGTCAGAGGTTGCTCGTCATCTTCATCTGGCTGGTACGGACTAGGCCCAATCTCAAATAACAACTGCAGAAATTTAGTCACGTAATCTGCAAATGAATATAAAAAAGTCAAATACCTAGTGAAAAAAATTAGTCACATAATTTGCTGTACATCTGTACCAGTTCTATTCCTATGAAAGAATGGCAGAGACTCAAAACATACGGACGGTCAGACAGTCAGATCGCCCCACAGAGCCATTCTAGTTATTGGATGCGTATTGAATTATGCTACGTGTTTCTACAGTTTATGTAAATACACAAGTGCCCATATCTTTTTGAAGCTTAAATGAATGATAACCTATCCTTGTCTTGCTTAAGCTAGACCTAGAATAGGCCTACTGAGGCAACCAATAATTATAATGATAATAGCAATGCAATTCAATGACACAGCCAATTACATATCATCTATTTCGAGAAAGCTTAAATTGCACACATTTTGACCAAATCTTGCAAGAACATATGGGAGAAAGCGAAAAAAAAGATTTATTTTTTTTATTGATGATTTATTCACTTATTTATTTTTTTACTTATCTTTTATTTCTTTTTAGGAGTTTTACTTATCTTTTATTTCTTTTTAAAATATGTTTTTTCTTTTCTTTTCTTGAAAGATAAGATTCAAACTGCGCGGTCTTTCCAGATTTAGTTCTCCTCTCAAAGTGACTGTGTACACTTTCCGGGAAAGCATCTCTGCCATTTTGATAGTCGCCTCCTATTTCACTAGGGTTCAACTCATAAAGGAAAGAATTTGCTCCTACAGGAGCAAATTCTTTTCTTTAAGAGTAGATCCCTTTTGGAAGGTTTCTTTGTTCAGGAGAGAAAACCGGAAGTCACAAATGTTGTTTCCCTTTGAATAATATGGCGACATCATTGAAGTGTACCCATCTCCATGAAGAGAATTTCAAATCTGGAAAGACAGAGATGATTCTGCTCTGTGCTGTTATATTGTTCAGAGCTCTAGATAAGAGGGGTATTTCATGATAATTGACGGATATTTTTTTTTATTTCTCATTGAAATAATATGTTTTTATCAAGAATTAACAAAAATATCCCTAATTATCACCAAATACTCCCTCTTATCTAGGGCTCTGATTGTTGGAATACTTACCAAAACATCCTCTATCCAGATGAAAAAGAACAAAGGGGAAATAAAACACCAACCCTCCCACGATAAACACGAAGGCATATAGAAGCTCTATCTGAGGGTCATCAATAATTGGACCAATCACAAGATAGATAGACACGAGGACGAAAATCACCGGAATGAGTATAAACACCTTAAAAAGAAAAGAAATCAGAATGTATCGGTTATCAAACATATGTTTTAAAGTCTGGGAAGAATAATAAGAATTCTTAGGATTTGTATGTTCAAGTAAACTGGGGCCGTATTCATAAAACGACTTAAGTGGTTGCTATGCTGTTGCTAAGGCTAATTTCTTTGAAGGAGATTCCCTACAACTATGAAACTTGCTCTGGAGGAACAGTCTTACAAAGACTGTTCCTCCAGACCAAATTTCATAGTTGTAGAGAATCCCCTTTATAGATATTTAGCCTTAGCAACCGCATAGCAACGACTTAAGTGGCTTTATGAATACGGCCCCTGGTATGCTTTCCGTGAGAGCAACTCTGCCGTTTTCTGTTTTGCCTTCTCAATGGGGATTTGCTCTCATAGAAAAAAAATGGCTTCTGGGGGTAGATTCTTTCCTTAAAAAGTTAGCCCCCTTCTGAAAGGGGTTTGTCGTCCATGAAAGTAAATAGGAAGTAATAACACTTGTTCCCCTGTGTAAAAATAGCGAAAACAAAATTTGTGTTACATTGCACATGCAGTAAGGTCTTGATATCTCTTAATCGAAGTTCAACTCAAACTACTGATATCTCAAAATAAAATTTTCGGGTCCCAGAGAATTTACTTTGAGATATCAATAGTTTGAAACTGACAGAAGTTATAATGGAAATAAAAACAGGAAATGTGTCCAAATTACATTATTCTTTGATATAAGACGGGACTTTAGATATTAGTGTTTCAGAAAACCACTTGGCTGTATTTCAGAAACAAATCAAGACAGGGTCAAGTCGGGTAAATTCGGACAGCGGGTGAATTCGGACAGTGAAGTGACATTGTTTCCTTTGTATACTATATGTCAGTTGTTTTGAATTAAAACAAAATTAACAGCTGAACAAACAGTGAAAATCCTAATGAGACGGCTCATTATGAGCCGTCTCATCTGGATTTTTACTGTTTGCGATGGTATGTCCGAATTTACCCGCTGTCCGAAGTTACCCGACTCGACCCTACAGTACTTACTAAGCACTTATATGGCTAGCTATTGTTGCCTGTAGGAAAGGGACACTGACAAAAATGGTTTAGGGTCAAGTCAGGTAAATTCGGACAGCAGGTAAATTCGGACATACCATTGCAAACAGAGAAAATCCAGATGAGACGGCTCATCATGAGAATTTTCATTGTTTTCCCAGTTAATTTTGTTTGAATTCCAAACAACTGACATATAAAGGAAACAATGTCACTGTCCGAATTTACCTGCTGTCCGAAGTAACCCGGCCGACTCTACTCTAACAGCTACAACGGTTTGTCAGCAACATACAGTCCAACCTGTATTAAGCAAGCACCTAAGGGTTAATCAAAATATGCTTGCTTAAGACAGGTGCTTGCTGAATACAGGTACATTTCAATGCATTTGCTTGTTTTGGGAACTGAATACATGCTTGCTTAATACAGATTGCTTGCTTAATACAGGTGGCCACTAAGACAGGTTTTACTGTATGTAAATAAAACAAGTTCATGCTGAAAAGTTCACCATAATCTGAATTTGTGTTCAAAACTGTTTTTTAAACTAATTTTTACGCAAATTTATACTAGCTCATCACAAACATGACAAATAGTACAGTATACCTTGATTTTTCTTTCCACATTTTTCCACGTAAATCTCATCAGTATCACACAGAAGCCTGCCATGCCATAGAAGATCCATGAGGCAAAGCTAAAGAAATTGATCAGGGATCCTATGTCTGCTGGAATCACCATTATTATTGCCACAACACACTGAAAATAGAATAGACAATCAACTGAAAATATAAACCATATAAACCAATGCTGGCTGAGAAGACAACACAAAACTCAATCAAGAAACAGAGGAACCTGAAAGGGATTTGAAGCAATATAAGGTCGAATGGAAATCAAGCCCAGTAGGCACATAACGTCGAAATGACGTTGCACTGACGTCGATGCGACGTCATGTGCCCGCTGGGAAGGTGACTGGAAACGTCTCACTGTTTTCCTTCCATTTTTATAGATTTTTTCAATTTTGTGAAGGGAAAAAATGTCAACACGTATGTGCACATAGTTTGCTTGTTGAAGCTGTGTGATATTTAATAATTAATCAGAATTAAAGTACACTGTACCTCATGCATACATATTACAAAATAAAACCCTTGATTTCTCCAAACTGACTAAAATACGGAAGTGCTTGTCATGAAATAACTAAAACAAATCATGCCATGTATTACCATTGATGATAGGGTAGTTAGTCTTACTGTGAAGACTCTTGACGGTACGGGAGTTAATCTTACCGTGAAGACTATTGATGGTAGGGGAGTTATTCTTACCGTGAAGACTATTGATGGTACGGGAGTTAATCTTACCGTGAAGACTATTGATGGTAGGGGAGTTATTCTTACCGTGAAGACTATTGATGGTAGGGGAGTTATTCTTACCGTGAAGACTATTGATGGTAGGGGAGTTAATCTTAACCTGAAAAATATTGATGGTAGGGGAGTTAATCTTACCCAGAAGACTATTGATGATATGGGAGTAAATCTTAGCGTGAAGACCACTTAAGATAGGGGAGTTAATCTTACCGCGAAGACTATCGATGGTAGGGGAGTTAATCTTACCGTGAAGACTATTGATGGTACGGGAGTTAATCTTACCGTGAAGACTGACTATTGTTGGTAGTGAAGTTAATCTTACCATGAAGACTTTTGATGGTAGGGAGGAAATCTTACCATGAAGACTATTGATGATTGTGGAGTATCTTACCGTTAAGACTTTTGATGGTAGGAGAGCTAATATTACCGTGAGGACCATTGATGATAGGAGAGTTAATCTTACCGTGAAGACTATTGATGGTAGAGGTGTTAATCTCTTGACGTGGACGTATGATAATACTTCTGGAAGATGACCCTCTCGTGCTGCAGCGTATACCAGCCTGCGATAGGAAAAAAAAACGAACACAGAATGACCACCATTCCATATGAAGGTGAACTGTCACCTTTTCAGGGGAAGAACTCTGCCTATTTCAGCTCCTCTATACGAAGTACAGGAAGGGCTAGTGTTGTCACCCCGGTGTCAGCGTCAGCGTCCGCGTTCGGATGTTTTTTGGTATCATTTATATTCTTAACCCATGGATAGATTTACTTGATACTTTCACAGATGTTAAATAATGGTCTAAAGTTTTAAATAGGCCGCCCGCATTTTTTTTTCAGTATATGTCCCTACCTTTGCTGTCGACCGAGCCCATCAGTAACCATACATTTAAAAATTGGCTGTCGACCGAGACAACCGACAGCAGTATCTGCTCAGTCAACTGCCATTAACAATACTATCATTTACCGTTATTGGTAGTGCTTACGACCAAATTCTCAGTCGACAGACACTGCCATTATGCACAGTATCGGGACGGTCGGCAACACAGGAAAGCAAATTGTTATTACTGTACCTGCCGGACGAGAAACATATTCCATTGGCTGCTCCAAAGGTTGAGAAAGTAACGGCTAATGGCATTATTATCCAGGCATCTCCCAGCATCTCCTTACCCCATGCCTAAAATAAAATTCCCAGCGGCAAAATGACGTCGAAATGACGTTGTTCTGACGTCGCTGCGACGTAATCACGTCGCATCAACGTCAGTCCGACGTCATTGCGACGCCACGTGCCTGCTGGGTTACCAGTGCTCAAGTTAAAAAAGGATAACAGGAATAATTCAGTAATGTTTCATATTTCTCTATTCAAAACATATGATTTTACACTTCATGAGAACCATCTCGCCGAGACGGTTCTAATGACGGCCTCGACCTATGTCTTCGATGAGGAAAATTTTCGCAAGATTATCCTCAAAACACCACATATCAGGAACTATGCCACCATGAGATGGTCATATCAGCTTTGTGCGATTTCATCATTTCAGCTCAGTCAGGTCAGGCCCCGAGGTTATAAACTTTTTTTCATGCTCAACTCAGCTGAGCATGAAATTTTCTCTGCTGATAAATATGAAAATGCCAACTAATGTTGGCATTTTCAAATTCATAAGCAGAGAAAATTTCATACTCAGCTAAACTGAACAAGAAAACAACTGTACTTATCAGTAATTTGCTATTTATTAGCAGGTAAAATTTCATGCTCAGCTGAGTTGAGCATGAAAAAAGTTTTATAACCTTGGGCCCTGGAAGTTTATTTTTTCTCACTCAGAAATACTAGCGTATCATATTCCTGTTGCGTATGGGCTCTAGATGAAGTTTTCAAGGACCCTTTGTCAGATTAAAGTACACGTGTACCGTAGAAGCGTTTAAGAAAAAAAAATGATAATTTGTTCCCTGGAGCCTTTTGAGGAGCTTCTTTACGAGGGATGGAACAGAAGCACAATGAGGTAGATAGACCTAAAAAGCTCGACGGACCTTGGTTGTTGGACATTGTTTTAAGCAGATTCGTAGGACACAAGGGGCATCGCCTATATTAACTCCCCCAATAGCCTAATGTAATGTATATATGTAATGTGTTAAGATAATTACAGAGATTGAGCTACTAGAGAACCTCCAGTACCTACCACGGCTACAGCGTCCGAGCTCAGCAGTCCGTCTGTTGACAGAACTGCCAAATATGATATTATTGTGAGAATATATACGACGGTGACTAGGAGCACCCCAATTATGTTTGATCTTGGAAGATTGCTGAAAAGAAGAGAAAAACACATAAGCGAATGGAAAACAATGTTAATTTTTAAAGGCGAATTGACTGACATACCTTAAGGAGTATTTCTCCTCAACTTCCAGCTTTCTTCCTTTCGTGTTTTTATGCAGGTAAACCATTCTAACTCTGATTTCATTCAACTCAGGACTCTTTTACATGAAGGAACAACGATTTTGGCATCAGTTTTAGCTTTTTTTTTTTCACGAGTGACCCGATTTAAAAATGACTACACATGTTCGCTGTGTTACACAGCTCCATTTACCTAATATGTAATGAAAAATTATTTATTTATTTATTTATTTATTTATTTATTTATTTATTTATTTATTTATTATTTTATTTTTTTGATGTTAGTGTTTATATTTTCAAAAATGTATGAAATACATATTTACAATGATTTCAGTCAGTTTTTGTCACTCTTCTTAAAAGGATTTGACCCATAAAGGAAAGAACACGTTCTTTAGGAGCAAATTCTTTTCTTTATGAGTAGGGTCAAGTCATGTAAATTCGGACAGCAAGTTAACTCGGATATACCATTGCAAACAGTGGAAATCCAGATGACACGGCTCATGATGAGGCGTCTCATCATAATTTTCACTGTTTGCTCAGTTAATTTTGTGTTAATTCCAAACAACTGACATACATGTATAAAGGAAACAGTGTCAATGTCCGAATTTTCCTGCTGTCCGAATTTACCAGACTTGACCCTAGATCCACTTTATGGGAGGATTTCGTTGTCCCGAGAAGCAAACATTAATCACATACGTTCTTTTCCTCTCAAAATAATGGTGGGAAAATATGGCAGTTTACCCTTACACCATAAATCCTCAAATTGTTCCAAGATGGATCTGCTCTTGCAGACTTTAGTGTGTTTGTTATTGCAAACGCGCAGTCCCGTTTAATTGCTTCAAGCGCAGTCCCGTTTAATTGCTTCAAGCTCTGTCCCCTTAAATTGCTTCAAGCGTAGTCCCGTTTAATTGCTTCAAGCTCTGTCCCCTTAAATTGCTTCAAGCACAGTCCCGTTTAATTTCTTCAAGCGCAGTCCCGTTTAATTTCTTCAAGCGCAGTCCCGTTTAATTGCTTCAAGCGCAGTCCCGTTTAATTTCTTCAAGCGCAGTCCCGTTAAATTGCTTCAAGCACAGTCCCGTTTAATTTCTTCAAGCGCAGTCCCGTTTAATTTCTTCAAGCGCAGTCCCGTTTAATTGCTTCAAGCGCAGTCCCGTTTAATTGCTTCAAGCGTAGTCCCGTTTAATTTCTTCAAGCTCGGTCCCGTTTAATTGCTTCAAGCGTAGTCCCGTTAAATTGCTTCAAGCGTAGTCCCGTTAAATTGCTTCAAGCACAGTCCCGTTTAATTTCTTCAAGCGCAGTCCCGTTTAATTTCTTCAAGCGCAGTCCCGTTTAATTTCTTCAAGCGCAGTCCCGTTTAATTGCTTCAAGCGCAGTCCCGTTTAATCGCTTCGAGCTCTGTCCCGTTTAATTGCTTCAAGCGCTGTCCCGTTTAACTCCTTTAAGCTCTGTCCCATTTAATAGCCTCAAGCGCCGTCCCATTTAAAAATCGCTTCAAGCGCTGTAATCGCTTCAAGCACTGCGACTTTTAATCGCTTAAAGCGCTGTCACGTTTAATCGCTTACAGCACTGTCCCGTTTAATTGCTTTTTTATCATTTCTTCTTCTTTTGGGGTCTTGGGAGAGCATTTCTTTTAATTTACATATTTGCACGTATGTATTTTGAGTGCACATGTAATTTTACGTTAGAAGACAAGCGTTAGGACGACTTTATGTATTTAGAAGAAATAGTAACTGTTTTGCATGGTCAAAAACACGGGGGTGGGGACTTGGGAGATAGGAAAGAAACAAAACCCTTACTTACACATATGGATTTTTCAGTTCTTCTGTTAGATAGTTTAATGTATTCCTGTAAAAGGAAATAATAATGGTTAATTAGGCGACAAAAAAAAAAAGAAAAAAAATGGACTAGGGTCTGAACAACACAAAAAACAACCTTTTCTATCGCTTTGTGCAAGCTGAGCCGTCTTCTTCATGTTCATGGAATTATTTTGATTCCAAAAATTTGTAATCGACGTCTGGCAGTCTTTTTATGTAATTCTTTTCTTTGAATTTAAAGCTAAACATTGGATTGAATGAATGGTTCCATCCCAAACCAACTATGCCTAATCTAATCTTATCCAGTTCCACTGGTGGTGACTCTCAAGGGAAATATTTGCACCCAGTAAATTCCCAGCAGGCACATAACGTCTAAATGACGTCGTATTGACGTCGATGCGACGTCATTACGCCGCATCGACGTCGGTACGACGTCATTTCAACGTCATGTGCCTGCTGGGTTCTTTCCTTTCACCCAGCGGACACATGACGTTAAAATGACGTCGCACTGACGTCGATGCGACGTCATTACGTCGTATCAACGTCAGTACGACGTCATTTCAACGTCATCTGCCTGCTGGGAAGGTTAGACCCCATTTCGGAAGGGCTTCTTGGTAGGTACATAAAGTCATAATTTTTTTTTTAATTATAGTCTGAAAGTTGTTCTATTTTTCGCACATGTGTAACGGTATCATAGTTGTGAAAAATGTCGTACCAGTAGCTTTCGATTACTCTCAAACTTTGATCCCAGCGGGCACATGACGTCGAAATGACGTGGTACTGACGTCGATGCGACGTCATTACGTCGCATCGACGTCAGTGCGACGTCATTTCAACGTCATGTGCCTACTGGGATAATATTACTACACACTATATATATACAAAGAATTTTCTCACCATCCGTCGTAAGCCCATAAAGCATCATAAAAGGCGAGAGCAACACGAGATGGTGACTTGGTAGTCCCTTCGAAGCTATTTTGGAGACTGCTTGTGTGACCTGTTACAGGGAAACAACGTGAGGAAGACAAACTTATCTGGGGGTGGAGGATCACGTGTTTTTGTTTTGATTCGCTGAACAGAAAAAATGACAACGTTATGAATGAATCCAGGTTCACGTCAAGGTTCAATTTTTTACTCGTTAATTAAGCTTTGTACAGCTTTCCAGCCCACATCTTTTAGATTCGCCTAACGACACCTTGATGAAACATAAAAGGAAAGAAAAAAAAAAAGATTCGTACTCTAGGCATGGACTTTGCTTCGAAATTTGAATTGACGTCCGTGCAGTTGACTCTGCCATTTTGGTTTCGGATTGTAATTTTGTGACAGAGTCCTTTTCCTTGTGCGAATCTTTGCGGTTTTCGTTAGAATAGGAAAGACGTGAGCTGGAAAGTAACGCATAGCTCAATGTGTCATTTAGCTTGGCATATTCAAGATTCACTCAAACATTTCCATGTGACGTACCAAAATAAAAAACACGTGATCCCCCATCCTGTTATACTTTTCACGATTTCTTTAAGGCTTATGGATCATCTTGCATGATTTGGCGAATCTTAAAAAAAAAAAAAAATAAACTGCTTTACAGAATACTGGTAGCTCCCCTGGTAGATAATTTTTTCTTTATAGGGACCACTATTTAAAAGAAAGACAGCAAATTGTTTCATATACTTGACTAGCGAGGCAAACATTGATGATGGAAATGGCCATTCATGCCCATTAGTAGAGTTTTAATAACAGCGTCAATCTACTACCATAATGCTAAATCTTGACCAACTTGGCTATGAACAGGGGCGTAACTAGAGGCAATTTCATAATACGCACAACCATGTTTTATTCTCTACTTCTTGAAGGGAAAGCTAGTATTTCAGCCACTTTGGTAATTGGTATTGAAATTTTGTCTAATTTATGAATTTTCAGCATGCAAATACATGTACGCAGGTGCGTTTTGAAATTTTGTCAATTTTGACAAAATTTCATTACGCACTTGCGTATTTGCCGTATACGTAGCTACGCCCTTGTTGAATATTCAGAAAACAGTGGATTCGCTGTAGCATACTGCAATACGTCCCATCAAATTTTGTTGAATTCATGCAAATGAAAGTAAGGAATGGCAGCAGTTTTACTGATGGATAATAGAAATCAAGGGCGTAGCTACGTATACGGCAAATACGCAGGTGCGTATTGAAATTTTGTCAAAATTGACAAAATTTCAAAACGCACCTGCATATTTGCATGCTGAAATTTTACAATTTAGACAAGATTTCTATACCAACTGCCAAAGTGGCTGAAATACTACATTTTCTTTCAAGGGGTAGAGTATGCCACATGGTTGTGCGGATCATGAAATTGCTCCTAGATACGCCGCTGGAAATGACAGCTGAACTTGGACCACATATGACACATCAAACAAAATCCTTATCAGAGCTCTAGATAAGAGGAGTATTTGATGATAATTGAAGGATAATTTTTTTTATTTCTCATTGAAACCATATGTTGTGACCCCTCATCTGAACCGTCACATCGAGACGGTTCAAATGAGGGGTCACAACATATGTTTTTATGCAGAATTAACAAAAATTATCCCTAATTATCACTAAATACTCCCTCTTATCTAGAGCTCTGCTTATGTAAGCTTTAGAACTTGTACACATGCAATTTCATATGAAATTTACATATAAGGTATATTAATGTATTTACCTAGCAGAAACACATCGTTGACTCAACACTGAATCAACGTTGATTCAACGTCGATGACGTTAATCAAGTGGGTGGTGTTGGGATGATGGTTTTTGTATAAGCATTTTGCTTACTGTCAGATCCTGTATCAGTATTTACTTTTGTATTATATATATGTAATTTCTATGAATAAAATATTGTTTAAACCAAGTGGGTGGTGTTCGGGCGATGGTGCTGGGTAACTTTCAGTACCGGGGCGTCCTACTTATTTGATACATAGCAGGGCAAGGGCTTACTGTGCTTGCAGTAAGTGCGGGTGGAGGTTGTTTGGATATTCGATATTGTTTTCTCTCGTCTATTAAAATTTCTTTTCTTTCTCCCTCGCTCTGGGAGATGGCTCGATATAGACTGAAAAACTGTCTCGAGGAGCCGTTAAACCCAAATCAACCGACCAACCAACATTAAATCAACACTGATTTAATGTTCATTCAACGTTATGTGCCAAGTGCTTAGTAGTTTTTACTTGAAGTGATCAAGATGAGAATATCTTACAGAGCTCTAGATAAGAGGGGTATTTGATGATAATTGAGGGATAATTATTTTTATTTCTCATTGAAACCATATGTTGTGACCCCTCATCTGAACCGTCTCGTCGAGACGGTTCAGATGAGGGGTCACATCATATGTTTTATACAGTATTAACAAAAATTATCCCTAATTATCACTAAATACTCCCTCTTATCTAGAGCTCTGTAAATGTATTACCTTGGCCCAGTCTTACAAAACCGCCAATAATAATGACAACTACAGCTAGAAGTTTTGCCACAGTGAAGAAGATTTGAACTCCTGTCGCAAAAGCTGTGTAATAGCAGTTGATTATGCATATTGTCACTGAAAAAAAAAGAAAAGCATACAGTAGTTTCTTAATTTTTTGAAAGGCAGTCTATTCAATGACTGATTATTATCGAAAAGGGTCCAATTGATTAAAACGTGACAATCTAGAATAAAAATCTAACACATCCAAAAAATTCATTCCTCTCCAAATATATCGTATGATCTCAAAGGACAAAAATAAAATAGAATTTGCAAATCCATGGATGATGTACGGTGAGACGCTTTACGGCCGCCACACGGCGCAACTCCTGCTGCAGTGAAGTCAAAAGTTCCTTCAAGGGCAGAGAATACATTCGAAAGAAGGAACATGGTGGGCCATACGGATATATGCGTAACTACATTCACAAATGGTGGGAAAATAGTTTAAATACAGTCATAGCAAAAATGCATCTGCCACTTGCAATTTATCGAGTTTTGCTAATTAACAGTCGTCTGTCAGTAGCAAATTAAACGAAAACTGGCTAGTGACAGACGACTGTCACTAGCAAATTCTCCGAATATTGGCTACTGACAGTCGTCTGTCACTAGCCACTCCGAAAAAAAATAAGGTGAATGTTAAAGTCTCCATAGTCATATCAGTGGTAAAAACGTCTAAATTCAAATCATTGTAATAAGCGGCTCAACCTTCAAGTTTGGCGATAAAATGTGGCTTGATGTGACTATATTGAGTCATATGACTGGCAAAAAGTAGAGAAAACAAGTTTTTGAGAAATAACAAATCATTCCACAAGTTCTGTTCTAGTTTCCCTTCTAGCAATGCTATATAGATATAGGCGGGATAGTGATTGAGGCTCCACGCCTGTACATTGTATTTTCACCATGTCATTCAACTTAATGAAATCGAAACTAGGTCATTTTAGTTGCCAACTAAAATGACCCAAATAATTTTTAAACCCTTTTTATGTGAAACTCGAGGATGTTTTATTTGTTTAAAGCTGGCTAATCACGGTAATTTACAATGACGAAACGATAGCGAGAAGCTTGCAGCGATACCTCATGATAATTTTTTTCATGCTGATTTACTTTAATGCAAAGTTTAAAACATGGAATGGAGTGGTGTGGAATGAAATGGAACGGACTGGCCGCTGGGGTATTATCCTCCGCGTCATTCCATGGCTCTGGAAAGGCACTCTTATAGAAAAGATTTTGCTCCTCTGAGTGACAAATTCATTCCTATAAGATTATATACAGGCTCCGCAGGGATAATCTCCACCACTTTTTGCATGGCTCGGCACTCTTACAGGAAGAAGTTGCTTCCTGTGATGGAGCAAATTCTGTCCTGCTAGAGTAATTCCCAGGATGTGGAAGCGAATGGAAGCAAATGAAATGTAGATTAGGGTTCGAGGTTATAAAACTTGAGAATAATCTCAAACTCAAAATAAAGCACACTGATTGGCTGCTTCCGAGCATTTGCTCGAAAGCAGCCAATCAGTGTGCTTTATTTTGAGCTCAAACTCAAACTAAAGCACACTGATTGGCTGCTTCCGAGCATTTGCTCGGAAGCAGCCAATCAGTGTGCTTTCTTTTGAGTTTGAGAATGTACTCAAGTTTTATAACCTCTGGGCCAGCTCTCATCCATTGCATTATTTTCCACTCCATTCCATTCCCGGTTTTAAACTATAGGCCTATCTGATGTTAATGCATACTAGGAATACGTTCTACAGATGTAGGCCGGGATTGCTTTCGCAAATGCTTATCTTAAGGTATTTGAGTACACGAGCATGTTTTTCTGTCATGTTTTACTAAGGAAAACACTTTCAAAATTGTAATTTCTTATTTGCCGTCCCTGACGAGGTTTCACTTCCACTAGAATTCATTCATAGTTAATAATTATGCCAGGCCCAGAGGTTATAAAACTTGAGTACATTCTCAAACTCAAAATAAAGCACACAGATTGGCTGCTTCCGAGCACATGCTTGGAAGCAGCCAATCAGTGTGCTTTATTTTGAGTTTGAGATTATTCTCAAGTTTTATAACCTCGAACCCGGTACTAAGTTCCCGCGAAAATTTGGCGAACTGGTTGTAAAACCACCCAATCATAATAAATGGATAGTAAATGAGGTCTCCATGTGTGTGTAAAAGTATTGATAGCCGTCACTGCTTCATTAGAATATGAATATTCTTTTTTTTATTTTTCCCTCTGTGCATTTGTAGTAAGAATTTATTACTAATGTTATTACTTAATTCATGCACAGAAGAAGTATTAAGGGAAAATTTGTTATAATGCTGTATAATATCATATGTCACTCCTTGTTTGTATTACAAAAAAGTAATTTGGACCGGAGGCCTTTATTTACGAAATAAAATATTGTATTGTATTGTATTGTATTGTAGCTCTGTCAAGCTGGAGTCTACTCTTAAAATATATACATATTTACTCAAAGCAAAGTATTTAGAGTGTAAATACAAGACTTCATTTTGTGTTCAAATTGAGGCAAAAAAGGGGCAAAACAAAGAGATGACCTTATCCCCTTATTGTTCAGTACATATGTAGAAGATTGAAATTAAAGTTTTAATAAATAGTTTGACGTCTACAGTATCTCTTTAGACTTTACACTTTAATTGTCTACTTTATGCTGTCGACCTTTCACTTCTTTCTGATTCTCTTAAAGTCCAGAAAAAGCTTCCAAATAGTCCATTATTCAAACAAAAACACTGTCGAGGGCGCCGCCATTTTGAAAACGTTAGGTACCAGCTGACATTTGATATGACACTGCTTTAAGGACATAGATAAAGTTTGCTTTAGTCGTCTCAGACATATTTTGCTCTTCAAGCTGAGTTTCAATTAAAAAATTCAAAATTGCTGATTCGAAGAAGGAAAAACGGAAGAGAATGAGGCGTATGGATACAACGTCCACAGGATTTATCGATGTATACATGTAAACTCCTCTCTACAGATGCTGTCAGCCAATCATTTGTTCGGTACTTGTGCTAAAGAGAGGCTATTAAAATTATGGTCACTTGAAATAAATTGTGATAGGCAGATCTCCACATGCAACGGACGCTGCGAGAATTGATTCCACAGACATCAACTAAGAGAAGCTGAGAATAATGGTACGGAGATCACAAATTTCAATAAACATTTTACTCATAGTCCTTTACCAGCTTCACTTACAAATGGCTGTTACGGCAGCTATCTTCTCCAAAGGTATTGGAGATCCGCAAAGGTCAAAGAGAGATACAAAGTAGGATGCGAAAACCATACAAATAATGGCTACCGCTGATGGTTGTATCACCAGGGTCCGGGTCCATACAAACATGTAGGCTATGACTGGGATCGTGGCTTCCATGAAGTAGGTATATTCTCCTCCTGACTTTGGAATGAGTGTCCCCAGCTCGGCGTATGACAGCGCACCTGTAAAGTAATACATGTACGAGTATATGCAGGAATAAAAGCACATTTTACTCATTACTTCAAACACTAATACCTCAGTTTGCTTCCTGCATGTATTCTTTGGTGGAAATGGGGGAGGGGTAGGTGTTGAGCAAAGTGTGGGAAATCTGAGAAAAAACACTTTGCTGACAATCAGAAACATATTCTGGAAGAACAAGCCGGTCAGTACTTTTATTTGAGCCGTTCTCTGTGAAAACCGGGCTTAATGACATTACGTAATAATTACGTTGTGAACGGATAAAAAACACAAAAAATAATGATTTTTCGGACCTCTATTTATTTCCATGAAAATACCTTAGGCGTTGAGATATAACAGAAAGCCCATGAATTCAGACAAAATCCAGTCATAAATATGACATATGTTGCCATGACAACGCCTATTCCATCGTATCCCCAATGCCTTGAAAACAGATGGTATACCATCACAAAGACCTATCATTTGGGAAAGAATGTTAAATCGTGCTAATTGTCATGTGTGTAGTATGAAATACACATTGAAACTGAGCAAACACACTTTTTGTCCGAGTTATTTTGTGAAACAAGTACAGAAAGCGCGTTCAAACAAACGTAATGACGTTGACGTCAAAACATACTTGCATGACGTTAATAACGTCATATAAAGAAACTGCACTACCTGTGTGCTCCTTAAGTCTATATCTCAGTAATAAAGAATGGTAACCATCTCAAATTTTCAGGAAATGTTCAGAAAAGATACTACTTTACAGTGATGCAGTTAGTTTTTTGTTTTCATGTCATTAAGCCCGGTTTTCCCAGAGATTGGCTCATTTGTTTTTCACATAAATATCAATTAAAATAAGTGCAGTTTCTTGTCCAGAAATATGAACTGTACATGTTGATCTATTGCAACCTGGGTTGCGGTAACGCAGACGTAGGCTTTGACTTGTTTTCGCCTTTTCTTCTGGCGTCTATTCTGCATATATTTCT
This sequence comes from Ctena decussata, assembly GCA_963989385.1. NCBI lineage: Eukaryota > Metazoa > Mollusca > Bivalvia > Lucinida > Lucinidae > Ctena > Ctena decussata. Next base: position 41,297,770 of record OZ022503.1, on the reverse strand, counting down.
GTTCGAATCTCAAACATGTCTGCATCTGCGTCATCCAGGTGCACATGTATAAGGCCTCATAACAATAATTGCTCTTGAAACTAGGCTAAGGATTACTGAGCGATTAAAATTTGCTGATAACCAGACCATAGTGTAGGACCATATGTTGCAAAGCAGGGCCCAACGTCGACGTCAGCGTTTATTATAGTGTAAATCTGGCGTTTTTATTACATTTCCACTCTTTATTTACTTGTACATTGAATTGCTTAAAAAATGTTGGTGAGCCATCAATTACAAATAGATCTAAATGTGAAAAACTGAGATAATATAAAGCGGCCTTACCAAACAGCGCTAGAATCCCACTTCCAGCCCACACAATCAAACTGAGGCCTACAGATTTCGTCTCAGTCAACACTCCTTTGGGCGAGATGAAAATACCAGATCCTGCAAATATGAATAATTAGAAATCATATTTATACTTTAAACCTGCAGTTAATCTCAATTTCAATTGCACATTTTGTTTATATATCAAACTAAGGGGCTACTGCAGAAGCATTCTTGGCAAAAGTTTACCGTCGAAACAGGGGTATCAGATTCCATGCTTGCTACATTGGCGTTTCCATTTTATCATCTGTCTGCACTAAGGGCGCTCTTCAAACTGGTAATAAAATTTTAAAATTTATTCAAATGTTCTCGATGTCTCAAACCTATTGAGTAACTGTTGTAGTAACTGTCAGAGAGTGGTTTTTCCCCCTTTCCCCCCGGAAAAATGGCTATAGGCAGGACGGCTATATAGTGGATTGTCCGGACCTCATAGAGCCACTTTTCCCCCATAGTACTTTTTCCCCCACCGGGAAATTGGCTATAAGTGAAATTGATATGGCTATTGGTATTTTGCGGAACGGAACGAAACGGAACGGAATGGAACAGAGGCATTTTACGGAATTAATCGCATAAAAAATGTATCAGTACTTCAAGGGAGGTAATAAACGTGATTAATTCCAAAAAATCAATATGCAAATTTAGTAACCATATTTTTATAATAATCAATAATTACTAATTTAAGGAACGAGCAGGATATTATTTCATCTCATCGCAGATATTTATATACGTACACACACGCATGCAAGCTACAGGAAAACGGGTGCTTTGTCTAGTCATAATTGATTTAGTAGGAGTTTATTACATTGAAAATCATATTCGGACGTGTGTCCCAATGGGAGTCGAGCCCACGACTCCTGCATGAAAGGCGAACACTAGTCCAGGCACTCCGCTGCGCGCACGCACAGATGAACGCTTGTACAAACACAAAATTGTACAAATTTATGCACACAACCACGTACACTCATATCCGTTTTAGGCTAACATGGAAAAAGCAAATTGCCTATCTGTTTTCCCAAAAATAAAAATAATACAGACAGACGGACACATGCATGTGGTTCTAGCATCTGTTCTCCATCGATATTTTACGGACAGATACTCATATTTCTGTTTCAGTTATGAATCTCACTAGTATATTTGGAGAAGGAACAAATTCCACTATGTAGCGTGTTTTCCTACATCATATTATCAGGGGGAAAATCCACTATAGAGGGGAAAAACGGCTATGCAAAAACACGTATAGTAGATTTTCCCCGGGGAAAATTGGCTATATAGTCATATTTCCGGGGGGAAATTCTACTATATAGCCATTTTTCCGGTGGGAAATTCTACTATGGAAAAATCATAGTCATTTTTCCGGGGGGAAAAACTACTAGGGGGGAAAAGCTACTCTCTGACAGTAACAAAGGAATAATCAAAAGCGTATATCACTTTTTCAGCCATAGTAGGGTCGAGTCGATTAAATTCGGACAGCAGGTAAGTTCGGACATACCATTGCAAACAGTGAAATTCCAGATGAGACGGCTCATTAGGATTTTCACTGTTTGCCCAGTTGTTTTTGTTTTAATTCCTAACAACTGATATATAAAGGAAACAATGTCACAATCCGAATTTACCTGCTGTCCGAATTTAGATGATTGTGTGTATGGAACTGGCACCTTTGCAATGCGATAGGCAACGGTGCGATTCTGTTGGCATTTGGGGTATATGGGTACATCTTAGTGATTTTCACAAGTTTTACAAAGAAAAACAAGTTTCGTGATTTCTTGTGACGAAGCAATTCTGAAAGGGGTCACAATTCATCAGACCCTCATCGAGAGAGAAGGCAGACATAATAATGATAATAATAAAACAGAGTTGCTTCCCCTGAAATTATACCCCTCCATCGTAAAACTTACCTCTACAGTCTAGTGAGGTACCGAGGGGACACAGCGGAACACCAACGGATGTTATAAATTAATTTGGAATATGTGGGAATATTTGGTACAAGGGGTAATATCTTCAGAGCTAGTGCTGTTATTCTCTTTCTATCTATATCTGTATTTCTTTTCTGTTTTAAAGTGTTTCTTTTTAAGTGTCTAACCCACTAAGCACACAACCTTGAATCAACATTGAATCAACCTTGATCACGGTTGATTCAATATTGATTCAACTTTTTGTGCCTGCTGGGTAAAACTGCTCCCTGCAAAATTACTTGACCCTCTTATTTTGAAGACACGTGACCTAGTCCCTTCCGGAACATGGCAGCAAAAGCCTCATTTTTACAGTGCGAAGATATCAGTTTTAAAAAAATCAAGAAAATTATGCCTTCTCAGGTATAGATATTCCTCTATAGTGCCAGATGATATTTTTCAGCTAGTCTAAGGGTTAAGCCATCTTTTTTAAAAGCTCATTTACCTATTATACTTCCCACAATGAAAGACACTCCGCCGAAGAGGTTAACATTTCTCTTCATTTTCACATATCCTAGGGACTTCTTTTGGTCATCAACAAGAATGGTCTCGTCCCCCGAACCGCCTGTGTCATTTCCACGGTGGCGTAGTTCAAGGTCATCTGCAGAGAAAAGTTAATAAAATTTCACTATGCATCAATATTTTAAGCTTCCCTTAGCCGGTCTAAAACAATAGTTTACTTGTATAAATATATATGAGCCGCGACACGACAAAACCAACAATGTGGTTGTGCGCCCAGCGCAGACTCAGATCAGCCTGGGCATCCGCCCAGTCTGATCAGAGTCTTCACTGTCCGCATGAAGGTAGGTTAGACCCTTAGCTACTCTTTAAGTGCCTAGGGAAGACTCTGCTCAGACTGGGCAGATGCCCAGGCTGATCTGAGTGCGCTGGACGCACAACCACATTGTTGGTTTTCTCGCGTAGCGGCTCATATGTGCCGGTCTAGTATAGGCAATGGTCCGTCGACCGTCCGTCGTAAACACCTTCAAACGACAAGTGCTATACCCAGCAGACACACAGCGTTGAATCAACATTAATTCAACATTGATACTATCGCGTGACAATGGTGATTCAACGTTGTTTGTCCATTGGGATATGGTCCTTTGTAACATATTTAACATCTGAGGGGTAGTGAAACAATAAAAACTAGGGCTTTTTATGCCAAGAGCTTCAGTTCTCCAGAACAGAACAGACCTTTATTTAGGAATTCATTATTAAGTCCAAACGATTTGCTGATACTTTTGTCTGAGCGATATAACACAGGGTATAATCGATTCCGCCAATTTTCGCTTCCTGCAGAGACTGTACATCATATCTGGCTTCCGCCGAGACTGTCCGCGAACTCTTGCTTCCTGCCGAGACTTCTGTACATGGTAAATGGCTTCCTGCAGAGACTGTCCGCGTGACTCTGCTTCCTGCCGAGGCTCTCGGCAGGCACGCGGACAGTCTCGGCAGGAAGCCATTTTTCGAGGACAGTAGTCTCTGCAGGAAGCAAGAGTTCGCTGACAGTCTCGGCGGAAGCCAAATATGACGGACAGTCTCTGCAGGAAGCGTAAATTAGCGGAATCGATTATACCCAGTGTATAAGCGCCATGCTCATGGTGAATTAAGATCACCCTTAGAACTCGACGTACTGTTCTTTTTTTGTGAAGATACATTTGGATATAAACCTTACTGAAAGGAATCGGTCTCTTCTCTTCCCTCTTCTCTTTAAACTATCTTTCTATATCTATATTTTCTACAACAGTACAAATGTATGATGTTGAAACTTACTTGTTATATATGTGAGAAAGAGAGTAATTCATAATTGATCATAGACAACTCGCGCTTACCATAATTAAGCTGTCTGGTTAACCTCCATGTGTAAACGGTAAGGAATAAAGTGGACTTAGTACCCTTTGCTTTCGAAAATATGAGGCAAATAGTGTAGACCTTGACCGCGTTCTGCGGCTTCAAATTGGGTCTTCATTTTTTGCCTGTGTCCCATTTATGGGACGCGAGGCTTGTGGGTTAATTCTGAGAAATGATAAATTTAGTAAATGAGCCGCGACACGACAAAACCAACAATGTGGTTGTGCGCCCAGCGCAGACTCAGATCAGCCTGGGCATCCGCCCAGTCTGATCAGAGTCTTCGCTGTCCGCATGGAGGTAGCTTAGTCCCTTAGCTACCCTTTGAGCACATAACAAAGAGTCTGATCAAACTTGGCGGATGCCCAGGCTGATCTGAGTCTGCACTGGACGCACAAACACATTGTTGGTTTTCTCGTGTCGCGGCTCAAATTTACTTTCCAACGAACTGTCAAAATGGTTGGCAGACAAAAAGTACAGACCCTTCCCAAATTCCTTCTTTAAGAATAGGCTTATCTGAGTCTTTGTTTTTTTCCGCATTGGCATTTAATAGGTCCTGTTTTGTGCGTCGTAACCCAAACATTGAAATGCAACACTAACACACTTCTTCCTTGAACCGATAAATATGTGCATTACTGCACATAGACAGCAATAGACACAACCTATTTTAAAAAAAAAAAAAAAAAAAAAAAACATTTATTACACTTTTCTCGGGAAGCTATTATTCAAAGGTGTACTGTTTTTGTTTCCTGTGATTTACCACTGATATGGGTTACTAAATCTCGCTACAAAGATCAGTGATTTTTTGCACTATTTTGGGAATAGTGCCGGTGCCCACAGAATTGGGAAAAAATCGCGTCGTATTCTCCTTAAATTTGGAATTTCTGAAACACCTTTATTGGCTCAAGTGGTGGGATAGGGGCCATGAAACTGAATATAATATTTAAATTCAATTACAGCTATATACATGTATATCTGCCAGTTCTCTAAGCAGTCAAGTAAATTTATGCTTGTAGAATGGTCCCTAGAATAATTCTTCCTGCAGTTGGGAATTTTTCAACTTGCAGTTGGGAAAAAAAGATATTATTTTGAATTGGGACTGGTACCTTTTATGGGCACCACTTATATAGAGAAGAAAATCACTGAAGATCAAGAATTAATACAATCAGATCCAACATCCCGCCCTCAATGACAAAACTTCACGAAAAGACACGCACAGTAAACCGAATGAATAACTCTTTCCCAAACAGGTGGCCATTCAGCTTATCTAATTGAAAACAGCAGTAACATCTATTTTTGCCTATTTTCTATTATAAATGACAAAATGATGGGCATCTGTACAGGTGACCATTATGCTATACGACCATAGACAAGCGGAAATAAGAACATGTAACATTGAGGAACTTAGTTCAACTACAACAGAAGTACCGCCCTAGAACGGTGATAATCAACTTACTTGGAGGGGCTTAGAATAGTTTTACAGGATCCAAACCCACGCCCTCTGCGTCTGCAGTGGGTAGAAACAAACCTAGCTGCTATTTTTAAGTATTTAGTGATTTTAAACCCAACTGTATTTATTTTCACGAGTGACTATTCCATATTTTTGAACTGGTTTGCGAAAGTTTGTTTGTTATTGTTTGGTTATCCAGATGGGGATAACCATATTAGATTGGCAAATTGTTCTCGAAGTTCGATATTTCTCTTGAACGTTCACGTTATCTAGCTCTTTATTCAAGTCCCGCAGTTGACTGCGCACCCAGATGCAGCTGTATTATATGCGTCTCTCTAAGAAATGAGCTTTCAAATTTTAAAGATTACGTTACTGTACCGTTGGCGGACATTACGATTGCAATGCAAGAAATGATGAGTTTTCCCAACGATTTTTTTTTCGGTGAATTTAAACTTTAAATAATCATTTACTGTTAAAAGACTGCGGTGTTTGTCATATTTTGATAGTGTAAACGCTTTCGGCATACATACCATAGAACCGCTACTTTCGTACAATATGCGTGTATCAAGGATCATAGTTCCCTGCAAAAAAATGAGCCGCGACACGAGAAAACCAACAAAGTGGTTGTGCTACCAACGCAGACTCATATCAGCCTGGGCATGCGCCCAGTCTGATCAGAGTCTTCGCTGTCCGCATAGAGGTAGCTGAGACACTTAGCTACCCTGAAAGCGCTTATCTGGTCAGACTTTGTGGATGCCTAGGTTGATCTGCGTCTGCGCTGGGTGCATAACCACTTTGTTTGCTTTCTTCTGCCGCGGCTCAAATGTCATCAGTACTAGGGTAGCTTGGCAAAGTCAATTACCTTTTGCCTCCTATGATGCGCTTTTGCCGATCCTTTCTGCATGCGTTCATTTTGCCATGTCGACGAATATAGAGAATACCATGTTAGTGTTTTTTGATAGCAAGTTTATCAGGCGAGACCAGAAACAGCGTAGGAATGGCGAGGCTAGTCGAGCCAGTCCGACGTGTATCTGGTCGAGCCTGATAAACTTCCTACAGTGTGGGCAAAGCGAAAATGACTGCCATCGCGGTACGCAGCCGCCACCGATATCAAGTCAGTACATTGTACAAAGCTTTCCAGCTACGAAACGGATTATAGGGAATAACATTTCAAATGTTTTTTTCTCTCTCTCTCGTTCTTTATTAAGGTATACATTTAATTACAAAACTGGCATTATCCGCCAACTGTTGACCTCTAGATATTACAATGTCTGAGGGCGTTGATTATTTTATCTGGCAATAATTACTGGCGGTTGGTAAACAGTGGATTCTTTGATCCGACTGCTCACACGATCCGTCTGATCTGCGCTTTTATTGTCTACCATGCTCCCTCCCAAAATTTCGAGTCATCATGACAGGTTATGAAATGAAATCTTAACACACTTTCAATTTGAACCTTAAAAATATTGGCCTATGCATTCCAGAAAAATATCAGTTTTCCATTTGCAGATCATATTCATATACAGACATATATGAGCCGCGACACGACAAAACCAACAATGTGGTCGTGCATCCAGCGCAGACTCAGATCAGTCTGGGTATGCACACAGTCCGATCAGACTCTTTGCTAAGCGCTTACAGGGTAGCTTAGAGTCTAAGCTACCTCCATGCGGACAGCGAATACTCTGATCAGACTGGGCGGACGCCCAGGCTGATCTGAGTTTGCGCTGGGCGCACAACCACATTGTTGTTTTTCTCGCGTCGCGGCTCATATGTCAATAGTTTGATTTACTCGTATTATCTAATTTGAGAATAGGCATAACCTTGCAAAAAGATAACGACATGTCCTAATTTGAAGAATGTTGGGCAGAAATGGCACAAATTATTCAGTTTGAAAGTTTCGAAATAGCCATCACTAGAAAATTTCAGGGGAAGCAATTCTCAGCAGGCACATGACGTTGAAATGAAGTCGTACTGAGTTCGATACGACGTAATGACGTCGCATCGATGTCAATACGACGTCATTTTGACATCATGTGCCCGCTGGGGTGTCATTGTCATTTTCACCTCCTTTCTGAATATGCGTCAACACTTAAAAGAATTTGTTCCTCTTTTATAGGCAAAACAGAGACTGAAGAACTCTTTCTGTCGATGTTCGTGAAGTTAGCTGCCAGTTGTCAGTTGCCATTTGCCTATTCAATCGGCAATTGGCAAATGGCAGCTAACTTCACATTCTAGATGCCCATTCGCCAATTCTCGCGAATTGGCAACAGGCAACAGGCAGCTAGATGCCAATTCGATTTGAGATGCTTTTACAGCTGAATAGGTAACTGAAATGGCAAACGGCAGCCACATTCCAATTCGCAAATTCAAGTGAATTGGCAACTGGCAACAGGCAGCCAGATGCCGATTCGACTTGAGAGGGTTTAAGAGCATACAGGTGAATAGGCAACTGGCAAACGACATCAAGGTGCATATTGGCAAAATCTAGTCAATTGGCAACTGGCAGTCAGATGCCAATTCACAAATTCTTGTGAATCGGCAACTGGCAACTGGAAGCCACGTGCCAATTCGATTTGAGAGGGTTTAAGACGATTAAAGCTACATAGGAAACCGGCAAACGGAAGCCGGATGACAATTTGCTAATTCTCAACTGGCAACTGGCTACTGGCAGACAGATGCCAATTCGATTCGAGAGGGGTTAAGACGATTAAAGCTAAATAGGAAACCGGCAAACGACATCCAGATGACAACCGTAATATTCTTGCGATAATGGCAACTGGCAACTGGCAGCCAGATGCCAATTCGATTTCCGAGGGTAAACGACGATAAAAGGAACATAGGAAACCGGCAAACGGCAGCCTGATGCCAATTCGCTAATTCTTATGTATTTGCAACTAGCAATTGGCAGCCAGATGCCAATTCGATTTGAGCAGGTTAAAGACGATTAAATCTCAATAGGAATCCGGGAAACGGCATTCAGGTGCCACTTTGCCAATTCTAATGATTTGTCAACTGGCAACTGGCAGTCAGATACCAATTCGATTTGAGAGTGTTTAAGACGATTATAGCTACATAGGAAAGCGGTAAACGGCGGCCAGATGCCAATCCTAAATTTTTTATGAAATGTGAGCTGGAAACTGGCAGCCAGATGCCAATTCGATTTGAGAGGGTTTAAGACGATTAAAGCTAAATAGGTATTCGGCAAAAGGCAGCTAGATGCCAATTCGCTTAATCTTGTGAATTGGCAACTGGCAACATGCAGCCAGATGCTAAGTCGATTAGAGAGGATTTAAGACGATTAAAGCTACATAGGAAACCGGTAAACGGCAGCCAGATGCCAATTCGAAAATTTGTATGAATTGTCAATTGACAACTGCCAGACAGATGCCAATTCGATTCGGGAGTGTTTAAGGCGATTTAAACGAAATGGGAATCCGACAAACGACATCAAGATGCTAATTTGCAAATTCTTGTGAGCTGGCAACTGGCAGTCAGATGCCAGTTCGATATGAGACGGTTTCAAACGATTAAAGCTACAAAGGAAACCGGCAAACGGCAGCCAGATGCCAATTCGAATTTTTTTATGAATTGTCAACTGGCAACTGGCAGCCAGATGCCAATTCGATTTGAGAGGATTTAAGACGATTAAAGCTACATAGGAAACCGGAAAACGGCAGCCAGATGCCAATTCGAAAATTTATATGAATTGTCAATTGGCAACTGCCAGACAGATGCCAATTCGATTCGGGAGTGTTTAAGACCATTTAAACGAAATGGGAATACATCAAAATTCGAGAGCGTTTAAGACGATTAAAGCAACACAGGAAACCAAAAACGGCAGCGAGATGCCAATTCGATTTTTTTTAATTGGCAACTGGCAACTGGCAGCCAGATGCCAATATGCCAATTCGATTTGAGAAGGTTTAAGACGATTTAAGCTATAAAGGGAGCTGGAAAACGGCAGCCAGATGCCAATTTTAAAATTTAAAAAGATTGTGAGCTGGCAAGTGGCAGCCAGATGCCAATTCGATTTGAGAGTGTTTAAGACGATTATAGTTAAAGTGGAAACTGGCAAACGCCAGCCAGATGCGAATTCGAAAATCTTAATAGGTAAGCGGCAAATGATAACCAGATGCCTATTCGCAAATTCTTCTGAACTGTCAACTGGCAACTGGCAGTCAGATGCCAATTCGATTTGAGACGGTTTCAGACGATTAAAGCTACATAGGAAACCGGCAAACGGCAGCCAGATGCCAATTCGGAAAGTTTTACGAATTGTTAACTTGCAAGTGGCGGCCAGATGCCAATTCGATTTGAGATTGTTTAAGACGATTAAAGCTACATAGGAAAGCGGTAAATGGCAGCCAAATGCCTATGCGCAATTTTTTATGAATTGTCAACTGGCAAGTGGCAGCCAGATGCCAATTCGATTTGAGAAGGGTTAAGACGATTAAAGCTAAATAGGTATTCGGCAAAAGGCAGCTAGATGCCAATTCGCTTAATCTTGTGAATTCCCAACTGGCAACTGGCAGCCAGATGCCAATTCGATTAGAGAGGATTTAAGACGACTAAAGCTACATAGGAAACCGGTAAACGGCAGCCAGATGCCAATTCGAAAATTTGTATGAATTGTCAATTGACAACTGCCAGACAGATGCCAATTCGATTCGGGAGTGTTTAAGGCGATTTAAACGAAATGGGAATCCGACAAACGACATCAAGGTGCTAATTTGCAAGTTCTTTTGAGCTGGCAACTGGCAGTCAGATGCCAGTTCGATATGAGACGGTTTCAAACGATTAAAGCTACAAAGGAAACCGGCAAACGGTAGCCAGATGCCAATTCGAAATTTTTTATGAATTGTCAACTGGCAACTGACAGCCAGATGCCAATTCGTTTTGAGAGTGTTTAAGACGATAAGAGGAAAGCGGTAAACGGCAGCCAGATGCCAATTCTAAATTTTTTATGAATTATCAACTGGCAACTGGCACCAGATGCCAATTCGATTAAAGACTGTTTATGCCGATTACAGCTAAAGAGGAAACCGGCAAACGACATCCAGATGCCTGTTCGCAAATTCTTGTGAACTGGCATCTGGCAACTGGCAGCCAGATGCCAATTCGATTTGAGAGTGTTTAAGCCGATTAAAGCTACATTGGAAACCGGTAAACGGCAGCCAGATGCTAATTCGATTTGAGAGGGATTATACCGATAACAGCTAAATAGAAAACCGGCGAACGACACTCAGATGCCTATTTGCAAATTCCTCTGAACTGGCAACTGGCAGTCAGATGCAAATTCGATTTGAGAGGGTTTCCGATGATTAAAGGTACATAGGAAACCGGTAAACGGCAGCCAGATGCCAATTCGCTAATTCTCCTGAACTGGCAACTGGCAGTCAGATGCCACTTCGATTTGACAGGATTTCAGATGATGAAAACAACATAGGAAACCGGAAAAAGGAGGCCAGATGCCTTCGCGCTAATTCTCCTGAATTTGCAACTGGCAACTGGCAGTCAGATGCTAATTCGATTCATGAGTGTTTATGACTAAAGCCATGTAGGAAACCGGCAAACGGCAGCCAGATGCCAATTCGCTAATTCTTGCAAATTGGCAACTGGCAACTGGCCGCCAGATGCGAATTCGATTTGAGAGCGTTTAAGACGATAAAAGCAATGTAGGAAACCGGCAAACGGCAGCCAGATGCCAATTCGAAATTTTTAATGAATTGGCAACTGGCAACTGGCAGCCAGATTCCAATTCGATTTGAGAGGGTTGATTCCAATTACAGCTAAATAGGAAACCGGCAAACGGCATTCAGATACCTATTTGCAAATTCTTGTGAACTGGCAACTGGCAGTCAGATGCCAATTCGATTTGAGAGTGTTTAAGACGATTAAAGCAACATAGGAAACAGGTAAACGGCAGTCAGATGTCAATCCGAAAATTTTTATGAATTGTCAACTTGCAACTAACAGCCAGGTGCCAATTCGATTTGAGACGGTTTCTGACGATTATAGCTAAATAGGAAACCGGCAAACGACATGCAGATGCCTATTCGCAAATTGTTGTGAACTGGCAACTGGCAGTCAGATACCAATTCGATTTGAAAGGATTTAAGACGATTATTAAAGCTACATAGGAACCAGCAAACGGCAGCCAGATACCAATTTGCTAATTTTCCTGAACTGGCAACTGGCAGTCAGATGCCAATTCGATTTGAGAGTATTTCAGATAATTAAAGCTAAATTGGAAACCGGAAAACGGCAGCCAGATGCTTCTTCGCTAATTCTCTTGAACTGGCAATTGGCAACTGGCAGCCAGATGCCTATTCGATTCATGAGTGTTAAAGACAATAAAAGCAATGTAGGAAACCGGCAAACGGCAGCCAGATGCCAATTCGCTTATCCTTGCGATTTGGCAACTGGCAGCCTGATGCCAATTCGATTCGAGAGCGTTTAAGACGATTAAAGCAACGCAGGAAACCAAAAACGGCAGCGAGATGCCAATTCGATTTTTTTAATTGGCAACTGGCAGCCAGATGCCAATATGCCAATTCGATTTGAGAAGGTTTAAGACGATTTTAGCTATAAAGGGATCTGGAAAACGGCAGCCAGATGCCAATTCGAAAATTTAAAAATATTGTTAGCTGGCAAGTGGCAGCCAGATGCCAATTCGATTTGAGATTATGGTTAAAGTGGAAACGGGCAAACGGCAGCCAGATGCGAAATCGAAAATTTTTATGAATTGTCAATTGGCAAATGGCAGCCAGATGCCAATTCGATTTGAGGGTGTTTAATCCGATTTAAACTAAATAGGAATCCGACAAACGACATTCAGATGCTAATTCGCAAATTCTTGTGAACTGGAAACTGGCAATTGGCATTCAGATGCCAATTCGATTTGAGACGGTTTAAGACGATTATAGCTACATAGGAAACCGGCACACGACAGCCAGATGGTTATTCACTAATTTTACTGAACTGGCAACTGACAGCCAGATGCCAATTCAATTTGAGAGTGTTTAAATCGATAAAAGGTACATAGGAAACCGCCAAACGGCAGCCAGATGCCAATTCGAATTGTTTTATGAATTGTCAACTGGCAATTGGCAACCAGATGCCAGTTCGAGCTGAGAGTGTTCAAGACGATAAAATCTTAATAGGTAACCGGCAAATGATATACAGATGCCTATTCGCAAATTCTTCTGAACAGTCAACTGGCAACTGGCAGTCAGATGCCAATTCGATTTGAGACGGTTTCAGACGATGAAAGCTACATAGGAAACCGGCAAACGGCAGCAAGATGCCAATTCGGAAAGTTTTACGAATTGTCAACTTGCAAGTGGCGGCCAGATGCCAATTCGATTTGAGAGTGTTTAAGACGATTAAAGCTACAAAGGAAAGCGGTAAATGGCAGCCAAATGCCAATGCGCAATTTTTTATAAATTGTCAACTGGCAACTGGCAGCCAGATACCAATTCGATTTGAGAGGGTTTATGCCGATTTAAGCTACATAGGAAACCGGCAAACGACATCGAGATGCCAATTCGCAAATTCTTGTGAACTGGCAACTGGCAGTCAGATGCCAATTCGATTTGAGAGGATTTCAGATAATTAAAGCTAGATAGGAATCCCGAAAACGGCAGCCAGCTGCCTCTTCGCTAATTCTCCTCAACTGGCAACTGGCAATCAGATGCCAATTCGATTCCTGAATGTTTATGACAAATAAAGCCGTGTAGGAAATAGGCAAACGGCAGCCAGATGCCATTTCGCTAATCGTTTCGAAATGGCAATTAGCAACTGGCAGCCAGATGCCAATTCAATTTGAGAGTGTTTATGCCGATAAAAACTAAATAGGAAACCGGCAATCGACATCCAGATGCCAATTCGATTTTTTTTTATGAATTGGCAACTGGCAACTGGCAGCCAGATGCCAATTCGATTTGAAAAGGGTTAAGACGATTTAAGCTACAAATGTAACTGGGAAACGGCAGCCAGATGCCAATTCGATTTGAGAGTGTTTAAGACGATTAAAGCTACATACGAAAACGGCAAATGGCAGCCTGATATCAATTCACTAATTCTACTGAACTGGCAACAGGTATCCAGATGCCATTTCGATTTGAGAGTGTTTAAATTGATAAAAGGTACATAGGAAACCGGTAAATGGCAGCCATATGCCTATTCGAATTTTTCTATGAATTGTCCACTGGCAGCTGGCAGCCAGATGCCAATTCAAGCTGTGAGTGTTTAAGACGAAAAGAGCTAAATAGGTAACCGGCAAATGATATCCAGATACCTATTTGCAAATTCTTGTGAACTAGCAACTGGCAGGGAGATGTCAATTCGATTTAAGAGGGCTTCAGACGATTGAAGCTACATAGGAAACCGGCAAACGGCAGCCAGATGCAAATTCGCTAATTCTACTGAACTGGCAACTGCCAACTGGCAGCAAGATGCCAATTCAATTTGAGAGTTAAGCTACATAGGAAACCGGTAAACGGCAGCCATATGCCTATTCGAAATTTTTAGAATTGTCAACTGGCAACTGGCAGCCAGATGCAAATTCGATATGAGAGGGTTTATACCGTTTAAAGCTACATAGGAAACCGGCAAACGACATCGAGATGCCGATTCGTAAATTCTTGTAAACTGGCAACTGGCAACTGGCAGTCAGATGCCAATTCGATTTGAGAGGATTTCAGATAATTAAAGCTAGATAGGAATCCCGAAAACGGCAGCCAGCTGCATCTTGCTAATTCTCCTCAACTGGCAACTGGCAATCAGATGCCAATTCGATTCCTGAATGTTTATGACAATTAAAGCCGTGTAGGAAATAGGCAAGCGGCAGCCAGATGCCATTTCGCTAATCGTTTCGAAATGGCAATAAGCAACTGGCAGCCAGATGCCAATTCAATTTGAGAGTGTTTATGCCGATAAAAACTAAATAGGAAACCGGCAATCGACATCCAGATGCCAATTCGATTTTTTTTATGAATTGGCAACTGGGAGCCATATGCCAATTCGATTTGAGAAGGGTTAAGACGATTTAAGCTACAAATGTAACTGGGAAACGACAGCCAGATGCCAATTCGATTTGAGAGTGTTTAAGACGATTAAAGCTACATACAAAAACGGCAAATGGCAGCCTGATATCAATTCACTAATTCTACTGAACTGGCAACAGGTATCCAGATGCCATTTCGATTTGAGAGTGTTTAAATTGATAAAAGGTACATAGGAAACCGGTAAATGGCAGCCATATGCCTATTCGAATTTTTCTATGAAATGTCCACTGGCAGCTGGCAGCCAGATGCCAATTCGAGCTGTGAGTGTTTAAGACGAAAAGAGCTAAATAGGTAACCGGCAAATGATATCCAGATACCTATGTGCAAATTCTTGTGAACTAGCAACTGGCAGGGAGATGTCAATTCGATTTAAGAGGGCTTCAGACGATTGAAGCTACATAGGAAACCGGCAAACGGCAGCCAGATGCAAATCCGCTAATTCTACTGAACTGGCAACTGCCAACTGGCAGCAAGATGCCAATTCAATTTGAGAGTTAAGCTACATAGGAAACCGGTAAACGGCAGCCATATGCCTATTCGAAATTTTTAGAATTGTCAACTGGCAACTGGCAGCCAGATGCAAATTCGATATGAGAGGGTTTATGCCGTTTAAAGCTACATAGGAAACCGGCAAACGACATCGAGGTGCCGATTCGTAAATTCTTGTAAACTGGCAACTGGCAGTCAGATGCCAATTCGATTTGAGAGGGTTTCAGATGATTAGAGCTACATAGGAAACCGGTAAATGGCAGTCAGATGCCAATTCGCTAATTCTCGTGAGCTGGCAATTGGCAACTGGCAGTCAGATGCCAATTCGATTCATGAGTGCTTAAGACAATTAAAGCCATGTAGGAAACCGGCAAACGGCTGCGAGATGCCAATTCGCTAATTCTTGCGAATTGGCAATTTGGCAACTGACAGCCAGATGCCAATTCGATTTGAGAGGGTTTCAGACGATTAAAGCAACATAGTAAACCGGCAAACGGCAGCCAGATGCCAATACAATTTTTTTTATGAATTGGCAACTGGCAGCCAGATGCCAATTCGATTTGAGTGTGTTTAAGACGATTTTAGCTACATAGGGAACAGGAAAACGACAGCCAAATGCCAATTCGAATTTTTTTATGAATTGTCAACTGGCAACTAGCAGCCAGATGCCAATTCGAATTAAGAGTGTCTTAGGCGATAAAAGCGAAATAGGAAACCGGCAAACGACATCCAGATGCCAATTCGCAAATTCAAGTACTGGCAATTGGCAACTGGCAGTCAGATACCATTTCGATTTGAGAGTGTTTAAGACGATTGTAACTAAATAGGAAACTGACAAAGAACATCCAGATGCCAATTCGCAAATTCTTGTGAACTGGTAACTTGCAGCCAGATGCCATTTCTATTTGAGAGGGGTTAGGCTAGAAAATTTTAATTGGGAACAGTTACTTGTAGCTGGCAGCCAAATGCCAAAAGCTAAATAGGCAACTGGCAAACTGTAACCAAATGCCTATTCCGAAGTTGTTGTGAATAGGCAACTGGCAACGTTGAGTCAGTGGGCAATTTAATTTGAGAGGGGTTTTAAGCTTAAAAATGTCCTGAAAGCGGGTGATTTAAATTCGTTACTGGAAAGAACCAGTACCAATCTCTCATCCTCCGTAAGGGACTTCCTAGTTTTTCACATAAAGAAACATGGTCGGTATCTGGGGTTCGATTCCACGACCCTTAATCAGTTAGAGGTTACAGTGACTTGAAGTAAACGACCTAAGCCACTCGGCTACGGAGGTGGGTCTTTCACTTTCAGCAGTTGAGAAGTTTCGGTATCTCTGTAAATACATACACCGAGGACATTTTTAAATACTGTTTGCTTTATTTTATTCTAACCACGAAGTAAAGCTGTCTTTCAAAGTTAGCAGGTGACCGTGGGATTGATTGATTGGACGGTATGTTAACCTAACCACACTATTCTTGGGAAACAGTTCCTCGATTTCCTTTCGTTGACTGGGCAGTGCTGTTAGAAGCTTGCCATTTAATGCCAAAATCGAGCAGTCCACATGAAAAATCGATAAAGTAGCATGCTCATGAGTTGTTACTGCAAAAATGCCCGGTAAATGCTATCGGTCATCGCAAATGATAAACAGTTTCCGTAGAGGCACACAACGTCGAAACGACGTCTGAGGAACGTCGATGCAAGGTTATGACGTTTATACAAGGTTGTTCCGATGTCATAACGTTGCATCGACGTCGTCACAACGTTGTTTAAACGCTGTCTGTATGCTGGGTTGAAAGAAGAAAAAGAATATTGTTGTGCGTTCTCCGATCATTCTGTCCCTTTTGTAAAGGTGAGCTTTGTTCTGCGCGAGTGAGCGTAAGAATCATTACCGCATTATACATTTTTTAGAAAATATACTCGTCGAAGGTAAGGTCAGAAATAAGCAACGCCCAGTCAACGAAAGGAAATCGAGGAATACCAAGTGCACATACTTTCGCCAGTAACTGACAACTGTCCTTCTTGAAACAGCGGAAGGAGAAACGAAAGTATGTGTCCAGAACGGGTATCGAACCCAGGACCTCTGATTTATGAGTCAGGTGTCCTACTGATTGCGCTACGCGGCCGGCGACTGTGGGATAGAGTGTTATAACTGAACAAGCTGATTCGGAGATTACTTGTTGAAAGCCGGCGACTGTGGGATAGAGTGTTATAACTGAACAAGCATATTCGGAGAAATACTGGTTGAAAGGTTGCCATTCAATCGATTAAAAATTATATTGCAAGCTAGAGGTTAGCATACATATGGCGTGTTTCCTACATAAACACTTATATATATATATATATATATATATATATATATATATATATATATATATATATATATATATATATATATATATATATATATATATATATATATATATATATATATATATATATGAGCTACATCCGCCCCCTCTCCCCCCCCCCTCCCCCCATTCTTTCATTCTTAAATTAACTGAAAATAAACTGTTCAATAGTTACTGCTCACAAATTATATCTTCAGGATTGTAGTTATACCTCCGGCATACGAAGTATGACGAGGGGTATATAGCGTTTGTCCGTTCGTCCGTCCGTCCTTCCGTCCGTCCGCGAGTTAACATTTGCGTTCAAGTTTTGCGTTAAAGTTTATGACATCTTATATTATTCAAACCCTTTGATAGATTGGGCTTATATTTGGCATAACGATAGATAATGGTCCAAAGTTTTATTGCACATCAGCCCCACCCATGCCTGTAACCTACAGGTCAAGGTCACGGACGTCGACTTTTGATGTTAAAGTTTTGCCTTAAAATTTTTTAGATCTCTGTATAATTCAAACTCTTTGTTGGGTTGGGTTTATGTTTTGCATGATGATAGATGTTGGTCCTAAGTTTTATTCTGTACCGTCCCCACTCAAGCCTGTGACTAGAGGTCAAGGTCACGGACTTGGACTTTTCATGTTAAAGTTTTGTGTTAAATTTTCTATATCATCAAAACCCTTTGTTTAGTTTCCTTTTTACGACCAAAATGTTATTTTTTACCATCTTTACATTTCTATGCCTATGACCTAGAGGCCAAGGTCACAGACTTAGACATGTACTGATAGATTTTGTATTAAAGGTTTATTGATCTCGTATTATCCAAATTCTTTGTTGGGTTTGGTTTCTTATATATTTGGTATGATGATAAGTGTTGCTCTAATAATTTATTCTATGCCATCCTCTTACACTGGCCGGGGGTATACGTGAGCTCACTTGCTCTAGTTTTGCTAGATGGTGTTGTGGGGATAAAATTATGAAAGAGTAATCATTAAAGTTTTCGAGTCAATAACAATATTATTTGAAGCAGTGTTATAGAAACCGAATTTTACAATTTTATACATGGTCATTTCATATTTGATTTGATTTCGATTTGAAATTTATGAAACAAGGCTACGGCTAAAACTGGGGTTTATCGCCTTCAAAATGGACAATATTTCAAGAAGGAAACGCATTGTTGACATGGGCGTCGTCAATGACGTAACGTCTACGCGCCATTGTTTTATTACACGATTATCATACGATTTTTATGACACGACGTTATCCACTGAATAACAGAGACGTCATATGATAAAAGAGTATCTGGTCCAACTCACAAGAGTTTGAGTCTATGTCTGAATGGATGAATAAACGACCGGACAAAGGAAAAGTAATATCCCTCCTCTTTTGACAAGGGGAAAACTGTGTTGTAATCGTTGGGGTGACGTTCATAAGTGTTTGACCTTAGAAGTAATAAATCCTTTGCCGTGTTTTGTCGTTGATAAGAGGGCGGTTAGCGGTTCAGATGCGTAGTAATTATATCACTCACCCTACGGGTATGCATCTGAACGACTAAACATGCTCTAATAACATTACCACACACGGCAAATAGTTTTATTTCTTTTGATTCTAATATGATCATTTCTGTTGTTTCCAACAATTATGCTGGTGTTGATAAATATCTGCCGCTACGTTATCGCTGACGTTACATGTATGAGCTCAAATGGCGTCATTTAAAGCAAGTTACGTCATTTGCACATGCACGCCAGGCAGGATCTAACATGAAAGTTATCGTGCCAAATTTCTTTTTTGTCTGTATCGGGCAAATAACGATCGTGTTAAAATGTAATTGCATAAGATTGGTATGTTTACGCAGTGGGCTCCATGTTTACAGCAGAAATTTGAAGAGAAAACACACTACATGTACCTACAATGTGTTATTGCGGTATTCTGCATGCGAATGTTAACGTTATGGTTTTCACCGGTTTTACAAAGAATTGTGGGAAAGCGTCATTATTAAACCGTGTAAACAATATATAAAACTGGTGTAAAATTTGATAATTACTGGTATATATGCCTTTATTCATATGAAACTTTGCCTGTTATAAGTTTTACCATAATAATGCATATATTCCGGGCTGATGAGTGCTATATTCTTCCTTAAATTAGCTTTTCATCATATATTTGTAGAATGTAATCCTTAGTCGGGTGCTTAAACATAAGAATTTTGACCGCCAACCTTAAATCTCTTCCCGGAAAGTCACTTTTGTGCCGTAATTTGCCCTTTTCATTCATTTCTTGTTATAGTATTCGGCGGTAGATGTTATGGTTTCTATCGGCTAAGATATATCATTCTACGGTGAAATTGTTATCTATGATACAGTATTCTACGGTTTTTGGCGGTGGTATTCATTCTCACCTTCTTGGAAAAATTACGAATTTTGTGAGTCAGATTTCAAGGAATGTCAATATAAATGTAAGAAAATGCATACAAACTTCTTTGCTGGCCTAAGAAAGGGGATTTAATGAGTATGACTCTCTTCTTTGCATCTTAATTGTAATAATCATGACTTAATCCGTTTAAATTAATCACTTTTAGCAAAAAATAGCCTTAGGGGCAGTGGAAGTTAGAGACCCACTGTATCTTGGGCACAGCTGATGAAATGCGGAGCCCATCTTTCTCCTTTCGCTGCCTTATCCTTCCCTGATTCGAAAAAGGTACCCATTTACTGCTGGGTTGACAGAGAGAGTTTTCCAGTCGTCGGATGGCGACGGTGAGCAGCGAACCCACGACCTTCCGGTGACTTTCTGATTAGTAAATGAGCCACTCTAACCACTCGACTACGGCGCCTCTAAAAAATAAATGCTTCTTCATATTTTTAGAAGAATATTTCATTGCTACCACTGTTTCAAGCCGGGCCGGGTAGCGCAATCGGTAGGGCACCTGACTCGTAAGTCAGAGGTCCTGGGTTCGAATCCCGGTCTGGCCACATACTTTCGTTTCTCCTTCCGCTGATTCAAGAAGGGCAGTTGTCAGTTACTGGCGAAAGTATGTGCACTTAGTACTGGTTAACCGCTTAAGAGGTCTAAGCCTGCCCAGGAATAGTGTGGTTAGGTTAACTGACCGTCCCGACATGACCTTAGTTGTTTACCGTGGACGTTAAGCATCAAATCAACCAACCAACCACTGTTTCAAAGACAAATCAACCTTTGAAGATTTCATAAATCAATAAGTTGTTATTATTAGGCGCAGCAATAAACCACTCAGGCCCATATTCACAAACACAACTCAAACTCATACTCGACTCATACTCCAGTAAGGTCGGTTGAAGTGACGCTCGAGTAAGCCTTGAGTGCGTGAAGTTCAAGTACAGTTTTGGTATTGACTTTGACTTCATGGAGGAGACTCTAGCTACACTCCAGCTAGACTCACATCATGTAAAGGACATCCTGGACCCATGTCGGACTCCTAAAACATATAAACTGTAATGACTCTAAATTTTGAGACATGGTTGACTTAACAGTGTAGAACTAGATCATACTAACTGTAAAATTCGTAAAATTATAGATATACCTCGGGAACTATGCTTTTCTGCTTGACGTCTGAGCGTCCGTCCGGTTTACGTTGCTGTGTCTACAGAAGCGTTCGTGATGTAGTGGTTGAGCTACCTGCCTGTTAAACATCGGTCATGGATTCGATCCTGTCCTTCTCCAGTATTTTGGCTGAAACTTTAATCGATTTTCCTATTCTCGTGTCACTGTATTTATTGTTTTATTGTTGTTTAATCATACCTCTTGTTAATACCATGTTAAAACCCCGCCCCCTCCCCCCGCCCCCCACAAAACCACCCCAACCCCTGTCCCCCGCCTTCACACGTCGAAGGCGCTTTTTTTTTTTTACTTGTTTCGTGAACAGCATTTCCTCGATTTCCTTTCGTTGACTGGGCGGTGCTTATTTCTGACCTTATTTCTGCTCGATTTTGACATTGAATGGAAAGCCTCTAACAGCACCGCCCAGTCAACTAAAGGAAATCGAGGAAATCTTAAACCCTCTCAAATCGAATTGGCATCTGACTGCTAGTTGCCGGTTCAGGAGAATTAGCGAATAGGCATTTGGATATCGTTTGTCGGGTTCCTATTTAGCATTTATCGTCTAAAACACTCTAAGCTCGAATTGGCATCTGGCTGCCAGTTGCCAGTTGACAAATCATAAAATGTTTCAAATTGGCATCTGACTGCCGTTTATTGGTTTCCTATGTACCTTTTATCGATTTAAACACTCTTAAATCGAATTGGCATCTGGTAGCCATTTGCCAGTTGCCAGTTCAGTAGAATTAGTGAATTGGCATGTGGCTGCCGTTTGCCGGTTTCCTATGTAGTTTTAAACGCCTGAAATCGTCTCAGATCGAATTGGCATCTGACTGCCAGTTGCCAGTTCATAAAAATTGCGAATTGGCATCTGGATGTCATTTGTCAGTTTCCTATGTAGCTTTAATCGTCTTAAACACTCTCAAATCAAATTGGCATCTGACTGCCAGTTGCCAATTGCCAGTTCACAGAATTTGCAAATTGGCATCTGAATGTCATTTGCCGGTTTCCTATTTCGCCTTTATCGTCTTAGACACTCTCAATTGGCATCTGGCTTTCAATTGGCATTTGGCAATTCATAAAAAAATTTGAATTGGCATCTGGCTGCCGTTTACCGGTTCCATATGTAGCTTTAATCGTCTGAAACCCTCTCAAATCGAATTGGCATCTATCTGCCGGTTGCCACATGCCAGTTCACAAGAATTAGCAAATTGGCATCTCGATGTCGTTTGCCGGTTTCCTATTTAGCTTTAATCGGCATAAACCCTCTCAAACTGAATTGGCATCTGGTTGCCAGTTGCCAATTCGCAAAAATTAGCGATTTATCATCTGGATGCCGTTTGCCGATATCCTACATGGCTTTAATTCTTTTAAACACTCTCAGATCGAATTGGCATCTGACTGCCAGTTGCCAGTTGAGGAAAATTAGCGAATCGGCATCTGGCTGCCGTTTGTCAGTTTTCTGTGTAGCTTTAACCGTCTGAAACACTCTAAAATCGAATTGGCATCTGACTGCCAGTTGCCAGTTCACAAAAATATGCAAATTGGCGTCTGGATGTCGTTTGACAGTTTCCTATTTTGCTTTAATCGTCTTAAACACTCTCAAATCGAATTGGCATCTGGCTGCCACTTGCCAGTTGCCAATTCGCAAATATTGTCGAGTTGGCATCTGGCTGACGTTTGCCGATATCCTACATAGGTTCAATTCTCTTAAACACTCTCAAATCGAATTGCCATCAGACTGCCAGTTGCCAGTTCAGGATTATTTGGCAAATTGGCATCTGGCTGCAGTTTGTCAGTTTCCTGTGTAGCTTTTAACGTCTGAAGCCCTCTCAATTCGAATTGGCATCTGACTGCCAGTTTACAAGAATATGCAAATTGGCATCTAGATGTCATTTGCCAGATTCCTAATTAGCTTTTATCGTCTTAAACACTCTCAAATCGATTCGGCATCTGGCTGCCACTTGCCAGTTGAGAATTAATTAAATTATTCGAATTAGGCATCTGGCTGCCGTTTCCAGTTCACTTTGTAGCTTTTATCGACTTAAACCTTCTCAAATCGAATTGGCATCTGGCTGCCTGTTGCCAGATGCCAATTCATAAAAAATTTCGAATTGGCATCTCGCTGCTATTTTCCTGCTTCCTATGTAGCTTTAATCATCTGAAACACTCTCAAACCGAATTGGCATCTGGTAGCCAGTTGCCAGTTGCCAATTCATAAAAAAATCAAATCGGCAGCAGGCTGCCGTTTTCCGGTTTCCTTTGTTGCTTTATCGTCTTAAACGCTCTCAAATCGAATTGGCATCTAGCTGCCAGTTGCCAGTTGCATATTTGCAAGAATAAGCGAATTGGCATCTGGCTTCCCTTTGCCCGTTTCCTACATAGCTTAAATTATCTTAAACACTCAGGAATCGAATTGGCATCTGGCTGGCAGTTGCCAATTGCCAGTGCAGGAGAATTAGCGAATTGGCATCTGGATGTCGATTGCCGGTTTCCTATTTAGGTTTTATCGGCATAAACCCTCTTAAATCGAATTGGCATCTGGCTGCCATTTGCCAATTCGCAAAAATTAGCGAATTGGCATCTGTCTGCCGTTTACCGATTTCCTACATGGCTTTCATTGTCTTAAACACTCTTAAATCGAATTGCCATCTGACTGCCAGTTGCCAATTCAGGAGAATTAGCGAATTGGCAACTGGCTGCCGTTTGCCGGTTTCCTATGTAGCTTTAATCATCTGAAACCCACTCAAATTGAATTGGCATCTGACTACCAGTTGCCAGTTGCCAGTTCAAAAGAATTTACGAATTGGCGTATGGATGTCGTTTGCCGGTTTCCTATGTAGCTTTAATCGGCATAGATCATCTCAAATCGAAGTGGCATCTGGCTGCCAGTTGCCAGTTGACAATTCATTAAAAATTTTCGATTTGGCATCTGCCTGCCGTTTAACGGAGTCCTATGTAGCTCTAATCGTATTAAACTTTCTCAAATCGAATTGGCATCTCCCTGCCAGTTGCCAGTTCAATAGAATTAGCGAATTGGAAATTTGCTGCCGTTTGCCGGTTTCCTATGTAGCTTTAATCGGCTGAAACCATCTCAAATGGAATTGGGATCTGACTACTAGTTGCCAGTTGCCAGTTCAGGAGAATTAGCGAATAGACATCTGGATATTCGTTTGCCGGGTTCCTATTTAGCATTTATCGACTAAAACACTCTCAGCTCGAATTGGCATCTGGCTGCCAGTTGCCAGTTGACAATTCATAAAATTTTTCGAATTGGCATCTGGCTGCCGTTTACCGGTTTCTATGTACCTTTTATCGATTTAAACTCTCTTAAATTTAATTGGCATCTGGTAGCCATTTGCGAGTTGCCAGTTCAGTAGGATTAGTGAATTGGCATGTGGCTGCCGGTTGCCGGTTTCCTATGTAGCTTTAAACGCCTGAAATCGTCTCAGATCGCATTGGCATCTGACTGCAAGTTGGCAGTTGCCAGTTCACAAGAATTTGCGAATTGATATCTGGATGTCATTTGCCAGTTTCTTTTATAGCCTTTATCGTCTTAGACACTCTCAATTGGCATCTGGCTTTCAATTGGCATTTGGCAATTCATAAAAAATTTCGAATGGGCATCTGGCTGCCGTTTACCGGTTCCATATGTAGCTTTAATCGTCTGAAACCCTCTCAAATAGAATTGGCATCTATCTACCAGTTGCCACATGCTAGTTCACAAGAATTAGCGAATTGGCAACTGGCTGCCGTTTGCCGGTTTCCTATTTAGCTTTAATCGGCATAAACTAAATCCTTTCAAACCAAATTGGCATCTGGCTGCCAGTTGCCAATTCGAAAAATTAGCGATTTGGCATCTGGCTGCCATTTGCCGATATCCTACATAACTTTAATTCTCTTAAACACTCTCAAATCGAATTGGCATCTGACTGCGAGTTCAGAAGAATTAGTGAATTGGCATCTGGCTGCAGTTTGTCAGTTTCCTGTGTAGCTTTGACCGTCTGATACCCTATCAAATCGAATTGGCATCTGACTGCCCGTTGCCAGTTTATAAGAATTTGCAAATTGGCATCTGGATGTCGTTTGCCAGTTTCCTATCTAGCTTTAATCGTCTTAAACAGTCTCAAATCGAATTGGCATCTAGCTGCCACTTGCCAGATCATAATTTATTAAAATTTTCGAATTGGCACCTGGTTGCCGTTTGCCAGTTCCCTTTGTAGCTTTTATCGTCTTAAAACGTTTCAAATCGAATTGGCATCTGGCTGCCAGTTGCCAGTTGCCAATTCATAATTTTTTTTAATTGGCACCTGGCTTCCGTTTTCCTGTTTCGTATGTAGCTTAAGTCGTCTAAAACACTCACAAATCGAATTGGCACCTAGCAGCCAGTTGCCAGCTGCCAATTCATAAAAAATCGAATTTGCAGCAGGCTGCCGTTTTCCGGTTTCCTATGTTGCTGAAATCGTCTGAAACGCTCTCAAATCGAATTGGCATCTGGCTGCCACTTGCTAGTTGCCAATTTGCAATAATTAGCGAACTGGCATCTGGCTGCCCTTTGCCCGTTTCCTACATAGCTTAAATTGTCTTAAACACTTATGAATCGAATTGGCATCTGACTGCCAGTTGCCAGTTGCCAGTTCAGGAGAATTAGCGAATTGGCATCTGGGTGCCGTTTGCCGGTTTCCTATATAGCTTTAATCATCTGAAACCCTCTCAAATTCTATCGGCGTCTGACTGCCAGTTGCCAGTTCACAAGACTTTTCGAATTTGCATCTGGATGTCGATTGCCGGTTTCCTATTTTGCTTTAATCGGCATAAAACTTTCAAATCGAATTGGCATCTCCCAGTTGCCAGTTGGCAATTCATAAAAAATTTCAAATTGGCATCTGGCTGCCATTTACCGGTTCCATATGGAGTCTTTATCGCCTTGAACACTCACAAATCGAATTGGCATCTCGCTGCCGGTTGAAAGTTGCCATTTCAGTAGAATTAGCGAATTGCCATCTGGCTGCCGTTTGCTGGTTTCCTATGTAGCTTTAATCGTCTGAAACCCTCTCAAGTCGAATTGGCATTTAACTGCCAGTTGCCCGTTGCCAGTTCACAAGGATTTGCGAATAGGCATCTAGATATCATTTGCCGGTTACCTATTTAGCTTTTGTCGTCTTAAACACTCTCAGCTCCAATCGGCATCTGGCTGCCAGTTGCTTGTTGACAATTCATAAAAAATTTCGAATTGGCATCTGGCTGCCGTTTACCGGTTTCCTATGAACCTTTTATCGATTAAAACACTCTCAGATGGAATTGGCATCTGACTGCCAGTTGCCAGTTGCTAGTTCACAAGAATTTGCTAATTGGCATATGGATGTCATTTGTCGGTTTCCTATGTAGCTTTAATTGTCTTAAAGACTCAAATCAAATTGGCATCTGACTGCCAGTTGCCAATTGCCAGTTCAGAAGAATTTGCGAATTGGCAGCTGGATGTCGTTGCCGGTTTCCTATTAAGCCTTTATCGTCTTACACACTCTCAATTGGCATCTGGCTGTCAGTTGCCATTTGACGATTCATAAAAATTTTCGAACTGGCATCTGGCTGCCGTTTAACGGTTCCATATGTAGCTTTAATCGTCTGAAACCCTCTCTAATCGAATTGGCATCTATCTGCAATTTGTTAGTTGCCAGCTCACAAGAATTAGCAATTTCCCATCTGGATGTCGTTTGCCGGTTTCAGATTTAGCTTTAGTCGGCATAAACCCTCTCAAATCGAATTGGCATCTGGCTGCCAGTTGCCAATTCGCAAAAATTAGCGATTTCGCATCTGGCTGCCGTTTGCCGATATCCTACATGGCTTTAATTCTCTTAAACACTCTCAAAAAAATCGAATTGGCATCTGACTGCCAGTTGCCAGTTCAGGAGAATTAGCGAATTGGCATTTAACTGCAGTTTGTCAGTTTTCTGTGTAGCTTTAACCGACGGAAACCTCTCAAATCGAATTGGCATCTGACTGCCAGTTGCCAGTTCACACGAATTTGCGAATTGGCATCTGGATGTCGTTTGCCAGTTTCCTGTTTAGCTTTAATCGTCTTAAACACTCTCAAATCGAGTTGGCATCTGGCTGCCAGTTGCCACTTCACAATTTATTAAAAATGTCGCAGTGGCATCTGGCAGCCTTTTGCCAGTTCCCATCGTAGGTTTTATTGTCTTAAAATGTTTTATTGTCCAACTGCCAGTTGCCAGTTCACAAGAATTTGCGAATTGGCATCTGGCTGCCGTTTTTCCCCTGTTTCCTGTGTAGCTTAAATCGTCTTAAACACTTTCAAATCGAATTGGCATCTGGAAGCCAGTTACCAGTTGCCAATTCATAAAAAAATCGAATTTGCAGCAGGCTGCCGTTTGCCGGATTCATATGTTGCTTTAATCGTCTTAAAAGCTCTCAAATAGGATTGGCATCTGTCTGCCATTTGCCAATTTGCAAGAATTAGCCAGTTGGCATCTGGCTGCCCTTTGCCCGTTTCCTACATGGCTTATATTGTCTAAAACACTAATGAATGGAATTGGCATCTGACTGTCAGTTGCCAGTTCAGGAGAATTATCGGATTGGCATCTGGATGCCGTTTTTCTGGTTTCCTATGTAGCTTTAATCATCTGAAACCCTTTCAAATTGAATTGGCATCTGACTACCAGTTGCCAGTTCACAAGAATTAGCGAATTGGCATCTGGATGTCGATTGCTGGTTTCCTATTTAGCTTTAATCGGCATAAACATTCTCAAATCGAATTGGCATCTGGCTGCCAGTTCCCAGTTGACAATTCATAAAAATCATCAAAGTGTCATCTAGCTGCTGCCGTTTACCGGTTTCCTATGTAGCTTTAATCGCCTTAAACACTCTTAAATCGAATTTGCATCTCGCTGCCAGTTGGTAGCTGCCAGTTCAGTAGAATTAGCGAATTGCAATCTGGCTGCCGTTTGCCTGTTATCTATGTAGCTTTAGTCGTCTGAAACCCTCTCAAATCGAATTGGCATATAACTGCCATTTGCCAGTTGCCAGTTCACAAGAATTTGCGAATTGGCATCTGGATGTCGTTTGTCTGTTTATTACTTAGTTTAAATCGTCTTATACACTCTCAACTCGAACAGGCATCTGTCTGCACGTTGCCAGTTGCCATTTCGAGTGGGCATCTGGCTGCCGTTTACCGGTTTCCTATGTAGCTTTAATCGTCTTAAACCCTCTCTAATCAAATTGGCATCTAACTGCCAGTTGCCAAATCACAAGAATTAGCGAACTGGCATCTGGCTGCCTTTTGTCGGATACCTATTTAGCTTTAATCGTCTTAAACCCTCTCAAATCGAATTGGCATCTGGCTGCCAGTTGCCAGTTCACAAGAATTAGCAAACTGGCATCTGGCTGCCTTTAGTCCGTTTCCTATCACACTAGTATCGTCTTAAGCCCTCTCAAATCACATTGGCATCTGACTGCCAGTTGCCACTTCTTAATTCATTAGAATTAGCGAATTGGCATCTGGGTGCCGTTTCTCGGATTCCTATTGAGATTTGATCGTCTTAAACCCGCTCAAATCGAATTGGCATCTGTCTGCCAGTTGCCAGTTCAGAATTAGCAAATTGTCATCTGGCTGCCGTTTGCCGGTTTCCTACGTAGCTTTAATCGTCTTTAACCCTCTCAAATCGAATTGGCACATGTCTGCCAGTTGGTAGTTGCCAATTCACAAGACTTTGCGAATTGGCATCTGGCTGCCAGTTGCCAGTTGTCAGTTGACTAGAGTTTGCGAATTGGCATCTTGATGGCGTTTGCCAGTTGCCTATTCACCTGGTATGCTCTCGAGTCGAATTGGCATCTGGCTGCCTGTAGCCAGTTGCCAATTCACTTGACTGTGCGAATTGGCATGTGGCTGCCGTTTGCCAGTTACCTATTCCGCTGTAAAAGCTGGCATCTAGCTGTCAGTTGCATGTTGCCAATTCGCGAGAATTGGCGAATTGGCATCTAGAATGTGAAGTTAGCTGCCATTTGCCAATTGCCGATTGAATAGGCAAATGGCAACTGGCAACTGGCAGCCAACTTCACGAACATTTTCTGTCGACGCAGCTTTAAATGAATGCGTTCTGTTTGCGGGTCGGGAAGGATTAAAACAGAAAATCCTCTAATTTTGAACTGGTTTTGTCGTCCAGGGAAGCAAACGGGAAGAACAGAAATGTTGTTTGTAAAAATGCCAGGAAAGCATACATGTTAAATCTTTATTGTCAAGCAGCCTCTATGAAAATAAAGAATCAAATAAAACCAGATTTACAAGGACAAATGTTATTACAAGATCTTGCAAAGATGTTTTGCTTTTATCTCTCTCTTTTTTTTTTTTTTTTTTTTTTTTTTTTTTTTTGCTTTTAGTTGAACCTTTTTTCAGCAAAGCGGCTGCACAACCTAGATATCTGCAACCTGCAGGTTGACGATGCAGCCTCGCCGCTAGATGAACCAGACATTTTTTAGACAGGTACAATTGCAGAAAATATCAAGGTTGTGATGCCGCACTGCTTGAAAAGTATGAGTAAAATAAAAAAAGAATCACATATCCAACGAATCACCATGACCTTTCGTTTATGGAACCTGGTAATAACAGATCTGCCGTATTCATAAAGCCACTTAAGTCGTTGCTATGCGGTTGCTAAGGCTAAATATCTATAAAGGAGATTCCCTACAACTATGAAATTTGGTCTGGAGGAACAGTCTTACAAAGACTGTTCCTCCAGACCAAATTTCATAGTTGCAGGGAATCTCCTTCAAAGAAATTTAGCCTTAGCAACCGCATAGCAACGACTTAAGTGGCTTTATGAATACGGCCCCAGATCTGCCGTATAAAGTAATGTTAGTTATCCGCTCCTGAATTATCCCAGCCCTTACATAGAGTTCAAAACGAACTTAACCATCATTTCGTAGAAAAAATCAAAATATTTATAAAGAGCATAGGCCAGGGTAAATATCATTCATTTAAACTTCAAATAAAAGAGTATATGATCTCTTGAATACGTAAAAATCATTTAAACACATATCTTGTCAATACACCTCTGAGCCTTTACTAGTCTAAACCCTTGTGACAAAAGCAAATACATCTCGAGGCTGACGTAACTTTCGCTGATTTTAGAGGAAACATGTTGCTTTAAACATACTTTATGATCCTATCTGACATTTTGTTCGGGATGATATTGATGGTTAGCAGTTTCCATGGTAACCGAAGAAATCACAGACAACTTTTTATATCCCCCCCCCCCCCCCCCCACACACACACACACAAAAAAAAAAAAAAAAAAAAAAAAAAACATTTCAATCATATATCGAGACATTTTGATTTACTGTTTTTAACAAGACCTCTTTCTCTTTTTTACCCGAAAGAAAGCAATGTTGTTGAGCCGGTTTCGTAGTTTGTTCTTCAGTGCTGCCATTCACTCGGAAGGCATTTGTACTTACTCATGGTAGCCTTTTCTCCTGGTGGTACTTTCTCGGGGCCGCATAATATGCTCTGCCAAAAATCTCTGAAGAAATTTTGCTATAGCATCTGTATCAGATTTGCCCGTTTCATTAAACTTCTTAAACTAAAGATTTACCCGAGTTCCATACAGTTTGTATGGAACTTACTAAAATCTTTGGCTTAAATTGTCACTAAAAATCTTAAACTAAAGATTCCCATTAAGTTTGTATGGAACTTACGAAAATCTTCGACTTAAGATGTCACTAAAGATCTTAAACTAAAGATTTTCGTAAGCACAGTTTGTATGGAACTTACGAAAATATTTGGCTTAAGATGTCACTAAAGAGCTTAAACTAAAGATTTTCGTAAGTTCCATACAGTTTGATTGGAACTTACAAAACTCTTTGGCTTAATATGTCACTAAAGATCTCAAACTAAAGATTTTCGTAAGTTACATACAGTTTTTATAGAACTTACAAAACTCTTTGGCTTAAGATGTTTAGTGAAATGAGCTTCAGATTAATATCGTAAGTTCCAATCAAAGTGTATGGAACATACGAGCCGCGACACGAGAAAACAAAGTGGTTGTACACAAAGCACAGACTCAAATCAGCCTGGGCATCCGCCCAGTCTGATCAGAGTCTCCGCTTTGCGCTTAAAGGATAGCTAAGAGTCTAACCTAGCCTCATGCGGACAGGACAGACTCTGATCAGACTAGGAGGATGCCCAGGCTGATCGGAGACTATGCTTGGTACACATGCCACTTTGTTTGCTTTCTCGTGTCGCGCTTCAAATTTAAAGATGTTTAGCTTAACGGGCACCCGGATTAAAAGCAAATATAGACAACAAAATGCGAGGAAAAATAAGAAAATATAGTCTCTTACCTGCCATGGCTGTGTGTACGCCTCAAATTTATTTTTATTCTTTTAAGGTTTCACTGCTATACATCTAATCTTGTCAAACTAACAAACTATACAAAATATGATATCCTTCATATTTACAAACTTCTATTGAAAAGTGTGTTACTATAATAAAAAAGGATTTCTTTTAAATGTTTTTGTCACGTGAAAAGGTACCATAGGAAATTTGCGAACAGGGAAGATCCTTATCAACTGCGCGGCCTTGCAATCTTATCACAATCATACGGCCTTCTCGCGTAAACATTCTACGAATCTTGCGGAATGTGCAACCTCCGATTAGACTTTACTGTTACATAGGCTGGTTTGAGCATGTGCTGTGGGCGCATTTACGCGACGTTGCTTATTTCTCCCTATAAGATCTTTGCACCAGTTTCGAAGGTAAACCAACGCATATTAATAGTATAATTTTACACGGATGTTTAAATAAATCAGGGTGACAATGTTCTGCTTCATGTAGTAGCTCACAATAATACAAAGTTCGCCGACCTTGAAAAAAAGCTACAAATAGTTAAAATGTGAAAGTTGAAACATGGGTAAAATACATAAATTCCATAAAAAAATGTCCTGAGCCGTAAATCTGAGTTGAAACACACTTGTCATACAACATATAATGCCGTTAACTGACAAGTATACAAAATTCAAGTAAAGGTGGTCTAAGGAAACAAATGAGCCGCGACACGAGAAAACCAACAAAGTGGTTCTGCGCCCAGCCCAGTCTCAGACCAGCCTGTGCATCCGCTCAGTCTGATCAGAGTCTTCGCTAAGGCACTAAAGGGTAGCTAAGGGTCTAAGCTTCCTCCATGCGGCCAGCGAAGACTCTGATCAGACTGGGCGGATGCCCAGGCTGATCTGAGTCTGCGCTGGACGCACAACCACATTGTTGGTTTTCTCGCGGCGCGGCTCAAATCATAATTCGTAAATCTTTTAAACATAGACAATTCCGAAATATTTTAGACACACAGACATGGACCCCGAAACAAAGGTGTGATGATCGGGGTCGTATTCATAAAGCGACTAAGTGGTTGCTATGCTGTTGCTAAGGCTAAATTTCTTTGAAGGAGATTCCCTACAACTATGAAATTTGCTCTGGAGGAACAGTCTTACAAAGACTGTTCCTCCAGACCAAATTCCATAGTTGTAGGGAATCTCCAACATAGAAATTTACCCTTAGCAACAGCATAGCAACGACTTAAATTGTTTTATGAATACGGCCCCAGGCGCTCACGAGGAGTAAGCATCACCTGCCTATTATAATACACCCCCCTTTATCTACGATATGTTTCTGCTGAATAAGTCGGTGAAAATGACAATCCGGTATTTTATCGAAAATCAGTAATGGTTCATGCACTGATACACTGCTGTCCGACAGAAATATTAATTTATCTGAAAAAGTTTTACTCCACGTCAGGTACATTTACCTATCGGATGCAAGCCTATAGTTGTCTATGACAAAAATGACACCTCTATTTTCAGTCGGAGCAAGCCTATAGTTGTCTATGACAAAAATAACACCTTTATTTTCAGTCGGAGCAAGTCTATAGTTGTCTATGATAAAAATAACACCTCTATTTTCAGTCGGAACAAGCCTATAGTTGTCTATGACAAAAATAATACCCTATTTTTTTCAGTCGGGGCAAGCTTATAGTTGTCTATGACAAAAATAACACCTTTATTTTCAGTCGAAGCAAGCCTATACATGTACTTGACTATGACAAAAAATAACACCTCTATTTTCAGTCGGAGCAAGCCTATAGTTGTCTATGACAAAAATAACACCTATATTTTCAGTTGGAGCAAGCCTATAGTTGTCTATGACAAAAACAACACTTTTATTTTACAGTCGGAGCAAGCCTATAGTTGTCTGTGACAAAATAATATCTTAATTCTTTTTCAGTCGGGGCAAGCTTATTGTTGTCTATGATAAAAATAACACCTTTATTTTCAGAAGGAGCAAGCCTATACATATACTTGTCTATGACAAAAAATGACACCTCTATTTTCAGTCGGAGCAAACCTATAGTTGTCTATGACAAAAATAGCACCTTTATTATCAGTCGGAGCAAGCCTATAGTTGTCTATGACAAAAATAGCACCTTTATTATCAGTCGGAGCAAGCCTATAGTTGTCTATGACAAAAATACCACCTATATTTTCAGTCGGAGCAAGCCTATAGTTGTCTATGACAAAAATAACACCTTTATTTTCAGTCGGAGCAAGCCTATAGTTGTCTATGACAAAAATAGCACCTTTATTATCAGTCGGAGCAAGCCTATAGTTGTCTATGACAAAAATAACACCTATATTTTCAGTCGGAGCAAGCCATTAGTTGTCTATGACAAAAACAACACTTTTATTTTACAGTCGGAGCAAGCCTATAGTTGTCTGTGACAAAATAATATCTTAATTCTTTTTCAGTCGGGGCAAGCTTATTGTTGTCTATGATAAAAATAACACCTTTATTTTCAGAAGGAGCAAGCCTATACATATACTTGTCTATGACAAAAAATGACACCTCTATTTTCAGTCGGAGCAAACCTATAGTTGTCTATGACAAAAATAGCACCTTTATTATCAGTCGGAGCAAGCCTATAGTTGTCTATGACAAAAATAGCACCTTTATTATCAGTCGGAGCAAGCCTATAGTTGTCTATGACAAAAATACCACCTATATTTTCAGTCGGAGCAAGCCTATAGTTGTCTATGACAAAAATAACACCTTTATTTTCAGTCGGAGCAAGCCTATAGTTGTCTATGACAAAAATAGCACCTTTATTATCAGTCGGAGCAAGCCTATAGTTGTCTATGACAAAAATAACACCTATATTTTCAGTCGGAGCAAGCCATTAGTTGTCTATGACAAAAATAACACTTTTATTTTACAGTCGGAGCAAGCCTATAGTTATCTGTGACAAAATAACATCTTAATTCTTTTTCAGTCGGGGCAAGCTTATAGCTGTCTATGACAAAAATAATATCTTTATTTTCAGTCGGAGCAAGCCTACACCTGTACCTGTCTATGAAAAAAATAACACCTCTATTTTCAGTCGGAGCAAGCCTATAGTTGTCTATGACAAAAATACAACCTTTATTTTCAGTCGGAGCAAGCCTTTAGTTATATATAACAAAACTAACACCTTTAGTTTCAATCGGAGCAAGCCTTTAGTTGTCTATGACAAATATAACATCTTTATTTTTAGTCGGAACAAGCCTATAATGTCTATGACAAAAACAGCTCTATTTTCAGTCGAAACTATCCTATAGTTGTCTTTGACAAAAATAACACCTTTATTTTCAGTCAGAGCAAGCCTATAGTTGTCTATGACAAAGAATAACACCTTTAATTTCAGTCGGAGGAAGCCTGTAGTTGTCTATGACAAAATTTACACCTTTATTTTCAGTCGGAGCAAGCCTATATTTGTCTATGACAAAAATAACACCTTTATTTTCAGTCGGATCTCACATAAAGGTGTTATTCTTGTCACAGACAACTATAGGCCTGCTCCGACTGAAAATACAGTATTGTCCCGTAACAGGTAACTTTGGGCTTGCTTCCAGGGGATTTTCCCTCAGAATTAATTTTCCTTCAATGGCTGGATACGAAAGTCTTTCTGTTTTGCGGAAATCAAATACTGGTACAAGTAACATACATATATATCGTGGGTTGGGAACACGACAATTTAGTTATATATATGTTGCACAGTTAAATATAAGGATATCTCTGTTTTCAAATGTGAAATTCCTTAGTGGGATTTGCCTGCTTTATGGCTATATGTCATTTGTCTATAGGAGATAACGTGAATCCCCGCAGTGACGTCATCGGATGATCACGTGGGTAGCTTGGTTGGCAAAAGCAGCCCTATAGTTGTCTATGACAAGAATAAC
This sequence comes from Ctena decussata, assembly GCA_963989385.1. Taxonomy (NCBI): domain Eukaryota; kingdom Metazoa; phylum Mollusca; class Bivalvia; order Lucinida; family Lucinidae; genus Ctena; species Ctena decussata. The sequence continues at coordinate 41,262,431 of OZ022503.1, read as the reverse complement.
ACCTTTATTTTCAGTCGGAGCGAGTCTATAGTTGTCTATGACGAGAATAACACCTTCATTTTCAGTCGGGGCAAGCCTGTATTTGTCTATGACAAAAATAACACCTTTATTTTCAGTCGGATCTATGTAAGATCCGACTGAAAATAAAGGTGTTATTCTTGTCACAGACAACTATAGGCCTGCTCCGACTGAAAATAAAGTATTGTCCTGTCAAAGGTAACTTTGGGCTTGCTTCCAGGGGATTTTCCTTCAGAATTAATTTTCCTTCAATGGCTGGATACAAAAGTCTTTCTGTTTTGCGGAAATTAAATACTGGTACAAGTAACATACATATATATCGTGGGTTGGGAACACGACAATTTAGTTATATATATATTACACAGATAAATATAAGGATATCTCTGTTTTCAAATCTGAAATTCCTTAGTGGCAATTGCCGGCTTTATGGGCTATATGCCATTTGTCAATAGGAGATAACGTGAATCCCCGCAGTGACCTCATTGGATGATCACGTGGGTAGCTTGGTTGGCAAAAGCAACCCTTTAGTTTTCTATAACAAGAATAACACCTTTATTTTTAGACGGAGCGAGTCTATAAGTGTCTATGACGAGAATAACACCTTTATTTTCAGTCGGAGCAAGCCTATAGTTATCTATGACAAAAATAACACCTTTATTTTCAGTCGGAGCAAGCCTATAGTTGTCTATGAGAAAAATAACACCTTTATTTTAAGTCGGAGCAAGCCTATAGTTGTCTACGACAAATATAACACCTTTATTTTCAGTCGGAGCAAGCCTATAGTTGTCTATGACAAAAAATAACACCTACGTTTTCAGTCAGAGCAAGCCTTTAGTAGTCTATGACAAAAATAACACCTATATTCTCAGTCGGAGCAAGCCTATAGTTGTCTATGACAAAAATAACACCTTTATTTTCAGTCGGAGCAAGCCTATAGTTGTCTATGACAAAAATAACACCTTTATTGTCAGTCGGAGCAAGCCTATAGATGTCTATAACAAAAATAACTATTATTATTTTGAGTCGTAGCAAGCCTATAGTAGTCTTTGACAAAAATAACAACTATATTTTCAGTCGATGCAAGCCTATAGTTGTCTATGACAAAAATAACACCTCTTTTTTCAGCAGGAGCAAGCCTGAAATAGTCCAGACAAAACTAGCACTTTTATAATCAATCGAAGTAAGCCTATAGTTGTCTATGACAAAAATAACACCTTTATTTTCAGTAGGAACAAGCCTTAAGTTGTCTATGACAAAAATTACACCTTTATTTTTAGTAAGAGCGTTCTTATAGTTGTCTAGAACAAAAAAAACACCTATATTTTCAGTCGGAGCAAGCTTATAGTTGTCTATGACAAAATACAACCTTTATCTTCAATCGGAGCAAGCCTATAGTTGTCTCGGACAAAAATAACACCTCGATTTTCAGTCGGAGCGAGCATTTAGTTATTTACTACAAAAATACAACCTTTATTTTCAGTCGGGGCAAGCCTATAGTTGTCTCGGACAAAAATAACACCTCGATTTTCAGTCGGAGCGAGCATTTAGTTATTTACGACAAAAATAACACCTTTATTTTCAGTCGGAACAAGCCATTAGTTGTCTATGACAAAAATAACACCTTTATTTTCAGTCGGAGCAAGCCTATAGTTGTTTATGACAAAAATAACACCTTTATTTTCAGTCGGAGCAAGCCTATAGTTGTCTATGAAGAAAATAACACCTATATTTTTAGTAGGAGCAAGCCTAAAGTTGTCTATGACAAAAATAACACTTTTATTTTAGTCGGAGCAAGCCTATAGTAGTCTATGACAAAAATAACACCTTAATTTTCAGTCGGAGAAAGCCTATTGTAGTCTTTGACAAGACTAACACCTTTATTTTCAATCAGAGCAAGCCTATAATTGTCTGAGATAAAAATAACACCTTTATATTTAGTCGGAGTGAGCCTGTAGTTGTCTATGACAAAAATAACACCTCTGTTTTAGTGGGAGCAAGCCTATAGTTGTCTGAGACAAAAAATACACCTTTATTTTCAGTCGGAGCAAGCCTCAATTTGTCTTAACAAAACAACACCTTTATTTTCAGTCAGATCTATGTTAGATCCGACTAAAAATAATGGTTCTATTCTTGTCATAGTCACTTAACTATAGGCTTGCTCCGACTGAAAATAAAGTGGTATTCTCGTCACAGACAACTATGGGCTTGCTTCGACTGAAAATAAGAAAATAAAGTATTATTCTCGTTAGTGACAACAACGGGCTTGCTTCCAGGGGATATTCCTTCAGAATTAATTTTCCTTCAATTGCTGGATGCGAAAATTTATTCTGTTTTGCGGAGATCAAATATTAGTACAAGTAACATATATCGTGGGTTGGGAACACGACATACAAGGAATTAAAATTTAATCTGATAAATTATACAGATAAAAATAGAATATCTCTGTTTTCAACTGTGAAACTCCTTAGTGGGAATTGCCTGCTTTATGGCTATATCTCATATGTCTATATGCCAAGAGTATGAAACCGGTTGTCAGAAAAAAAAAAAAGAATTCTCCATTAGCCTGTAATTGACTGCGTGGCTGCTGACATTTCATCACTGATCATAAAACGGGCGCAGCCTAACCGAGTCTGCAAAATTCATTTCCCTGGTAGATTTCTAGATCTAACCTTTCAAAACTTATGTATAGCATCGTGTGGTGATAGAAAAAATACAAACGTCTACTTGTTCAACATCATAGTGCAGATTATATAATTACCAGGTGCTGAATTGGTGTGGATGGTATTAACAGTCCATTACAGGTAATAAACAGACCCAATCAAACTGAGCCTGGTATGTTTATTTCCTTGATATAGTCCGTGCTTCCAAAGACTCTAACTTTTCTCAAGTTATGTTTCTCCATTTCGAGGGGCGTAAATAGAGGTAATTACATATTATGCACAATTATGTTTTACACCTTTGAGGCCAAGAATAAGAGTTTAGCCCAAAAGATGTTTCATGTAGTCGTGTGTGTTTGCAGTTACTGTAGAATTCTTATCCAGTTTGCTAAATTTCAGCATCATCAAATATGCAGGTGCATATTGAAATTTTGTCAACTAGTTGACAAAATTTCAATACGCACCTGCGTGTTTGCGTATAGGCAGTTACGCCCTTGATTTCTGCTGTACGACAATACAGTAACTCTTAGTAGAGAAATATAAGAGAGACGGCTCTAATCAAGGGCTGCAACATAAATCTTCATGTAGAAACCCATAGTTATCATTTTACCTCACCCCCGCTGACCTGGAATTTTGTGTAATAAACACGGACATACCGCAAAGTGTAATAAAGAGGCAAATAAATTCAAACATGCATCTTACTAATATATTTGTAAAATAAATATATACATGGAGACATTAAGGTAAAAAGATAAACATGCACTATTTAACTACGTAAATATGTGAGCATTTATATACAATACCCGCCTACCAGCTGGCAAATTCGTAGTCCAAGAAGGACGTGGCATATAAATCGTTTATCCACATGCCTCATCATCGACAAAGAATTAATAAGTGCATAGGGCACGCGCTTGATATTAAGAGCAGTTCGTAATCGTAATTTTCTTGATTTCTTGCATGCAAATTTGCGAGGGAATTTTGCCTAACTGCCAACCTGCATATTTCTTTATGAATGAGAAGTGCATAAGCACATATTTATTGCCCAGATAAACAGCTCATACCGTCACTAGGCTGTGCATGCGCACAGTCTACAATTGCATGCACAGTTCTAATAAAATTTGAGACAGATTTTCTGGATGACGCCTGTAGCAAGTGAACCGAGCTATAGGTTTGTTCATTAGCGCAGTGTCTATGTTTTGTTTCTTATTTGTGTCATGCTTACAGTGAAATTCATGTGGTTTAAATGAAAAAACAATCATCTGGGCCCAGTTGTTAAGCCTCATTAGCCTGACGAGTTCGTTAATAGGTCAAATCGTTAAGTGTTTTACAACTTTATAACCAAATAACCATACTGATTTTTTTTGTTGGCTGAAAAACCTTGAGAAGCTTCTCAATTTTATTTAACAAAAAATAATGGCGTATTTGAGATTTTCACGTTGGAAGTTTTAACGAAACGTTAACAAACGACGTCGTTGGTTTTGAACAACCGGGCCTAGATGACTGGAGACTGATACAACGAAATTCCACTTCCCACCTACGTCAAACAACGAGAAATAGTAGCCAAAATTAACAATACAAATAGCTAAAAAGTAGCATTGCCCAACTACAAACGTCTCGGAAACAATAAATGAGCCGCGACACGACAAAACCAACAATGTGGCTGTGCGCCCTGTGTAGACTCAGATCAGCGTGGGCATCCGCCAAGTTTGATCAGACTCTTTGTTATGTGCTCAAAGGGTAGCTAAGGGACTAAGCTACCTCCATGCGGACAGCGAGGACTCTGATCAGACTGGGCGGATGCCCAGGCTGATCTAAGTCTGCGCTGGACGCACAACCACATTGTTGGTTTTCTCGTGGTGCGGCTCAAATGAGATCTTTATTTTCCTGATACAGCAGCTTATTAACATGAGCACCATAGCATCATCTATTCTCTTCTGTTCTGTTCTGTTCTGTTCTGTTATGTGGTTTCTGCACTGTAGTAACATCACCAAGGGCGTGGCTAGGGGCAATTACATGATACGCACCGCACAATCATGCTCAGTGACACACTGAGGGGAAATCTAGGGGGCTGCCCCACAGATATTTTCATATTGTGCTGTTTGTTGGCAGCTTGTTTCAATTTTTTGTCGAGTTTACAAAATTTGAGCATGCTAATACGCAGGTGCGAGTTGAAATTTTGTCAATTTGACCAATTTCAATACGCATCTGCGTATTTGCGTACAGGTAGCTACGCCTTTGATCACCATTCCGTACATTTGATCAGGAGCCGTAGGTCTGTTTGCTAACTGGTAATAATCCAACCATGGTCAGTCTGACTTGGGTCAGTGATGTTTACTCGGTTACCTCTGACCAAATATTCTATAAGTCATCATCTGGTTGATATGGGCTTGGCGCTACCTCGCACAAGAGCTGGATAAATGTTGTAAAATAACCTGTAAAAGACATAACGACTTGTTAGGAAATTGTTCCAGATAGTAAACGCTCTGCTCTGTTTCCTGTGTTAAAGGGAACACCACTTTGAGCATTTCCACGGCATTTGAAACCGGTTTGATTCTTATTTTTATTTCTATTTCTTTCTTGTTTCATTCTTGCTATTGTTGAAAATTAAAAAAAAAATACCGTTTGTTATAATTTTTTCTTGCTATTAAACGTAGCTGTAGTATGATTTTAGTTTGATATTGGTTGGTTGGTTGGTTGGGGTTAAACGGCTCTTTGGGACAGTATTTCAGTCTATATCGAGCCGTCAAGACAGAGGGAGAAAGAAAAGAGATGAGGTGGGGCAGAGTAAAAGTATCCAAACAACCACAACCCCCATCCGCACCTACTGCAAGCACAGTAGGCCCCTGCGAGCTATGCTTTAATCTCCCTTCATCATATTATCAATTTGCTGAAGTTATGCAGAGTTACAAAATGTCCAGAAAACGACTTCATAATATGAGTCGCGTCACGAGAAAACCAACTATGTGGTTGTGCGCCCAGCGCAGACTCAGATCAACCTGGGCATCTGCCTAGTTTGATCAGAGTCTTCGCTGTCCGCATGGAGGTAGCTTAGGCCCTTCGCTACCCTTTAAGCGCTTAGCGAAGTCTGATCAGACTGGGCGGATGCCCAGGCTGATCTGAGTCTTGCTGAGCGCAAATGCCACTTTGTTGCTTTTCTCGTGTCGCGGCTCAATTATTGTGATATTCAAATAAAGTAGGCTCTGACCAGGCAGCCCTCGTGATGCTACTCAGTCTCGTTCATACTTACCGAAGCAGCCTTCATCAAGCTTGAACACCACCAAAGGAAAATAGAACACCAACCCACCAACGATGAAGAGGAAGGCGTAGAGAAGTTCAACCTGAGGATTGTCTATTATTGGACCAATCACTAAGTAAATTGACACGAGGACGAATATTATGGGAATAAGAATGAAGACCTAAAATAGAACAAGAGAAATGACATAATGATATACGTTTACAGGATGGCATACGAGGGGTGATTGAAAAGTTCTGAGCCTCACCATGTTCTTAACACTTTAGAGTGGATTGGAAATATTGATTTTAAACAGCCATTCTACAGAGCGGCAATCTCCAAATTTCGGGAATTAATCTTAAATATCAATTTGATGACACTTTACTTTCTACAGTTACCCCCATGAGCTTTGACCGACCATAACTTTAGCAGAGATAAACATTTTGCAATTGTTTTTTGCAAATATATGTCCTACAGCATTCTGGTAATTGATGATATACGCAAACAAAAATTTATTCCATTTCAGAATAAAAAGCAAAATTTTAATTTTCAGGAAGTGTCTGTTTTGAGAGTTTCTGCAGATAGTGCATGTCGGAGTCGCATGCTCTGCGTGCAGAGGAGTGGATATCTTTTAACTCTTTTTGACGAAAATCATGTAAGATGTCAATGTTTATTTGTGTGCCAACATTGTTTGGTTTTGCTCACAATGATCCTAATAAACACGAAAGTAGCATATAGGTCTCTAAATTTCAGGGTTGCAATATTTAAGGGTTTACAGTAAAGCCACCAGATGCCAAAATATTTTGTTTTTCCATCAAACCATTGATATATCGTCATATTTGCATGTACTGCAACAAGAACCATTTAAATCTTATAGAATGTGAAGAATGAATTTTCAAAGTAATGCAAGGCAAATACATTTAAAATGTTATTTCAAATATAGTCCACCCCTCTTATGTTTAAGGAGCTGTAAAAAAGAATCTTTTTGCCAAAAAATTTTGAAACTTCCACCGAAAGCTAGTGAATTAAAACTCATTGCATTCATGTCAAGCACGCATGCGCAGATTCACTAGAAGTAACTTAGGCTCAGAACTTTTCAATCGTCCCTCGTACATACCCATTGAAAAGCAAAGTTAGTATGAGTAACTGTAGGATTTAAAGAATGTTGTGGCGCTTAACTTTCTGGTTGACTGCCCATTTCGCCACATTATAAATCTATTCTGCTACAACTGACCGCCAACAAAATCACCTAACCACGACTACTCGAAAAATACGGACATAAGCCATGCCCACAGCATTATACTAATCTAGCCCCGAGGTTATGAAACTTTTTTCGTGCTCAACTCAGCTAAGCATGACTTTTTTTCCTGTGATAGATATGAAAATGCCAGCTAATGTTGTAATATGTCTCTTGTCTTGGTGAAAGAGTTGACAATAACTTTCATGAATATGACTCAAGTGAGCTATATCGGTAGGCACCCACAACCGTAATTTTGACACTGGGTAGCGATAAAGACCTATCTCAAGACTGAGCTGTCCAATTTGGAATTGCAAAATGGACCGCAGTCAATCTTGAGATTGACCTGATTCCAAAACAGTTACCAATATGATGCAATGTTTGTTTGTGTGTATTAAACCGAAAGTATAAATCGAAAGTAGATCTACACTGAAATAAAAAAGAAAGTTTTGAATATCTGCGTCTGTTTTCGATAAAATTTCCATTGTAAATTACAAACAAGAGAAACATTTTGAATTAACATCTGACAGAGTGCTAGTATTCATGCAGTGCAGTACAACGGGAAAAACGAAGATTAAATATTCATTGACCTATATCATTGGCTAAATTTTGACATACGCGTTATTTGACAAATGAAATCTTGTGAAATGTGGCACAAAAGTGAAATTAATCGGCTGCGCCGAGAACAATAAAGGAAAGATCGTTGGAATCCTCTACTTAGTGAGGGATGTTTAAACCAATACCATTGTCGTGACCAAACTTGTCCCTATTCTGAACAGTTTGTGCAAATTTGTCTGTGACTGCGATTGTGCCATGATGCTGTTCAAATAAACACCAACGGTCACGGTAATACTGTTACATGTGATCCCCGACATGACACAACCAACAAATAGGCATGTGCGCCCAGCGAAGACTCAGATCAGCCTGGGCATCCGCCCAGTCCTATCAGAGTTTTCGCTGTGCGCTTAAAAGGTAGCTAAGGGTCTAAGCTATCTTCATGCGGACAACGAAGACTTTGGTGCAACTGGGCCTGTGGCCAGTAAGGTCTGAGTCTTCGCTGGGCGCACATGGCACTTTGTTGGTTTTTTGTCATGTTGCGGCTCATGTTTACCTTAATTTTTCTCTCCGCTTTCCTCCTGGTAAACCTGAGTAATATGACACAGAAGACAGCCATACCGTAGAACAGCCATGCGGCAAAACTGAAGAAATCTATGAGAGATGCAATATCTGCTGGAATCACCATCAACATTGCGACGATACACTAAAATAAAGAAATGACAAAATAACCCATTTATACCTAGTACCCCACGAAAGAGACATTGGCAATATAATGTGCAGATCCAGATCAGATGCCGCAGTACGCGACATCTGAGCACAGTCTACGCTGTTTTCATTATAAAAATGGTAATTGTCTTTAAAAGAAAAGCAAAACATATAAAAATAAACTAAATACTAAATTTGCTAATCAAAGAATTCATGAAGTTCTAGCGAATCCTAACTTTGAATCATCTTCTTTCTACTCAATACAATCATCAACTGCGATATTTAGTAAGACTTTATTTAACGAGGGTGACAACATTTAGCAAGTTCACTTATCTTCCATGAGGCCCTCAATTATAACCGGAAGTGTTTGTCATTTACAACTAGTCTGTCTATTTAAAAAACATCCTTTGTCAGTAAATGCCAAAGATGTCAGCCACATGGCTCACACGCTCCGAAACAGTGAACTGTTGCAGACTTTCCATTGCTTCTATCACTGTGATAGACCTGGGTTCGAGCTTATGAAACCTGAAAATAATCTCAAACTCAAAATAAAGCACAGTGATTGGCTGCTTCCGAGCATGTGCTCGGAAGCAGCCAATCAGTGTGCTTTATTGTGAATTAGTTTTATAACCTCGAGGTCTGTAATTATATCAAGTCTCCTTCCGTTCGTAATATGATATTGCGTTCTTATTGTTTCGCTTGTAAGTCGAATAATTAGATTTTATAAAAAAAAAATGTCGCGTATAACCAAAATTTAAAACATATTACCGTAAAGACTATAGAAGGCAATGGGGTATATCGCTTGACATGGACAAATGACAATACTTCTGGAAGGTGACCCTCCCTGCCAGCAACGTACACCAACCTAGGAAGCAAGGTAAAGATATATTTTACTAAAAATAATTTAGTGGTATTCCAGTGTAGGATGTATGGATGACTTGCGATTTCACGTCCTTTTCAACTGTATTTCAGTCATATCAGGGTGATGGGACAATGAAAAACTGTGTGCAGTGGAGCCCCGTTTTTTCAGAAGCTAAGACGAATTTAAGAATGTTTGTAAAAAATTCTGCTTCATATATGAAAGCGCCAGAGAAATTTAGGTTTGCTACGAATTCTTGGATACTTTTTCTAATTTTCATAAAAATGTATGTTTTTTGCAAAGCTTTATAAAATTACATTGTTACAGCATATGAGGTAAAATGGCATATGTATTAGTCCGCATGAACTTAATTTTTTCAGAATTATCAGCAAACCTCTACTACTACCTCAGTTGGTGGTATAATTACAGTTGGAAGTCTACTAAACTTCAGAGGCCAGTTGTTCAAACTAACAATGTCGTTAGTTAACGCTGCCCTAAAATTTCGAATGTTAATATCTCAAATACTCCATTTTTTGTTGTAAAAAAGTGAGAAGCTTTTGCACTGCAAAAGCTTCTCACATATTTTCAACAAAAAATATCAGTATATTTGGTAATGAAGTTGTAAAACACTTAACGAGTTGACCTCCTAACGAGCTCGTCAGGCTAACGATGCTTTGAACAACTGGGCCCAGGTATACACTAACCTGCCCGATGAATAACAAAGGCCATTGGCGGCGCCAAATGTGGAGAAAAGAACAGCTAGCGGCATTATAAACCAGGCTGGTCCAAGCATCTCCTTACCCCAGTCCTGAAATTATCAGTGACAGAAAACACGCTTTAGCATTCTGAGTTTTTATTTCATTCGAAACTGACTGACTATATGGTTAATGATTTTTAAGGGTTTTTTTTAGCCGTATACTAGCACATTTTTAAGTAATGCCTTAAGTTTACATAAGTGATTCCAAGAAATAACGAAACTACAATGTAACAAAAGAGGAAAAACACCAAATTAAAGGATCATACAGAATGAATTTTATAAAACGAGTCCTGAACCACGATGACCACGATTCTGTTTACCACAAGCCTGTTTTAAACTCCATTCATTAATTCTGAAACTGGCTCATACTTTTATAATCTAATCAAAGGAGGCATGACTGCATAATGATTAACATGATGAAGCTCTACTTCCGACTATTTCTCATTAAGGTCTCATGTATCTGAGCCTGGCGTCTGATGCTGCAGTTACGTGCACGAAACAGGTATTTTTCGAAAACCTGTCCGCAATCTAATATTTTTTGATGAAAATTGACAGCCTAAAGTCATACATATTTTTGACTTGCTGGAGGGCCAAGAGTTATTACCCGAATGACCATCGTGATACCCACGTGGAATATATGTGAATATGTATGACTTAAGGCTGTCAGTTTTCATCAAATGGTCCTAGTTTGCGGACAGGTTTTTGAAATTTGCTGTTTCCTGTACGTAACTGTAGCATCAGACGCCAGGCTCAGATACATGAGACCTTGCTGAGAACTCGGCGGAAGTAGAGCTTTATCACTATGCACAGTCTTCCCTGGACTGATTAGATTATAAATGTATGAGCAGCGAAAACCCCTGTTTCAGAATTAATGAACATAGTTGAAATATCACGGATTGCATATCAAATATGTAACGACATGGCATTGACCACTGAATAACAACAATGCCATATGATAAATAAAATAGTGTTCTTTTCCTATTTTTAGTGTTTGATCCTTTGATATTTTTATTTTATTTCATATTTCTTGCTATTATGGCGAATAAACTGAAATATGATGATACCTCGAGTGTTTAGTACAATTCCAAGAAAATTGATTATAAGGTAGAGACGGGTAACTTCGGACATGGGGGTAATTCGGACATACTATTGCAACAGTGAAAATCCAGATGAGACGGCTCATCATGAGCCGTCTCATCAGGATTTTCACTGTTTGGCCAGTTATCATTTTTTTGTTTTAGTTCCAGACAACTGACATATAAAGGAAACAATGTTACTGTCCGAATTTACCCGCTGTCCGAAGTTACCCGACTCTCCCCTAGTGACATACCACAGCCACAGCCGAGGAGCCTAACAGACCATCCGCTGACAAAACCGCCAGATACGAGATGTTAGTCAGCAAATATACAACTGTAACAATAAGAACACCAATCACGTTCGCTCTTGGAAGGTTTCTAAAAGATAAAACAAAATTTCAGTTCAGTTCAGTTCAAATCTCTTAACGACGTTCCCCAAGTGGCTCAGCGGTATTAAACCATAGTTGCACGCATTTGGCGCCGTGTTTCCGTCCAAAATGAAACAAAATTGAGCCGCGACACGACAAAACCAACAATGTGGTTGTGCGCTCAGCGCAGACTCAGATCAGCCTGGGCATCCGCCCAGTCTGATCAGAGTCTTCGCTGTCAGCATGGCGGTAGCTTAGACCCTCAGCTACTCTTTAAGCACTTAGCAAAGAGTATCTGGTCAAACTGGCGGACGCCCAGGCTGATCTGAGTCTGCGCTGGGCGCACAACCACATAGTTGGTTTTGTCGTGCCGCGGCTTATTAATATATACTATAAAAAGAAATGGGACCTCTAAAATAATTACCCTAACTGTCCTAAAATTGAAGTATAGTTTATCAATGCCGTAACGCCTCTGCAAGATGCAGAGAGAATAGCAAACGGCGTAGACCCAGATCAGAGAACTCCAGAAGGAATCTAATCTGGATCTGCACTGTTAGACCGACCGATTGCCCAAATATTTAGAGTTTGTAATTGAATGGTACTACATTCATCAGTAACATGCTCTGATAGTTTAAGAAAGAAACTACAGAAAAGGACTATTACATTGTATTAAATACATTTAAAATTCTACATATTAGGACAAACAATGCAGATCCAGAACAGATTGCTCATAATGAAGCAGTCTGATCAGGGTCTGCAATGTTTGCCATTTCATCTGCATCTTATCATATGTGTACAAGTTGGTGCGTATATTTGAACGGATCAATGCGTCTTGAAACCAAACTGTCCCATTTTCAAATTTTTAAGTGTTCCACTTCTTAGATTTTTTTCTTTTACGTTAGTATTAAATAGTCATTTTTGAATAGTTCCTCCTTAAAATAATATATTTTTGTAGCCAAGACATGGTTCTGTTATATCCCATGCTGTATAATGAGTAATGTTGTCAAGGGATTGTCCAACAAATTGTTTCATAAACACCAACAACAGAACAAGGAGCTTGCCAATTCGTATCTTTTGCGGATTTCATGTTAACATTTGTATATCAAAGGGCACAACTGTCAAAGTTTTTCATAGATAACTCAGAGTGAAATAGTACACTGTAAGTTGATATGAGATGAAACTTAAATATTAAATTATGTCATTTGTATTTTTTTCATGAAAATCAAGAGTTCAAATACCAAGTTATAAAAAAAGCATAAAAAGAAGGATTTTTTATATCAAATTCACCCGCTTTCTAAATTGCACATGCCCAACACAGGGTCTGCAAAATGGCATTTGCGTTTCATAAAGATTTACTTATGGACTGTGTGGTGAATTTTTGGATTTGTGGGCACTTTCGCGGCATGACGGGCAACCGGGCTTATTGAAGTCAGTAAACCTACCTAAAAAAATTTTGCCCGGTTGCCAGCTCAACAGACGTCATATAAGGTCAAAATCGGGTCAAAGGTCATTTGGTGCATTTGTATATACCAATTTGTGAGTGAATTATTAAATTAATGGGCACCTTCGCGAAATGAGAGGCAGCTTTGGCAGAGGAAGTAAGTAAACATACCACAAAAGCTTTTGCCAAATTGCCGACGTCATATCTAATCATAACTGGGTCAAAGGTCATTAAGTACACTTTTGTATAGTGGCTTATTATATCATTTATTCTAAAAGCAGTCTTTTGGGTTACCAATAGCCCGTAGACCTGCTCCACCAATCTGACTGAGAGGTCTTCTACACTTTTTTGTTTTTCCAAAAATATATTACAGCATTACATGATACCATTCTCTGCTATCTGACTTGGTGCGTTTGACAGTTATCGCCAATGTAAAAACGTTACCATATCAATCCGCTGAATTAGTATGTTACTATACCTCTTATTCAAATGAATACTGAAACGTATATCAATCTTGCTATTGACGAAAAGCATCGTGCTGCTTTTCTATACAATCATAAAAGCTATCTCCTATAGAGCATAACTGTTGCCTACGTTACCGATTTTTTTCCTCTAATTTAATGGACAAACATATTTCGGATGGATTTACCATTTTACTGAAACCAGCTTATATTTACATTTTACATTAAGGCAAATAAAAAGAAAAATGTGAGTGTATCAAACTATGCAGAAAATTACACCGTTACATACGTTACCGGGCATATCTAATCAAAATCATAAACCAGAAACATGGCCATTGATATTATAAACAGCATTTTACGAGCCGGCACTACAAAGATCTACTTTTCTCTTTCACAGATGAGGCGATGCAATGTTCTTAATATAGATGTTTGGTTATTAGAGCCTGAACAATGGTCTGCTAGGCAATTTTGTAGATGCCTGGGGCAGTACATTTGCCTCTTCTGGAGTATTTTAGTCAGTCAGCTGGCACTCATAATTGAAAGTGACAAGGTATCGACAGAATTTGAACATGTTCTACAGTGTTGACAGAGAGCAAACTTAGAACAGAACAGATATAACTGTCTCTTTAGTTGTGTTTTTAGGTAGTCGAACAAGATAAAGATGCAGACAGAATATAATATGGAATCACATAACAGAGAGCAATGACTCTCAAGGGGCTTTGTTGTGGCCTTAATTTCTAAAACTATGTCAATATATCCTTTTTTCTTACCCTGTGCTGGTACCACAGACTTTGTAGATGTCTGGCAATACACTGGCACTGAACTCTACCCATATTAATATAAAAGAAACAACTACCATGACCATATCTCTAGGCCGGTATTTCGGAAAATGGAGCAGGTGCCACAGTCGATGCACAGGTTTGGCAGCGGCATAGGTAGGTACCATGATATATGCTAATGTCTTTCAATAGCCTGATCTGACACCACAATGTTTACAGACGTATCTAGTAGATTAAGATGGTACCCTTTTATCTATAAACGTGTTTGTAAAGCCTTATCTGCAGTGTAACGTACGTTACGAAATATGTATTACCACACTTGGATATTAGCATTATAGGATGTGCGTTTATGGCTGCCACTACAGTGGTATTTCAGCATACTGGCAGAGGACATTTGGTGGCCAGAACTGGCATGCTAATCACACAAGATGACTAGTAGAAGCATGAGATGGTAAAACATAGATTTCTTGTAATGTGCTTAGCCAGCACAGCAGTGGCAAACGTGATCTGTACTCTCGCACTACAGTCGCCTTTGCTGTTTTCACTAAATGCTTTGACTGTTATCACCACCTATTCAGACGAGTTACCTGAGCTGGTGTAACAGTAGGCCATTTGATGTCTGAAGCTTGCACTACAGTAAAGGTCTTGTTGTTACGAGAGCTTCAACGGTTCAGAAATGTTTCATAGTAGACTGTGTCGATGATTAAGTCCCCTTAGTGATTTGTAGTGTGGCCCTAATATTTTCACCCTTACATAAAGTCTATATATATTAACACTTTGAATTATTACTGGTTTCATTCATTTATGATGTCATAACCGTTGACAAATGTAGTATTAATACAGCTGGAGTAATATAGTATAAATCTTGCCATTGGGGATGGCTGGCGCTATTTTTACAATTTATACCCCTCCCTCCCCCACCTCCTTAATTCATCTGGTTCCATTTGCATAGATATAGTAAGCAACATATTGTTAAATATTTTACATGCACCGTATGCATATTCATATGCAGACACAGTTTCAAGTCAGTGTTTTGCCCTTTTTTAAAGTTCAATAAATTTTAGGTACGAAATTGAAACACTTCCCATAACGTAAACTACACAGGCTAACGAAGTCAGTTTTAGTCCATTACAATGCTAAGCAAAACAAAACATATGATGACTTAGTTGTAAGGAGCAAATGTACCAGCTTCGAATGCATTAATCATAATGATAGGAAACTTCTCAAGTAATGATGACGCACAAGGCTTGAATACAGCAGACTAGGTTTGATTTAATGTTTTCCTGAGAAATTCTGTAAAGTGCAAAACACGCATCATGCAACCTGGAGCAGCTGTCATTATTTCAGAAAGCCTTTATAAGCTCTGTAGTCACTGGATTAAAACTAACTAAAACAATACTCTGATGAAGTTATGGGAGCCATCTTAGCAGCCTCTACAAAGCCGCTTAACAACAGGGTACTCATAAATGAAAGCATTTGATTTTAATAATATGTAGTTTTCTCATATTTTTCCGTGCAAGTTATATGGTCATCAATCCCATGAGAAATGTATAGAGGAGGTGATTCAGACGAGGACCAATATAATGTCATATGGGTAATAGCAATACTTAGATTCGAATTACTTTATTTGTTTCCCACAGACCTGTCTGTCTTAACGTAAATTACATGCGATGCTGTAACACTTATTCAAAAACGTATATGTTACAGTAGTTGAACAACTTTGCTTGTATATCAGCATTGTCCTTTAGAATCAAAAGCATGAGGCAATGATTTTCAAGATGTCGGTCGACAAGTTTCGATATTCTGGATTGTACATTTAAAGTACTCCTGTATATCTGAAACCTTATTCTCGACATCATGCTGATGTGTATTGTATGTCTAAAAGTATTTTGCAAAATGAATTATTGTCAACTTTACAAACAAGAAAACATCTATAAACACAGATTATACATTATACTATGCTTTTCTATTTAATTGAATAGTTAAAATAGTAATTTAAATGACTAATTTACCAATTTGGTAACGTAAACTACATGCCATTGATTTATCTACATTGAATTTTATCTGCTGCACAGCTCACACTTTTAAAGTTCTTGCATCTTTATGAGTAAACACCGTTACAGATAATTTTATGTCTGTTTTTCTGCATTAGATTTCAGATGGCAACTGTAAATAATTTATTGTTTTGTAAACAACACATGCTACTGAAGCCAACTATTTGTAATGTAAATGTTGATCTAGAAATATATGATAGCTTGCTTAAAAAGGTATGATTTACTAAATTGAACGTGTTGTTCATATATTTATGCAGTGAAGTCCTCGATTTATAAAATATTAAAGTTAGCTCTATGAATGCATGTACATTCAGAAAAATAGGCGTACGGACGGACACATACACAGTTTGATTGAACAGAAACTGTTCAAGTATGCTTTACTATTTCCGCATGAGGTTTTCAATATGTTCAGCATTTAACTGCGGTGATATTTATACCTCAAATGTACAATAATCATTTTCTTAGCAGTTTTTCGTGATTTTGCACTTAATGACCTTTGACCTCATTTATTCGGTACACAATGGCCAGTCAGGGTTGGCAACCGCCAAAAAATTAACGAGGACATATCGGCAAGTATTTTTAGCATGGTTGCCCATCATGCCGCGTAAGTGCCCACAAACACATTTTCTAGAGCACTTTTCTTGAATCCGCCACCTGACTATTAGATCGATCAATCTCTAAATATACTGAAAGGATTTAAAAACTTCCACTTTTTATTGCTGGCTGCTAATCTGTTCGCTCATGACAGTGATGAATATTTAACGACAAAATGCTTGAAACTTATCAAGTTTAAAGATTACGCAGTTCATTTGTATCATTTAGTTACATGACGTCAGTAAAAGAGCGTTACGTCACTGAAATACATACGGCGATGTCGGCGTTATCTTATGCAGCACTCTTTCTGGCTTAATATTGTGACGTCATCCAAGTTGATTTGCAAGTATCACTGCGTATGATGCTGTCGCGCAAAGCCTATTACGGAGACGTCGTCGACGTTAGTTAACGTCATAATCTCTGGTTTTTAATCTCGGTTAGGTGCTTTTCTGACGGTCTTTTGAGTTTCTTGTAAACAGTGCACGTCGTCTGAGATTGTAAATTGCTGTAATTAACGCATAAAATTGTACCGCGACGTCACTTTTTGAAATTTCAGCATTTATCTGGCCCAAAACTCTGCGCCTGTTTGCGATATTTAGGCGCGGTAGGCTAAATAAAGCCACTGACCGAGTTCAAACTTTTAAAATTCAATTTGATATTGTAAGAGAAATGTGTCATCAGAAAACTGTTTACATGAAGCTATTCATCCTTATGTAAACGGTACTAAGAACACGAGGAGCACGTGCTTCTTCCTGACCGATTCGGTTGAACGATTTCAGATTCGGTATACTGATATAATCAGGTATAAGAGAATATATATGCAGTAAAAGTTTGGTGGACGTAGCTAAATTCATTTTCGAGATATTCAAAATTAATGGGTGGAAGTTTTTAAATCCTGTCAGTATATTTAATATATACACACTATTCCCATCTTACTATATAGAAGAGCATGCAAAAATTTCAAATAGGAGTTGACTATATACAGATATAGAAGTATTCTCACTTACTCATATGGATTTTTCAATTCTTCCGTTAGATAATTTAACGTGTTCCTGAAAAATATATACAAGGATGTAGCTAACCTCATGCAAATACGCAGGTGCGTGTCGAAATTTTGTCGAATTGACAAAATTTCAACTCGCATCTGCGTATTTGCTCACTGAAATTTTCTACATTAGAAAGAGTTCAGAGATATGACGTGGTTGCACACTCCTGGCGCCCGTTGTCAGTGCACCCCTCCCCCCCCCCCCCCCCCCCCCCCCAATCCCCCTCATCAATTCGAAAAGAAGAATGCTCTGATAAAGCAATAAAATTTAAGCACTGTATGTTGTTCTTATGTTTTTCATATTATTATTATTATTTGTAAGATTTATGATTCGACTTCATTTTCAACAAATAAATCTACAGCCGAACTAATACAGCTCAAATTGGATGGCTCCAACAACATGAATTGTTAAAAAAAACGACGGTCCCTGTCGAACCCTTTTAATACAAACTTTATATTACGGAAAACACGCATATCTAGAACTACGCACGATAGCTCGACCTCTCGAGCACGTCTGACGGTTCCGAGGAAAACCTTTAAGGGCTCGAACAGCTGGAATAAGTTTCGATCTAGAATTGTCTCAAAGTTTGCATATTATGTATACTTAGTAAAACAATTGAAGGATATTAAAATTCTATGATTATTTTTACTTAAAACAAAATGTTTACAAATGTCAATATGCATGCATTCAATAGTATCGGGTATCTACAATTAAAACCCTGTCCAATAAAAGTCACGCTTAAATGGTTACAGTACAGTACCGCTCCAAATGGAATAACCCCTACATCATAAATTCACAAACATACATACCTATCGCTATATTATTGTTAATACCGGTTTTAAGGAGTTGAATGGTTTACCATAAGGAGACCATCATTCCCATAAAACGTTAGTTACACAATAAAAGCATTTGACACATTTGCAAATTTGAAAAATCAAGACTACTCCTACTCACTGCCCTGGACATTCTTTAGTTTAGTCTAGATCAGCAGCAGAATAGTTGGCATCAGAATGTTGTAAGAGGCGCTTAAATGATCAGGCGAGCTGCCAATGTAAATTACTTGCGAAACAGCAGGTTTAAACTCAATTTTAATTGTGTGTGATTTTTTGCAGTAGGGGGTCAGTACATTTGGAATGGTACCTTACAATAATCACTGTAGCGTGACGTTGATTAATCCTGCATATTAATTGCATACGCCCGGTACAAGAACATGCATGCACATCTAATTTGGTATATATTATATTAAAAGTCACAAACAGGATTAAAATTTAATATCCTTCAATTGTTTTACTAAGTATATATGCAGCGGTTTGTGAATTAAGTGGGACAAAATGGGTATGTCCTGGTGTTACTATCAATTCTAACACAGTGCGCCTATAGAAGCAATGGAAAGTTGCCGTGTTTTATTCTGCAACAATTCACTGTTACGGAGCGCATGAGTCTAATTGCTGACGTCACTGCAATAACTGACGTAATTTTGTGACGTTTTGAGACGTTAGACGGTGTAACGTCTCTTGTTTAAGAAATAGATCAGCTCTAGCAGTGAATTGTTGAGTAATAATTCACTGTTTGGAGGTCAGTTGTAAAGTAGATCATATCACGAGCGCGGAGCGCGAGTGATATATGGGTGAATATTTAACTACGGGACTTTTCGTGTCCGGTAGTATTTTTTCAGTGATATTCAGTAACAAACTTCTGATTTTAGTATTATTTCATAAATATAGTATTTCTCTCATTATACTAAAAATTTCAGTTACGCTGAATAGTAATAGTCTGGAAAAATTTAGGTGTCTAGAAAGTGTATCCTATACAACTCCATGTAACGGTAAATGTCCGAATTTCAAAATTCAAAATTGGATTTAATTTTTTTCATGAACCCATTCTACAAAATAGATTCTTTTAAACAGGTAATAAAAAAACTTCATCTTTTTGTCCGTTTAAGGTTCTTTTTGAGCACAATTGATACATTGAACACTAATAAAATCCAAGTTAAATGTCTGTCCGTAGATGTTATGTACATACCGTTACGGCCTCATCTTGACCTTTTTTAAAAGCCCCTACATATGAATTGGACATGGTTGAACATCCACAACACTTATATTACTTCATTATTCAGTTTATTGGTGGAAATACAGCCACAAAATATAACAATCTCCTGAAAAATGTAACAGGAATGGAATACTTTGCTTGATACATTTATTGTGTGTCCATACCGTTCATTTTAGTTCTCATGATAATTTTCAACATACTCATATTTAAACTGGATGACCTGAAGTAGTATGGCATAAACTCAAGTTTATTTACTATGGACACCACCATGTCTGTTGGGAAATGTGCGTAATTCACTTGTAAAACACTAAAATGTCCATACCGTTACCGACATTACCGTTACTTTTCACGTCCACACCGTTACTTTAATGTGTAACGGTGCAGACATTTTTGGGTTCATTTGCCTGATTTCGTATTTTCTTGTAATCCTTTGTTGCAGTTTTCGTTTTCAACTGATTGCTTGGAGGTTATTTGACATAAAACGCCAAAATTATGACATTGTAACGTGTATATTATCAGTATTTACTTATTAAATATCAATTTAGTGAGACCTACCAAGTTCCCCATGTGTTCCTTTAATATTATTAGCGCAATCTTTTCTTATAAGCATGCATAGAATGTTTTGAAAATCTCTATCCTTTGAAATAGTTTAGAATTTTTTGAATCATACACGTTTTACATGCCAAAATGCCAGCTTGAAGGTATCAGAAAGTATTACCGTTACGGCTGTCTTGTACCGTTACTACTGTCCATTCCGTTACAAATGGAACTAAAAACGAATAATTTTAAGTAAAAATCTTTAACTATTAGGTTTTGTTTCATGATTAAACAGAAGTATGCGTAACAGCATATTGCCCACAGCAACTGCTACTTTATAGGCATCTTTTTCAATATTTACAGAAAACTTTTGAGTCTAAATTTCACAAATTTACATATGTCCATACCGTTCATAGTTTTTGTCAACAAAAACATTAAGTCAGAAGTATTTAGTTCAATATTCAGAAAGTATGAGAAATTCGCTGCAAAGTGAATGTATATTTATTCAGTGTAAATACAAGCTGAATGAAGAAAACCAACGTTTTGGGCACTGAACACCCTGTAATGGTATGGACAAATTACCGTTACGAGGCATTTCCGGTTGCCATGGAAACCGCAATTTTTGTCAGAACTTGTCTTTATTTGAAAATAATATACTTCTAGTGTCAACATTTCATATTTCACATAGAAAATTTGGAAAGGAATATGTTAATTCTAAAGATAAATTTTGGTCAAAAAGTCCCGTAGTTAAATATTCACCCATATCTACTTACAACTGACCGACAAACAGTGAATTATTACTCAACAATTCACTGCTGGAGCTGAACTATTTCGATTCTAACGCTCAAAAACGTTCAAAAAATATTCTTTTCATTCAAACTCTCCCAACCTTCCTGCCAGCACGTGCATGCTCCCGCCAATATTCTTAACTGTATCTAATGTAAATGAACGTTTTTATGGCGGTTTTAGAAAGAAAAAGAGACGTTACACCGTCTAACGTCTCAAAACGTCACAAAATTACGTCATTAATGTAAGTGACGTCAGCAATTAGACTCACGCGCTCCGAGACAGTGAATTGTTGCAGAATAAAACATTGCTTCTATAGGCGCACTGTGTTAGAATCTTTCTTAAATCGCCATAAAAACGTACATTTATCTTAGATGCAGTTAAGAATATTGGCGGGAGCATGAACGCGCTGGCAGGAAGGTTGGGAGAGTTTAAATGAAAAGAATAGTTTTTCAGCGTTTGTGAGTGTTAGAATCGAAATAGTTCAGTTCTAGCATTGAATTGTTGAGTAATAATTCACTGTTTGTCGGTCAGTTGTAAGTATATATATCACTCGCGCTCCGCGCTCGTGATATGATCTACTTTACAACTGACCTCAAAACAGTGAATTATTACTCAACAATTCACTGCTAGAGCTGATCTATTTCTTAACTATAGTTCAATCAAACATCCATCATTTTAAACTTTGTCTGTTTATAATATATACTATATTTCGGATGAGACTTTAAACCGAGGTCCCGTCTCCATATGACCTTGTTGTTGGTGGGACGTTAAACCCGAGTTCACTCACTCACCATTTGTGCTTAGCATCCCATTAAAGGGACCTAGACAAACATCACAGTGCTGTGCCCAGTCAGAATATCGATGTCCCATTCTGTATATGAGGGACATTTTCAAAGAATCGAACTACCAGCACCGCGATATTTTATAAGGCTCTCTCTGAGTTTAAGTCAATGGAAATCGAATGCATTATAGGGATCAAACATGGTTTTTCATGCATTAACGTTTGCAAGGTGATTCTTGCAACCGTTAATGCATGAAAAAAAAACACGTTTGATCTCTATATTAAAGAAATCTACTTACCAGCCATCATAGGCCCACATGGCGTCATAAAAGGCCAGAGCTATACGAGAAGGTGATTTGGTGGTGCCTTCAAACCCAGATTGGAGACTGCTTGTGTGACCTGTAGTTAAGAAAAAGTCCAGTTTACAAAATTCTTTGAGTACAGCTTAATTAATTGCATATTAATTTTAATGAAAATAATATGTATGTGTTTAATTGTGTTTTAAGTCGGTTTTATCATCGTTTAATCAGTCTCTCATAGCTCTCAAGTAGAGCCACTCATTTTAATGAAAGTAATATGTTAATATGTAATTGTGTTTTAGATATGTATGAATGTTTTACTTTCTTATGAGGTGAGACTTAAATAAATTAAAAAAAAAATAGTCTCATAATCAACCGTACAAGTTTTTAGAAAATGCATGTTTTAATTCGATGAATGTGGAATGAATAATAATCTTCAAATCAAAATGCAAATTACCAATTTCCTCACGGCCTGTAAGAATATCAATTTTAACCACGTGTGTCATGTGAGCATGTACAGGTATTTTTCTTATTCGTGCACGTGATTGTGACGTATGAATAAATTATTTTCGTCCAATAATGCGATACGCGATCGTTTAAATTTATCTTATTTTTTTGTTTAAAGTCACTTTTATCAAATATTATTATCTAAACTCTATTTCAAATGTATAGTTAGACCATGTCGGAGGTAATGCATGAAATATTTCATCAAATTGTTTTTGTTATCATTATCAAGGGAGTAGATGAACATTTAATGGTAATGGTCAAGGAATCCCGTAGCCTTCTGGCTGCTAGGACAGTGGGTGTTACAGGTACAGCATATGAAAGAGGGAGCACATTCCCCTCTTTTCGCTGTCTTTAACTTTCCCTGATTCGACCAAGATGCCAATTCACTGCTTGGTTTTCCGAGATTTTCTGGCCCGTTGGGGACTCAAACCCGTACCCTTCCGCATTATAGAAAAGCGCCTGTAGCCACTCGACAAGGCGCCTCTTTGAGCAAGAACCTTGCACAGATCTAGAGCACTCTACGAGAAAAGGAATGTCACGATTTATGGTGACCCTCCTGGGTAAACTACCATTTGAGCCGCAACACGACAAAGCCAACAAAGTGGTTGTGCGCCCAGTGCAGACTCAGTTCAGCCTGGACATCTGCCAAGTCTGATCAGAGTCTTCGCTGTCCGCATGGAGGTAGCTGAGATCCTTAGCTACCATTCAAGGGCTTAGCGAAGAGTCTGGGCAGACTTGGTGAATGCCCAGGCTGATCTGAGTCTTTGCTGGGGGCACATGCCACTTTGTTGGATTTGTCGTGTCGCGGCTCAAAATTTTGTAAATGGAAAACGCATACCAAAGAGAAAGAATTTTCGACGAAGTCGTTATCTTTCTGGAGCGACTCTGCCACGTCTACAACTTTTCAACGGTGGTTTAACGAGAAAGAGAATATCCTATGCAAAAGCATTCTACGGCCAAACGCTTCAAACAGCCTTCATCCGCTGTGGTTTTGAGACTGAGCTATCATCCATGTGTTTTTGCGTCTTAGCCTTCACAGGATGTTGTTTTGAGACCGTGCCTTCACCCGATGTGGTTTTGAGACGCAGCCTTCACCCGCTGTGGTTTTGAGACTGAGCCTTCATCCGATGTGGCTTTGAGAATGCAGTAATTTCCTTACCTTGTCCAAGTCGTACGAATCCTCCTATAATGATGATAGCGATGGCAAGAAGCTTGGCACCCGTAAAGAAAACTTGAACACCAGACGCCCATCTTGTGTCATAGCTGTTGATTATGCAGATTGTTACTAAAAATAGAATGAGGTGGGCATATCAAAATGTTATCTTTTGTAAAAAGATAAAACACTAAAAACTGGCATGGGAAACTAAAATAAATCATTCAAAACTTTATACGTTGCATATCATTTGGGTAAATATTATCAAGTTCCACTCTTTCGTTATTTCATAAACCTGAGATGTGCTACAAATATGCCAAACATGGCCAAAAATGGCGAAGTATTTCCTCAGTTTTTCGCTAAAATAAATTCATTTTGTTAAATTTTATTTCACACTGTATTATCAGGTCAAAAGTATTCATACTGAATGTTACAAGAAAACGTATCAATTTATAAGAAAAAAATAGGATTTATTAATCAGACTTATGTAAATACAGCATAAAAGGATTTCGTTTTCATGGTTAACACGAACAAGGGAGTAAGCCTTTACTTAATAACACTGACACAGATAACATAACAATACTAAATATTCATTTTTTTTTATTTAACGAGCCAAAAAATGCAGACGACAAAATTTACGTCTGCAAAAAAAAAAAAAAAAAAAAAAAAAAAATCTTTCAAGCTATATCATATTGAGAATCCAAAGACTATAGGGCAAACAGTGCAGATCCTGATGAGGCGGCTCATAATGAGCCGCCTCA
The DNA here is from genome assembly GCA_963989385.1 of Ctena decussata. NCBI lineage: Eukaryota > Metazoa > Mollusca > Bivalvia > Lucinida > Lucinidae > Ctena > Ctena decussata. The sequence continues at coordinate 41,237,713 of OZ022503.1, read as the reverse complement.
TTTGGATCTACATTGTTTGCAAATTCGACTACATGTATCTTCATTCCTGGCGCTTTTTTAAGCGTTAACATTAGGACTTTCTTACGTATTCATACTTACAAATAGTTATTACAGCAACAATTTTCTCCGGTGGCTGCGGGGAGCCGCAGGTGTCAAAGAATTCTACAACGTAGGAGGCAAAGGTCATACAAATGATGGCAACTGCCGAAGGTTGGAGCACAAGTGTTCTCGTCCAGGCGAACAAGTAAGCGATTATCGGGATTGTGGCCTCGGCGAAGTACGAGTATTCGCCTCCGGATTTCGGAATGAGTGTGCCAAGTTCAGAGTACGATAAAGAACCTGTGTATGAAAAAAATAAAATGATTACTAGTAACACATGGATAGAGCTCAGCGGACACAAGACGTCGAATCAACGTCGTATCAACGTCAATGCGACGTCATGACGTCGCATCGACGTTGATATGACGTTGATTCAACGGTGAGTGACTCTAGAGAAAGACGTTATGAATCAAATTATCGTTCTCTATCTTGCTTGTCGTATGTATAAAAATTTCAGACCTGGAACTGGTCTGTTTATACATATTTTTCGCATATATCTACATATATATCATTTATGATCAACATGGAAGTTTTCCAATCCAGCGGTCGCAGGTTCGATCCACACTCATCTCCGGTCTTTTGGGTGAGACTTTAAACCAAGGTTCCATCTTCATATGATGTATGTGTTGGTGGCACGTTAAACCCGAGCTCACTTTCCAATCACTTTGATTTGAATCCAAAAAATACTGGTGCACAACGAATACCGGTTTATGAGCATACGATGTGTCGAATACAATACCACCCCTCCATGCAAACTATAAATGGAATATCTTAAGGTGTAAATAGTTGATTGTTTGGGGGCCCTTTTAGACAGTATTTTAGGCTATATCAAGCTGTCGATGGAGACAGAAAGCAGAAAAATATAGGACAGACGACAGTCAAATCATAAAAAGGTACACCCACACCGATCCCACTGCAACCAGACCTCCCCTTGCCCTTTTTAAAACGATATGATGCCCTAGTCCGAAACACTCAACCTGTGCTCTTACCTACATCTACCATTAGCATCCCCTTATCTCGTAAAAGCAACACGGTAAATTAGGGGATAACTGTACTCAAAAATTGTCATTTGGGGAGGTAAATCGTCGGTTTTATGGTCGGAAATTTCGTTTTACGGCGACGCGCCAGCGGAGCCGTAAAACGCAATTTGCGACCATAAAACCGACGATTTACCTCCCCAAATGACAATTTTCAATACAGTTATCCCCATTCTAATGCACTTAAACATACTTTCGCATTTCACAGTTTACTACTTTGCATCAACAGCAAGCGCTTTCAGCAGCGTAAAACCAGACGTCAGCCAATGAGATGCGACGTTTCATAATGACGTCGGGTTTGCGACAGTATATCGTCGGATATACTGTCGCAAATTTTTGACGTTATTCAATCAGACGTCGCGTTACATACGTAAGCGCATTATGTTTCCGTGCAGCAAGGCGAACCATCCTATAACATGTTGCTGTCATTCTTGGTATTAGTTAACCCATTCCATTCGGGATACCACTTCAGGGGTATTTGGGCAAACAGTTTGGATCTCAGATCAGGCCCCACAAACGTGGGACCTGATCTGAGATCCAAACTGTTTGCTGCCTAGACATCATTTCTACAAGAGTTACATGTAGTTTGACCAATAGTGTCAAAATATTCTTGATTTTGGATGCAGACGACAAATTCAGCAGACGACAAAAAAATACCCAGAATGCAGTGGGTTAAGATGAATGAAACAGGAGTGCTGGTATAGTATAATCAGCTAAATTAAGTACCAGAACATAGAAAATTACATAAAAATTCGAGAACTAAGACAAGTCCAAAACTTTGCTGACTTACCAAATAAAGAGAGAATTCCACTACCGACCCAGACAATGAGACTGAGGCCCACTGAGCCTGTCTCCAGCAACACATTTTTGGGGGAGATAAATATTCCAGAACCTGTAAGAGGAAACACTTATTTCGTATATAATTGCACTGAGCCTTTTACTGAACACAAAGAACACACGATGTCGAAATAACATCTAGACCAGTTCCTTGCGCCACTTCCACTTCGTAAGACTCACTACCGTGTCTATTTAGTCGCCTGGGAACGAGGCAAAATAATGTCGTTCCAACTTCGGTGGGATGTCAAGCGTCACTGCAAACGCAAAAGCTAGCCTCTTTCAAAAAGGACCGTGTTTATGTATACAGTATAATTTAATCTGTAATGTCTTGTAAACTATCGACACAGTAAGCTTCGATCAGACAGTACCAGATTTTTCTCTTTTGCAGCAACAAAACGGACACTCACTAATACGAAAAAAAAACACAAAAAACATGCATGTGTTTAGTCAGTAATCTTACAACTTTTTTTCTCTAGAGGCCATTGTTTAGTGCAGGATTTTACCACTCGGGTGTTTTTTTTTTTTCACGGCCAGGAATATATAAAACAAAACGCAGCCATTTACCCATTAAGCCTAGTGCCCAACTTGCAAACATTGCAGACCCAGGTCAGACGCCACAAGACACGGCGACTAAATGTAAATAGGCTGTACACTATTTGCATAAGAAAAATGGATTTATTTCTTTCAGATAGGATAAGAATGATGAAAAGATACCCTTTAACTGGCTTATAGATTCATCCAACTTTAACCGTGGCCTTAAAGCGCCAAAAAAATAAAATTGTTGAATTGGTAAACGGTGTAGATCCAGATGAGGTGGCTCATAATGAGCCACCTCATCTGAACCTACACTGTTTGTCCTCTAGTGTTCGAATTCTCAATATGATATCGCTTGGACGAAACATATTTTTGAAATTCTGCAGACGTAAATTTTGTCGTCTGCTTTTTGGCGGATTAAGGGTAAGACAGAAACTCCGCCAGCCCTAAATGAGTTAATCGCAATATAAAGCAAATTTCTAACCTATGATGCTCCCAACAATAAAAGATACACCGCCAATGAGACCAACATTTCGTTGTAGTTTTACTTGTTCGATTGTGATCTTTTGACTGTCTGTATGTCCGTTTTCCACAACTCCATTTTTACCGCCACGGACTCGAAGTTCGTCACCTGGAAAGAGAAGGAATATTACTGTCAGAGAGTAGTTGCCTCATCCCACCGCCCCCTCCCCCCCCCCCCCCCCCCCCACCACCACCACCAACTCCCTCTCACCTACCCCCACATGGCTGTAGGAAAGACAATTGCATTTACCTACATACAGTTACATGTATGACTCTGTCCCACCACTTTTTTTCCTTAGCAAAAAGTGATTAAGCAAGCAGCCCAGAAACCATACTATAAATTTTTCTTTGGGCTACCTTGCCTGATGCTTAGCTACCAACGACTGACAATGATTGTATACCCATGTATAAAGCAGAAGAATAAAATGATAATAAAATGACATTTAACAAATGCTCTGACTCAAGAGTTTGAGCTTCCTAGCTCTAGCTGTTTAGCTGTGTAACGTTTAAACCAAAAGACGCTTCTGTCTAAGAATCTACGTAACTGAGTTCTAGGTAATGAGTTCAGCTGCTTAGCTGAGCTTATAATTCCAGCTGACAGTTCCAGCCGGCCACACGAGTTCCAACTTATTAGAGAAATCTTATCAGCGACCCGAACTCTTATAACAGACCACTCCAATCTCTTTCTTTAAAATAAAACGCGAGAAGGGAGTTGCTGCTATTTTGGCTCAAAGTCCCTGATCAGTCACGCTCAATAGACTTTCTCTTTTCATCAATCGCCCTTTTAAATTGCGATGTTAACGCTCTGAACAGTATTTATAAAACTACTTAAGTGGTTGCTATGCTGTTGCTAAGGCTAAATTTCTATGAAGGAGATTCCCTACAACTATGAAATTTACTCTGGAGGAACCGTCTGAAAAGATCATTCAGGAGTTATGCCCCTTTTTCGACTTTGTCATTTTGTATAGGAACAACCTTGTGAATAAAATATCTGAAGAACCGCATAAGCTAAGATCCTGATACTTGGCATACAGTTGCAGACCAAGGTGTAGATGACCTGATTAACTTTTGAGCAAATTTCGTATGTTTTCGGTTAAGTTATTCCCTTTTTTTGGACATATGCATTTTGTATAGGAACAAGCTTGTGAACAAAATATCTGAAGAACCGCATAAGAACCTTATATCTGGCATGCGTGTAGATGATCTGATTAACTTTCGAGCCTATTTCATAAATTTCTGGTAGAATTTTTTTCCATTTTCGGACATAAGCATTTTGTGTACGAAGAAGCTATTTGAATAACTTTGTGAACAAAAAATATCTGAAGAACCGCTATGCTATGGTCTTTATATCTGGCTTACAGTCACAGGCTTAGGTGTAGATGAACCGATTAAAACCCCTTACTGACTTAAAGGTCTTATCATTTTCAATCCAAAGCGAAACCGTCATTCACATGAAATATTTTATCGTGAGGTATCGCTGCAAGCTTCTCACAACAGTTTCTTCATTGTCTATAATCGTGATTGCCCGGCTTTGAAAACTTAAAATGTCCTGGAGTTTCTCAGAAAAAAGGATTTGAAAAATATCTAGGTCATTTTAGTTGGCAACTAAAATGACCTACTTTCGATTTCACAGTATCAAAACATGGTAACAATACAAGGTACAAGAGGTAACAATACAAGGTACAGGCGATAAAAATACAATATACAGTTGTTTAATAGTTGATAAAAATACAATGTAAGGCAAGGGTCTCGTTCTTTGTCTCGCTGTTGTCTGAATTAATTGCCCAACAGGGAACCAGAAACAAAACCGTATTTTTACGGAGACTTGTCATTTTTTATTCAAAATACCTTATCCCTTATTTTTTAGCCAGTTATATGACACAAAAAGCACAGCAACCGACATATTATCATCAGTTCTGAAGGGTGTACCAATTTTATAAGGATTTTTGATTCGACAATTGTTAGCACTGATAGGGCTAAGGGGACTTTAAAACGTGTCCGCAACGATTGATACTTGCTCTCCTAACTAAAAATATAAGTATTAATAT